>JAPFRF010000010.1:52999987-54199987 GCA_029282475.1 Phrynocephalus forsythii | reverse complement strand
ATTCTAAACATCATGGAGAAGCCCCAGGAGAACTGTTGAATAAAAGAAAAATCACGAGAAACAACCCACAGCTGAAGCAGTGAGATTTAGCAACATCACTCAACAGCCTGGTGCTTGCTTACAAAAGCTCTTGGCTGACTGTAAAATCATCTTGTTGCCAACCATCTCTAAAAGCTTTATAATTCTATACGTATTCATGGCAACAATTCTATATTTGCCACAACAACAACCACAAGAAGGAACACTCTGCAATGGTCTTCTTTTCCCCCTTCATCGGTTCTGATGCTTTCTTTTTCTTCTGTAGGAAGTCCTCTTCAGCTTAATGTTCATGTTAAGATAAAGGTAAAGGTAATGGTCCCCCCTCCCCCGTGCATGTGTGCTAGTTGTGTCCAACTCTAGGGGCGGTGCTCATCTCCGTTTCCAGGCCAAAGTTCCAGTATTGTGCAAGTCCATGGCCATGTGGCCGGCATGCCTGAACGCATTTCTGCGCATGGAACACTGTTTTACCTTCCCGCTTTTTACGGTGGTACCTGCTTATCTACTTGCATTTACATGCTTTTAACTGCCCCTACTAACCGAAAGAAAGAGCACAGAGGTGCTCAAGAGCTGGTGGAAAGGTATATTTACTGCAAAGCACAGTGTTGGCAAGGTTAGTGTTACTATGGCCAGGTATATTTAGAGCAGCCAGGCAAAGGGCTCTAGAGTGAGCTAAGATGGTAGGCAGATATCCAGTGTTCCAGTTAAAGCCAAATACCTGCAATTCTTTCAGTTCCTCCATTAAAAACTAACTGTGGATTAAGAATCTAAATGGGATCCATGATACTGGAGCAAAGGGAGACATGATGGGATGAGCTACACAGGACTCAGAGAAGGCCTACAGTTTCAGCATGCATGTTGTTTGTGGCAGTGCTGGTTGAAGAGCCTGGAAACTCACATCCCACAAAGTAACTTCCAAGCTCTACGGCCACAGGCACCAAAGCTCTTTATTTCATTCAGATTTCTTCATTTGGGATGTCATAGGCGGTTACTTCATGTCTGGTTCATCCCTCCTTGCTGTCCCGCTTGGGACCAGTACAAAAAAACCTTACTTCACGTCCATAGCGTGACAGCAAAAAGTTGTCTCGACCATGCCCCCGGAAGCAGGAACAGAGCATGACAAGCCATACCTGCCCCTGGGCTGGGGAATTCTCTTGTCACAGTTTGTTCCCGGTTCCTGTTCTGAGACAAGGGACTGTGTGGTAACAATTGTCATGCAACAACCAGTGTCCACCTAGTGGTCATCGGCTGAAGCGGCATTCAACATTAGTTTCCCTATGGGAAACACAATGCAGTGCAAATGTTTATTAAGGAAAGTACTGAAAATTCTGTAGCATTGACGTGTAAATCGTGGAAGACCAGTAAATCGAAATATCAAAAAAGTTTTATTTATGATATTTTAAAAAAGGGTTAAGAAAGCAAGACAAATTCAGAATTTGTCACGGAACAAGACCATGAAGTAACAGTTGTCACGAGACAAGTAATCACGCCCATGGGTAAACGGAAACAGGGACTGAACAAGGACAAAACCACGTGACCGTGAACAATGCTGTCACAGTACAAACGTAATCCCAGTACAAGGTAGGGTGTGAAGTAACAGCCATAGGCATGACAAATAGTGATAAGGCTTGATGAATCTCATGATACTTCTCTTTCTCAGTTGAGAATGATGTGGACTAGTATGTGATGTAATGCAAAGTACCCGTTGCATAGATCTGATAATGATTTAACCCCCAAGGCCCTATTGTTGTGTTGCCTGCTTTTAGAGTAGATAAAGGTCTACTACCCTGACCCTGATTTTTGGAGTAGTTCTGAGAGTTCTGTAGGGCTTGACTCAGTCCACTGCCACAGACCCAAATGAGGAAAATGGAAACAAAAGTACCCAAAAGATTCAGGCCCATTGGATTTACCCAAAGACAAGGTACTCAAAAGGACTCAAACCTGAAAATTTTCCTGTCTACTCATCCCAAATAACCAATTCCTGCACAATGTGGGAATATAAAGAACAAAATTCTGCTGATTCAGGGTGACTCTGAGCATTTGCATACAGAGGCAGCTGAAGCTATAAACAGAGTTTGGCAACCGTCATAGGTGGTGAAGCTGTGGCTAAGAAACAATGCATAGCCATTGTGTTCATTCCTCTCTTGGAGGAAACAACAATGTTTCCTATATAATGCTAACCCAGAATGCCCCAATCTAGCCTGCTGCCCTCAAGAGTGCCAGATAACACATATCTTCTTATCCTTGAAGTAAAATTCAATTGCAAATTATCTGGCTTCTGTACATGGTTATGCCATCTGTTCCAAAGTATAGGAATGGGAATCATCTCCTTTGCCTTTAGCTGCAAAAGTTTATCTGTTTCATCCTGTCAATTATTAATTTGAGTTTCACCTAGGTTTTTCTGAGATGAGATATTGTGGAAGTGGTGACAAGGAGAAAGGGGGAGATGAAAGAATTAAGTTGGCAGTGAATGTGTCAGAAGGCTGTCAGTAAAGATCATAGGAGAAATATTGGGATCACAAAATTGGCCCTGGCTGGGTGTGGAAGGAGTATAACTTCTCTTTCATTGCATGATAATTACTTTGTGAGTAAACTGAGAAAACTTTACAAAGTCACAGAGTTGACAGTTGAAACCATTGTTCAGTGTTACACAAGTAAGTGTGGAGCCCTCATACTCCCCATTACTTCCTCTTTGTGTCCTCTGACTTTTCTGGCAAAAGTACAGTTTGTCTTTTAAACTGCATTTTTAGAACAAACCAAAAGGGTTCAGCGTAAAGTCAGAACTGACTTGATGGTGCATGAGGATGGGCAGCCAAATTATCATTTGTACAGACCTATAGTTTTCCTGCTTTAGATATGAGAGTACAAAATGCTTAGCTCCAAAAGAAGGGTAAAAGAAAACTGGAGTATGCAAGAGAAAGGCAGAGGGAGAGAAAGGAGCATTATGAGCTCAGAGATCATTAATAATTTGGCTTTAGGCTTGAAACTAAACCTAAATCTAGATGAAGCAAGGACTGGTGTCAGCAGCCATCAGCAAGCCTACACTCTCAACCTCTTTCCACCTGCTTAAGTGTTGGATTTCCAACAAACCAAACCTGTGACTCTTCTGAAAATGTGAAAGTAAGAAATTAAGGCAATCCTTTGGAGAAGGAAGTTGCCTGTCTTAAATAGCTAATGACTAATTATTTGTAACTTGTTGAAACAGGTGTGTTTAATGAGAAAGAATAAAATATTCAAAGCACAGCACAGAACAATCACTTCTAGTGATCTTATGCCATTATTTGGCAATAGGGTAGAAAGTTCAACAAGGGTTGAAATGACAGAGTTCCTTCATCCAAGTCATCTGGAGGCTGCCAGATGTAGATTCTCTCACCTACCTGGACTTTGCACAGAGGTAACCTAGATTCTAGAATATGGTTAAAGAAAAGTGAAGTCACAGGGGGAAAAACATTCAATGACCTAACAAAGAAATACAGTGGACCCTCATATGACAAGTGGTTTGTTTAACAGACAAGCTGCTTAAAGGGAAAAAATTCCAAAGATAGAGGGAAATCACGTAACAGAATCGCCTATGGGGTGAATCTGTACAACAGAAAAGTCATGGTCATGATTAGGGATTTATCCATTTTCAATGGGAAAATTGTACAAAGAAAAATTTGCTTAAAAGAATTTCTTTTTGAACGAATTAATTCCTTTAAACAAGGTACCACTGTACAGTAAAAACCCACATTTGATCTTCCCTAAGGAGGCAAACCCCTGGAATAAGTGTAGACAGGAAGACCTTCTACCCTCTATGACATGGAGCAGCGAGAACTCTGAAAGACATGAGCAATGCAAGATATAAAAAGTGGTTCTCTACACTGTTAACCCTTTAATTGATCATTCAGGAGGGATTCTGCAGTGAAAGGTTGTAGCATATGGAACAGAATGGACCCCTAGCTGTCTAGCTCAGATGAGTAGTCAACTGTGGAGGCACTGGGGTGCGAGACAATACAATGGTTGTAACAGTGATTATAGGTGGCTTAGTTTAAGATCTCTGGGACTCCCTGTCTCCAAAAAGGAGTTCTGAATGCTTAAAACAGCCTTAGTTAGGACACTCAAGCAAGAATTGTGCCCTCTTTTTTGCCCCTGTTGATAGCCATCTAGTAAGCATGCAAAGAGAATTATGTCAATTTATTTATTTATTTTATTTTTCAAATTTCTATACCGCTCCTTCTTCCCAGAACGGGAACTCAGGGCGGTTTACAACGAAAAAATTAAAAACAAATATCATCAAAGCAGGGACAAATCCTATGGGAAGGATAGGCGGGATTTAAAAAAAAAAAGCCTACTCTAGTCATTATTAAAGGCGTCAGTAAAGAGTAAGGTTTTTAAACCTCTTTTAAAGGACACCAATGATGGAGCCTGTCGCAATTCCCTCGGCAATTTGTTCCAGCAGGACGGACCCACCACCGAGAAGGCCCTCCCGCGAGTACTTGCTTTGCGGGCCTCCTTCGGGGGGACAGTCCGGAGGGAAAGTGCCAAAGAAAGATTTGATTGTCGGTGAAGGCGCTCTGCCAAATAATCAAGCCATGGAGGGTTTTGTAAACCAAAACCAACACCTTGAACCTTATTCGGGAGGCAACGGGCAGCCAGTGGAGGCGAGCCAGGATGGGGGTGATGCGGTCAAACCGACGCGCACCAACCACCAGCCTGGCTGCCGCACTCTGGACCCGCTGCAATCTCCGAACAAGGTTCAAGGGGAGCCCCATGTAGAGAGCGTTGCAATAATCCAGCCTCGACATGACCAGTGCCTGTACCACTGTCCCCAGGGAGCTCTTGTCCAGGTACGGGTGAATCTGGGCGATAAGCCTTAGATGGTAGAAGGCCGACCTGGTCACAGCTGACACCTGGGGTTCCAGGGTCAGACCCGGATCCAGGACGACGCCCAGATTCCTCACTCTTTGCGCCAGCTGGAGGGCGGACCCGCCCAGACTGGGAAGAGGGCCACAGTACCCATCCGGGTCGCCCCCGAAAAACATGACCTCGGTCTTTCCCGGGTTGAGCCTGAGTCTGTGAGTCCTGGTCCAGTCCAAAACTGCTGGGATACTTCACCTTTTGCTCTACTGCCCAACATGAAGCTTTGGGGGGTGGCAGAAAGAAGAGGCTCACTCCATGATTTTCCAGGTGAATCAGAGAATCTAATGAAAAATAGGAATTTCAAAATGTATCTGTTACCTTTCTTGACTAAAAAGATATATCTCATAGCTATAGTATTTCTTCTTGTGCAAACAAAATGTGTAAAATGATCCTGCCTGTCTGTTTCACCACACCTGTCCACCCTTACTTCCTCAGGTAATTATTTAGTCTCACGGCTTACGAAATGCACTCTCCTCATTCCCTTGCCCAGTTTTATCTGTTCTCTGCCAAAAAGCCACTCCTTGCAGTCAGTCAGTCAGTCAGTCAGTCAAATCAATCAGTCGATCAAAATCAATCAATATATTTCACACAATATAGCTGCTCAGAGTGGGTTAATTGCCCCAAGTGAGCTATAGCCAGTGGAGGGGATAAAGAATGAAAGAAAGAAAGGAAAGGAAAGGAAAGGAAAGGAAAGGAAAGAAAGGAAAGGAAAGGAAAGAAAGAAAGAAAGAAATACAGCTGAAAGTCAAGCTAAAATGATACAAGTGTATTCTGAGCCTAGCAAGTAAGCTGGTGTAGTCCTGGCAACTACCAAACTTTTGTGCCCAGTATAGGAACTAGAGTAGAGTCAAGAGTGTCCTAATGCTTAGTGCTAGTCATTAGACATCCAACATTATCTTTCCATTCCCTCACTCCCCAGGCTTCTAAAGCTAAGCTTTTAAAGTTCAGCTATAAAGCAGTTTGCCCCAACCCAATACTGTATACGTACATGGCTTTAAAAAATAACATCAACTATTATATTCCAGTCAATTTTATTGTTCCTTTATTTTCTGGAGAGGGGTGTTGTATTTTTCTTGTAGTTATATTGTTTATGTCTCTCCTGGAAACATGGCAAAATTGCAATACACCAACTTAATGGCCTGTAAACACCATACAGGTAGAGCGGGGATGCTGGATAGTCTAATGAACTCAGTGCATCCTCTTCCAGTTTTCGCAGCATCTCAAGAAATGGCTGAGTGAGCTCTGTTGTGGTCAGAAGCTATAAGCTCCTTAATAGTTATGTACGTCATATAAACCAGGAAGCAGCCAGCGCTGAAAAAATGTCTCATGATGACAGTGGATGTTAATCCCTACCTAGCTCTGAAAGTGCAAAGGAGGTGAGAGAATGATATTTCAGCTTAAATATTACAGCACCGAGAATCTATTTTGTTGCACAAGTCTGCTTCTTTTATTTTTTTCCAGAAACTCTGACTAAGGAAGGATTTATAAGGGGTATATGTGCATCAAACCTATCCACCCTGAAAGAAATCAACCCTAAATGTTGACTGGAAGGACAGATTTTAAAGCTGAGGCTCCAGTACTTTGACCACCACATGAGAAAAGAGGAAAAGTCTGTGATGTTAAGAAAGATTGAAGGCAAAAGGAAAAGGGAATGACAGAGAATGAGATGGTTGGATGGTGTCATCAATGCAACCAATATGGATTTAACCAAACTCAGGGAGGCAGTGGAAGACAGGAGGGCCTGGCGTGCTCTGGTCCATGGGGTCATGAAGAGTTGGACACGAATGAATGACTTGAACAACAGCAGCAGCAGCAGCAGCAGCAGCAGCAGCAGCAGCAACAAATGTGTTCACTGCAGAAATGCATACCAGTTCCCTGTGAAAACAGGAGCTGGTGCAGTTATGCTGGATCTCACATGCTGTGATTGCTATGTTGCACAAGTACCACCATCATCACTGTTGTTGATCACAGCTGCACAATGATAAGATCTGCATGCACAAGAAAGTACTGTATCTGGTCCTGCTGTGTGCAAGTCTGGGAAAAACACCACTCCTTTGACAAATGGAAATTGCACAAGAGCTGTGACATAATTGCATCCAGGCCACAATGTTTTCACTAATATGCATTCTTGTCAGAACAGGGTTAGGCTGAAACATGTGGCTCTCTAAGGACACTATGGCCGTGGTCACACCTGGGTTTCGATCCTGATCTTCTGAAGGTCCGGCTTTTCCTCTTCGTCCCATTGCGTGATTGAATAAGTGGGACAGGAGTTCACGTGTCAAAAGCTATTTTTTTATTATTTTAAAGTGCAGTTCAGTCCCCTTGGCCAGCAGGTGGCTCTAGCATTTGGAAAAAAGCGGACCACTTGGCTGGGGGAAAGGAAAACTTGTAGGACCGAATAGAGCTTCCTGTTTCTACAAAGGTGAAGAGCAATTAAAAAAACATAGCCCATCATCCCCAGGAACAGCCGGTTGGTGCTATGAAAAAAGAAAGAAAAAGAAACTCGGATCATCTGCATGGTCCCACGGCGGCTGCCTCCTTAAAGCTGCATTTTCAAAGCGAGACAAAAATTTCCCTACCTCTTCTGTGAGTCACAGAAACCTCGCTTAAGGGAGCATTACCGGGTTTTCTTTTTTCTTTTTTTTTTTCAAAAAGCCAGGTGGCCGTGGGGACTGCACTTTTAGACACGGGTTATCTGGTAATTTAAACTGCTTTTAAAGGGACGTGGGACCGGGACCATGTTGGTCCAGAAGGTGCTCTTCTACTCTGTTCTACATAGAAAAGCCCGTTGCTTTTGCAGTACCTTCCAATACATTTGAAGGCAGCATGAAGGTATGTGTGCGCCTGTGCAATGAAGCAGTACAAGGACAGTCATTAGTTGAAGTGAGACAGTCCCCAGGGCCACCTGGATGACTCATCCAGTACAGCTTGGCTTCCCACAACCACCTTATACAAATGCTTGCAGGAGGGAAGGAAAAAGAGGAAGATGATAGTGGCAGCAGGTTATATAGAATCATAACTGGCTGCCTCTAAGTACAGCTACTATGCAGCTAGATCTTCGGCTAAAACTTTCGCCTGACTTTTCTAGGCCAAAGCCTTATAAGCAGAATGCAGATTGGTTTCCTAGGTGAGGACAGGAGGCTGGATCTGTTCCTAGTAGCAGGATCAGTTCTAGAGCATCCCAGAGTGCAGGACACTCAACAATGAGCTCACGTTAGAAGAACCCAGCTTTTGGCTGAATATCAGGAAAAACTTCCTAACTGTTAGAGTGATATGACAATGGAACAACTGACAAGGTGAATGATCCAACACTGTAGGCATTCAAGAGAAACTTGGACAACCATCTGTCAGATATCCTTTGATTTGTATTACTGCACCAAGCAGAGGATTGGACTTTATGGCCTTGTATGGTCTTTCCAACTACATAATTCTATGAATCTGTGATTCTATGACCTATCTAGACAGCCGCTCCACTCCTCAGGCCACCAGGCCACCATAAAGCAATTCACATAATGTGCCGCCATTGCTACTACAGCTGCCGCTGCCTTCATCTTCCTCCAACTGCAAATGTAACCATGCACTGTTGGCAAACTGGCAGGGGTGGTAAGAGGCCACAAGAAGAAGGTGAGTTGGGATCAGTGGCAATGTCAGTGCTTCTCTTGATGAGGGAACTTGTTCCTGCACTGGGTTCAAGATAGAATCTGTGGCACAAATGATAAGAAAGTGTATTAGTTCTACTCTCGCATACAATCAGTATATAGTTTCATATTAATTTTGCCCCAAATAGGAAAAAAGTTGTGAGCTCGTTACATTTTTCAAAACAAGCCCAAGTGAACATCTCTTCCCTCTGTAAGAGTCAAATTGAATTCTTAACACTGCAGGGACCATGTTATAGCTGCCTGTGATATATATCTTAAGCAGTCTCTCTGGGGAAAAGAAGTCATAACTAGCTACTAATACCCCACAACACACATAGTTGGGATATGTAATGTGAGAAAAATTTAAATCAAACCCTTTAAGTGAAAAATGAACATTTTAAAGTTGCAAAATCTGGTGTAAGCGGACTGAAACCAGAGATATGATGGAAGAAAGTAAGATGACAATCCCAATAGTCCAAAAGAAAGAAACACTTAGATGGACAACTTATTAAACTCTTAAGCTTGTTAATGACAGACAGGGTACATAATTTAAAAGGGACAGAAATAAGAGTCAGAATTCTAAATGCAGAAAAGATGACAAAATACTTTGAAGGGTCCGGTGATAACAGAACTGCAGTTATATAAAGTGAAGTGAAAGTGTTTTCAAAGCATTTGCAAGAAATAAATCACCAGATGATATGATAGTAAAACTAAAGCTACAGGATCTATCAAAATTCTAGAATCCACAGATTAACAAATATGGAAAACAATGAAATGAAATGTTCCAAAGACTGGAAACATTTAATATATACTCTAGTCCCTAAGAAAGTGACTAGTGACTAGCGAAGTAACTATAGGACCATTATATTAACTTAATTTGGAACCAAAAGAATGCTCAAGAAGATTATGGACAAAATTAGGAATAAGAAATGCCAGATGTTCACACTGGCTTCTAAAAAAGGAGTAGGCACAAGAGATCTAATGGAAAATATTTTTTTGCTATTGCAGAGTTATAGATGGCACTCCTTCCTGAAATTACATGGATCTGAGCAGATTAGACAGTTATTTTCAATAAATAAACAAACAAACAAATAAATAAATAAATAAATAAATAAATAAATAAATAAATAAACATTCAATAGTGTTCATCTAAACTAAAAGGAAAAGGAAAAAGCAGTGTTCCGTTTATATACAGCCCCATAGTGCTTAAAGCACTCTCTGGGTGGGCTAAAATTTATTTATGGAGGCCCTCTCCCCTAGCAAGCTGGGTACTCATTTTACCAACCTTGAAAGGATAGGACGTTGAGTCAACCACAAGCCAGCTACTTGGGACTGAATCCCAGTGTGTGAGCACAGTTTTGGCAGCAGGACAGCATTTTAACCACTGTGCCATGAAGCATGAGTTCAGTGCCAAAGGTATTATAGTGGCCTATTTGACCCCAAATACAATACCTTGAATTCAGCTTCTGTCTCTGCCTTGTGGCTTGTCTGATTTAAAATTATTAGTTTCATTTCATGCAAAACAGGTGACACACAAGACAAAAATTCCCCCAAATTTACCTCACCAGCAATGTAATCCAGTGGGTAATTTTTTTTAATTGACATACTCCTTTTGTCCCAGGACTCCATGGCTTGCATGCAAATCAAACAAAATGTGGGCCAGAGGCTGAAAGTATTTAATTACTGAAAATCTCTTTCTGCTGCTGATGTCATCATTCTTCCTCAGGTGTAACCAGCACAACAGTATTTTGGCCAATATGGAGAAATGAAATGGTTTCCTTTTGGCAAAGGTGTCTGGAAAGAGTTGTTTAATTTATATATATGAATGTAGAACACATACAAAAAACATAAATTAGATCCAGATGAAGAAGGAAAGAAAATTGTTGGAATAAAGCACCAATTTAAGTGCAGGACACTCAACACTGGGTTTAAGTTACAGGTGGCCAGATTTCAGCTGAACATCGGGAAAAACTTCCTAACTGTTAGAGCAGTATGATAATGGAACAAATTACCTCAGGAGGTGTGAAATGGTCCAACATTGGAGGCATTCAAGAGAAATTTGGACAAGCATTTGGCAGATAATCCTATGATCTGTATTCCTGCTTTCAATGATCTGTATTCCTGTATTCTAGGCCCCTTTCAGCTTCATTATTGTGTTATTTTATTATGCTATGATATGAAGGCAACCCATACAACTGGCAGAAACCTGTGGCAACTTGAAGCAACTAATAAGGAAGATTAATCAAGAGAGTTCAAAAACAAGATTACAAATCATGACTACACAAGAATTATATTACTTTAATACTGACAATGGAACAACTAAAATTCTTAGATTTTCTATACTGTACTAATTTTTAATAATCAACCCAAATGAAAACTGCAGCCAAGAAACCAGAGGAGGACAGAGTTTTGGAAGGACAATTATGAAGGAATTTTAAAAAACATCCTTAAGAGTAAGGATGTCTAGCTGAATACTGTACTAACACCACGGTATACTACATTACTAACACTACAGGATACTATAACATTACAGTATATTCCCAGTTACAATGTCCAGATGTGAATTTGGATAGTGAAGAATGCTAATAAGAAAAAAATTAATTAATTCAAAATATTTTTATGGATACCATGGACCCCCAGAAAGACAGTAAGTTGGCACTAAATCATATCAAGCTTGAACTCTCTTTAGAAATGAAAATGGCTAAACAGAGGCTATAGTACTTTCAGAAAACAAGGCTTATTGGAAAAGACCTTGCTGCTGAGAATAGCTGGAGGCAGCAAGAAAACAGGAATGATGAATAAACAGAGTTGTTATCGATAGGACATATTACAGAAGATTGTCGTAAGATTGTCATAAGTAAATACTTGTTTGATCACAATAGTGGTAATAATAGTGCCATCATTGGGATTGGATAAATTTATCACTTTCCTTTTCTCCCACATTTGTATCCAGATTTCAAGTTCTTTCCATTATAAATATGAAAGATTGTGAATTTTGGTAGATTCTCATGAACAACATACTAGGAAAAACTCTCTCCCATCTATATTTGGCCCATCTAGCTCCTGCTCTTTACCCCTTCCAATCAGCCACTTGTGGTGGCTATCTCATTCTGTCGAAAAGTACTGCCTGTGTTAGGGCAGAAATAGATAAGCTCCCTAAGCAGAAGAAAGAAACCTCTAAGCAAGGCTGGTTTCTATGTGAATGTCACAGCAAGATCTTCTTTCATCGTTCAGAATTTGCAGATCACCTTGCTTTGTTTTGTAATTGGGCTTCAAGTCCTAAGTAGAAGAGACCTTTGATCCCAGTTTCTCAGATGTGAAAGGCCAGAAGCTGAGAGTATGTTAATATTCTCTGCAACACTTATTTTCAAGCTAATTATTGGCTATCCATCATTATGTCTCTTTCTGCCATTTGAACAGTATGGGCAGTTTCACCAAAACCTGTTTGCTTTTATATCATGCAGAGCCGAAAACCATACATGTGCCTTCCAACTATAGGAAACAATAATCTGTGTACACAGCTGGCGGGTTTATCAGCAACAAGATTTACTGTTCCTAAAGGCAGAAAGTGGAAACAACGAGGATAATACTCTGGTGGGAGTTGTAGGTGCAAAGGTTGCAGTCCGGCGAATCTACCTGCTATTATCTCTCCAGCGTTATTATCTCTGGAACAACCAACAAATTATATTAATCCATTTCTATCCTGCCCTTCCTTCCAAGGAGATCTTGGTGGTGCAGGTGTGGCTCATGCCCATTTCTTCCTCAAAGGAACCTAGTGAGGTGGATTAGACGGTGAGAAAATAGCCTGCACAAGATTTCCCCCACTGAGCCTCAAGGCCAAGTGAGGATTTCAGTAGGGACTCCCCCAGACATTGTATATTTATGCAAAATATTTTATCCTGCTCTTCTCCTTATAAAGAACCCAAGGCAGGTTACAAAATTAAAAAAAAATCAAACAGCTAAAACCAGGTGGTATGAAAATATATTAAAATAATTGAACAAGTCTTGTATTAAAAACAATAGATAAAATCAATACTAAAACACATTTAGAATGAGAGAGCACAGCAATTCATACGTAGCCTACATTGGTTACCAAAAGCCCAATTCAAAGTGCTTGTTTTGACATATAAAGCCCTAAATGGCTTAGGACCTGGATACCTGAAGGACCGCCTCCTTCCATATTACCCGGCAAAAATCAAGCCAGGGGGCCCTCCTGAAAGAGCCATCCCTCAAGGAGGTGAAAGGGATGGCTTGTAGGAACAGGGCCTTTTCGGCAAAATGGAATGCCCTCCAAGTGAGATCCGCCTGGCGCCAACACTGATGACATTTCGGCGCCAGGTAAAAACCTTCCTGTTCCAGAAGTTTTTTAATTGATACAATTTAGATTGTGGGTCTTCTGATGGCAATTTTAGTGTGATGTTTTAGTATAAGGTTTTTATTGTTGTTTTAATTATTTATTGTTGTTTGATGTTTTTAACTGTTTTAATTCCTTGATTGTAAGCTGCCCAGAGACCTTTGGGTAGTGGGCGGCATATAAGTTGTAAAAATAAATAAAAATAAATAAATAAATAAATATGAAAATGCTTCTTGGAGCACTGTTCTTAAGGGAAAGCATGTCTGAAAAGAAACGTCTTTGCCTGCTTGTGGAAGGAAGACAAAGAAGGGGCCAGCCTAGCTTCCCGTGGGAGGGCATTCTAGAGCTTGGGAGAAGCAACAGAGAAGGCCCTCTCCTGCACTCCCACCAAATACACCTGTGAAGGTAGTAGGACTGAGAGAAAAGCCTCCCATAATGATCTTACAGCCTAGGCACTTGTATAAAAAGAGATGCAGTCTTTTAGATAGTTTAGAGGCAAGCTGTTTAAGGCTGAATAAAGCACAGCAGAGATTATACTTCTTGAGAATCCTCAGGAAGAATAATCTTTCAAAAAAAAAATCTGCTGTCTTTTTACCACTGTGCCATAGAGTGTGTGCTGTTCTGTGTGTGTAGTTTGGGAGTTGTACAGCCAGAGAAAGAACAATGCTGCTGTCCAAGGTTATTAAGACTGCAGAGAGAATAATTGGGTGTACTCTCCTTACTTTAGACCAAATCTATGATTCCAGGTGTTATAAGAAAGCTGTAGAGATTGTGCAGGATCTCACACACCCTGGAAATGATCTCTTTCAGCTTCTGCCCTCTAGGAGGAGATACAGGGTCATTAAGACCAGGACTAGCCACTTGAGGAACAGTTTCTATCCAAGAGCAGTTTTGGCTTTGAATGCACCAAAATGCAGTTTCTGGGGGAGCTTCTGTAATTAGTTTTTAGAGCTTTTAGAGGATTTAGAGGTTTTTTAAAGAGTTTTTAGAGTTTTTAAGTGTGTTGCTAGTGAGTTAAATGTTTTTGTATGGGGTGGAGGATAGATATTTATGTATGGTTGTACTGTCAGGTCCTGTAAAAGATGATATAGATTCTTTCAATCTTGTTGTTCTACACAGGACAATGACAATAAAGAGTTATCTATCTGTCTATCTTTATATTTAAAAAACAGCACCTTGAATTGTGCCCAGAAATGGATTAGCAGCCAGTGGCTTTCAACACTTGACAAAAATGCACATGGTTCTGCATTAGGAAGGACACAAGCATATATTGGATCAAGTGTGACTTAGCAAAGCCAATTGTGGAAGGATTGCACAAGCAGCAGGTTTTTAAGTCAAAGGGCTTCCAATGATTGCAGGTGAGAGACTTGCCCTGCCCTGTCCTGCCCTACCTTATCCGGCTCTGCCTTGCCCAGCCCTGCTGACATATGTCTCTCCTGTTCTTGTTGGTGACACCAGGTTACCTGAAAATGCTGTCCACCTTCAGCTTGCCGCCTAACTAGCTGCATCTTCTGGGGTCAAAGAGATTCAGATCACATCATGTTTAATCCTTCAGGCTACATGGATCAAAAGGGCTAGAGATACTGTATCATCTAATGCAGATCCAACATAATCAGGCAAGCCTCGACAAGCCTGCTGACATACACGGCATTAGCAACTAAGGCAGCTCATGCACCTTCAGCAGAAAAAGCAAAACAAAACAAACCAGTTTCCTAGAAAGTAGTGTGATGAGACGGGAACAAAGAAAGAGAACTACCTCATATATTTTTCCACCAGGCATGCAGCCTCCCACATTGATATATACAGTTGCAGGGTTTTTTTTGTGGGAGGGGGGTCATTCACATCTAATGATAAACTGAATATAATGATGTTAGATGGGAGGAAACAGGTTGCCAGTGCCAACTAGCAGATTCTGTGCCTGCAAAATGGGTGTGTAAGACAGGAGCCAGAGGCCGGTGGGGGTTTGATTCCTCACTATGGCTCCTTGACAGGGGGTGGAATCCATAGGGTCCCTTCCAGCACTGCAGTTGGATGATGATGATGATGATGATGATGATGATGATGATGATGATGAGTGGCATGACAGTCAGGAATTCAACAGTAAAACTTTTGTTACTAGCAAAATCTGTCACACATCACATTTCTATCCACTGTGCAATTTTTTAAAAAATATAGAGACTCTGCCAGAAAAAAAGAGGAGTAAATTCCAGTCAGAAAGAGCTGGACCACCCCAGTCACTTGCTCCATTTGCATTTGAGGATTGTACCAACTGGCATATTGCACCTGACCCTGACCCTAAGTGAACTTATTTGGCCCTCACCTGTCTGCTCCAAAACAGTCCATTTGAATGCACCCTTGGTTTGGCAGATCTTCCACTACAATGGTGCAAAGAATGGAAGGCTTCCCCATCTTTGACTGCAACTCCCAACAGGCCTCGTCACTAGCGATGGCCACAAAATGAATTTTTAATTTGCTTTGTTATTCGTTATTCATTATGGAATGAAACGATTACTGAACAGACCCATCAAAGAAAAATGAAACAAAACAAAATGGAAATTTCCGTTTCGTTCACTTCATTTTTCATTTTCCCATAGGAATGCATTGAAGAAATACATTCCTATGGGGGAAAGCCAGCACCCCCTCCCCCAAATGCAGGAGAAACTGCAGGCTTTCCCCCACCCAAGCCACCACCAATCAGCTGTAGCGTGGGGCTTCAGTGGATTTTTTTAAAAAAATACCACCCTTTCCCCCACCCAGTTGGGCATAAACTGTCAGCTGGTCAGTGAGATAAGTTTTTTTTTAAAAAAAGACTGGCCAGCATGCAAGTAAAAAGTTTAAAAAATAAAAATAAAAATAGAAAAATAGAAAAATAGAAAAAACTGTGCTGACCCGGCCTGCATGCCAGCTGATTGGCATGAGTAAAAGAAAAGAGAAAAGAAAAGAAAGAAAAAACTGCACAGACCCGGCCGGCGCACGAGTAAAAAAAAAATTAAAAATGAAAAAAAATTAAAAAGAATGAAAAAGAATGAAAAATAGAAAAATGTGCCAACCCAGCCCGCAGGCCAGCTGGTCGGTATGAGTAAAAGAAAATAAAAAAGAAAAGAAAGAAAAACCGCACAGACTCAGTGGCATCCAAGTAAAAAAATTTAAAATATAAAATTAAAATAAAAAATAATAAAAAATAGTAAAACGCGCTGACCGGCCTGCCGATCAGCTGCTCAACACATATAAAAACAAACAAACAAAAACCCTGCACTTACCCAGCCCACAGGCCAGTTGGTTGGCGTGAGTTAACAAAATAAAACAGCAAGGAAGTAAGGAAGTAAAACAAAGCAAATGAAAAAAAATGAATTTTTTTAAAAAAGTTCATTTCATTTTAAACAAAACAAAAACAATTTTTTAAAAAAGAATAATGAAATGAAATGCCATTTTGGCATTTCGTACCCATCTCTACCCATCAGGATACCTAATGCTAAGGAATTTTGGGAGCTGCAGTGCAACAACACCAAGAATGCTACATGTTCATCACACCACCCCCTAAGGAAGAAAGCTCACTGCCCACATGATAAACTTTGAAAGGAAAGTTAAATAGTTCCACAGGACTTTTGATAATGAGTGCTGCCAATGAGCCTGAGGAAATAAGACCAGCAGGGCAGTTTTTCATTTTGAAGCCCAAAGGTTATCTGGATCAATTAGAGACATTTTAAATGAAAAGTGGTATAGAAATGAAGAACACTCTGTAACCAATCACCCTCAAATCCCCAGCTTCACATGGAATTTTTTATCCTTGGCCTCCAAATGATCCTTTTGCAAAATTTGGGAAAAAGGAAACAGATTGAGGTTGCCTAGCAACAAAAGAATGGCTGCTTGTGGATCACAAGACATCGTGTGCTTCTTAATTTACATCTTTCTAGATAACGCTTCATATTCTGACTCTTCCTAACACTGCATTTTTGTCCTCATTTTTATGATATTATAACTGCCCCTGAGGCAATAATTACTAAAATGTACCTTTTCAATAGTATAGATACTTTAAAAGGAATATGTATGTTGAGATTTGTATGTGTTTGCATCCAAGGACACATGTATATAGAGGTGAGTTTCATCATCTTGGTAAATACAACACCAAAACATAAGAAGGTGGTCAGTTTTTAAAAAATCAATATTTGTAGAGAGGGGTCTGCCAATTCTTGGAAAAAAAACAAGCTTCTAGTTTTCTGCAAACCAGATGTTCAAATATCACAAACGAGGTGTGAAAGCTTTATAAATTTTCTGGAAAGGGAACTAAACAGCCAGAGGGGCACCCTGGCAATAAATTTGTTGTTTCTGTGCTCCACCTACTGTTCCTTCCTGGATTAATCTCCACATTTCTTTACACATCAAAGTAACCATGATAGGAATCAAAAAGGGAGCTCCTTTGCCTTCAATATTAGGCCCTTTTTGTTGCCTGCATTCCCCACCCCCACCAAAGCAGAATGGCAGAAAAGACTGGAAACTTCAGGAAAGAATTTTGCTTGGAAAGCTAGAGTGATGTTACATCTAGGATGTGTGGGCATTCAGCTAGTGTTGTAGAGTTAGTGTTACCACTCATATTGTTTATCTGGGATGAACAGAGATGTTTATGGGGGTTTCAGCCTTGGAAACTAGCATAATCTATTCAGGCTTGAGTATTGTTTAGCTGAACTGTAGACTGAGCTGTTGTTTTACTTTTTTCCTGAAAGCAGTTGTATCTCTTAGAGTAATTCTTCTCTTAAGTATCTGGCAGCATGAAGTTCCAATGCCTTTTTTCTTGCAAGGCATTTAAACCATAATACTAGGGATGGGCACCTTACGAAAAGCAACAGTGAAACAAAACAGACAGTGTGTCATCCGAACCGAAAACAAAATTATCGTTTTGGTTTGGTTCCTCCGAATCAAGATGTTGCTGCCAGATCTCCCTTAAGGCAAGGGGCTGCGAATGGGTGGCTGTTTTCCAGTTCTTACCACCACCTCCTAGTTGATTTTGACAGCTCAATCTGTCATAATTAGAGATGGGCACGGAACGAACATTTTTTCGTTTCCGTTATCGTTTGTCGTTTCCATTACGTAACGAAATCACAAACGAAAATTGTGATGAAAATGCAATGAAACAAACAGAACCACGAAAATTGTGGTCTTTACGTTTCGTTTCCGTTAATGGCGACACGCAATGAAATGAGCTGTTTTAAATGTTAAAAAACGCCCTGGACATCCATAAAAATGCAGCAATAACTATTTATATTGTCTGATAATACCTACCAGGGGGGTTGGGGTCCTTAAAACGTTTGTTTTAGTCTTCTCCCATCGCAATGGATGTCGCCACCAGCCACAAAAATGGAGGCAAGCCATGTGATGGGATCATGTTCAACCAATAGCATGCCCAGGTTGCAGACTGGGCGGGCAGGTCTGGCAGCCACAGAGGGCATAAAAAGCTCTGGCAGCCCCCGTCCTCCTTGCAGTCTCTGGTGGGAGTTAGGGTGGGATTGCTGTCTCTGCTGTGCCTCTAGCTTCAGTCCTGCAGCCTCCCTGTGTGCGTGTGTGCTGCGTACCTCTCGGTGAGTACCCTCCCTTGCCCCGCAGTGCAGTCAGTCTGCGGCTGCCTTGCACCCTGGGCAATGCCCGCCGCTGCCTTTGCAGCCTCCCTGCATACCTAGTCTATACTGTGTCTCTGCCAGCATCCATTTTTTTAGTGTTTTCTCTCTGGTCTGGGGCATTGGTGGATGCCTGCACACGGAAATGCTTTAAAAATCGCGCAAAAAGCGGGTAGAAACGACAAATGAAAAAATGAAAAACGGTAACAAAATTTTTCAAAAATTTCCCGACAAACGGAAATGAACCGAAACAGACCTCTCAACAACAAATGAAAAACCGAAACGCCATTTTTCTGTTTTGTGCCCATCTCTAGTCATTATTAACCAGCTGGGAGGCGGTGAGGAATCCCACAGAAGGAGGTTGAGAGGGCAGTGGTAAGCGAACACCCAGGCCATTTTAAACAGGCTCCAGGTTAGCTTTCAGAGGCTGGAGCCTGTTAAAATGCCCCCCAGCCTCACTGTTGTGGGAAGGCAATTTTAAAAATGCCCACCTGAAACAGTAAGCCTCTCACTGTTTTGAGAGGGTGAGTTTTAAAAGACTCCACTGATTCCCCCCTCCCCCACACCCAGACCTGTCAAAAAAACCCAGCTGGGAGTCGGGAGGAGGGACAAAAGGCAGAAAAGTACAGTTCCCCTCCCTTGCTGGTCTTTTCTGCCTTTGGCCTCTCCCCCTGCCTACCAGCTGGGTTTTGGTTTTTTTGACAGGTCAGGGTGTAGAGAGGGGGAGCCCCCCTCTCTACCCCCTGTCCTGTCAAAGAGGCTTGCTGTTTTTGGCAGGTGATTTAAAAAAGGATCTGGTGGAGCCTTTTTTAAATAGCCCACCTGCAACAGTGAGAGGCTCGCTGAGGGGGGGGAGTTTGGTTAAAGTGCCCCCCCAACAGCGAGCCTCTCACTGTTGTGGGCAGGTGAATTTAAAAAGGCTCCAGCCCAACACCCAAGTAGTGAGCTAGAGCCTTTTTTAAAAAAACCCACCTCACCAGCGAGAGTGCAGGTGCAGCAGAGGATTCAAAAGCCTCCCCACCTCTCTGCTCCTTTCTCCTCCTCCCAGAGGTGTGTTTTGGACAGGGAGTGCTGTAGGCAGTGGGGGCTGCCGCCACTGGCCACAGTACTTCCTGTCCAAAACACCCACAATGAGGAGGGGTGGCAGGGGAGAAAGGAGCAGTCAGGCAGGGAATTTACTTCTGCATGGCTGCTCCATTCTCCCTTTCTGCCCGCTTCCCAGTAGGGATTTTTTGACCGCTTGAGCTGTCAAAATCAGCTAGAAGGCGGTGGCAAGGAGGCTTTTGAATCCCCCACCGCACCAGATAGAGTGCTGGTGTGGTGGGGGATTCATTTCATTTCATTTATTTTGTAAGTAACAATTTTTTAAAAACAAAAATCATTACTTACAATATAGAACGAAACGCAAGGGGGGGAATGAAACTGAATGAAATGAGACACTATTTTTCCATTTCGTGTCCATCCCTACTTAATACCTCAAGGAACTTGGAGAAGGAGTTGCCCATACACGCAACAACAAATCACCTTTTCAGAAGCCAATGGCACATCTTTCTTGGTCTGGGCTTCTTCTGCCTTTCCTCATTATGCAGAGTAGAGCAGTTTTAATGAGGCTTGTGGAAAGATAGGAGTGAAGTTGCACCAACAGTTATCTCAGGCAAGGAATGCTCTTCTTGGGAGCAGATGGCCAGAGCTCCCTGTTCTGCACTTCTCTTCTTCTTCAGTAGTGTAGGTTGGAGGGGGTGAAATGAGAATGTCTCTCACTGTGTGTACATTTATGTGTGTGTACGCTGTGCCAATTGGATTTTCTGCTTCAGCCATCAACATATCTTTGGTTGAGCTTGTTTCAGCCTGCCATCTGCTGTCCAGTATAATTTCTACTTGTTCAAGCAGAAGCTCAAGTGGTATTCTCTTTGCCTCAATCAATGATTTATAACATTTTTTCAAAGGTGTGTTGTGCTGTGTTGAGTTGCACATCCTTTCAAATAGGTTTGTTTAGGACTGCTACTACCAATTATTGTAATCATCATTATCAGTATTTCTTGACAGCCTTTTTCTTATACATACTCAAAACAGCTTCCATTTGAAAAGTTAAAAACATTGCAAATAGTGCTTAATGCAAAATAGCTTCTCACTGCAAAAACAAATTACTGTATGAACTTAATCATTTATCCCACTACTTGAAATATGGCCAGCTGCATCCCACCAGATAACTGTGGGGTAAAAAAAAAATATGAACTTGGTGCTGAAAAGATGAGAAATTCATTTTGTAAAAAAAAAAAAAAAAAACAGTTTATGAATGTGGGATAGGGTGCATCTGTATCTATCATTCAAAATGCAAAAAAATGGCCCAGTGTCCCTGCACAAAATTACACCCATGTTACAAATGAGAAAAAGTGTGCATAATACAAATATACTTTGAATATGGATTACAAAATTTTATGCTAATCTTTTGGGCATTCTCTCTGGTGTAATTCTGTTGCTTTCTTTAAAGCAACCTTTTAAAAATTCTTTGAATAAATCTGGTCTTTTGATTTGGCATCTGTAATCTTTTATCACCCTAAACCATTGGTTCACAACCTTAGGTAATCTGGGTGTTCTTCATCTGCAGCTCCACAAAATCCCTGCCATCATAGCTAGAAATGAAGGCTTCTGGGAGTTGCAGTTCAGGAACACATTAGGTTACCCACAGTTGAGAATCACTGCTCTAAGCCCATGAAGCTCCAGCAATGTATGTACTTTGCAATGTTCTTGCCAGTAAGCCCATTCCATGTATGCTCAGTTTATAACAAAGTCACTACAGTATTTTCCCATTTGAAAGGCCCTGTTTGAGAATCAGTATTTCAGCCTGGATTGCTCCAAAATTGAAAAAATGTGGGTGGGCCAATCATTATCTTTCAAGGTAAGCAAGATTTGTCTTTTCAGTTTATTTGATCTGCTTTAACACTGGGGATATTTAAGGCTTATTTTAAAAATCAGAACTCAAAACCTTTTGCCCAAATATCCCCAAAATAAAACAAAAGTAAACTTTTTGTTCCATCTATACAAAAATGTGATGCTAATCTAAAATACAGTTTCAAGGTTATGATTTTTTGTGCTTTCATTTTTTGAATTCTATGTTGATTTACTTTGCAGCAGTCAACTTCTGTTGCAAGGACTTCATAAAAAAATTAAAAGCATATCAATTACAGTTGAAAATTCTGAGAATAAACACTTTTCATTAGATGGCATCATTGATGCATTCTTGATTCCAGTGATTGCCATTATTATGAAACACTGTAGCTTTAATCCTCATTTTCTATCTTACCTTGAGTAGAGCTTGACATCAGCTGATTTTATGTACTCTAAAATAATTACATCATATCTCTGGGTATCATAGTGTCCTGAGCAATGTGACTATAGCATGCAGCTTGCCCAGTTTTTGCTGGACAGGAATAAAATGTTCTGCAGCAGCATCCTTGGCTATTGACTAGGATTAGCAATAAAAAGAATGCCAAATTTAAAAGAATTAAATATATCATCTCCAGTTCTGATCATCTTGGTCTTGATCTGCAGTGACACATCCTTACACCTGATACTCTTTTCTAGTTCCTTCATTTCTGTCTTTTCAAGTCTCAACCAGGAGCCAACCAGGAGCAAGAGACTGGGAGCCAGGAGCCGAGCCTCAACCCAAGCAGTGAGCTGAGGAAACAGGTGGTGGGGGAGGTCAGAGGAACAAACTCTCCCCAACCCCTACCAACAATACCAGTGGGTGATAAAAGGACAGTGAACAGGGCTTAATAGGCAAGGTGAAGGGGACAGGCAAGGTGTCATCAAATCAAAAATTTAAAAAATAAGAAAAATAAGAAAGGGGCTATAAGAACTGAACAATCAAAGTAAAAATAAAAGTTAACTCCAGCTATGGAGGCGAAACAACCTGTTATATTGCCAGACATCATAAAAGTGTTTCATTTTGTTATTTGTAAAATAAATCCCAATCTTGTTATGGGAGAAGTCCGAGAATGCCCTGATTTAGAGAAAGGAACCCATGTTAGGAGGGCTTGAACAATAGCAGCAATAACATCCACATCTCTTTCCCGCTCCCACAAAAGAACAACAACGCCCATTTTATTACACACAATAATATAGGATCAACTTTCTGATTTTACTCTGTTTAATTTACTACAGTGTTTTTAGTGCGGCAGTCCTGTATGTAGATCCTAATAAACTAAAATGAAATCAGGTGGCTCACATTTTGAACCGCTTGGGGTGAAATCTGGAATCTGGTTTAAACAATTTTACAGCACTGCACAATGTAGGGGAACATCAGAACCCTGCTCTTGGCCCAATCCCGACCTTTTAAACCCAGCAGCAGGGCTAATCTCCCCCCCTTTTTTTTTTTTAAAGTTGGACTGGATTATTTTGAACCAGATCACATACAGTATGTATGGGAAAGTTGTTTTAAATGCAACAACACTCTGTGAAATGGCCCTTTCTAGCATCATCTAACATGATCTTATATTGCCAACAGATGACACTATTCAGTGAGTCTATGCACCCTAACCTTGTTTTCATGTTCATTCTAAGTCAAGGCTATTTATTTCAATGTGTTTAATTGGCTTAATGTGTTAACCTTTAATATGTGTTAGTATTTTAACAGTATGTTTTATTTATTACTGGTGTAAACCATCCAGAATAGTGAGTCACACTAATGGGGTAGCATATACTGCAGGTCTAACAAATAAAATAAATAGAAATAGAAATAACATTTTAAAATGATGAATAGCAATGCTGCACGTCTAGAAGTGATGGCTTGGCTGGCTGCATCCATTGCCTAGGGGATGCCCAAATGTATTTGCAATGTTTTTCCAGTCTTCAAGGAGGTTCCTTCTGTACTTCCCCCGGAAAAACAATTTGGGAACAGATGAGTAAAATGGGATACTGCATAAGAAACAGGACAAATGCTCTATGCCTGTGAAGAAATTCAGTCAAGACACCATTTAACATGCAATTTATGCCCCACCAAAGGTACAAAAGAAAATCTAGCAAATGGCTGATACAATGCTATTGAAGCGCCCTGCTTCTGGTAAAAAAGAGTCTAATTATATTAACATTTAAATTTGGTTTTAATGTTACCTATAATTCATATATGTCCATAATTTTAAATTGCACAACACTTGGATAAAAAAGGAAGAATTTCAGCATGATGCTGGGTACAAGCTCTCCTGATAAAATGTAATTGTTGCCTTCAATGTGGAACATCTACTAAGGAAGTGGTGGTGACCCTTCAGTACTCCAGATGTTTTGGACCACAACTCCCCCAATCCTTTGTCACTAGCAATCTAGGCTTGGAATTCTGGGAGTTGTGGTCCAAAACATCTGGAGTGCTGAAGGTTCACCACCACTGTCCTAAGGGATCTGTCTTCAAGTTTTTCCTCTATAGTTATAAATGAGTGGAGCCTTTTTTCAGAATTCTCCTGCACTGTTTGGATGAATGGGAGACAATAATCCAGTCCTACTACTCTAAAGTAGTAGGAACTGAACAGCATTTGACTTAAATTGGTCCACTATCCGTAGAGAAAATATTTGCAAGGTGCATAGCTATAATAATGTACTTGCCCTATCACAATATTTGAATTAACCCCACACTATAGAAAGTCAAAAACTTAATTGCAGCAATTAATTACATACTGTAATTAAATCACAGCCACATTGCAAACTTTAGTCCCAAACATTCCACCTGCTAACTGAATTAAAGTATAAGCATGCTACAAGTCATGTTTGCATCTCCCTTGAGAGCAAAAGATATAGCACAAATGACAATGCTTCTTATGCAGCAAATAGTTTGCCTGTTTCAAGCAGGAGCAAGGAAGGAAATGCTTGTAAACTCACCTTTCAGGAAAATGGGGAAAATCACTGAGAATGTGATGAGGAGAATGGTGCACAGGTTCATTTTCAAGGCTCTGCTATTTTGTTCAAATACTGCAAGCTGAAGGTATTTGTTCTAACTGAGCTTGCAGTTCCTATTCCGTTCTGTGAACAGCCTATCGTACTTCTGGCACCTCCTCTAAGACTCCACAGAGCCCTCCTTTTCTGTGGGCAAATGTGGAAGAGCAGACAAAGGTAGATTTTGTGGCTATCATTTCCTTCAGTACAGAAATTCTGCAAAATTGTTTCACCAATTTTCCATTTTTTTTTCAAATTTTCCAATTTTATAGGCATCTGCATTCATACCTAAAGGACCACCTTCTTCTATATGAACCTGCCTGCACTCTAAGATCAGGCCAGGAGCCCCTGCTGAAGGTGCCATCCCTCAAAGAGGTAAGGGGGGTGGCATGTCCAAATACTTCTCGGCAGTTGCCCCCCACTTTGAAATACCCTCCCAACAGAGATCTGCCTGGCACTGACACTTTTGGCTTTTTGGCACCAGGCAAAGACCTTCCTGTTCGGTCAGCACTTTAATTAGATAGTGTTTTTAGCTGGACTCATGAACAGGTTTTATAATTTGCATTGTATATTGAATCTTTTAAATTGTATTGTATTTTATAGTTTTAATAATTTTGTTGTTTTATAGTTTTAATACATTGTTGGATGCCGCCCAGAGCCCACTTGGTACTGGGGCAGCTAAAAGCTTTTGTAAATAAATAAATAAATTCATGGGCAGAACAAAGCAGACTTTAAAGTTAGGCACATTATTTGACATGTTGGGAAGGACTGCAGACTGTTCTAACATTCATACCATAAATTTGGGACAATTTCTATATTTATTTCAGTATTCAGTAAGGACAGCATATCTTATAGCATAAAACCTAAGTCAGAGGTTCCCACACTTTTTTGCCCCATAAACCATTTGCCTTTTTTGTTTCCCTTGCCTGCCTAATATTGAATTTTGCTAAACTTATTAACTTCAAATCTGTTCATGTTAATGGGAGGGATGAGCCTGATGCTCTGATAACAATTGTTCAATATTTGACTTCAAATTAGTGAGGTGTAGTCTTAAATCTCCACGTTCAGTGATTTGCAAACAATTTCTTTTTTTTTTTTGTAAGAAGATTGGCAACCACATTAAACCCCTTTTCCACAAGGTGTGAAGATGGAAAAGCTATCAAAAACTTGCTTGTGATAGTCCATAATGCAGGATAACCAACAGGTATATCTTTCTGAAGCCAGAACTGCTGATACCCCCATTCTGAACTGCACCTTAAGTTCTTCATTAGTGCTTATTCCAACCAGCTCTTCTTGTAATGTGACATCCGATTCTTCAATGTCATCATATGGACTGATAATCCACTGTGGTATTGCCATAGTCAAAACATCCTCCAACCTGTTTTTAAAGTCTGCGTGAAGGACACTTAAATTTTGAACGTAGACCAAAATGTCATCATCTTGAACATTTGTCAATGACAAGTTGGGGAACTGGGAAAATTCATGCTGTCCAAAGTTTTGCTTCAATAGATTAATTCTGGCAAGAAAAGCTACAATGATGGACTTTCTTTTTATTAAATTCAGATTGCCACTTTGTAACAGCAAGTTAACCTCATTAAATTTAATAAATAATCTATTAAATAAGCAATGTCTGGTTCCCATTTGATTAAATCTTCTTTCAAAATGGGACCTTTAGCATCCATAAACTCTAAAACTGTCTCAAAAAGTGAAAAAAAGTGTCAAACATAAGCCTTTCGAGAGCCAGTGTACTTCAGTGTGAAGAAGTAATCAATGAAAGTCCTGATCATTTTCTCCACACAACTGTGTAAATAACCTAGAATTCAACACATTGAAACGGTTCTTGTGTTTAATGACAAATTGAAGAGATTGATGCAAACTGGCACTCAGATTTTTAGCTACTAAATGTTGTAGATGCATGATGCAGTGAATTGCAAACACCCCAGGTACATTTTGTTTTAAATGGCTTATAAAACCAAGATAGCACCAAAACATGTCTTGGGGCAGCGCTTGCAGGTGGTATTGCGGGATCTTACCTCCGCCACCCACCCGTCCGCATGGCCCCAAGGCTTCTCGGAGGAGCCTGGTTGGGTGGCGCGGAGTGACCCGATTGCTCCCCGCTGCCCTCCCAGGCTGCCCCTAGGCTTCTTGGGGGAGCCTGGGCAGCAAGACGGAGTGACCAAATCGCTCCCCGCCGCCCCAAGGCTTCTCAGGGGAGCCTGGTTGGGTGGCGCGGAGTGACCTGATTGCTCCCCGCCGCCGCCCCCATGCCACCCTGAGGCTTCTCGGGGGAGCCTGGTTGGGCGGTGCGGTGTGACCCGATCGCCCCATGCCGTTTTCCCATGCCGCCACTAGGCTTCTCGGGGGAGCCTGGGGGCGGCGCGGATTGACCCGATCACCCCACGCCACACCCCACGCCGCCCTGAGGCTTCTCAGGGGAGCCTGGGGGCAGTGTGGAGCAACCCGATCGCTCCACGCCACCCCCACGCCACCCGAGGCTTCTTGGGGGAGCCTGGTTGGGTGGCACGGAGCGACCCAATGCTCCCCGCCGCCGCCCCATGCCACCCCGAGGCTTCTCCGGGGAGCCTGGTTGGGCGGCACGGAGTGACCTGATTGCCTCATGCCGCCCCCATGCCACCCCTAGGCTTCTCGGGGAAGCCTGAGGGGGCGGGGTGGAGTGACCCGATCGCCCCACACCACCCCGAGGCTTCTCGGGGGAGCCTGGGGGCGGTGCGGAGCAACCCAATCGCTCCCCACTGTCCCCCACACCGCCCCGAGGCTTCTCGGTGGAACCTGGGGGGCAGCGTGGAGTGACATGATCGCCCCCCGCTGCCGCCCCGAGGTGCAGGTACTGCGATCCCGCAATGTAGTGGGACTGCAGTACCTGAACCACAAAATGGTGGTGGGTGACTGTATGTCCCTATTAGAATCCTAGCATATGTGCTTTGTAATCCAACTCTCCGGAGTGCATGGAGCCTGTTTAAAACAACAGTAGTAGAATCCCAGAACAAGTGCATACCCCAAAGAAAGAAGAGCTCATCTAAATCCAAGAGGGCACCAGCATGGTTAAAGAGTGGAGTTACAGAGGCTCTAAAGCGCAAGGAGAGGTCTTTCCATAAATGGAAATCCTCCCCAAATGAAGAAAATAAAAAGGAACACAAACTCTGGCAAAAGAAATGTAAGAAGATGATAAGAGAGACAAAGAAAAGCTTTGAGGAATGTATGACTAGCAATATAAAGGGAAATAATAAAAGCTTATTTAAATAGAAGTAGAAAACCTGAAAGAGAACCAGTTAGACCTCTGGATGGTGAGGGAGGAAAAGGGGAGCTAAAGGAGGACTTGGAAATTGCAGAGAAATTAAATGAGTTCTTTGGATGTGTCTTCAGAAGGATCTCTGCAAAGTGGGAGAATGTGCTGTGAAATGGCAAAATGTATTTCAATGTAGGAAAATGTAAAGTATATGCATATTGGGGCAAAAAATCAAAATGTTATCTATCAAGTCATGGGCTCTGAACTATCCATGAAAGATCAGGAAAGAGATCTTGGTATGCTGGTGGACAGCTCAATGAAGGTGTCTACCCAGTGTGTGGCAGTGGTGAAGAAGGCCAATTCCATGCTAGGGATTATCAAAAAGGGGATTGAAAATAAAATAGCTAACATTATAATGCCATTGTACAAAACGATAGTAAATCGCACCTGGAGTATTGTATACAACTCTGTGGTCACCACATCTCAAAAAAGACATAATGAAACTGGAGAATGTGCAAAAGAGAGCAACTAAAACTGGGCTGGGGGACCTCCCTTATGCGGAAAGGCTAAAACATTTGGGGCTCTTTAGTCTGGAAAAAGGCACCCGGGGGGATATGATTGTGATGTACAAACTAATGCAGGGCATGAGTAAAGTGGATAGAGGGATGTTCTTCTCCCTCTCCCAAAATACCAGAACTAGGGGACATCCACTCAAGTTGAGGTTTGGGAGAGTGAGAACAGACAAAAGAATTTTTTTTTACCCAGCGTGTAGAACTTCCTGCCTTACCATAGGTTAGCCACATATTGCTATATATATTGATAATCTGCACAGAGTTTGCATGCAAATGCATACTAAGAATCAGTTGCTGTATCTGAAAGCAAAAAGAAAGAAAGCAAAGGTTTCAAATTTTGGGAAAACATAACAATGAAAAAAACCTAGACCATGAAATTCCTACTCCTAGAGTACTGTACAACATAAAAATTTCTGAGACAGGGGAAATTTGCTTAACTGAATCATCTATTGGGCAAATCCATACAACATAAAAATGGTCACAATTAGGGATTACTCTAGGAATTAATTCGTTCCAAATGAAATTATGTTAAGCAAATTTCTTTTATACAAATTCCCATAGGAATGCATTGAAAACAGAGTAATCCCATTTTTATGTTGTACAGATTTTCCCTATAGGCAATTATGTTAAGCAAATTTCCCCTATCTCCAGAATTTTTATGTTGTACAGATTTTATGTTATACAAACTGTTTGTTATACAAGGATCCACTGTATATTGGTTTCTAGACTGTTTCCTGGATGCCAAAATCATGTGTAGTTTTGACTCGTAAAACTCTGAATGGCTTGGGGACAGAAAACCCAACAAGATCACTTCCTCCTATGTGAGCCAGGGATTTCTCTTCCTTGACACTGCGGCTCTTGAGGCGGAGGTGCAGGGTGTGTGGCTTGCCAAGGTGGGAGCCCGCTCATCTGGATTCTGCTGGGAAAAGATGGAAAAACCTGACAAGGTGGCTTGCCAGTGGGGGGCACCAAAGCCATGCCCTGCTCCATCCAAGGTGGTGCTGGGGCAGCCTGCTGCTGCAGGAGGAGGGGATGCCATCTGGGCGGCTCAGGGAGACTGTGGGGGAGTGGCGGTCTGATTTGTCGTTGTCGTTCCTGGCATCGCAAGAATCGTGCGATGCCAAGCGGCACAGAAAAAAGTTTTAGAAATAAAAAAAAACCAATTCCCGACCAAAAAAGCAGGCGAAAATATGCCTGCCTGAGGGCACCTACCAGAGGGGTGGTTTCTGGGGGGGGTCCCCACTCCAGCCTTCCCCCCCTCCTGTCCTGGGCTGCTGGTACCAGGCTGGGGGGGGGGGCATCCTCGTCATCTCCATTTGCCATGCAGTGGGGGGGGATCCAAAATGGCGACCGCAATATTTTTTTTGAAATCGTGGTCCAAAAACCCACCAAAGCACCACAGAAACATGCGAAAATTAGCTATTTTAAATGCTTGAATTAAATACAGTAGCAGCAGTGGGTTTTTCTTGCAACAAAACGTCTCCATTGATTTTATTTTATTTTATTTTATTTTTATTTTTTTACACCTGCGCACGCGAAATGATGGGCTGGCCATGGGATGGGACCATGCAAATTTTTGGAGCCATTCCACCAATCGCATGGCCAGGTTTTGCTGAGACTTGCTGGTACCAGGCTGGGAGGGGGCATCCTCGGTGTCTCCATTTGCCATGCGATGCGGGGGGATCCAAAATGGCAACCGCAATATTTTTTTTGAAATCGTGGTCCAAAAACCCACCAAAGCACCACAGAAACATGCGAAAATTAGCTATTTTAAATGCTTGAATTTTTACAGTAGCAGCAGTGGGTTTTTCTTGCAACAAAACGTCTCCATTAATTTTATTTTATTTTATTTTATTTTATTTTTATTTTTTTACACCTGCGCACGCGCAATGATGGGCTGGCCATGGGATGGGACCATGCAAATTTTTGGAGCCATTCCACCAATCGCATGGCCAGGTTTTGCTGAGACTTCTGGATGTGCCAGAGAGGGCATAAAAAGCCCACCAACCCTAATCCTAATCCTAACCCTAACCCTAACCCATACGCCAGTACACTGTGTTCTTAGTGGGCCAGAGGCACCCAGAGGTACAGCCCACTAACCCACCCTAACCTTAACTGTTACCCTAAGCCTAGCCCTTACCCCCTAACCTCATGCTCTGGGAAGTCAAGTCGCGCTAAATCGCAGCAGTAACGACAAACGACAAACGACACGACGAAACGACAAATTTTTGAAAAATTTCGTGAAAAACGGAAACGACCCGAAACGGACCCGTCCCAAAAAACGACAACTCAGAAAAAAAAATTCTGGTCGTGCCCATCTCTAGTCCCAACTCCCAAGTGTTTTTTACACTTTGTCAAAAACCTCTGTCTTCTCTTGCCCCGGGTGATGCACTTTGCCACATCACCATCTCCCCCTGCATTGTTTTTTACTAGGAATGAAGATTGTGTTATCTTTTCCCAGCATAGCTGATGAACACAGATCAGCAAAGGAGCTGAGAGGCCATGGTTTTCATACATTCTCAAAGTGGGGCACTGGATGGCGGGAATGGAAGCTCAAAGCCCAGTATGCTGCTAGGGGAATGAAGCAACATGATGGTCTGTTCAGCTGGTTTTGCACTGTACGGCAAAGAACAGGAGGAACTAATAGGGAAAACAGTGACTCATCTGTCCTTACTCAGCCCTGCACATTGCTTGCTTTGGTTTCTCAAAACTGAGGATGTTTTTTGTCAGAGATGACTTTGGAATGGCCGCAGAGGTGAAGATAAAGCTCACTTCATTTTGGGCAGGGCCTATGTCTAAAACAGTGTTTTCACATTGATGGAATTCCTTTCCAGTTATGGTTCCCTCATTACTACTATTCCTCCTTGCTTAACATATTTAAATAACATTAATTCATTTGAATTATTGAATAATGAAATTCACTGTGTTGGCTGAAATTCAGCCATATAATTGCACAATGATTTATTTAAACAGCCTATCCAATAGTTTGGAAGTTTGAAGGAAGATTAAATGCACAGCGCTGTATTGTTTTGTTAAAATGCCCGAGTTTATTTCATTGTGTGATTTTTGGGTCCACTTCTTCCACTACCACAGTGCCAAAAATCCACTGGCTAGATAACAAAAGAACAGAGAGTAAGCTGTGAATACACTCTCTACCATTGCAATTATAAGCAGTTTCTATCCCCTCACAATGCCTGAGGGTATAAAACTATGTTTATCCATTGCTCCTTGGCTCCCAATGTTTATGGCAGGCATGTCCAAACTTTGGCCCTCCAGATGTTTTGTACCACAACTTCCACAGTCCTTTGCCACTGATAATCTAAGCTTAGAATTCTGGGAGTTGCGGTTCAAAACATCAGGAGGGCCAAAGTTTGGACACGCCTGGTTTATGGGTTCCGCAGAAGAACACACAGCCCAAGCGGGTTTTCAGAGAGGTGGCCATGAGTCTGAGTAAATGAATTGCCTTTCAAGAAAGCTGGCGCTGAAACAAGTTTGCACAATGTTGAGGTGTGATAATACTTACTGTGTTTTGTTTTGTTTTTAATATGTGCCCAGAGGAGGTTAGACAACAGAAACTGAAATCCTGTTGCATGAAGTAAACAAATGTTTGAATTCTGTTCTACTCCTGGGTAAATCAAGAGCCCTTGTCACAATTCTCAGGAGCATGCCTGCACACACCAATCCAGCATATGGTTTTGACCCATCCCCAAGAACCATATTGGGAGCTCTTGATTTACCTGAGATGTTGAAGCAAATAGCCTAAGAACCAATGAGCATTTTTGGAAAGGTATTTTTCCTGAGAAGCCAAGCCCCAGCAGCACCAGTTTTATCTTGAGGCCTTACTGTCATCTAGTGGCAGCTTTGTGACAATGCAATTCTTAAACAGCCCTCTTCCTTCTAAGGTCTTATGCCACGTGCAGTTATTTATAGCTCACTTTTTATGTCGATTATATTGCCTCTCTTTAAGAATAGCTGCAGATTGGACCAAGGAATTATTGCCCAATCAGTCTATTAAGCACCATTAGTAAGTTTTATGTGATGCATTTGTTAGAAAAACTTCATGACTGGTTATGTGATGAAAATGCGGAAGACCAGGTAGGGTTCAGAGCAGGTTGGGCTACAATGGACCAGGCATTAGTTCTGCCACAACTAGTGAATAAATATTCCACTCCTAAAGGGGGCTCTATGCATGGGCTTTAGAGATTTTAAATCCATGTTTGACTTATGGGGGAAAAAATAATCTCTGACACGTTTGAATTATGGGAAAAATTTGAGGCCACAAATTGACAGAAGACTTCCTCTTTTAATGAGACATCTGCATAAAAATACTAGTCTCAAGATAGCTGGCACGTAAGGAGGGAGAGCTATCAAATGGAATACCTTCATCTATTGGGATCAAGTAGGGAAGCATCTTAGCTCCAACTTCTGTATTTAATGTCTACATCAATGACATAGCAGAAAAATTTCTAAGAGCAGACTTTCACACACACCCCTAAGCTGAATACACAACCCAGTTCTTCTTTATACAGATGCTGTGGCCCTGATGTCAACTTTATGTGTAGGACTGAGGGGAATACTGAAAGCTTTAGCCTTGTATTGCAATAATGAACATAATTAAAGTACAGTATTTTTCTGTCTATAAGACACTCCCACGTATAAGACGACCTCCACTTTTCCAGACCCCAAATTACAGTTTTGAAACCATGTGGTTCTCTCCTCTGCTTACTTCCATAAGCATGATATTCCACTCTTTAGGGTCATGGTGACCCCGTTTGAATTATGTAATATCACATGTACAAAATGCTGTAATGCATCAATGAGGTTCTTCTACGCTCAGGGTGGGCAATATCTACCAGTTGTGTAACTAAGGAGGGGTGACCAGGGGCAAATGCCCCAGGATGCCACAATCTGAGGGCACCAAATTGATGTTAGAGGGCCATGAGCTCTCCTTCACTCAGAAGAGGATGGGAAGGAAGAGGGGAGGAGGGGGAGGGGGAGGAGGAAGGGACAGGTGACTGCTAAGGCTGGGACAGATGGGTGAGCTGTGTGTATGTGGGTTGGTGGGAGAGACAAGCTGGTTGGGCAGATTTGTGGGCACACCAGCACGCACGCACGCGCACACACACACACACACACACACACACCTGTCCCAATCTTCTCTGCTGCTGACTTCTCCTCCTCTCCTGATCATCTCATTATGTCCCACCCAAGACTACATGGGGCTTTCCTTTTTTTTTCCACATTGCATTCAGAACCGCCCTATGAAGTAGATCAGTCAGACTCAGTCAGACAGGGAAGTCTCAGGTCTGTGGCTCATTTAATCTTTTCCTTTAAAAAATATTACAGTGGTCCCCCGTCCTTTCGCGGTTCCGGTACTGTGGTCCTGCTATATCGTGGGACCACGGTACCAGGAAAGAGCTTGAGGGAGGGGGGATCACGCGCCGCTTTCCCGGCCTCCCAGGAGGTCAGGGAAAGCGGTGCGTGCTTGCAAAGGCGCTTCCGGCCGCGGAGACCCAGCAGCCAAAAGCACCTTCGCCCGATTGCGTGCCACATTCCCCGGCATCCCAGGAGGTTGGGGAAAGTGGCACGCGCTTGTAAAGGCGCTTCTGTCTGCGGAGCCTCTGGGTGGCGTGGAGCAATCGGGTCTCTCTGCGCCGCTCAACCAGGCTCCCCCAAGAAGCCTCAGGGCGGCAGGCGGCGGGGGCGGCGGGAGGTAAGATCCCGCAACACTACATGCACGTGCTGCCCCAAGGCTTGACAGGCACCCCCTGCCCCCCCCCCACCCCAGCCCCCACCTGCTTCCGCATATCGTGGATTTTCATGCATCGTGGGTGGGGTGGGTCCCTAACCCCCGCGATCGGCGGGGGGTTACTGTGTTTCTATTTTGCATTTGCATTTAATTTGGTATTGAGCACAGGGCTCCCCCTTTTTTCTGTCAGCACTTGGTGGTGATGTCAGTAATGGGTAAATGAGAGCAAACTGTAATGTTGCTTCTTGGTAATCAAAAAGGCATTTCAGTAAATGGGAATTTCCACCTATAATATTTACTCTTTCCCTAAAAAAGGGTCTGGGTGAAAGGCGGATCTTGAAAATCAAAAACAGATCCTCTTGATTTCATATGATTTTTGCAAGAGGTCTTTCCCAAATCACCACGAGTTCTTACAATATCATTAATGCCCAGTCACTACACAGTAATAATCATGGGCCCTCCAACGAATGGCTATGGCTCAAAAACATGGATCCATGGCATGGATCAATTTGATTTCATTTGATTTTTACATTGGATCATACTAAAATCATTGTCCCATGATTTGACCCATCGCTGCCCAAAGATTGCACACCAAAAATCACGGATCTGTCAACGCATAGCTCCACAGTGGTGCAAAAAACAAAATGATTTTTATCCAGGATTGCTCCAAACCACTCCCACATCCTAGCCCCTATCTCTGCACACAGATTGCACACAAAACAAAAATCAGGGGTCCATCAGCGCATGGCCCCACAGTGGTGCAAAAATATGGATCCAACACACAGATCTACTTAATTTTTACATTGGATCATACTAAAACCACTGTCACATCATAGGCCCCATCTCTGCCCACAGATTGTAGATCCATCAGTGCATGGTTCCACAGTGACATAAAAACATGGGTCCCAGGCACAGATTCTTGCAGATCTGATTTTTGTCCAGGATTGCACCAAAATCAATCTCCCAGTCTAGGCCCTATCTCTGTACTCAGATTGCACACCAGGAATCATGGGTCCGTCAGCACATGGCTCCACAGTAGCGCAAAACCATGGACCCAAGGCATGGATCTACATGGATCTACCTGATTTTTCTACAGTATTGCCCCCAAACCACTCTCCCATCAGCTGCCCCATCTCTGCCCATAGACTGCACACCTAAAATCATGGGTCTGTCATACCCTCAGGTGCAACTGAGAAGAAATCAATGCCCTCTTCCTTGTGGCAACCCTTCAGGTATTGGAAGACTGTTATCGTGGCTCCCCTCAGTCTTCTCTGCATCAGACTAAACATGTCTAGTTCTTTTAGTCATTCTTCATACAATTTAACCTCCCTCCCTTATCATCTTTGATGCTTTTCTCTGCATTCTAGGATCTCTGTATCTTGTTTGTACTGTGGGGACCAGAACTGGACACTATATTCCAAATGTGGCCTCACTAGGGTAGTATAGAGTAGCACGATCACTTTCCGTGATCTTGATGCTATCCCCCTCTTGATGCAGCCTAGGACTGTGTTTGTGTTTTTGGCAGCTGCAACACACTGCTGCCTCATCCTTAGGGGGTGGTCTGCCAGGACACCTAAATCCCTCTCACTGAGACTACTGTTGAGCCAGGTATCATCTATCCTTTACCTAGACATCCAAACAGCTCCAGTCTCCCCGCTCTTCTCTTTATGACAGGCAGATAGCCACACTTACTCAGTCCAACTTTTCCAGGAGTTATTTACAATTTATTCCATGGGCAAGACCAAGATGATTTTTCAGCCTCTTGTCATAACACTCAAATTCTGCCTCCCAACCCCAAGACAGCGATAAGGTGTGCATGCCTAGTGCCTCAAGCCCAATAAATATAATATAGTATCAGCAGCCACATTGCACATAGCCCTATTTCCTACAAGAAAGAAGAGAACCTGCTGAAATTGCTAGAAGCCATCCTGTTTCCAAAACACAAACAGTTCTGTTAGCCATGCTAATTTTGCAAGGACTACATTCACAAGCTAACTTAGCTGCTCTTTTATATTGTTTGCTCTGTGCAGACTCTCTGCAAAATCCTGGGTCCTCTTTCTCCACAGGGTTCAACATCTTGGAAGAAACCTATAAGAAATGATGTGAAAATACATGATTTTTTTTTAATAGAAGAAACTGCTGGTGATCACAATTTCCTGGCAACAACAACAAATCAAAATGCACAGACTTTTGCTGATAGACTGACAGAGCAAATTCATTAAAATTTTTGATTAATTTAAATTTGCTTTTCCATGCTTAGATACAAAGTTAATAGACTTCTGTTATTGGTCCTCCACATCTGTTGTTTTGAAGCTATGTATGTATTTACTGTTTGTTAACAGGGACCAGGCTTCAGTGAGTAGAGCCGGAGTGGGCAAGTTCAGAGGGTCTTTGAGAAGATGGCCCCGGATTGTGAGCGGAGTGAGGTTAGTTCAGCCCAGGAGATACTTCTTGCATCTCAGTTTTTGTTTGAGTTTTGAGTCTCTCCTTCATAAGCTTTTCAGGGAGTGGCTTTGCCAACATAAAGAGCAGACATTTGATACAAATGAATGATACAACCTTCCCACATTTGACATATAAAATAATATCTTTATTATGTAGGTACAACATCATAAAAAATCACTGTAGCATAAACACAGATAAAAACATTGCAGCAAAATGAATGTTCTGGATATATACTGCCACAAACTGGAGTAAGAAAAGGAAGCAATCTGGCAAGTTCTAGCAGTTCTGCAAAGTGCCTGAAGCAGTTTTATGGCCTAGCCGTCCATGCATCTTCTCTAGTACTATAAGCATGCAGTTCCCTGTTCCAAAAGCAAAGCACAACTCCAAATGTTTCACAACAGAGTTCGGGAGGGATGTCTTTAACCTTCCTGACATAAGACTGAATGACAACAAAGGCTTTACAAATATCAGTAGGAAGGCCTTCTCTTTGGGGGCACATAGTACAAAATATTAGCAAGCGGAGCAGCCATTCTTATGCAGTGTCACTGAGAAATGTTGTCAGAAAGCAGAGGGAATGTGAACATCCACCGTCCAATCTCAAGTATTTGTGATAAAGAATAAAATGTAGCTGGCACATAAGAAACACCAGCCTCTTTTCCAGGGCCTAACTACATAAGATGCTGAGTGCTTACTTTGAAAATGATAGGACATTTCCTATCCAGGATTGTGGTTTCTTGTGAGCTTCATGCCAGAGTCATCAAATTTGCAAAAGAAGCCTGTGTTTACATTTGGAGCATCTATCGCCAAAGGAAAGAAACCAACTTGGAAAATGCTAAGGGAAGAAAATCATGTACTAAGACCACAATGCACTATTAACATATCTTGCCCCCCCCCAAATATAATGGGCATTAATGTAAGATGAAATTGGTGATTGTTATCACCATTGTTTTTTAATAAATACAGTGGATGGATTGAAAACCCATTTCAATTTATATTATACACATTTATGCCTTGCGTGTACATATTCCAACATTACACTGCACTGGGTCTCATTGTATACAGAAAGCAGGCTTATCTTCTATGGAACTGCTATGTTTTCAGCCAGCAGCAGCCAAGCCGTTATATCTAAGTAATGGCCACTGCCATCTTATGACCAGAAAAAGGACCTGAATTCTTCAGATTTTTCATTAGAAAGAGCCACAAAGAGACTCACAATAAAGGCAAGCACCTGGTCTAAATTATAGTAGAACTCTCAAAAGAAGCATGAGATGACTAGTAAGACTTATTACACTGCTTAACCCAATGATTTATCATGAAAACTGCATATATATATATATATATATATATATATATATATATATATATATATATATATATATATATATATATATATATATATATATATATATATATATATATATATATATATATATATATATATATTTTTTTCGTAGATTTTCACGGGTATAGGTATGCATGTTAGGGTGGATTCGGGTTTCTTCCCGTGTAGAAATCTGGTTGTTTTGGCGACGTTTCGACGAGGTCTCACTCGTCATCTTCAGGCTGGTGTTCTGGCTTCTTTCTTCTTGAAGCAAAGCGTGGTCTCAGTTGAAGTCCTTCTATAAATACTGCTGGGGGGGGTGTGGTTTGCTTGCTCTGTTGCTGATTGTAGGTTCCTTTGTTCCTTTGTTCTTTTGTGATCTGCTGTGTGGCTGAGGCGATCGTTAAGGGATTAACTGCTGATGGCTGTTTAGGTGGCTGTTTACATGCTGGTGGGTTAGATGGCTGGTAGGTTCTGGCAGCATCCTGGGCTTTGGTGGAGTGGGGTCCTGTGTCTTGTGAATTCATTTTGGTCTGGCTACGTGTCTGTGGTCTCCCAATGTTTTTTTGGGGTGTGTGAGTGTGCTCCATGTGGTGACTGGAGTGGGGTGCCGCAGTAGATGGTGCAGTCGTGGTTTGTTATTGGATGGTGGTTTCGTTTCATCTGTGGGAAGGGTCTGGGTTTGTGTTTGGTGTGGATGGAAGGTGGTGGCATCTTGTGTCCTTTTGGGCCTGGTGTCAGTCTTTGTGACAGAGGCTCGTCTGTTGACCAGGGCTAGTTTCCAGATGTCAGGCAAGCGGGAGGTGTCATCACGTTTATTCATGTTGTTTGGGTGTTTCTCTATTTCAATGGCTTCCATGAAACTGTTGAAGTGTTCAGTTTTGGAGATGAGTTTGGTTCTTTCAAAGTCAATTTCATGACCTGTTGTTTTTATGTGCTGGAAGAGAGAGGAAGATTTTTCTTCTTTTTTGACTGCGTTCTTGTGTTCTGCTGTGCGCTTATTCTCCTGTTTGTTTGTCCGATGTATGTGGCTGGACAGACTTTGCATGGTATTTCGTAGACTCCTTGGTTTTCTAGCTCAATCTTGTCTTTGGGGTTTCTTAAGATGTTGGCTATTTTTTGGTCGGTGCAAAAGGCTGTCTTGATATTGTGTTTGTGGAGAATTTTGCTGATTTTGTCTGTGGTGCCTTTGATCCAAGGGAGGAGAGGGCGGTGCCGTTGTTCTCTTCTGTTTCTTGGTTCTTGGGGTGTTTCCTTATGGATTAGTTTGGTGATGGTGTTTTTTTGGAATCGTTCGCAATTAAAACATTTGAGAGAGTGTGTAATTCAGTTTTTAGGTGGTCTTTGTCAGCGAGGCGTTTGGTTCTGGAGATGAGGGTTTTGCTACGGAGTTGATCTGTGCAGGGTGGTGGTGTGATTTGCATTTCAGCGGTTTGTATGTGTTTTTTCTGGTAGATGGTATGAATCGGGTTTTTGTAAAAAGGACGTCCAGTTGGTTGTTGGCTTCTATTTCCATAGTGAATTGTATTTTGGGGTTAGGCTGTTTGAAGTTGTTCAGTTTATCTTTTGTGGCCAGATAACAAAGGTTTTCAACATATCTGAGCCAGAGTTTGGGTTTATGTTCGGAAGTTGGTTTCAAAGTGTTCCATATATAGGTTGCGATGACCGGTGAGAGGGTGTCCTATCTGTTTGTATCTTTGTCCATTGTGGATGAAGTATGTGTTGGTTAGGCAGTGGTTGGTCAGATCTAGGATGTGTTTGGGGGTTGTATTTGTTGTGGAAAAGGCTTCTTGAATGGGCACTTGTGTGAAAAACAACTGATGCTGGCAGGTCATTGGGTTGTAGGTCTTGTTTCTTTATAATTTCTATGAAGTGGGCGAGTTTTGCATGAAGTGATGGATTCTGCATAGGGCTGGAGTTGTTTGGCAAGAAATTTGGCGAGGTTTTGTAGAGGTGAGCCTATGGAGCTGACTATGGGTCTGAGAGGTGTTCCTTCTTTGTGAATCTTGGGAGGCCAGGGCTTGGGGCATCTGGATGATTTCTCTCTGGGGATGATGCTTGGCTTGAGAGCTGAAACAGAGACCTCCCACAAGACAGACACACACACCAACAAACTCCACAAACTGGAAAACGCCAGAAGCCCAACCCCCACAACAGCCCATGAAACAAACAGATCCAGATGCCCCAAGGCCTCCCCAAGATTCACAAAGAAGGAACACCTCTCAGACCCATAGTCAGCTCCATAGGCTCACCTCTACAAAAGCCAAATTTCTTGCCAAACAACTCCAGCCCTATGCAGGAAAACTTTCCACTTCATAGAAATTATAAAGAAACAAGACCTACAACCCAATGCCTGAGCTTCGATGTTGTTTCGCTCTTCACACAAGTGCCCATTCAAGAAGCCTTGACAGCTATCCACAACAAATACAACCCCCAAACACATCCTAGATCTGACCAACCACTGCCTAACCAACACATACTTCATCCACAATGGACAAAGATACAAACAGATAGAAGGAGGACCCATGGGATCACCCCTCTCACCGGTCATCGCAAACCTATATATGGAACAGAGCGTTACAGAAGTGAACATAAACCCAAACTCTGGCTCAGATATGTTGCGACACCTTTGTTATCTGGCCACACGGGAAAGATAAACTGAACAACTTCCTCACACATCTCAACAGGCAAAATACAATTCACTATGGAAATAGAAGCCAACAACCAACTTCCCTTCCTGTCCTAATCTACAAAAACCCGGCTCCTTAGGACATACCATCTACCAGAAAAAAACACATACAATGGCTACTTAAATGCACAATCACACCACCACCCTGCACAGATTTGCAAAAACCCTCATCTCCAGAACCAAACGCCTCGCTGACAAAGACCACCTAAAAACTGAATTACACACTCTCTCAAATGTTTTAATTTTGATTCCAAAAAAACACCATCATCAAACTAATCCATAAGGAAACACCCCCAAGAACCAAGAAACAGAAGAGAACAACATTACATCAAAGGCACCACAGACAAAATCAGCAAAATTCTCCACAAACACAATATCAAGACAGCCTTTTGCACCGACCAAAAAATAGCCAACATTTTAAGAAACCCCAAAGACAAGATTGAGCTAGAAAACCAAAGTCTACGAAATACCATGCAAAGTCTGTCCAGCCACATACATCGGACAGACAAACAGGAGAATGTTCGCAGAACACAAGAACGCAGTCAAAAAGAAGAAAAATCTTCCTCTCTCTTCCAGCACATAAAAACAACAGGTTGAAATTGACTTTGAAAGAACCAAACTCATCTCCAAAACTGAACACTTCAACAGTCGAATAATCATGGAAGCCATTGAAATAGAGAAACACCCAAACAACATGAATAAACGTGATGACACCTCCCGCTTGCCTGACATCTGGAAACTAGCCCTGGTCAACAGACGAGCCTCTGTCACAAAGACTGACACCAGGTCCAAAAGGACACAAGATGCCACCACCTTCCATCCACACCAAACACAAACCCAGACCCTTCCCACAGATGAAACGAAACCACCATCCAATAACAAAACCACGACTGCACCATCTACTGCGGCACCCCACTCCAGTCACCACATGGAGCACACTCACACACCCCAAAAAAACACTCTAAACAGCCATCTAACCCACCAGCAGTTAATCCCTTAACGATCGCCTCAGCCACACAGCAGATCACAAAAGAACAAAGGAACCTACAGTCAGCAACAGAGCAAGCAAACCACACACCCCCAGCAGTATTTATAGAAGGACTTCAACTGAGATCACACTTTGCTTCAAGAAGAAAGAAGCCAGAACACCAGCCTGAAGATGACGAGTGAGACCTCGTCTAAACTCGCCAAAACAACCAGATTTCTACACGGAAGAAACCCGAATCCACCCTAACATGCATACCTATTGGATGAAAGCATATATATATATATATATTATATATATATATATATATATATATAATGTAAACAAAATAAAGCAAGAAAACAACTAAAGCAAAACTGCCTTTTATATCTGGAAGTTGAGTCCTGGTTACTGGACTTCTTTTTGAGAGATAGAAACGTTTCACTGCTCATCCAAACAGCTTCATCAGTCTGAATTAGAGATGGGCATGAATCGAAAAAATTGTGTTTCAGTTTTTCGTTGAGGGGGTCCGTTTTGGTTCATTTTCATTTTTGAATTTTTGGAAAAAATCATTTTCGTTTATTAGTTCTTGTTTTTCATTTTTTGTTTTCACCCGCTTTTTGTGCAAGTTTTAAAGCATTTCCGTGCACGGGTGTCCCCCAACGCCCCAGACCAGAGGGAAAACACTAAAAAAAATTGATGCTGGCAGAGACACAGTATAGACTAGGTACGCAGGGAGGCTGCAAAGGCAGCGGTTTGCCCAGGGTGCAAACAGTGACTGGGCAGGGAAGGGTACTCACCGAGAGGTACGCATGCACGCTCACAGAGAGGCTGCAGGACTGAAGCTAGATAAAAATCTCTTCTATCTCTCCCCTAAGAGCCAGGCTGCAGCCAGCAGGAACACAGAAACACGCACCTGCCTGGCTGGCCTAAAGAAAATAATGAGTCGCAGAGACATCAATCCCACCCTAACTCCCACCAGAGACTGCAAGGAGGACAGGGGCTGCCAGAGCTTTTTATGCCTCTGTGGCTGCCAGACCTGCCCAGTCTGCAACCTGGGCATGCTACTGGTTGAAGTTGTCCAAGAATTTACATGATCCCATCACATGGCTTGTCTCCATTTTGTGGCTAGAGTGGCGACATCCATTTTGTCATCTTTAAAGGGAAAAGAAAAATACATTGCGATGGGAGAAGACAAAAACAAACATTTTAAGGACCCCCCCCCGGTAGGTGTTATCAGACAGTATAAATAATTATCCCTGCATTTTATGGATGTTCAGGGCGTTTTTTAACATTTAAAACAGCTCCTTTCATTGTGCGTCGCCATTAACGAAAAACGAAACGTAACAAACCTAACTTTCGTGGTTCTGTTCAGTTCGTTCCAATTTCATCACAATGTTTGTTATTCGTTTCATTATGTAACAAAACAATAACGAATAACAAATAACAAAAAAAGTTCATTTCGTGCCCATCTCTAGTCTGAATACAGCTAGTGTGAGTCCTCCATGGACTCCATGGAGGACTCGCACTAGCTGTATTCAGACTGATGAAGCTGTTTGGATGAGCAGTGAAACGTTTCTGTCTCTCAAAAAGAAGTCCAGTAGCCATGACTCAACTTCCAGATAAACTTACCTGGATGACTGAGAATCTTCACAGACATTCTGCCTTTTATAACTTGATAAGCACAAGCCATGATCTAGAATATATTTAGGAAGGGAGGGAGGGAGGGAGGGAGGGAGAAAGGAGGGAAGGAAGGGAGGAAATATTTGGATTTACAGGTTTGACTTGTCAAAGAAGGTGCCAGAAGCTGGTGGGTGTATATCCTCACTTTGCACAGAGCAATGAAAAAGGTCAGAGGCAGCTTGCAAAAACCATCTGTTTGCACATTTCCCTCTCTCTGGTTCTTTTAAACATCCAGCATCATACATGATACTACTACTATTGACACAATAATTTGCAAGAGCTACATGTTTCAGTGACTGAATTCAAATCTCTTCCTCTTTTTCCATTTAAATTTTTATTGAGGGTTGGTGGTAGTTCAGCATAAAATGTTTTGGCCTTCGTCATTGGTGTTTTGTCAGTTGTATGCCCAAACCTCAGCAGAATCAAGAATCTCAAGAAAACCAGAAAACACTGACATGGAAGTAAAGCTGACATTATTTAGATCACTTGAGGCTAAGGAGTCTTACATCTAGATTTTTCATATACCTGTATAATTCTAAATCTAATATTGTTCAGAGTACAATCACTACATTGGCCTATATGTGAACTATTCTTATTCAGATTTGTCGGCTTAGCTATTGATAGGCAGATATTTATAAAGGCTATGAGTATTTTGAGACAGATTGGAATGAAGAACCAGCAATTCCTTAAACTGTGGGAAGGCATACAAGAAGAATATCTGATCAAGTATCAACAGGATCAGAGAAACATTCATCTACAAGTTCTAAGGCTGCCGTGTCAACCATAACTTCTCGAAACTCTGTTTCTGTTCCAGTCTTTTCATCAGTTCTTGTTTCTGATTTCCCCTCAGGTTCAGTGGTAGGATTCATATCCATCGTAGGTGCCTGTTTAGAACTCCCACAGGTGCCAGAATCTATAAGAAAACAAGTTAGTCAAGTGCAAATGTATAGATAATACATGTATTACACAGTCTTATTTCTCTGGCATTACCAAATCTCATGCAGACCTGAGTATCCTGTTCTCTGGCATTACCCAAATGTTCACGCTGGCCTAAGTATCCTGTGCATTTCAATTCTAATTTCATAACAGCTATCTGTACCCTACATTCTTATTTCCTGTATGGCTGCTTAGGAACTGCTATGGAACACCCCTCATGGAGAGTTTTCACTAAACCCCAAGACAGGCAGAGTGTCACCTCCTCAAGAAGCCTAAATACAGTTTTTTTTAAAAAAAATTAAAGAGTCCACTCTATTATCTGGGATTATGCAGGACAACGATGTCACTCAAGCAAGTTTTATTCTGGAGAATTGCCCCCATCAAAACAACAACAACAAACAAATAAACCCCAAAACCCCCAAAACAAAACAAAAAATGAAAGTAACCAGAAGTCATTTCTAGTTTTTTTAAAAAGTGCAAGGATGCTTAAAAAGAATGTAGCTATATAATCCTCATGTCCACTTGAGGGGACAAGGCGAGTTGTAAGATGAAAAAGAAATGAGGAAGTGGGGGACAGGTACAGCTCCCAGATCTCCTAATGGTAGGCGTTTCATACTCAAATTATGCTAGCCAGTTTCTCCCATTTGGGGAAATTGCCAAGGTGAAACTGACTTCATGATATACTGTAATATCTTCATGGCTTGTAAGCCAACACTAACTCTGCAGTAGTCATAGGGTTGGGGGAAGGTGATCCATAAGTGTTTGGGCAATCCTTTCATAGTGAAAGCAGCCCAAGTAATGATCTGCTCTACATATCGATCAAAACTCATCTGTTTTACAACATATATCTTGGTTTCATTTGAAGGGGACTCTGAAAAGAAGGTGATCTCTAAATAATATGAGAAGCAGCTACACCAATAAAACAAGACTCTTTATCCATCTTTCTTAACAACCATTGGACCACTGGACATACCAGAAATGGGAATACTGGCAGGAACAGCACTGGTGGCTTCACAGTGTTCTCCGTTAGGTGGACTCTTTGGGTCTTCACTGGAAATGGCAGACAGAGTGATCCCCTCATCTTTTTCATCCTCTGTTTTTTTTAAAAAAAAGTGTAATGAAAATGACAGGCACAAATATGGTTATTCTTTCCACCTTCCTGTAATTCAGACATATTTTAAGTTTTGTACACCTTCCCTCATGGTACAGTATGTTAACTATGTACCCAGCTTCCCCATAAGACACCTCAGACTGCCATCAAATCCTGTAATGATGAAGGGCTTTTTTGGTTGGCTACTTCCAGCCTATGGAACCACCTTCTATAAAAAACAGTCTGCTTACTACTGTTTCTCTTGTCACTGGCAGGTAAGGATTTTTCAGGGGGATTTATGACGGCTGAATGGGCCACCGAGTAAGGGGGCTTTAATGGGAAATACTGTGTTTTCTTTTTCTTTTTTTACTTTACTTTTCCTTTTTCTTCTCTTGACATGCTTGTAAATTATTTTAAATTACTTTAATTTAGTGGTTGTTTTAATATGATCCGCTGGCTGGATAGCTCAGTGAGTTAGGCTTCTGGATTTGACTGTGTATTAAAGAATAAATGGACCCAATTTACTGGGTCCCAGCTTTGTGGTCAGTAGCACCTGCCTGACCCAGAAGACAGCAGATAAAATGGTGCCAGCCATGTGAGGATCAGGAAGCCGGCTGACCCAGGACATGTGGTGCACTCGACAAATCACAGGCACCCGGGGCATCACATGGCAGAGGGGAACATCTGGGGTACGCCTGCCTGTGCAGGCGCAAGACACCAGGCGGGGGTCCCCTATAAAGGGCCCCCACACCTTGCCAGATGCCTCACTCAGCTTCAATGCCCAGATTGCTTCCCACCCACCCACCCATGAGACTTTATGCATGTTGAAGTTGTCGGATTAATTTTGTCCGTTTAATCTGTTTATTTATTATTCGTCACAGCTTGTGCAGCTTGCAGTTGGGTGGCATTGGGAATGGATCCAGGCGGTGGTGCAGCAGGATGGAGCCTGCACAGCTCGGAGGAGAAGGTGGTAACAGCGGGCCCTGGAGGGAACACGAACTATCCCAGCTCAGGTAGGAGAGCAGAAGGCCCCTCCTGCTCAGCTCAAGGGAGGAAACCCCAAAGGAATCTGTGCCCACAGGGATTTCCAGAAGCTGAAGACAGTGTGGCGCTCCTCCACACTTCGGGGTTCAGGCGGGTTCCCAGAAGCAATGGATCTGACCCAATGCCTGGCCAGAGTACTGCAGTTCTTGTCACCAATGTAAAATAAAGCTGTGGCCTCCACATTTTGCCCAAAATAACTTGTTGGTGAAGTTATTTAAGCATAAGAACATAAGAAGAGCCATGTTGAATCAGGCCAAAGGCCCATCTAGACCAGCTTCCTGCATCTCACAGTGGCCCCACCAGATGCGTCTGAGAGCACACAAGACTAGATATCTGTCTCCTGATACCACTCCCCTGCATCTGGCTCTTGAAGTACCCATGTTTTAAGCCTGGAGATTACATATCTCCATCATGGTTTGTAACCTATGATGGACCTCTCCTCCAGGAATCTGTCCAATCCCCTTTTGAAGGCATCCAGGCTAGATGCCATCACCACATCTTGTGGCAGGGAGTTCCACAGACTAACAACACACTGGGTAAAACAATGTTTTCTTTTGTCTGTTTTCACTCTCCCAACCCTCAGTTGAGTGGATGTCCCCTAGTTCTTGTATTTTGTGAGAGGGAGAAGAGCTTCCCTCTATCCATTTTACTCATGCCCTGCATTATTTTGTACATCTCAATCCTAACCCCGGGTGCCTTTTTTCCAGACTAAAGAGCCCCAAATGTTTTAGCCTTTCCTCATAAGGGAGGTCCCCCAGCCCATTAATCATTTTAGTCACTCTCTTCTGCACCTTTTCCAGTTCCACTAATGTCTTTTTTGAGATGGGGTGACCTGAAGTGTACACAATGCTCCAGGTGCGGCCTTACTATCATTTTGTACAATGGCATTACAGTGTTGGCTATTTTATTTTCAATCCCCTTTTTGAGAACCCCTAGCATGGAAATGGCCTTCTTCACCACTGCCACACATTGGGTAGACATCTTCATTGAGCTGTCCACCAACACACGAAGATCTCTTTCTGGATCAGTCACTGATAGCTCGGAGCCCATGGGTAGATAAAGTTTTGATTTTTTTGCCCCAATATGCATTACTTTACATTTTCCTACATTGAAACGAATTTGCCATTTTGCAGCCCATTCCCCCAGTTTGGAGAGATCCTTCTGGAGCTCTTCATAATCTTCTCTGGTTTTTACCACACAAAAGTTTTGTGTCATCTGCAAACATGCTTATCCCTGTCTCTAGGTCATTTAAGCACATATTGCATATGTAATATTGTTACTATGTGATGTTTTATGGGACAAAATAAAAATGTGAACTCTCTCCAAACGTTACACTCTAAGTTTAGTCCAAAAGGGAGTGGGCATAAGAAATGTGGACAAAGAGGAACAGGGAAATGCAAAGTTGCATAAAGGGATTGGAAGAAGACATGATTTAATAAAAAGTCATGTAGTTGTATTTTTTAAAATGTAGGCTCTCCAGGTACTCTTTTGAAATGAAACCAAGAGATATAGATATCCCATCTGGTTCTGCAAGACTGCACACACTTTAAGAACAGATGGCATTCTGATGTCATGGTGGTGATAAACTTAGCAGATTTGATTGATTTCTCAAAGCATTTTCATAGGCCTCCGAGAAACATTATGGGATTATGGTTATCATGTTTTGTGGTGTCTGCAGGTGAAGTACCTCATCATGGTGAAACCTCTGGATCCCTGCTGATCTCAAAAGCCATACAATATGAGGGTATCATTTCTGTGAGACCAATAGAACTGTGTCAGGAGGTAGACAGAGGATTTCAAAGAAATAGCCAGCTTTGTGAGACATATGGCAGATGGATTATGTGGTGCTTTTGCTCTGAGAGTTGTGTACCTCAGAGACAGGCTTGGAATGTGACCTGAAGGCACTAAAGCATGGAGCACCTCTGTTCAGCAGCACTTAGTCCAAGGTCAATGCATAAAACTGCAGCCTCAAACTACAAGAATGCTTGATCTCAAATGACCTTGATGTAGCTCTCAGTTTAGATTGTACTGTTGGTTTCTTATAGGGAAAACAGTAAATGTACTGAGCACTCTAGAGAAAGAAGGAAAGAGATTTGGAAACACCAGCCTCACAATCTATACTATCTATTTCCATCTGAACAGTAGGTGTCAAAATACATGCAAATTCAAAAATATGGAAGTGGAAACACACTGATTCAGTCACAGATTATGAATGACCCGTGGCACACTGAAATATCAAATTAAACAACATCGCAAGGAAAATATCAAATTCTACAAGATGTATCACTTGCAACTGCTGTAAAGACACTTTTCTCCAACCTGCTCCACTCCTGAAACTCCATCCAACACATCTTAGTAGGTATTATCTTTAAGACATACTACTGTATCTCTATATTATACGTGTTGGATGAGTAAACATGTCTCTCATTTAACTTGCTCCAAAAGAGTAAATACTCCAGGAGTGATTTCTCTGCTGATTGTTTCCCCAATTTGTGTATGTGGGTGGGTGGAGAATTGGTGGGGGAAGAATAGAAGAAAAATGTTTCACATTCCACATCTTTCTTTGTGGGTCTTCCCTAAATTCTTAACTGTCATGATCTCAGTGGAGGACTCAGCAAGCAAGGAAACACCTCAGTGCAAAGAATCTGAGGTTGGAGAGGAATGGCATGCTGCTCCCCCTGGAGACCCAAGACCTTCAAAGATACAGGAGTGTCATTCTTCATATAGGAACAATCAGCAGAGAAGTCTGAGGAGGAGGCTGGACACACACACCCCAGTCCCCATAACTGATGAGATATTTGAAGGCCTGCTTAGCTCATAGGTTTTAACCAAACTGCTTTGGTGTGATGAAAAGCCCCTTGAAAACAGGCTTTTCAGAAGTAGAGTGTGTCCTAGAAGGAAGACTCCTCCTCCTCTAAGTGCCCCTGTAGCTGAGCTCTGGTGGTATTTCAGCAGCTCAGCAGGACAGATTTCTGTCTGGGACGCTAAGGCTGTACAAAAGGACACATTTGCAAGGCTCTTGAGCCTGCATGATTCTTTGAACCTTCTGGCTTGGTTGTGATTGATTTGCTTGTTCCTGATCTTGGACTTTGTTTTGATTTTACCTCTTGGAATCTCCTTCTCTGTTGGCTGCTTAGAAGTGGAATGGATAGGCCTTATTCTCTTTTCGAATGTTCGTGGCTTGGTCTATATGGTTCCATAGTAGGACTATGTTTGTTTCTTCTTGATCTTTGCTCTGCTCTCTAACTTGGTGTTGGATTTCCCTTGTCTGGCTGATCTGTTTACCGTGCAGCTCTTTGCTACTGCACTGCCACCACCAAAACAGGATGATAAGGTTGCACTGTCATAGTCATAGAATCATAGAGTTGGAAGAGATCTCAAGGGCCATCCAGTCCAACCCCCTGCCATGCAGGAAACCCCATCACAGTATTTCCAACAGATGGCCATCCAGCCTGTGCTTAAAAACCTCCAAAGAAGGAGACTCCACCACCCTTTGTGGCAGAATATTCCACTGCCGAACAACTCTGTCATGAAGTTCTTTCTAATGTTCAAATGGAATCTCTTTCCTGTAGTTTAAAACCATTGCCCCGAGTCCTAGTCTCTGAAGCCATGGAAAACAAACCAATGCCCTCTATGATATGACATCCTTTCAAATATTTAAACATAGCTATCATATCCCCCCTCAGCCTTCTTTTTGAAAGGCTAAACATTCCCAGTTCCCTAAGCCGTTCCTCATAAGACATTTCTTCAAAACCTTTAACCATCCTGGTCGCTCTCCCCTGTACCCGCTCAAGGTTGTCAACATCCTTTTTAAGGTGCACAGAACTGGACACACTACTCCAGGTGGGGTCTGACCAGAGCAGAATAGAGTGGTACTATCAGTTCCCTTGATCTGTGGACCACTGTGGAAAAAACAAGGGCATTGCTACTCACCTGCAGGCACTGGGACAAAATGATGCATGCTTCTCATGCAGCAGCAGGTGACCAGGGAGGCAATGATGGTCAGAAGGAGAGCAACCCCTCCACATGCTGCCAGAATGTAGAGGAAGAGTGGGTGCTGCAGCAAATCTCCTGCTAGACAAAAGGGTTTGATTTACAACAACAACAACAACAACAACAACAAGTAGTGGATGCCCAAACTTGTTTTCCTAAACTGGAAGAGGCAGACAACATTTTATATTAAATTCATCCTTGCATTACAGAGGCAGCTTTGAAAATATTCCATAAAAGTTTCTATTGTACAATATATTGCTCTTCTCATTTGACTAACATAGCGTTCCACATCTATTCTGCAGTTAATTGACGTTACAGGTAAAACACAACACAAAAGGCATTTTAAAATGCAATTCGCCCACTCCCATTTTCTCTCTGTTTCATGTGACATTATTGTTCTGTTGTTTACTCTTTCTCCCCAAAACTGGATTGAAACCGAATGAGGCACCTCTGCCTTTTTTATCTTATCAGCCTTGTTATCTTATCAGTAGCTTTGTACCAAAACAAATGGCACTTCTTTTGTAAACTATCTCCACAGCCGGAGTTTTCAGGTGCATTTTCACTTTTAATTCACCTCTGAAACACTTTTTAGAAAGCAGTTTTCATTTTCAGGGGGCAACTCTGCATTCCAACACTCTTTCTTTCCCTATCTCTTTGGGTGGGTGTATGGGGGGGGTATGTGTGCCTAAAATTGACAACCAGTAAACAACATAAAAAACATAGGGACAGTTCAAGAACAACTCAACAAAGATCACCAAGGAAATGCATTAGAGATCCAAAGTTAATTGGAACAAGCCAGAATGCTGCAGCCAGATTGTTAACTGGGACTGGTTACCCAGATTACAGCAGCATCGCTGTCTAGGAGACCATAAAACTGGATGATTTATCTGTTGTTGTTTCTGACTTTATTTTTTGTAATGCTGTTACCTAACATTTTAAATATAATATTATTTAATATTTGGATGAGCCTCGTGGCGCAGTGGTTAAATGCCTGTACTGCAGCTAAAACTGTGCTCACGACCTGGGGTTCAATCCCAGGTAGCAGGCTCAAGGTTCACTCAGCCTTCTATCCTTCCGAGGTCGGTAAAATGAGTACCCAGCTTGCTGGGGGGGGGCAATGTGTAGCCTGCACACTGTAATTAAATTTGTAAACCGCCCAGAGACTAGTTAAAGTGGTATGGGGCAGTATATAAGCAGAACACTTTGCTTTCTTTTTTAGCTTTTAATATTGTGTTTTTATTCAAAAGCCACCTTGGGTCCTTTTTTAGGAACAAGGTAAAAATATTTGAAAGAAAGAAACAATAATTAAGAGCCATGCTTCCAAAAGTCTTCTGTTCATGCATTGCCATTTTCTCTGAGCTCAGGGCCAAATAAGTCATACAGCTTGCACATCAGTTAAAAATTCATTATTTTTCTTCATCCTTTGAGCTTTATTCTTAAAGAGTCGGCATATGCAGTCAACAAAGCCTATGTTTAGCTCCCAGCAACTTAACACAAAACAAAGTAAACTTACTTACCATATACTGTACTCTTATAGTATGGACATCAGATGTCTTTCAACAGTTAAGGAATTCGTGCATCTAAAGATGCATTATCTATCCTTAGCTGTTACCTCTGATTTGAGGGCCACATTTGGAACCAGATGCAGTTTCTGAAAACTGGCCTTCCTTTCACAAAAGGTGCATTATAATTATCCAAGCAGGATGTAACTAAGGTATGCATCATTGTAGCTATATCAGATATTGCCCAGGAACAGACATACTGGCACTGCAGCTCCAGCTGTGCAAATGCACTCCTGGCTATGGCCAAGACCTCATCCAGACTAAGGGATAAATCCAAGTGTATTCCAAAGTAGTGCACCGGGTTTTCAGGTGGAGTATAATCTCATCTACACAGGTTGACTGTGTAGATCTACGTCTTCGCTGATCAGGAGGTATGGAACTGCATTTTTCAGCAGTAAGAAATATAATATTTGGACTCTTGCTCTGGATTCTTATGTTAAGGCAAATACACAGATAAAGTAATGATCAAGGCAGGACTTGCTAAAGCTGTTTAGTAGCACGGATGGAATGTGCACATTTTCAGCCTTTATTTCCCATAGTGAAAACATTGTTGGCTGAACCGTGCATCTGTTACTATATCTTGCCAGGTTTGCAAAGATTTGAAAGAACAGAAATAACTCTCTGCTCACAGAGGGGATTGCACAGCAGAGTTATTGAACCATAAATATCAAAGCCATGCATGACTGCCTGCAGTTAGCAGCCTGTGAGCAACCCATTCACGGCAATTCATTCAAAACATTGGGCGGTAATGAATAGCAAAGAAATTATATGGTCCAGGGCATAAACATTAAAAAGCAAAATGCATTGCCCAAACTTTGGATGATATAACTGGTTCCCACCTTTGCCAAGTAAAGGAAACACTGTTGCAAGTTGCAAATGTGTAATTATTTTGCAAGGACTGTCTAGGTAAGAATTACAAGTGGGGACCAATGAAGCAATTAAGCTTTGGAGTATTTGGTTTATCATATTGATGGCTGTTGTGCCCAGTTTGGTGCTAATGCTAATATAAGAAATATGTTAAGTTTGGGGACAGAACTTCATTGATTCAAAATCTGAAGACTTTGAAAAATGAGGATCTGGTAGCACAAGATATCAACCTGCCAGTGCAGAGAAATTTGGGCTTTTCACATATATATTTCAATCTAACAAGAAAGGGCAAACTCCAGAGGTCTAGGGGCCTCATACAACAAACTCTTGATGTTGCAAAGCCATACCATTCCCACAAACCCTATACCCTCAAAAATTACTTTTTAAAAATTCAAGGTTTTTAACTGAAAAACCCACTTATGTCCTCCTTTAATACCTTTTAAAAATGAGACACATTGATGACCAGGATAGTGGGGTCTCTTAAAGCATGCCCAAAATGCCCCCAGCCTCCCTCAAAGGAGTGCTGGGGGTCAAGGGATCCACAGCTGAACCGCTCTTTGTTACCTGTTGCCCAGCCTTGGCATTGGACTTAAAAGAACCAATGAATTGTATTACTAATGATACTTGCAGCATGTTTAAACGGATCCAAAGGTTAAAAACTATCAGGGCCACTGACCATTATATATTAGGAATGCCGTACCTATGGGATTAGTATCTCGAGTTTCACTTATCCACTGCCTGAAGATATAAAATAAAGCTCCCCAGAAATACCTGTTATCCAATGTATATTATCAGAACTGGGCACTAGAGGGAACTAGAGACTATGCTGTATATGGAGCTGTTCTTCCTAGTATCAGTGGGATGGTGGTTTGTAAACAATCCCCCTTGGATATTGTGATACTACTATATTTGCTTCTGTGGTTTTGATGGAATATAATTCATCATTTGATCTCCATATCTGTGATAAACTTATAAGAATACTAGGAAGGATCATTATGCCTTTGAGATCAAGACAAAATGTGTTTGACCTTTCAGACCTTGCAACACTGCCTTCCAAACAGAAATATGCAGCTTTCAGTTGAAAGCATTTAATTTGGGAGTGGAATACTAATAGTAAAGACAAACCAAAGCCTTTTTGAAATGAGTGGCAATCATTATTGAAATAAAACAATTAAAAGCTCTCATGTACAAAAGAGAGGAAGCTATCAAAGGTCCATGCTATGGGCAATATGGTCTGCTGAACTGAGTGAGACTTGCACCTGCAGAAGAATGGATGGAACTCTGGGAATTGCATCATGGCAACTAACTTCTTTTCCTGTGGAATCGAAATGTTTTGCTACTAATCCAAGTAGCTTCTTCAGTCTGAGGAATGTTGGTGGGGGGCTTCCAACTTATAATTCACCTGGGTTTCAACCCATCCTGGTCTCAATAGGCTCCTTAAGTGGACAATGGCTTGGGTTGTGTGAAAGTCACACCTATGCAGTTCTTCCCATTAAGTACGGATCATTAGCCTTTGTTAACATAGGTGTGACTTTCACACACCAAGTAGAAGAAGCTACTTGGCTGAATAGTGAATCTTTTCAATCCATCAAGAAAAGCAGTCCAGGTGCCATGACTCAGCTCCTGGATAACCTCCCCTGGATTACGGAGAATCTCCACAGACACATACATGGAACTGCGCATTCATGACATTTTTAATTATTTATTAGGTATAGAATTGAAAACCCAAACTCCTCTCACTGTAAATCATTGCTACTTTTCTGTTGTCCATTCTTTAGTTTCAACATATTCATATACATACTTATTTAGAAGCAACTGTCTCTGTGTTTAATAAAGCTTGCTGACAAGCAAGCAAGCAAGTGTAAGGTTTGTTTGTTTGTTTACAGTTATATCTGTTTCACTGTAGTAGAAGTGGTCAAGCTTTGGAGGACTGAAAGAAAATTCCCCACCCTAGAAACTCACCAGAGGCTCCTCTGGTCCCCAATCCAGAAGTGGTTATGCCCACATATCCCGTTTCCCGCTTTATAGAAAAAGAGAGGGGAAATTGAGGTGGTTACTTCATATCCTTCTTTGTTCCCCGACTACTTTGTATCATGACAGTTTTGGTCACGATCACGTGGTTTTGTCCCTGTTTCAGTGTTCCAATTGTCTTGATAACTTGTCTCATGACAAGTGTTACATCACGGTCTTGTACCGTGACAAACACTGAATTTGTTTAGCTTCCTTTTTCCTTTTTTTTGGGGGGGGCCTCAAAAATTATTTTTCGATATTTCGCTTCTGAAAAGTCAAAACAAAAAACAAAAAATGGACAGTTTTCGGGGGGAAATGAATGTTTTGTTGCGTGACAGTCGTTACTACATGGTGTCTTGTCTTGGAACAGAAAGCAGGAAGAAAGAGTGACAAGGTAAAACCCTACTCCAGCACTAGGTACAGAATTGTCTCACTTAGCACCTGTTCTGGGGTCGTGGTCGAGACAAATTTCAGTAGTTGCACGACAGACATGAAGCAACAGTTTTTGTACCGCTCCTAAGCGCAACACTAACAGAGACAAAACGGACATGAAGTAACTGCCTAAGACAATCATGAGGGGGTCGAATTAATTTTGAATTTCTATGGAGAGTTATAGCATTGTTTAAGAAGCAGGAAGAACACTCTGGGGCTATGCATGACCTATGGTACACATATTGCTTGTCCCTGTAAGCAGCAGACAATTGTGCTGCTTCTTTATTATGCATGTAATGTGGAATTGCCATGATCTCATTCATGTGTATTTTACTGAGAACCCTTGTAATGTCATCACTAGACATGGGCACGACTAGGCAAAATTCTCATTTCCGTTTTCGGTTCTCGTTATAATTACATAACGGGTAACGGTAACGAGAATTACTCCGCTCCAGCTCGAACCCGAACCAAAAAAGAAAAATTGGGTCTGATTTTTCGTTGTCATTCATGGCATCACGGCGATCGCATGATGCCAAGCAGCACAGAAAAAAGTTTAAAAAAAAAAAAACCCGATTCCCGGCCATAAAAGCAGGTGAAAATATGCCTGCCTCAGTGAGGGCACCTACCGAGGGGTGGTTTCTGGGGGGTCCCCGGCCTCCCCCCTTGTCCTGGGCTGCTTGCACCAGGCTGGGGGGGGGAGTCATCCTCGTCGTCTTCATTTGCCATGCGGTGGGGGGGATCCAAAATGGCGACCACAATTTTTCTTTTGAAATCATGTCCAAAAACCCACTAAAGCACCACAGAAACATGCAAAAATTAGGTATTTTAAATGCCTGAATTTTTATAGTAGCAGCAGTGGGTTTTTTTATAGCAATAAAATGTCGTATTGATTTTATTTTATTTTATTTTATTTTATTTTAATTTTTTTACACCTGCGCACGCGCAATGATGGGCTGGCCATGGGATGGGACCATGCAAATTTTTGGAGCCATTCCACCAATCGCATGGCCAGGTTTTGCTGAGACTTCTGGATGTGCCAGAGAGGGCATAAAAAGCCCACCAACCCTAACCCTAACCCTAACCCTAACCCTAACCCTAACCCTAACCCTAACCCTAACCCATACGCCAGTACACTGTCTTCTTAGTGGGCCAGAGGCACCCAGAGGTGCAGCCCACTAACCCACCCTAACCCTAACCGTTACCCTAAGCCTAGTCCTTACTCTAACCCCAACCCTAACCCAGATTCGTACGCAAGTACACTTCCCTTCTTAGTGGGTCAGAGTGATGCACCCAGAGAGGTGCCTTCAACTCATAGACCCACTCCCTCCCTCCCTCCCTCCCTAAGTGTAACCTGTACGGCAGTACGCCAGTATGCTTTCCTTCTTAGTGAGTCAGAGAAGCGCCGACGAGGTTCCTCTGACACACTAACCCCCAAATGTTCTTAGTGAGACAGAGAAGTGCCAACGAGGTTTCCTGTCACACTAACAACCCCAACATAATTATAACGGCGGCTACATGTTACGCTCCCTAACCACTGTACAAACAACAAACAACAAACGGAAATGACAATTTTTTGAAACATTTCACGACAAACGGAAACGAGCCGAAATGGGCCCGTCCCAACAAATGACAACTCGAAACGTAATTTTTTCTGGTCGTGCCCATCTCTAGTCATCACCCATAAGTACTCTTCCCATTTTACTTAGTGTTTCCTTGATCCTTTTTATTTATTTATTTATTTATTTATTTATTTATTTATTTATTTATTTATTTATTTATTTATTTATTGTTGGATTTATACCCCGCCCATCTTCCCAAGGGAACTCTGGGCGGCTTCCAGCAATCTGACCGGTGCAGCAATGGTCAGGGTACAATATAAGATACAATACAAGATACAATAAACGGTGTCAATACACAATACAATACGCTGATGAATTTAGAAAGCTGCAGGAAGCCGAAAAGCAATCAAGTCCAACATTTCTGAGAGGAAAAGGAGAGGACTGTAACCCAGATTTCTTTAGTGTTACTTCTCCCTCTTGTTCTTATCATGTGCTCCTGACCATGGTAACAACATATTGGTCAGGCAAACCTTTCACATCCTAGCACATATCCACTAAGATTTTGAAGCAGGTGCCATTTTAAAAATGCATTGCTAGCTTCAGGGCCATAACTAGCAATTTTGATACTTGGAACAAGCAGCACAAAATACACAGTCTTTTCAAATATTTTAAAATCACAAACCAGTATCCTGTTAACCATTTATTTCTCAAGCAGCCTCCATATTTCACAACTGCTGACGGTGTTGCAGTATTCTGATGATGTGCTAGTCACACACAGTCATGTGCCTGCTAATAGAACTAGACACCTGGGCATTAATAAATGTGTATTGCTGAACAAATGGGTTTCTATTTCTAATGGATTTTTTTAGATTTTCCCCCTTTTTGACTGCAATTGTCTGCTCAAGAGAACTGGCTCTTCTATTTCCCTATTGACAGCAACAATGTCACGTCTGGTGGTATGAATGAAAAAACAATGGGATGAATGTTGGAAGGAAAGTGCAACACCCCTGATAGTTTAAAAAGTCAATGGAAATTCCATTTGTGTTTTATAGTGAAACAGCAATGATTTATGAGCACTGGGACCCACAAATTGGAAGTAGCCTTTGGATATTTCCAGATGGAAGGCATATTGAGCTTGCAATTAGAAAGTAGCATAATTAGAAAGCTCTCCATCTATTTCTCCTTCACATACTTGGGGATGGGGGAGACAGAAAAAGAGTGGAAATACTGGGAATATATGAAGAGATGATGCAGTTGCTCCCACAATATTCAATGAATGACCTGATGGCATCATAAAAGCTTCATCCGGAAATGCTCTCTATAGGTCCCTCTAGTGATAGCCTGATTTTTGGAACTGCAAAGAAGTATTTAGAGTAGATTTATATTCAAAGTGATATATAATTCTACTCTAAACACTTCATTGTGGTTCCAAAACTCAGGCTGTCACTAGAGTTATATTCAAAGCTAGTTAGCTGACTAGATGCCCTGAGTACATCCAATCTCGCATGATCTCAGAAACTAAGCAGAGTCAACCCTGGTTAGTACTTGGATGGATGACCATCAGGGAATACCAGGTGTTGTAGGTGCCTGGAGTAGGAATTGGTAAACCACTCCAGTATTTCTGCCAAGAAAACTCCATGGACATGGGGTCATGACTCGGTCACAACTGTACGACACAGCAACAACATATTCAAAGCTATTGTAAGCAAGGTTACTTAGAAGGAAGTGGTCTTGGACTTAGTGTAGCTTATTCCCAAGTAAATGAGTTTAGAGTTCCCTTTCTAACAACTGGATTTTAGGGCTGATTCCCAGACCCCAGAGGATCCATTCTGCATCACCTGATGATATGCCAACTGGGCCAGCTCAATATGTTCCTCCCTGAATGTATTTCACACATTCTCTATATAGAACTGTCCTTGGCTGGCAACTGAATTTGACTTTAGTGCTGGCGACAAGACAGCATTCTCCATCTGTGGGCCTCAGAAAACTACTTGGCAGACCCAACTCTTCCCCCCAACAGGAGAAAATATCAAGTTGCCCTGCAAGACTGCATTATGGGAAAGCTGAAAGGGAGATGATTTTAGGGAAATTATTTTTTATTGGTGGACTCATGTGAGGGATACAGAGAAAGAGAGGTATGGATTGACATAAAAATAACTTGCAGCTTCCACAAGAAGATAAAACGTAACTTACCATCATTGCATGACAACTTCATGGAGGAGCTGCTACAGGCATTTCCCCTATGGCAAACCAGCTTTCCATTGACTCCTTTTTCTAAAATAATCCTTTTGCCACCATCCTTCGGACAAGCATCAGACTCATTCATGGATCTTCCATTCAGAGTCCAATGAACACTCTCATTGGCCTGTCCACCCACTTCACAGGAGACGTCAGCTCTTCCATCAGGCAGACAGTGAATATGAACAACTATAGGAGGTTCTAAGTGGTAAAATAACAACAACCAAATTGAGAGGAAAAAGTTAATATGGCAGGTCAATTGTACATGGCTTCCGAGTGATGCAGAGAATTGTTGATCACAATGAATGAGAACTGTAGAACATGTGCAAGTCTTCTGCTAGTGAGGAGGTTTGAAATATGTTCACTGAAGAGTTCCATATTTTAAAAAATCTCCATTAAATTTCATTTTCTGAAGTTGTATTATTATTCATCTACTCCTAGCACATGGTCTTAATATCACTTATTGAATTATTACTATTTCTTCATTTACATCCTCTACATTACTCATTTAATCTTCAATCACTTTCTCAGGTATAGTCTTTTGTCTGTATAAATTTATTATAATTGATTTTTGCTTTTCTTGGCTTCCTATGAAAGGGGAGGGAGAAAGAAATTAATGCCCCTACCTTCCATACCCCAATTGTACCATGTTTTCTAAACTGATGTGCCAAACTGGAGAACTCAATTTCACCCAGCATCATTGTTTGAGTTGTCAGGCCAGGTGGGTGCATTACCTAGACGGCATTCCTCCACCAAAATTCTGCCGGGAAATGGCTGCGCACAAAATGTGTGTCGAAGCGACGTCCTCAGAAATACACTGTTATTTGGTCATCAATCACCAGAGCCAAGACTGAAATCAAGGTACAGTTTCCTCAAAACCTCTGCCCCTCTTAACAATCAGCCCCCACAGATTGCACTAGAACTATGGAAGGTAAGCAAGAAGCTAACAGGTAAATGGGCAGCACCCCATGACACCCCACTACCTGACCAAGAACAACTACAGCTCATATGGAAAGCATTAAACAGACTGTGTGCCAGGGTTGGCCGATCAAAGGATAATCTGAGAAAGCAAAGCAAAGCAAAAGCAAAGTGTTCTGCTTATATACCGCCTCATACCACTTTAAGTAGTCTCTGGGCAGTTTACAGGCTACACATTGCTGCCACCACCACCCAGCAAACTGGGTACTCATTTTACTGACCTCGGAAGGATGGAAGGCTGAGTCAACCATGAGCCTGCTACCTGGGATTGAACCCCAGGTCATGAGCACAGTTTTCACTGCAGTACAGGCATTTAACCACTGCACCACGAGAAAAAAATTGTGTTCATTTATGTATTCATGTGTTTATGCATTTATTTATTTATTCAATTTATATACTGCCCATCTAGCCTGGGGCCACTCTAGTAGTTTATGTTTATCTGTCAATATAATGTGTTGGTGGTTCTGACAGGAATAAAGAAAGACCATGATGCCCTAAGCCCAGCATGTCCAAACTTTGGCCTTCCTGATGTTTTGGACCACAACTCCCAGAATTCTAAGCTTAGATTGCCAGCGGCAAAAGACTGTGGGAGTTGTGGTCCAAAACATCTGGAGGGCTTAAGTTTGGACATGCCTGCCCTAAGCACATCCAATCTCGCCTGATTTCGGAAGCTAAGCAGGGTCAGCCCTGGTTAGTACTTAGATGGAAGACCACCATGGAATACTAGGTGATGTACGTGCCTGGAGTAGGAACTGGCAAACTACTCCAGTATTCCTGCCAAGAAACCTCCATGGACATGGGGTCACGAAGAGTCAGTCATGACTATAATAACACAACACACACATACACAAAGCAGAAAGAAATTGACAGGTTCAAGCACCGCACTGAAAAGCCAAAGTTCTCCTGGAGATCCCTGTCACAGAGTCTCTGGCAGAGAATTTCCTGTCCCTGAAATTGGTGGCCATTTTGTGAGGGAAGCACAGTGGAGAGACTAGAGAAAGAACACTATGGCACATCTTGCACCACATGTTGTGTGCTGAGGAATATTGTGATGGGAAAGAGGGAGAAATGGTACTTTGCACAAAAGAGAAGGACTTTGCCTGATGTAGACACACAAGGAGCATCTACATTGCTAGACCCTCTCCACTGAACTTGGCTTGGGGTTGGGAACATTCCTGGCAGAAACAGCTGTGCACAGAGTCTGTGAAGATTTTCAGTCATCCAGGTGAGTTTATCTGGAAGTTGAGTCATGGCAAATGGACTTTTTTTCTTGAGAGATTGAAAAATTTTGCTGTTCATCCAAACAGTCAGTCCGAGGAAAGCTAGTTGTGAGTCCTTCGTTTTATAGTTCACTTTTACCTCATGTCACCCTGGTCTGAAATAAGCTCATAAGATGAACAATGGCCTGGATAAGCTTGTTAGGTGGACAACAGTCTCAACAGGCCATTGTTAAGGTGCTGAAACCCATACAGTATGTGTTGTTAGCTATGGCCTTGGTGGTGGAGGTGTGAAGTATTTTTGATTTGTTTGGGTATTGTTGAAATCACTGCCTGATAAGTAGCAGATAAACTGTGCCTGCCCCCCCAACTCTGTTGAGAGAGGGGTTTTCAATACTCACATGAATGGCTTCCCTGACCCCTCTCTCCAAACACCTGTCTTCTCTGTCTAATGTGTATACATCCTCATCCTCTGTCTAATATGTGTACATACTCTCAACTGGACTCTCTCAATAAAAGGAGTCCAGTTGCCGTGACTCAACTTCTAGCTGTGCACAGAATTTGATAACAATGTAAGCTTCTATTTGAAGTAAAGGAAATGGCTGGTACTGTTTCCTTTTGCGGAGGCAACCTAAATCGCTGATAATTTAAATACCAAATTAATGAGTACCACAGTAAGAAGGCATATGTCACATCAGGTGCAGTTTTGCTTTTTTTGCCTCCAGGTGACACTAAGTCTAATGCGCTTTGACACTTCAATTATAATTTCATCTCTTTTCTGTTGATTCTTAGTCCCCATTCGTGCTTGTTAATGAGCTGATCTAAATACATGCAGAGCCATTGTTTAAATTTACTACCGTGACAAAAACAAATACTGTAAATGAGCTGTTCCTCGACTAACTTACTACCTACCCAACCAATATAGATCTTTGAATGAAAAATCTATACACCCCATGTTCTACCAAATACCGACTTAAATTGAATTTGGTTAACAGCAATGTTGGGAATCAGTAAAAATGACCTCGGTTTGAGCAGTTTGTAAGGCAATGAACTTCTTTAGAATTACATTTTAAGAATACTTGTTCACAAAATCTATTGTGTATATGACCTCAAGTCTGAAGATGGAACAGTTTTCTTCTCTTAATTTCAGATAGCCCAGCTGACAAACAAGTTTCCTGGCAGCCCAGCCCTATGTATGGCCAGAACTACGGAAAGCTGCTTTTTTGGACTTCAATTCCCAGAACACCCCACTGGCTAGCCAGGACCCCTTGAACACTATATGTTGTGATGTTGTGTGTCATCAAGATGGAACTGACTTAGCATATGTAATAGGGCTTTCAAGATAAGTGAGATATTTAATGAATGATTTTCCCTGTAAGTTTCTATAGCCAAGGAAGGATTCAAACAAAGGTCTCCTGAGTCTTAATCTGTCACTTTATCCAGTCTTTTCCTGAGATCTGTATGTAGTTCCCCTGAAGCAACTTTTCAAAGTTTCTGCAGCATGGACTTGAAGGGGGGGGGAATAACTGAGCTTAAGGGAATTTACTCTCAAAGAATTGTTTCCTGAGTTACTTGAGTGATGGAAGGAGGCCTTCTCTTATCATGGCTCTACACAAAGTAAAATATTTATTTATTTATTTATTTATTTATTTATTTATTTATTTACCCCACGTTTCTCCTTAAAAGGACCCAAGGGGGCTCTACCTATTCCTTTCTGCCTGTTGTGCCGCTACTAAAACCAAACAGAACTGAGAACTTTGAATTACAGGTGGAGTGAATACAACGTCTTATGGCCATTTTGGGCATGAACAGGCACTATCTACTTCAGCCCAGATTACACGGGGCATATCATGGAAACAGATGGCCTGAATTATTTGTGACAAGGACAAATCATAATTTGGCATATCACTGAGCCATTCACGCAACTGAAATTGGCATAATTGAGTCAAAACACAGCTTACTATAGGCAGAGCTAATTGTGGAAAAGACTTTTTTGGCACAAGCCTTTCATCTTTACTAAAGAGCAATGGATTTAAAGTTAATTTCAAGTCAGTCTTTTGTGTATCACAGCTTTCAGCTGGATACTTACTCGGGCCAAGACCTCATGAAAGCAGCGGTCCTTGCCTCTTAGTAAGAACACTTAGGCTCACATACCTTATGCAGCAAGAGCACACTTTCAGGTTTTGACATCGTTGATTCCAAAATTATCATACTTACCACACACGCTAAGTAAAAAACTTTTGCTCTCATTTCCAACAGTCAATGTGTATTTCCCACCATCATTCTCAGTTAAATTCTTCATCTCGAGGACACCATTCCTCAGGCACACCTGCTTATCCCAGTCATGGCAATAGTCCTTGCTGATGTTTACTGAGTGAGAACAGTTCATTTCGTTCATGACTGGAGAATTACTTGAGTTTCCAATTCCCAGAGGAATAGAAATTGTGCTCCCAATGGCTCCGACAACCCGGATTATGTCAGCACAATTTTGGGCTGCAACAATAAAAAGTATAGTTGTTAAAAATATAGTTGTCATTCCACTGAGCATTATTACACTGGCTAGTTGGATATTTCAGTGGTTCAGTTACCCCTTGTGCCTCTCTAGAGAGAAGAGCCATTCTGCACAAGCCTGAAGAAGGTGATAGTAAACCAGAAATGATTTGATGGTCTCCCATCCAAGTACTAACCAGGGCTTCCGGTTTAATGGCCGACTGCATAAGACGCTAGGGGAATCCCTCCGTGGGTCCCCAGAGCACACAGGGGGTTTAAAGAGTTTCGGGAAGACTCCCCGAACTCTAATAACCTCAGGGAGGTGCCCTGAGGGGTTGGGTATCGGCTGCGCTCTTTGCGGCTCTCCTCTCGCCCCGATCCGGAGGGGGAGAAGGATCGAGCCGCGAGCGCTCTTGCGACCGCTACCCCTGTGTTGCGAAGTCTCGATGTCTTAGCAGGAAGCCATTAACCTCCAAGGACTCTATTCGTTTCTATCGGAGGAGGAAGATCAGTGGAGGCTGTTAAACGGCTAACTTGAAGAAAGGATTATACCCGAAGAAACGAGAACTGACCTGATTATATCGGAATCTGTTTGGAGTGTGGTGGAAATTAAGCCATAACTCTCCTTCGTGATTCAAGCTGAGCCGTGCGGTGAGGGTTGAGAGATACCCCTTCATTTACGAAGTGAGTTTGAACTATTATTATCTACATTGAAGTGGTGAGAAATACGGGACTTGGGGAGTCTTGACCGGAATCTGCAATTCAGAGCTGGTGTTTGTAGTCACCCCCCCCCTTTTTTTTGCGAATAGGACTGAGTGAGCAAAGAAGAACGCAAGGGGGGGTGGAGGGGGCAGCTTTTTTTTCCGAATACATTTCAAAGGACAGCGGTGCTTGGAGTTACTTCCCCCTGTGGAGCTTATATTACTTGATTTTTACATTTCCAAAGACTTTGGAGAACTGACTTTTGGAGCAACCTCCCCCCCTTCTTTTTCCTTTTCTGAAAGGATTAAATATCTAAGAAGAATCTGGGAGATAGACAAAGAAGAAAATCTGTTTGGTTTTATATCCCAAAAGACCCTCATTAGAGCTGGCGTTTTGAGTTACCCCCTCTTTTCTTGGGGAGGGTGTTATCTTTCAATTTGGATCTCTCAGTGCTCTGTTTCACACTCTGTTTCACACTTTTGGGGGTGTTTTTGTGAGTAACTTTGGAGTAACTTTGGAGATACTGCCATTTGATTTTTGAACTAGTAAGAACTTTACCTTCAGAGAATTTTACCTTCAGAGGCTTCCGTGAATAGGGTCTTTATTTTCTTCATTTTTTCCTATCTGTGTGGAACTAGGCTCTTGGAAGACAGCTGAAGGCACTTTTTCTTTTTCTTTTTAATTCTTTTCCCTAATTTTTAATTATTAAGGGCTTTTGGATCCCTCCTTGGGTATCTGGCTGCTGCGGAATTGAAATTAAGTCATTATCTGTTGTTTTTTTGAAGCTGGAAGGTTTGCTTAGCCAAAACAACATCATGTTGCAGCTGTGAAAGTGACTAGAAAGTTCATCTCCTAGGTTGGAGTGCCATCTGGTGGCATCTGGTGGATTATAAAAATTAATGTGTCTGACACTGCCTAAGAAATTCATTTTTATGCTGGAGCGCCATCTAGTGGATTTTGAAAATTATTGCATGTAAAATTTAATTTGAACGCTGTTTGGGGTGGGAAAATGCTTGTTTATGTAGAAAAACTCACAAAATTTGATATATAGTTATTAATTTGATATGTGGGTAATTTAAAGCCAGAAAGGACAAAAGGAAGTCAGATTAAGTAAATTGAGTATTATTGATGGTAAATAGGTGATTATTAACTATTGGAGTATTAATTGGTTAAATTTGACTGGTTGAAGTTTATTATTATTTACTGATTGAATCAATTTGAATTAATGTCAATTTGTGATTAAATTTATGAAAATTGTGCTCCATTGGAATAGAAGCTAATTAATTAAGATGGCAGAGAAAAAAAGATGACACCTCTAACACAGAGGAGGGACTCCAGAGAGGAGGGCAAAGAATGGGAAGGATTAATGATACACATAAGGAGAGAATTTGAAAAAAGTGAAGAAAGTATGGTCAGGAAATTATCAGAACTAAAGGAAGATATGCAGAAACAAATTAAAGAGGCAGTTGGAGAACTATCAGCTCAAGTGAAGGATTTAACGGTGAAAACAAAGAGCATGGAAAACAAAGTGAAGAAAGTGCAGACAGAGGTTAAACAATGTAGAGAAGAAACAGAGAGGAATAAAGCAGGTGTGACAGAATTAAAGATGACACAAACGAAATTGGCTGAGGATCTGGCTTTTCTTGAAATGAGGCAACGGCAACAGAATCTTCGTTTTCGCTTGATACCATGGGAGGAAGGAGAAGATATTAAGTCCAAAGTAATAACTGAACTTGCGAAGTGGCTTGGGTGGCAAGAAGAAGAAGTAGCTGGTGCAATCTCCCAAGTGTTTAGGATAACAGTTAGAGCAAAGAAATTGAGAGCGAAGAAGACACCAGGGGATGTTATTGTGTCAATGACATCTATGGACGTGAGAGATAGAATTCTGAAACATAGTTATGACAACAGATTTGTGATTGAAGGACAACAGATCCTGATATATAAGGAGATCCCTCTTTATTTTTTGAGAAGAAGAGGAAGTTATAAACCTCTGGCAGAAACATTGAGAAGAAATAGTTTGAGATTCCGCTGGGAGTTTCCGGAAGGTCTATCCTTTATCTACATTCGAAGAGGTTTAAAATAACATCTGAGTCGGAGATAGGTAAATTTATAAGAAAATATGGAGAAGAACTTGGGTACAGGAAACCATTGAAGGGGGGGGATAGACTGCCTGAGGAGAAGGTGGACCAAGGTCTAAGAAGAGGTGAGGGCGAAGAAGAGGAAGAGGGAGAAGAAGAGGAGTTAGATCTCTCGGATGAAGAGGAAGGCAAAGCTGACTTAGCTATGGCCAATATCTGAATAGAGATTGATAAAAATATATTTAATCTGAAATTTGCAATGGTGCTGAGAGTATTAACATGGAATGTTAATGGTCTGAATGAAAAGACCAAGAGAAACAGGATCACACATTTATTGAAGAAAGAAAACTTAGACCTTATTTGTCTGCAAGAAACACATGTTGCAATGAAACACATGAAGGTTCTAAAAAACAAAATTCTGGGACAAGAATTTGTATCATCTGATAAATTGAAGAAAAGAGGAGTTGTGATATATGCAAAACACAAACTAGAACCTAAGTTGATAATGAAAGATGAAGAGGGAAGATTTTTGATGGTGCAAATTACTTGGCAATCTGAAAAAAATTTTCATCGTAGGAATTTATGCGCCAAATGAAAGGAAATCAGAATTTTACAGAGATTTAGAACAAAGACTGCTAGATTATATGGACGAAAAACTCTTCTTGATGGGAGATTGTAATGGAGTAATGATGCCGGATTTGGATAGATCCCAGAAAAGAAAGGCTCAGAAGGAAATTACCAAAATCCTTTTTGACTTAGTCGAAAATTTTGGATGGACGGACATTTGGAGATTGAGACACCCAATGGAGAAACAGTTTACCTTTTTTCTGAACCAAACCGGAGTTGGGGAAGAATCGATTACATATTTGTTCCTAACGACACTTCACACAGAGTTGAAAGTGGAAATTCTACCTAAAACGATCTCAGATCATAATGCAATTGTGATGGAAGTTAAAACAAAACTGCAAGGATTATACCGCTGGAGATTGAATGAAAGCTTATTGGATGAGACAGAGACTTTGCAAATAGCGAAAAAAACTTTTAGAGACTATTTGGAAAATAATTGGAGAAGAGAAACACTAATAAACTCTGTATGGGATGCGAGTAAAGCTGTCATGCGAGGTCTCTTTATTCAAAGAAATTCATATCAGAAGAAACAGAAAGAAAAAAAAGAAATATGAGATCCTAAAAGAAATGGTGGAGACAGAGGAAAATTGGTGGAAAAACCAAAGGAACAGAAATGGATTCAAAAATTAAAGATGCTCCAAACCCAGTTGTCAATGGTTATCAATCAAGAAATTGAATGGAAGGTTAAGATGATGAGACAAAGAAACTTTGAATCGGCAAATAAAGTAGGGAAACTGTTGGCCTGGCAACTTAAATGGAAGCAAAAACAAAAGGTGGTGAACAAATTAGTAATAGATAAGAAATTAGTGGAAGACCCAAGAGAAATTATAAAGGTGTTTGAATTTCTATAGCGATTTATATATGAAGAAAAAAAGAGGATCCGGAACAGATTGATAGATATTTAAGAGAAAATGGATTGGGGAAAATTTCAACAAGCCAATTGTCGATATTGAGTGAGAAAATCACCCCACATGAAGTACAAAGTGCAATAGAGAGGGCGAAATTAGGAAAATCACCGGGTCCAGATGGCCTGACTGCAAAATATTATAAAAACTGTCAGAAGAAATGTTACCAATAATGGTCGAGGTGATGAATGAAGTGTTAGAAAAAGGAGTTATACCTAATACCTGGAAGGAGGCATATATAACATTGATCCCAAAGGAGAACTCGGATGCGACGGATGTCAAAAACTATAGGCCTATTTCCCTTTTGAATGGAGATTATAAATTATTTGCCGATGTTTTAGCCAATAGATTAAAAAGGGTGCTAAATGAATTATTACATAAAGATCAAGCGGGGTTTCTTCCTGGCAGACAGATGAAAGATAACATGAGAAATATAATTGATATAATAGAATATCTAGAAGTCAGGAAGGAGAAACAAGCTGCTCTGATATTTATTGATGCTGAAAAAGCTTTTGATAATGTTTCCTGGCAATTTATGAAGAAGAATTTGGAATATATGGGAGTGGGAACAAAGTTCTGGAATGGTGTTAATGCAATATATAATGAACAGAAAGCAAGTTTATTGGTTAATAATGTGATAACAGAAAGTTTCCCGATTGGGAAAGGTACAAGACAAGGGTGCCCATTGTCTCCGTTGTTGTTTATTACAGTATTGGAAGTATTGTTAGTTAAACTGAGAGATATGGGGACATTTAAAGGTATAAGTGTGGGGGATAAGGAATATAAACTAAAAGCATTTGCTGATGACTTGGTTTTGACATTAGAGAATCCTAAAGAAAGTATTATTGAGGTGATGAAGGCAATCGAAGAATTTGGTAATTTAGCTGGCTTTAAACTGAATAAGAATAAGACAAAGGTTTTATTGAAAAATGTAACTAAGAAAGATAGGAAGAATTTGAAAAATTGTCTGCTCTCTCAGTTGTGAAAAAAGTTAAATATTTGGGAATTAATTTATCTCTTACGAACTTGAATCTCTTTGAGGATAATTACATTAGGGTTTGGAATTTGATTAAGAGAGATTTGGAAACATGGAATAGACTGAATCTGTCATTGATGGGAAGAAGGTGATAAAGATGAACGTGCTACCAAGGTTGTTATTTTTATTTCAAATGATCCCAATAATTAAAGGGACAGGCCACTTTAAGGAATGGCAGAAGATATTGTCTAAATTCGTCTGGCAAGGCAAGAGACCGAGAATAAGATTTAAATTATTAACAGATGCTAAGGAAAGGGGAGGTTTTGCCATGCCAGACCTGAGATTATATTATGAAGTGGCCTGCCTCGGTTGGATAAAAGAATGGATAACTTTAGTTGATGGAGATCTTTTGGATTTAGAAGGTCATGACAATAGATTTGGTGGCACGCTTATCTTTGGTATGATAAAGTGAAAGTACATAAAAGTTTTATGAATCACGTAATTAGAAAGTCATTACTTCAAGTCTGGGAAAGATTGAAACCTTTATTAGAGAGACACACCCCGAGGTGGTTATCTCCGATTGAAGCATTGGCGATCAAAAGGAAAGATGCAGAAGGAGTGGGGATCACATATGGGGATGTGTTATTCTTCTCAGAAAAAGGCCCAAGACTGAAATCTTATGAACTGTTAAAAGAGAGGTTAACAGGTTGGTTTCAATACTATCAGTTACACGACACTTTTCAGAAAGACAGAAGGATGTCTGGATTTGGAGAGAAGGAATCCAAGTTTCAAACCATAATTATGGGCCCAAAAAGAAATTGTTGACTAGATTATATAATTTTTGTTGGAGTTGAATTTAAAAGATGAACAAGTCAAAGAATGTATGATAAAATGGGCTATGGATTTGGGTCATAATATTGAGTTAGATGTGTGGGAAAGATTGTGGAAAAAGAATATGAAGTTTACCGCATGTACTTTGATAAAAGAAAACTTGTTGAAAATGATGTATAGATGGTATATTACTCCAACGAAATTAGCAAAGATGTACAGGATGAAAGATGATTATTGTTGGAAATGTAAAAAGAAACAAGGTAACTTTTATCATATGTGGTGGACTTGTGAGAAAGTGAAGGAGTATTGGGCATGGATATATGATGAACTCAAAAAGATGTTAAAGTGTACATTCCCAAAACGACCTGAACTTTTCTGTTAGGGTTGGTGGATAATGAAATTAAAGGAGCAGACAGGACGTTATTTTTATATGCAACAGCAGCGGCACGAATGCTCCTGGCCCAGAATTGGAAGACAACGTATATACCGTCTTTGGATGAATGGAGGGCGAAATTACTGGACTTTGCAGAGATGGCCAGACTGACTTGCAGATTGAGGGATCAAGACAACCAGAGGTTCCAAAATGACTGGCAAAAATTTAAGAACTACATGGAGATCAACTGTAATGAATTAAAGACTCTTTCCGGATTAGGATAGAACTCGAAGGACTATTACCTACTTTTAGAACCTTTTCTATAAGTATATAGAATGGGTTCGTTGGAAAGGAAGGCTGGGAGATGAGCAACGTTAAAACCGCAAGAAGAACAGAGGGAAGCCGAACTTTAGTGATAGATTGACTTTACATGGTTAATGTTTTGAATATGTTTTTTTTTCTTTTGTATTTTAAATTCTTTAATAAAAATGTTAATAAAAAAAAAAGAAATGATTTGATGGAATGCTATTATTATTATTATTATTATTATTATTATTATTATTATTATTATTATTATTATTATTATTATTATTAATTTGTAGTTGACCGATGTTGATCTTGTCAATGCCAAGGGTTTTCAGATGTTGATCCAGGTCTTTTGGGATTGCATCCAAGGCCCCTATTATTATTGGTATTGTTCTTGCTTTCTTATCCCATAGATTTTCGATTTCTATTTATAAATCCCGATATTTGGTTATCTTTTCTAACTCTTTGCCACTGACTCTTGTGCCTCCTGGTATTGCCACATTGATGATTTGAACTTTGTTTTTTTGCTTGTTTACTATTGCGATGTTTGGAGTATTGTGAACAAGGTGTCTGTCGCACTGGATTCTGAAATTCCAGAGCACCTTGATGTCTTCATTTTTGGTCACTTTTTCTGGATGATGTTCCCACCAGTTCTTGGTTGATGGAAGGTTGAAATTTTTACATATGTTCCAGTGGAACTTTGCTGCTACAGGCTAAATAATCAGTCTGAGTGATTTCTGGGCAACAGCTGATGATGTGATCTACAGTTTCATTCTGTTCTTCACACAATTAATATTTACTATCTTTGGATGATTTATCAATTTTCGCCTTTATGGCATTTGTTCTTAAAGCTTGATCTTGAGCTGCCATGATGTCCTTCAGTTTCTTTCTTCACTGTTGTTCTTCTTAGCCAAAGCCATGTTTGTTCTTGGTTGATCTTATCATTGGTGTCTCTTATAAACTGACCATGCAGTTCTTTACTATGTCAGTTCTCTATTTGGCTTTGCATTTGTTGAGTTTTAAATTCTTGTTTAGGTTCTGGATATTCCTTTATTATGCCTTTAGTAACTACTGACTTAAGCACAGCATTTTCACTATCATGGAGATAGTGAAATATTCCTTGTTTTCTTCTCCGACAGTTTGATGAACTTGCAAGAGGCCTCTGTCTCCTATTTTCCTTGGCAAGTAGAGCCTACTGACATCCCTTTGTGGATGTAGTGCATGGTTTAATGTCATCACTTTCTTGTCTTTCAATCTAATGCTTCTAATTCTGCCTGAGTCCAGTTATAACACCTGCTGTATATTGCAAGACTGGAATGGCCCATGTGCTTATAGCTTGGATGGTATTCTTTCCATTTAATTTTTGTTTTAGCATCTTTCTAACTCTTCTGATGTATTCTTGGCTACCTTTATTCTTTACCTTTTTATGCTTGATGTTATCTGCTTGTAGTACTCCAAGATACTTATATAATTCTTCTCCATCCAATGTTTTTATATAATTATTAGGAATATCAATTCCTTCAGTCTTTACTATCTTTCCTCTGATGATGCTGAGGGTTGAACACTTGCAATGTCACTGCTGAAAATTCACACAGTGTTGAGTATTGACTCTATTTCTTGTTGTGATTTCCCATACAGCTTCAAATATCCATATATAGCAAATTGTTTCTTTGGCTTGACGTTTTTGATATTTGATAGCCTATATTTGTCTTGTTCAATATTTTTGTGAGTGGAATTAGAGCAATTACAAACACCAGGAGTGATAACGAATCACCTTGAAATATTCCTCTCCTGATGTTGACACAACCAATTTTTCATCATTGATGGTTAGCTTGATATTCCACTTTTTTCATTGTTGCCTTCATAAATTCTTGGTTATTTCCAATAATTCCTGCTAATTCCAAACTTTTTAGTATCCAGGCATGTGGCAAAGAGTTGAATGCTTTCTTATAGTCTATTATTATTATTATTATTATTATTATTATTATTATTATTATTATTATTATTATTATTATTATTATTATTACTACTACTACTACTACTACTACTACTACTAGTAGTAGTAGTAGTAGTAGTAGTAGTAGTAGTAGTACCAACAACAACAACAACAGGAATGTGGAACAGCAGATGATGATGATGATGATGATGATGATGATGATGATGATGATGATGATGATGATGATGATGATGATGATGATGATGTATGTACTGGGAGAAGAGGTAAATTTATCAGATTGGCAGGTAAATCGGAACATCATTTGACCCTTGTGGTGGTGTTAATGATCCCTAACCAAAAATGAGAATTTACCTTGTTTGAGAGGACAAATGGCCATCTACGTATTTACTAATTCTTCTCTTCATTTGTCACTACATTTCATTGGAGTGAAACTCCATAAGGGGTATTGAAATGCACACATGCAGACATGTATACAGAGAGGAAAAGAGAGATGTCCAGATTGTTCATTAGTAAGGCTGTCATCATTAGCACAGCCTGACTTATGCTTGGCTAGGAGAGAGTTCCACCAAACACAGTGTGTGGTTACTGTATGGAACATATGCAATTCCATGATAATCCTGTGCCCCTCTAATGAGATTTGCGGTATGATTGTATATACTGTACTTATACTCAGAAGTAAAAATGAAATTAGTGCATTGATAAATTAGTGCAGATTTATATGAGCCTATCATGTGAAAGACTGCTTCCCAATCTCAGTCCAACAAATCTGCTGGTCCAGATTCCTGTCAGACGTCCAAATGCTTTCAGTAAAGCATTTTACTCTTTGTAAAGTGTAGGTGATTATAGGTTATATAATGCAAAATGCAATGAATGTTACCTTTAATAGCATTAAACATATCATCTGTACTAAAATACTGCAATGCATTTTTAGTCCCCATAAAGTATTTTAGTTTAGGGGTGTGCAGTTGCTAATTCGCTAGTTCAACAGTTCTAGCAAAGAGCAATTATTCAATACATTTGTACCTTACAAACACATAATAGTGATATTGCATATCATGAAATCATCTCTATATATTGCTGAAGTTCTATTTGCAAAACCAAATTAATTTAGGATAGAAACTGGTCATTAACTTTGAACACATGAATGGAAATCCAAATGAGGCACCATTTTAAAAAAATAATGTACAGTAAGACAGGATATGATGTTGAGAGCTACTGGTAACCTTCTTACATAGGACATAGGAACCTAAATGATTTGTGACTGTTCGTCTAGCTTTATAAATTATTTGTTCAAGGTCACATTGAAAACTAAGACAAGTATTTCAGAATCATGTCACCCAACCTTCTTTTCTGAGCACTTTATGCTGAGGCAAAGCTTCTAACCTTTCTTACATCTCTAATATCTACAATAACAGTACTACAAGGGAAGATATTTACAATTAGTTTATGAGTAAATCTATCTTGCTTCACAGTGACTATCTCTTTTCATAATTTGACAATTATGGATCCAATACTTCCATGACTCTTGTTCGATCCTTATTTTTAAAGGGACGGGAAATCTGAATGACAAGAGCACTTCTACTCCGACAACCAAAGCTGTGCCGATTTTATAAAGAAATGTCTTACTTACCATCAATAATAATCAGAATCAGCAGCAGGCATGGCAAGGGAAAACTGAAATCCATTTTAAACATCTTGCATCGTGTGCTGAGAATCAAATTTGGCTTTGCTGTTAAACCAATGTACAACTCAGGAAATGATGTCAGAAGCAGGCACAAAAAAAGAAAAGGAAAGAAGAACATAGAGTGGAAGGATGCAAGGGTAATGTAGATTCAAAATAGACCCAAAGGGTGTTTGGTTGACTGACTTCATCCCGTAGCCACATCATCTTGATGATCTATTTCAATCGGCCTGTGTGTGGGAATTGGGGTGTGCAAGAACAAGACTCAGGAAAAAATGATGAAATAATGGTCTAAGCAACATCACATTTAGCCAGCCCATCAGAGCTACACCAGTTTTCCCTGTTCACTGAAGCCTTTCATTCTTGGGTCCGTTCTATGGTGTACCATGGAGTGCAAAATGTAAGGCAATGTAAAAGCTGTCATCTAGTTAGAGATGGCCATGATTTAATACTGAGAGCCAAAAAACCAGTGAAGTAACAAATCATCCTCTGTCACAGGAACGGCATGAGTTAGATGTGACTGCCTTGAGTACATGGAGAAGAAAAGATACAAAATAATAAAAATAATAATACATCTGTTATGATATAAAATATCTGTGCATATTTCTGTGTGTATAAACTCTGCTTTTATTTTATCAGGATTAATGAGAGATCAAAGCATTCTCTACCATTAGAAACAGAACCGCTGGGGCAACCACCAGAGCATGCTAAAGGAAAAGATCACCAAGTCCTTGACGTCATCCTAGAGATGAAGGTGGTTATCCATCCAACAAGTTGTGCAAAATGTTAACATTAATCCAAAACTATGTCCACACACCCTGACCAAAACAACATGGAAACTGATCACTGATTTGTAGTTAGTTGCATGCAATTAACTCCCAGCAACCCCAGCCACCACAAATAGTGGGGAAGGCTTCTAGGGGTTGCAATCTAAGAACACTTGGGTTACAGACATATGGGGAGAATTTATCCAGTTAGTAGTAGAAAGGGGGATCAGTGCACACACCCTTCACAAGAGTCCTGACAATTTCAGAAGGGGAAGGGGAGAAGATTCCTTGTAGGGGCGTTTATACACGACCCCTAAGCTCCGCCGCAAATGGCTGCAAGGTCCGGACCTTAAAAATGTTTACCCACCAGCTCCGGACTTTGCAGACAATTAAGTGCGACCCCGCCCACTTAGCACGACCAAACAGCAGTTTTCTTGTACCTGCTTTTTGGATGTGACAAATATTTGCTCCGGTGTAAGGATAGTGAGTGCGGGGCTCTCCTGGCTTCTGTTTGTTCTTTTTTTGCGCCCCGCTCCTTTAAGAGATCTGAATGCTGCCCGGAACAAAACGGAGGTAACCAGCATGCTTTTCTTTCTTTTTTCTCCCTCCCTCGGGCAGCCAGCAACCAGGAAGTGCGGAGGGCGGTGGGGACAGAGGAAGAGCGAGGAACCCCTAAGATCTCTGGTCTGAATTTAAGTGGCCAGCGGATCTTAGGGGTCGTGTAAAAAGGCCCTAGGTTGGTTGTAGGTAAATGCTCGCAACTCCCAGTTGGCCTTGGCAGGGAGGATGGGGCACTATGTTTAGTAGACGTTTGTTAATTGCTTATTAGACGTTTATATGATTTTGACTGTTTAAAAAAATAAAAAGGGACATATATTGAAAGGAAAAGGCAATCACCTGTCTACATGTTATAGGCTTATTCCTTTTCTGAATCTTCTCTACTCTGCTACTGTCTCTTTTGGCACAGCCGTAACTATTCATTTTGGATCCAGGGCATACCCTGTTTGTCAAGGATTCTGTACTGATGCACAGGCATGAGCTCCCAAAGGAAAATGGAAGAAAATGCAACATACCCCCCATACACAAGGAAACTATAACCTGTCAAAAATGGGAAGATTGAGATAGGAGGTATTGATGTTTATTTCCATAACATTAATTTGTAGAGTTCCCTCTAGCTTTTGGTGCCCCAATTACAATGCCCAAGTTATGGCTGTGTTCTTTGCTTTCTTTTTCGAAGTGTCTTTTTTTTGTCCTTTTAACTAATTCTAGATTTTATAGAGCTATGCATAATTATGACTGAATTACTGTATGTTGCATTGCTCTATTATTATTTTTATGCATTTTTGTTATTATGAGGTTTGAGGGTTGGAAGTTTTAATCAATGCAAACAGCCCACTGTAGTGCTTCCACTAATGGGGCAGTATAAAAATCACATATAATAAAAAAATATTAACATCAGTTGCAGTTTCCTTTGCAAACATTCAGCTGCTGATTTACACAAACCTCAGCAGAGTGGGTTGTAGTAATGGATACTGTACTCAGGGCCGGTGCTAGGTTATTTTGTGCCCTAGGTGAGGGGCGGGAGTTGGAGCGGGGGGCGGCGGGGGGGGCAGGGCAGCAGGGGGGCGGCAACAGGCGTGGGGGGCGGATGGCGATGGGCGGGGGGGCAGCGATGGGCACGGGGGCGGATGGCGGGCGGGGGGATGGGGGGCAGCAGGCTGGCCAGTGCCCTCTCTCCATTTTGGTGCCCTAGGCAACTGCCTAGTTCGCCTTAATGGACGCGCTGGCCCTGACTGTACTGTATAATATGCAGTATGATAATTTCCTCTGTCACTCCCCACCAAGCAGTCTGGTGAAATCTGATGGGGCCAGCTTCAGGAGCAGAATTCTAGTGGATTCCCCTCCAACCAGAGTTATTAAACCCTGTTTTAAAAGTCTATAGTCTGATTGAAGGTCAGGATAATTTTAACTTGCCTCTAAAACACACACACACACACACACACACACACACACACACACACACACACACACACACACACACACACACACACACACACACACACACGATATAAGGAGGTGGGGGAGGGAACCCACCTTAACTGTGATCTAAGGTGTGACAAAAATAGCCTTCTGTGAGAAAGGCAGTGATCTGAATCGTCAGTCATCTGCAGGGCAGTGGAGAGAAGAAAAAAGACATTTGCAATTAGGAAGTCACCCTTGGGTGCACTTGTCCTTTATGTTTCAGACTGGTATCTGGAAACTGCGACTTATATGTTAACAGGTTCTTTCCTCTATTTGAAGTAAAAATGTGAGAATAGGAACACAGGACTATGTTGACATCACAAACAATTGTGTAAGAAAATGTGGAACAGAGGAGGAACTTCTCCCCTCGCCTCCACCCCATAATATTTAGGTTACCCACTGTTGCCTGTACATTTTCAGAATATAGCAAACGATAAATAATGCAAGTGAAATAGCTATTTTACATTGCTGCAAGTTTAAAATTGTCCCAGTTTCCCCCTGTGGCTTCCCCTCAGTACGTAGATCTATTCCCCCTAAACTTCCCCTTGTCTCTTCTGGTTGCTTTCGCTCATGATTGGCTGCAGCCATCTTCCTCTGTTCATAGTTCTTTGCATGTAATGTGGCAGCCAGTACGTATTGAGGGGAAAGCAAAAAACTGTCATATCTGCTGCCCAGTGACAAACCATTCCCCCTGCCTGCCAGCCAGGGCAACCACAAGATGGTAGGAAAGTGGTTTGCACATGGGCATGGATCATGGAACTACTGCAAGGACCCTTTGCCCTCAGCAAATTAAGTGGATCTGACTGCCTTTGTGTCTACCTCCTAAAATTTAGTTCCTAAATAAAGTAGCCTGCCTCCTAAAACCTTCCTCCACATATCCCATATCCCATAAGAGGATCCCATAATGAGAGATGTGGACAGAAAGGCCAAATTCTCCCTAAAATGGATCTAGCCCAATGCCACAGTCCACCCACTGGTGTCACAGCAAAGTGACCAAAGACTCTTGGAACACCCACTACCCAATCAAGCTGTGATCAAGCTACAATTGTTTTGGATACAACGGCTGAAATCTTTGCACTTAAGTAGACCCACTGAATCAGTAGGGATTTGCTCCTCTGTAAGTTTTGTTGATTCAAACACCCCTACTTTAGTTGTGACTTACTGCGCTAGAGTAACACACAACCCGAGTTTACCGGTTTTAATCAATGGAACCTATGGAGGAGTTGTCTCACTAAACCCAGTGGATCTATTGTAGCGCTACTTACTATGCTAAGAATAAGACTTTATCCACATTCTCATATGTAACTTCATATGGCTACCTAGCGTGGCACAGTGTAAAGAATGATGACTAGGAGACAGTAGTATTCCCGTTCAGCCAGAGAAACCCATGAGGGGTGGGGTGGAACTGTCAGATAAGAGAACGAGGAAGAAGACAAGAAAGAGCAGTACACTGAGGCAGCACACCATGGAAAAGGGGGAGTAATCATTGGTGACTCAAATAGCAACACAATTTCCATGTGGTTACTTGACTGGCTCCACCCTGTTCCTCTTTGAAGACATTCTTAGCATGCTTCTGCAAGCACTATTCCTATAAGCTGTCAAACAACCTGTATCTAAAACCAAGAAGGAAGACTAGAGATAATAGTTTTAAATAAATAAATAAATAAATAAATAAATAAATAGAACAGCTGCTACAACCTGGTAACCTCACTCAAATACTCTACCAAGCACCTCAGCAAAGGAGTATATAGGTGCAATCTTGGCCTTGGCTGGGCATTTTCTTTACAATACTACTACTATGTTCAATTTATTTTCCCTGCATTTTATCACAGTCTCTTTTAACTTAGCAAAAAAAAAGTTTGCATAGGGTGCTGTCCCATACCAGCAGCTCTTTGCTCTGTCCCAGGATCACCATGTTGACTTATGAATAGCTCTGATTTCTTTAATGTTTTAGCACATGGCCCAATACATTCCACATCTTTTGTTAGAGTTCATGACACCTTTTGTGTTCTGCATTCCTGTGGCCCATATTTCAGTTCTGTAGATCTTTACAGACTAGCGAATGTGATGCTCAGGCTGAAAGTGTGGGTCCAAATACACAATAGAATACATATGAGTGCTAAAATGCATTCATTATGTTCATCTGTCGCTACACCTTCTCTCTGCCAAAAAGTTATATCATTAGGATTTGCCTTATGTCTGAGAGATGCCATTGCACAGGCTAGAGACTAATTACGAAGGAGCACCCTCTACTAAGTGTGAAACCCCTAGGTTTAAAGACAATTGCAACGTCTGTTTAAGCTGGTATGTTCAGTAGGTAACAGAAGAGTATATGGAAGGATTCCATCAAAGAGAGTGAAACAGTGATACCAATACAACTTTTGAAACCAGAAGTCAGAGAAAGGAAGAAACTGAGGGTGAATATATTTCTGCAGCTCTGTTTCATTATTCTTTGGTTGTTTGTCTCTGCTCATACTCCATTCCCTTTTCAGATTTCATAGAGAGTTTCTAATTAATTTTTGAACTGGCATATGCCCTATTGCAGGGCTGTTCAACTTTGAACAGGCCAAGGTCTACTTTTTCTGGCCCAAAGTGTCTGAGGGCTACTGCACTAAAACCTCTACTTATGAATGTTATCCATTCTGAGCACATGCTCATAAGTAAAAACTTTTGTAAGTAGAGCAGCAGGTTCCCATAGGAATGCATTGAAAACAATTAATCTGTTCTGGAGGGAACAGATTTCAATGCGCCATGGCCCTTGAACTGCCCCACTTAGCTGAGACAGTGGGCTGGCAGACCCAGAACTTTGCTGGGACAGTGGTGGTAGTTGTGATGGGTGAGGGAGGGGTGGAGAACTTATCCCCTCACTTTTTTAATTGATGGCCGGTGGACTACTTTTGAAACCTTCGTGGACTACCAGTAGCCCACGGTCTACCTGTTGGGCAGACCTGCCCTATTGGTTCTCATTCATTCATCATTTCTCTCCCTCACTCTCCATTTACACAAGCAATCATTTATATTAAGAACTTATATTTTAAAACACCATACTTATTTCAAGTATACAGTTGCGGGCATGATATTGTACATGTTAACTTTTAGTCCAATAGTGAGGCAATGCACATTCCAAGGTCAGGAGAGCATCACAATGTAGTAAGCACACAAAGAGAGAGAGAGAGAGAGAGAGAGAGAGAGAGAGAGAGAGAGAGAGAGAGAGAATTACACAGGGTATTTCATTATACATACTTCTAAATGTACAGGTCAAAGAGGAAAAAGAACACATTCAAAAGAATGGAAAGCTACAGAATAAATAACAGGGCTCTTGCAACATTTTGGATTTTGGATGGAATCCTTCCATATACTCTTCTGTTTCCTGATTCGAATGACTGCTGGTAAAATTGGTTGAGGCTGATGGGTGCTGCTGCATACTAGGAAGATGCAGTTTAGGAAAGGCTAATGAGGGAAAGCGGGTTAGTCCTGTCTATAAAGTTACAGACTATTTATCTCGCTTCTGTATGATTTTTTTAAAAAGCAGAGTCCCAAGAGCTTTTGTGATACACCACATTGTAGAAGCTACTGTAGCCACTGTAAAGTTACGGCTGATGCTAAGTTTTCTTACGATCTTTTCCACAAAAACAAATGATGCAGGATTTTTCCTTGTTTGTCTTTTTTGCTGCATCCTCTATTTGTTGACGTTGAGCTTCTAATTCTCACTCCTGACACCTTTTGAGAGGAGGGAAGTCTTTTTGTGTTTAAGTGAGCTTAGCATTGGTGAATGGAAGTTTTCCTTCTCTTGTTAAAGTCAAGGAGGGGGGTTGTGTTGTGGTCCGAATTTCCTTACTTCATGGCATGTTAGTCCAACTATAACATTTTGCTTCCAACCAAAGGCTTTATCTGTTGGATCAAGACTTCTGGAGAGTGGTAGAGCAGACCTGGAAAGGCTCGCACTTAGATCCCTTATGGCATATCCTTGGATGGCTGTGACAAACTCATTAGGGCAAAGAATACTATATGTTACTATATGCTTTTTGGAGGAAATCAAGAATTTTTATAAGGCAGCAAATAATCATGGGACTAAATATATCTGAACAGGCATGTTATTTATAAAATTATTTATTGTTGAGATTTTATTTTTGTCACAATAAGTTTTTTTTAGCCATAAAGGAACATTTAAGAATCATAAAACAGTTCTCTAATACACTATGTAAGACATTAAATAAAATGACTTGATGGGGGGGGGGGGTTGCTTGAAATGGGAAGTGTCCAAACTCAGTGCAGTACATCACAACTTGAGTAGGCCCAATTGAATCAATGGAACTTACAAAAGGATCGATTCACCCAATCTCCACTGATGCAATGGGCCTAGTTTAGTGTGACATCCCATTTGTTACACCCATACACCAGGTGAGTAGGAGAAATGCATCTTTTTGCCATTTTGTCATCAAACAATCCCACCAAATCAAGTTCACAGGATTAGGGAAAAAGCAGGTAGAGATCTGGTTTTTCAGTAGAGCTTCGTTCATTTCTTTCTGTCCACACATGAGCATTGCTGCAACAGATTTATTTCCCTGGACAGAAAAAGAACATACGGAAGGTACCATTAACAACATGTAACACTGTTTAACTCAAGTACTATAATATGGGAAATTGGGGTTCCTATTTGTGACTGACCTCAACATTTGAATTTAGACCTTAATTTTTGTAACCCAAGTGTTGTGCAGCCAACATGGATTTTCCCCATGTCTGCTGTGGATACTGGAAGGGGAAATATTACATGCTACCCTGTTTCCCCAAAAATAAGACCTCCCCAAAAAATAAGCCCTAGCAGGATTTCTATGCATTTGTTAAATATAAGCCCTACCCTGATCATAAGACCTAGTGATGGGTGTGGCTATGGTTGTGTGCAGGGCTGACATTCAAGCATATTATACTTAATAAAGTAAGACATCCCCTGAAAATAAGCCCTAGTGTGTCTTCGTGAGAAAAAAATAAGTATAAGACAGTGTCTTATTTTCGGGGAAACATGGTATGGAGGTTTCATGTGATATATAGCAGTGCTCCCCAACCTTTTTGTCTCCACGGACCGGTATTTGTTTGATTATTTTCCCGTGGCCGGGGGTGGGGGGGGGGGGGGAGATGGGGGTGGTGGGGCAGGGGAGGGTGGGGGGACGGGGATGGGGGAGGGAGGAGGGGGAGGAGGAGGTGCGGGGGCTTGGCGTGTGTACCTTGGGGGCCACGGGAGCGGCGGCGGCGGCGCGCTTGCCCGGCTGGGGGGCGTCGGGCGTGCGCTCCCCCAGCGCACGGGCGGGGAGCTCGGGGCTCCTGAGGGGCGGGCCCCGCCTCCCTCCTCCTGTCAGCGGCCGGAGGCAAGCGGCGCGCAGAGTTGCCCCAACCGAGGCGGGCCGCGGCGGCCGCGGCCGCAGCCACGGCAGCCACCCGGATTCGGCTGTGGCTCCGCGGCCGGCGGCGGGGCGCCCGCGGCCGCTCCGCCACCCGCCTCGGTGGGGCACCTCTGCGCCACCGCTTGCCTCCGGCTGCGGCCTTCGGGCGGGCGAGCGGGAGGGGGAGGGGAGGAGGCCGGTGGGGGTGGCGTCTCCGGCCCGAGGGCGCCACGGGACCGCCAAGCCGGCCGCGGCGGCGGCGGGGCGCCCCGCCGCCCGGCCGTGGAGTCACGGCTGAACCCGGGCGGCTGCCGTGGCCGCCGTGGCCGCCCGACAGGAGGAGGAGGAGGCGGGGCCCGCCCGCCCAGGAGCCCCGGGCTCCCCCACCCCGCCCGTGCGCCGTGCCCGGCAGCGGCGACTCCTCCTCCGGCTGCCCGCGGGAGAGAAGAGGAGGAGGAGGAGGAGGGCGGCGGAGGAAAAGGGGAGGAGCCTCCCCGGGCTCCCCAGGCGGCCCGGTGCCAACTGGTCCACGGACCGGCACCGGTCCGCGGCCCGGGGGTTGGGGACCACTGATATATAGCATGTGTTTTTTTTTAATTTTTTTTTTATTGAACATAAAAAAGACAAAACAACAATGATAAACAATTATATAAAAAAACAGTAATAGACAATCATAAACAGTACAAAGTGCCCCCCACCCCCAAGAAACCGTCCAGTATTCTTGCATCTTCTCTTTCTTCTTCATCTTTTTTTTCTTTTTCTTCCAAAAGGCTTCTTAAGGTCCTTTACGCCAGAACTGTGTTGGGTTATAAGTTGGTTGTATCCCTTTCCCTTTTAATAGTACATGATCTATAAATTTCCCCCAAACATCATAGAAAGTATCTTTTTTTATTTCACCTCTCAAAACTTTTATATTACAAGATAGTTTATCATTTAGTGCTATGTCCCACACTTCCCACAGATCAGCAAAATAAAAAAAAATTGGAGGCTACTATAGCAGACCTTGAATCTCAATTTTTTTTAACCAAAGACAAAAAATTTTTAATTCAGGTTGAGGCCAGGAAAAGGGAATTAGAAGATATAGATCTACAACAAACCCAAAGAAATCTACTATATTTGAAAAGAAACTTTTTTGAATACAGTAATAAAAACTCCAAGATGCTAGCAAAATTAGCACAGAAAAAGAAAGAAAAAAGCATGATAGGAAGGATAAAGGATTTAAGCGGCAATATATCTACTCAAATGAAAGAAAAATTAAAAGCTATTCAAGAATTTTATCAAAACTTATATACAGCCAATAGAAGTAGTAAGGAAGTTATGGAACAATATATTGACAAAAACCTAAAAGTAAGACTAGCGGAAGAAGACAGGCTTGAAATGGAAAAAGCTATTAAAGAGGAGGAGATAGAGGATGTTATAAATAAGCTAAAGAATGCCAAAACTCCAGGAGATGACGGATTGGGACCAGAATTTTACAAGGTATTCAAATCAATGTTAATTCCTAAGTTAAAGAAGCTTTATAATGAGATATTGAGGGCGAGCAAGTTCCTTCCTCCTGGAAACATACTTTAACTATTTTAATTCTCAAGCCTAATAAAGATCCAATAGATGTTGGATCTTACAGACCAATATCACTTATAAATCAAGATGCCAAGATTTTTACAGCAATTCTAGCCAAAAGAATGTATACATTTATAGACAAATATATTAAAGAAGACCAAACGGGCTTTATCAAAGGTACACAAATGTCAGACACTGTAAGAAGAGTTTTGAATGTTCTTTATGAGATGGGAAGATCACAGGACAAAGCATGCATTTTGTCTCTAGATTTATTTAAAGCCTTTGATTGTGTCCAATGGCCTGTGTTAAAACTTTTATTAGTGAAATGGGGATTTGGCGAAAAATTTCTAAGTGTAATAAACCAACTCTATTCTCATAGCACCTCATCAATCATTGTCAATGATGGGATGACAGAAAAAATTACCCTAGGCCGAGGAACAAGACAGGGATGTCCTTTATCGCCAGTTCTGTTTTGCATAGTGATAGAGCTACTAGCTAATGCAATAAGGGAGGACCAACTTATTAAAGGTATGGGTAAGGAAGGCAAGATAAAAATTAGTTTATTTGCGGACGACGCTTTGTTAACAATAAAAATCCGGTAGAAAATATATTAAGAATAAAAGCACACCTAAAGGAATTTGGTGAAACAACCGGATTATGTGTCAACTGGCAGAAATCAGAAATCATGCTTTTCAATCAGGATAATCGAGACATGGAAGAGATCTCCAATCATGAACTGAAAGTTTGTAAATGTATAAAATACCTAGGGATACTTTTAGATAAAGACATTAGTAAAACGAAAGAACGAAATTACACAAAAAATAAAGGAAGAGATTAGAAATAAATTACAAAATTACTCCAAATTAAACTTATCATGGTTTGGTAGAATAGCAATGGTAAAAATGAAAATACTTCCTAAAATAAATTTTCTTTTAGAATGTTACCTATTCAATACACAGAAATTGAAATTAAAGTTTATCAAGATCTTTTAAATAAATTCTGCAATGGTGGAAAAAAGCAAGAATAAATAAAAGCTTATGGTACAGATCTCAAAAAGAGGGAGGTATAGGCATACCTAATCTTAGAATGTATTACATAGCTAATCAGCTTAGCTCCCTGGGGCCCTACTATTTAAACCTCAAAAACTAATATGGTGGGAACTTCAATCAGAGGAACTAAATGAAGACATAAATAAATATGTGTTTAGTTTCCCCCAAAAAAGGAAAAGTTACCCAATTAAAAATCCTCTTCTAAGTTCCCTATTGCTCACTTGGAAAAAGTATGGAAAGAAATTGATACAGGAAGGTTCCCCGCTTGGTGCGGTGATCGATCAGATAAATTTCCCCACGAACATGAAGAAATTGGGAGACTTATTTAAATTAAGGAAAGTGGCAAGACTAAAAGATTGGATTAAAAAGATGACATCAAAACAAGAAATTAAACGTATTCTGCAAACTCAGGAATTGTCGTGGTTGAATTACGCCCAGTTAGAAAGCTGGACGAAAGAATGGATTAGGAGAAATACACAACTTAGAGGATATACAAAATTTGAGCAATTTCTGACAACATATGAATCAGAGAAAGGAAATACAGGGAAAGGAACAGTTGGCAAATTATATAAAATAATTCAAGATTCATTTGAGAATAGGGAACAGGACACAATAAGAGAGCTATGGAAACAAGACATAGAGAAAGAAAGAAATAATGATGAATGGAAAAGAATTTGGAATTTGAGGATTTTACGGTCATTATCAGTCAGAATAAAAGAAAACTACTTCAAACTAGTTTTAAGATGGTATATGACTCCAGTCAGAATGAATAGAATGAATCCAAAATATTCTAAGCTCTGCTGGAAATGCGAAAAAAAGATAGGTACCTATTTTCATTTATGGTGGGAATGTGAAATAGTTCAAAAGTTTTGGCAAGAGATTATTGAGGAGATAAGAGAAATACTACAAACTGATATTAAATGTGTACCGGAAATTGCTTTGTTATCATTACCATCTATCAACGAATATGATGTGAAAACTAAAGAATTAATAGCAAATCTTATGACAGGAGCTAGACTGATTATTGCTAGGAACTGGAAACTGAAATCAGACCTTAAAATTGCTGAATGGTAAAGATATATAGCATGTGTACAAATTAAATCGAACAGATAATCCAACAAATTTAATCTGTCACCATTCCAGTTTGCACTTGACCTAAAAAGAAATGGGGTTGTAGATCTATGGATCCGTAATTGTGACATAACTTCAAAATTCCATAATTTTCTTCTTCTCTAGAAATGTCATTTCCAGACTTAAGTTCCTATAATAGTTGGGGGTGGGGGTAGGGGCTGAAGCCATAATAGTCAAACATATATAAAAACCAATACATTTGTAATGTAGATATAATCTTTGAATCCAGTAATTCCACTCCATCTGCTTGCTGTGTTTTAGTCAGAGGCCCAGATGAGAACTCAAAAGCACTTGAGCTGTTCTGACCACTAAGTTGATATAAATTCAAAATATGGTTTTCCTGTCTGCAGTGTGGCTTAGTTATATTCTTAGCTTGATGCTGGTTTCAAGCTTACCTTAAAAGGTGGAAATATTTAAAGATATAGGCTTCTCAGTAATACAGGGAGCTGTTGCTGCCACAAAGGTATCTGCTTGGTTCCTAATTATAGATGGCTGGCTTTCTGCAGCAGTGTGCAGTTCATGCTGTGCTGGACCTTCATTGTTAGTGCAGGAAGCAAACAGACAGACATATAAATGCTGGGGTAACATAAGATATTAAGAAAGTATGTAAGCATCATAAGAAAAAGAGAGAGAGAAGCATGATTTGATGTGTTTATGGATATGCAAATGTTTGCTCAATATTTTTGAAGCCCTGACTTCAAATACTCTGGTTAGCACAATCCTATCGTTTACTTGATAGAACAGTATATCTTACTTTCTCATGAGCTTAAGGAAGAATGCATTTATTGCATTACTCTTTTCCTCTCCAGTTTTATGTTGGAATTTTATTTGCAGCCTCACATGCTCTCTGCAGTTTGTGTAATTGTAAGAGACCTTTCTGTGTGGCCTGATTGTCTATCCACAAGCAATGAATGTTTCCTTCTAGCCTTTGATCTTGGAGTGTTGAGTGGCTTTTCCCCTATCTTCAGTCTGTTTGGAGCAAAGTTTGTTTGTTTGCGTTTGAACTCTTCAGTTGGTTGCTAAATATTTTTTTAAAAGCTCCATATACCAGGCTGTAATTTCTAACAACTATAAATAAATAAATGCTTTTACTATTTTTACCACAAATATCTCAGAATGAACTAATGAGACATTGAGTGCCAGTTAATGAGAAAGGGGTGGATTGTAGCTATTCTCCTCTGTGGACTTCTGTAATGTTACTGTATAGAAAAAGGAATTGTACCAGAAATTCAAAAAGTCTGCAACATTTTATTCTCAAAACAACTCATTTTAGATGGCTTGTTGGCACCTTTACTCTGAAGCACATCCAATCTCGCTTGATTTCGGAAGCTAAGCAGGATCGGCCCTGGTTAGTACTTGGATGGGCGACTACCAGGGAATACCAGGTGCTGTAGGCGCCTGGAGTAGGAACTGGCAAACCACTCCAGTACTCCTGCCAAAAAAAAGCCATGGACATGGAGTCACGTAGAGTCGGTCATGACTGTAACGACACGACACACACACAAGGCCCACTTACTGGCATTTACTTTGAGGTATGTATCGTTCTCCAGATGCTGAGCAGATTTAAGAGGTCTCTTTGGCTTAAATAGAAACTTCATGCCCTTTATACATTTGCGGAAGAGAATCACAAGTTTAAGAAGAGCTATGCTACATAATATTGGCGCGTGGTGGCTCAGCAGGCTAGAGCACTGAAATGTCATCTGCAAAGTTGGCAGCTCAGCAGTTCAAATCCCAGGTGCCACATAGTGGAGTGAGCTCCCGCTGTTAACCGCACCCCTAGAGTCGAACATGACTAGCATGCATGCATGTGTGGGGAAAACCTTTACCTTTACCCTGTACATACTATTAAAAGTCCCTCTCTAGTCCAACACCCTCTTTCTTGCAACAGCCAATCTGATGCCTCTGTGAGGACCACTTGACCTCAGGAATAGCTGCTTCTTCTTCTTCTTCTTCTTCTTCTTCTTCTTCTTCTTCTTCTTCTTCTTCTTCTTCTTCTTCTTCTTCTTCTTCTTCTTCTTCTTCTTCTTCTTCTTTCTTCTTCTTCTTCTTCTTCTTCTTCATTCTTCTTCTTCTTCTTCTTCTTCTTCTTCTTCTTCTTCTTCTTCTTCTTCTTCTTCTTCTTCTTCTTCTTCTTCTTCTTCTTCTTCTTCTTCTTCTTCTTCTTCTTCTTCTTCTTCTTCTTCTTCTTCTTCTTCTTCTTCTTCTTCTTCTTCATTGATCCTGTTAGGGTCTTAACATCACCACAGCTATCCTGGTTTGGGATGTGGCTCTAAAGAATGATGCTGGTCAGATTCAAAACTAGATTCAAAACCAATAAGCTGTAACAATCTGTACTCTTGTTTCTCTTCATGTAACCAAAGTATTCTAGTTATCTGCATAATATGTGTATTTAAAATATCTTTTATAATATCTCAATCACTTTTCTTTCTGTTCTTACCTCACCGTTTCTCTCAAGAGGACAGATCAATATATTACTGGAAATAAATATACAGTACAGTGGAACCTTGACTTACGTCATTAATCCGTTCCAGAGGTCTAGACTTAAGTCAAACATGACTTAAGTCAAATGAACTTTTCCCATAGAAAGTAATGGGAAAGTGGATTAATCCGTTCCAGATGATGAAAAAGACCCCCGAAAACAGCAATTTAACATAAATTTGACTGGGATAGGAGATTCCTTCCAGGGATGTAAATGAAATGTCTCTTCAAAAAGAGGAGGAAGCAGTGGAATTATAGTCCACAAGTTATATGCCTCCACTTTTTAATGTTCATAGCAACAACGTCTAACATTTAAGTTTTACTTATTTTTAACCTGATGTTCCAAGTTCTGAACAACTCTATGCTTACCATTAGAGTCCCACAACCGTACAGCTCCCCAACTAAAATGCTTCCATTGTGGACCAGACTTCTGCAGCCAGATTTTTTACAAGACTGAGCCGACTGTCTAACCAGCAAGGCCAGCCCCGAGCTCCCGGCCCTTGTTCTCCTCTGGCAGCAGCAGTGGCTTCGGCGAGGCCGAGGACCAGCTCCAGGTGCTCGGAGCTGGACTCGCCGAAGCCGCCGCTGCCACTGCCAGAGGAGAGGAAGAAGGCAGGAGCAGTTTGGAGGCAGCATCTGTGATGCTGGGTTGTGGCTGCCGCCCAATTCCAGTGCCTTATGCCCGGGCTCCGAGCTGTAAGTCAAAGCCTGCAACTCAAGTCAAACAGGCCCCTTTTTGCTGAAAGTCAAATATGCTGCAAGTCAAGCAGCATGTAAGTCAAGGTTCCACTGTATAACCCATCCTTACTAGTACCTCTGATAGCCTTCAGAATGAAGCCTGGAATCAGGACTAAGGAAAGAAAAAGAGTTCTGCGGGCAAAGAATATCACCAACAGTGAATCCTATAAATTGACTCCTTACTGAAGAATGGCAAATTAGAAACAGTAGCAGCAAAATGCAAATTAAACTTTTTAAAGCATAAAATCTGACTGCATCAAATGTTTGAGAGCCCATTTAGATGCCAGGCCTAGATAAGATGTGAGAAACACATGAACAGTGTTTGGGACACTACTTTTTACAATAATTAATTATTGTTTTGAGGTAACCAAAAATAACTAGTTACCATTGTAGCTACGTTTTTAAAGTCTTTACTAGGCTAATTGGTTTCAGAGATGGAGTCTGACTCCACAGCACACTGGAAGAAGGGTCATGTGATGGTGGGTTATACAACAGGCAGAGTCCAAGGGACAGGATAACTGAAGGAACAGGACAGAGAGATGCTGTATAGGAAATAAAATACAAGGAATCTGAAGGAAGATGGGTAGTTGAACTACACATTATAGATAGCACATAATTAGAGGAGTGATTATATAAGTGATAAAAGGTACAGGTTGGAATCCTTTTGGTGTTCCCATAAGGTTTGCATAACACGTTGCAGCTAATTGCTGCTAATTGAGAAGATGCTGGGTCATCTTCTGCATATGGGCACATGATCAGACAAACAACCAAGCACACATTAGCGCCTTGCCAACTGACCATGACCAGTGGCGGCACATTATGCAAACGCAAACAGCTTCTGATTAGCTTATTTTATTTTGTGATTATCCCTTGAGAGATAAAGACAGACTTTGTTTGCAAGTATGATTGCTCAGACCCAAAGTTCTGCAGGAATCACCCATCTGGAACATTTATACAGCTTTGGCTTCCATTGAGATTTAATGTATAACATACAGTTTGAATATAGGAACAACATGGCAGAAGTTGGGGAACTGAGAAATCAACCAAAAGTGAATAGAATTCTGTCAGGGGGCTGGGGGGAGAGGTGAAAATCCTAATTCAGCACAAACATAGTTCAAGGCAGACTTTCACGGTTCTTCCGCTGTTTCACCTTTATGCCCTTGTGCTTATGTAGGTTAGAGGCCAAGCAAAAAGTGTAGTGTTTTTCCAGTTGCGCACTCACATGACTCTTCTTCAAATGTGTTGTGTTTTGGGACCAATTTCCAGAACCAAATGCTAACTTCCATGTAATACCTGATATCACCAGAGGCCAAGTGGCCTTTGCACTCCTGATCTGGCTGTGTTCCAGAACCACCTGCCCCCAAATGTAACATGGTTGAGGTTTTGGGCACAGTTCTGATATTTTACAGCAGATTGTCTCAGCACTACAGAGACACCAGTGTTCTTCCTTCAAGCTCTACCGCTCTTAGTTTACAGCTAGAGCCAAGCTAAAAATACTTCACAAGAGGCAGTGTGATTGTTGAAATACTCACATTGGTCTTGCTTCATCAAGCTTACTGTTGCATATTCTATGTGGTACCATCTCAGGCTTTCATTGTGCAGCTTTCTTGTATCCCAGAGAGTTTTCTCCATGTAAATTAAAATAAAAGCACAAAGGTTTCTTGTTCAGTATTCTTTACTTATGAAGTAGCCACTTCTAATGTTGCTTCACTAACTCCCATTTTTCTAGATAAATGATGCATACAATATTGTTTGTAAATCTGTATATTTCCATTTCTTTATTTTTCTTCCTGTTCTAGCATGATTCTGCATAGAAAAATAGGAGACCCCTTTCACCATACACCACAGAGGCCCAACTCTGTGTGTGTGTGAAAGAGAAAGAGAGAACAAGAAGAAAGAGACCAGCCATGCGTACGACCATATGCCTGCATATTCTCTGTAGCTAAAAATTGTTTATATGGTGCTTTCATCAGAGAGATAACAGTCAAGAAGCAAAACAAAAATATTGTGGCACACTTGAGGGAATGTGGTTCTCCAGGGGGAAAAGGCTATGTTTCCCTATTAAAAAAAAAAAAAAACAACTAGCCAACAACAGAATGAGTGGATTTAATAAACCAGAGTTTAAACTACTGTTTGTTTCTTGAGCAGCTTCAGTCCTATGGCACCAAACCATAGTTTAGTGCTAAATCCATCATAAAACACAGTTTAGCAGATATAGTAAATAAAGGACTATCTAATGCCCTACTGTTTTTCCATAGTCTTTATGGGCTGAGCCAGGATCTTCATATGCAAAGACTTGGCTTTTAAATTATGTCATAGCCACCTAATCTCTCACTGTATTGTTTTCAGATTCCAGAAATGCAAGGGAAATGTCACTTCTAACACTACTGAAAAATTAATAAAACTATTAGAAAACAAAAATGCAGTAGTGACCATTTGTTTTTATATTTATTTTGCATGTTCTTATGAGTATAGCCATTGTGGAAAGAGAAAATGGAATAGAAATGTCAAACACAGAGATTATGTTTGATATCATGAAACTGAATGACTTACAGTTAATTATTAAATCAGAACCAAGATGTGGAATAATTACAGTGGTGCCTCTAGTTACAAAATTAATCCGTTCCAAATGCATTTTTGAAATTTTCTTAAGCCGAAACAGAGTTTCCCATAGAAATGCTCTGGGAGGTCGGGGAAAGCGGCACGCACTTGCAAAGGCACTTCTGGCTGCGGAGCCTCGGGGCAGCATGGAGCGATCGGGTCGCTCTGCGCCGCTCAACCAGGCTCCCCCAAGAAGCCTCAGGGCGGCGGGGGCGGCAGGAGGTAAGATCCCACAACACCGCATGCACGCGCCGCCCCAAGGCTTGACAGGCGCCCCCGCCCCCGCCCCCTCACCCGCTTCCGCATATCGCGGATTTTCATGCATCGCGGGTGGGGTTGGTCCCTAACCCCCGCGATCGGCGGGGGGTTACTGTACCACTGTATTTATGGAAAACATTTGTTTGAGATTGAGCTGCAGAGTCACTTGTCCAAGATGTGAAATCATTTTCAGGTGACTATGTATGTTCTGAATCATTTTATGAATGGCTCAGCCTTGGTGACAGTTGGGATCCTATCTATTTTTGGCCTTCTAGAAGAAAATAAATCAGTTAAACATCTATATTGTTCTGACCTGCAATCTGCACACAAGTTGAACAAGATGTACACATGTGTCAAATAAACCTGCATGCATCCAAAACCCAAAAATTGCCTTGTAAAGGCAAAGGAAGAATTGCCAATGTCCAGCTAACAATTGTGTGTTTTAAGTGTATTCCCTCCCCCAATGAAAAAAAAATACCTATCTTCTTTTTCCATTTTCCAAAATGATATATAGAGGAAACCATTATAACAAGAAACAGCATCACATAAACTCCTTTTAGGATGAAATGTATTGTCTTCTTTGGCTTTGGCTTTAACTTCAGTTCTAAAATTGAAATGCAAAAGAATATAAATAACTATTTCATATTAGTACTGTCAATCAATTTTGCAAAGAACTCTGTTTCCACTTTAAATGGAACATCACACTGTATCAAATATTATTAGCCTGTCAACTGATTAAATTATTTCAGGTAATCACATTGCTTCAAACATTTCCATCTGTTAACTATTAAAAAGTTATACTGACTTAACGATAGAATAGAACAGAACAGAATAACACTTTATTGTGCTCAAATGTAAATGTATAACTGATCAAGATTTGAGCTCTCCCAATTTTACATAGTGTTTACTTAGGAGTGGTCCTATTTTATAATTTTTGTATCTTTCTACTAACATGTCTTATATTGTTTTATTGTATTATAAATGTTGTACCATGTGTGATTTGGTTAATTACTGTAAATAAACATCCAATCGGTCCTTGTACAAGTACAACGAAATTAAAAAGTGCCATCCAGTCTGCACATCACTCACCCCCAATATAAAATTCCAAAACATAAGCCTACCATTAAAAACGAACATCCATATACAAACTCCTACATTCTCTCACCCATCATCACTTGTACCTATTATAAAACTCTAAGACATAAAACCAAACATACACACACAACCCTACACTCTCTCACCTAACAGCATTCACATCAATACATTGAAAAACTACAAATTAAAAAAACAAAACATACACACACACAGACACACCTCTATTCTTTCTCACCCAATGGCTTCACAGTCTCCCATACAATATACATGTCACACATTTAACACTGGTATTTCAATTCAGCTTAAATTTTTAACTATACATTCGTGCCCTGCCACAATGTGGTTCTCAGTATATCATTGGGTGTTTTTTTCTTGAGAGAAGCATGCTTCCAAATAATGGCTTTTAACCCTCTTTTGACACCTCAGCAAACATACCTTGGGCTGCTCCTGCTGGTGTGTGCTTCTAAAGAGATCTGTTTGCTGAGGTGTGTGTGTGTGTGGGGGGGGAATAAAAAAACCTCTCTTTGGAAGTGCCCATCAGCAACATCAACCCCAAGTCAGTTTGCTGAGGCATCTGCATTTCACAGATTATCCTTTATCACAGTTGGGTTGGGCACCTAATTCCCGTGATAAATGGAGGAGTACTGTATTTAACATGGTTACTGCTGTTGGGTTAAAAACTATTTCTAAATCTATTTGTCCTTCTTTTAATAGGTAAAAGAACATCAGTAATCTCTGAATGATGTTATTCTTTCTGAGCACCCTCAGATAGTACAATCTCTGTTGGGGCTTCTTCACCAGCTCAGAGGTATTTACTCTCCAGGTCAGATTATCTTCAATGTGGACTCCCAGCAAACGGAAGTTTGTCACCCTTTCTACACAGTCCCCACTAATAAATAGTGATTGAAGGTCTATTTTCTTCTTCCTACAATCTATTATAAGATCATTAGTCTTCAACGTGTTCAGGTTATTCTCTCTGCACTACTTTATCCACATCACAATGTTCATTACTTGAAAATATACTGTAAAAAAATCATTGAATGTTGCCTGAAAAAATCATCTAGAAAGCATGCTTGTGTGGGACACTATGTACCAAGATTCCTGAAACTACCTTATCATTGCAAAATTATTTTTCATGAGAAACAGTTAGGATTCACACAGTGAATTGTCCTTAGCATTCTGACTGAGAATAATTCATAGGACACTAGGTCAATCTATTAGCCTGTGTGATACAGCACACACTGGACTGACTGGCTGGTAACAGCAACTATATCCTAACCGTTATCTGGCATCCTTTTTAAAAAAAAGTACAGTGGTGCCTTGTATAAAGGAATTAATTTGTTCCAAATGAAATTCTGTTAAGCAAATTTTCCTTTATACAAATTTCTCATACGAATGCATTGAAAACGGAGTAATCCCTAATGGCGACCATTTTTAGGTTGTAGAGATTCGCCCCTAGGCGATTCTGTTAAACAAATTTCCCCTATCTCCAAGATTTTGTATGTTGTACAGATTTTATGTTATACAAACCATTTGTTATACAAGGGTCCACTGTATCAGCATGGAAGCTGGTGATTTTTCCTGTTTATTTGGTGGGGATAATTCACAGTACCCCAAAAGGCCTACAATACATACCAGTAAGCATCACCTGAATTGATTGATTGTACACTTGTATTCCATCCTCAGTAAATCCTGCTACCAAGTACTGCCCGGAATCTTCCAGAAGTGTAGGACACAAGCTCAAGCTGCCATTGACAAAGATATGACATCTTTTGCTGTAGATTTTGCAGGTGGTTACATTGCCGCCTTTTAGCATCCCCATTAAGATACCGTCTTTTCTCCAAGTTACATTAATAATATGACTTGCTGGTTTTCTGCTATCCAGGTCAAGTAGTAAACAATCACCAGGAGTTCCACTGATGAGGCTGCTGTTTAATTTGTGTTCTAGAGACAGGTTTTGAAAAAGTGAGCAAGAACAGACATTTAATTCCTGAAATGTAAAGGCTACATTTAGAGCCAGTCACTCTGAGAACAGAAACACTGAAATCAATACAATTGTCATCAAAATCTCACTTATTTTAAACACATCTACCCCTAAGTATGCTCAAGCATGGATCCAAACTTACATATCAAATAGATTTAAAATGTGCTTGAATGCTAACATCCGTGTTTCATAAAATCAATAGATTTTGGTTTGACATAAGTAGAAGCATGCATTTTAATGTCAGCCATGAAAGGGAAAATATTCTCATATTCTCATCAATGTTCAAACAGGGATGCTCAAATTGTTTTTCTCTCACACAAGCAACAAAAGAAACTTAATACAACTGATTCAACTGTTAAAAAGCTGATTTCAGCACTGCCATAAGATTTCAACATTAGTAAATCCCTATTATGTTAATCAGCTATTATTCAATATGAGTGGTTCACCCCTTAAATAACTCTATTTAAAGTTAATATTCAGAATTGTAAATAAATGTATTAAAACCATGCATTTTGGTTACATACACATTTATGTTTAGGTGCATAAAGCATTGAATCCCCATCACCAGCCCAAATGGCCAACAATATATTTTAAAAATCTGGTGTCATTCTTCTATGTCTTTCAGTGGTGAAATCATGAATACTTTATGACAATAATACCAAACATCCACCTGCTACTTACAAGCAAGCACTAGCTGAAATCTGTGTGTGTACTAATGTATTCCATCCTTGGTATAATCTTCTACTACATACTGCCCGCTATCCTCCAGCAATGCTGGGCACAAACTCAAACTGCCATTATTAAAAATAGAACATCCTTTGCTGTCAGATTTGCAGATTGTTACATCTGGACCTTTCTTCTTCCCTACTAAGATGCTGCTTTTCCTCCAAAAGACGTAATGAATTTTGATTGCTGGTTTCTGGACATCAGAATCAAGGACCACACAATCACCAACAGTTTCACTGATGAGATGATCATATAGTTTGGATTGTGGACATTAAAAGAAAAAGCATTGCACAGACTTGTTTATTGTAAGTCCCCCGAAATGTATGAGAATAATATGGAGGATGACATTTCAGGTACACTAATATTTCAGGGAATTAAGATCTATTCCAAAGATGCCTCTCAAACTGGATTGTGCAAAATTACTGTAGAGAGCCTTCCTAAATCCAAGACTACATACTGGCTGAAATCCAGTAGTAAGTCACAACTAGAATGGGCCCATTGATTCCCAGTGGGGAATTTGTGAATCAGTTTCTCCACAAAATTCCACTGATTCAGTTGGCTTACCCTAGTTGTGACTTGCTGATTGTTCAACACAGTCAGTATACAGTGCTATATTCAGCCTGCTCTCAGGTTTTTCCGCAGTCTCATGTTATTTTGTGAAATTCCCTCTGGCATGTGATACTGTTCTAGATGGGATACTGTATCAATGATGTGGGGAGCATAACTACATGCCTACAGTGATAACTACGTATAGACAGTACAATGATCTTTTAATTAGCCCCCTTAAGAAACAGAGTCCAAGTGCCTTACAATTAAAATTTATCTATGATAAAATGCTAATCTTTCCAAGTATTATCAAAAGCTAACCTATTTAAGTATTTAAAAGAAAAACCCTAATATTTCTTGGTTAGACCATGATTTGTTGAAGATTCTGTACAGCAATCATGTGGAATTATGTGAGAAGCTGGTTGTCTGAAGGGTTATAGTATGAAATTCGCTGATTGTAGTTCACTGAGCCCAGTAAACCATGTGTAGAAATAAGGAACAGGGTTAAATTTCTTGACCAAGTGGCTACCTAGATACTACAGATAATTAGCGGTTCATGTGATGATTCCAGTGCTCTAGTAAAAAAAACTGGTTACCCACTGTAGCCCACTGCCATTCTGAGAGTGAATTAATGTTCATAACTGTATCCAACATTGTATTACATAAAATTTACAAGGGATCAGAGAGTCAAAAATGGTCACGTGGTCATTATATCAAATTCAAGAATCTCCACATATTGAAGCTCCCACAAACTATTCTCCCACAGAAGAACAATTAAGAACACACACATCCATCTAACACAATTGGAGAGCACACTCACAATGGACAAACAGATTAACATCCAAGTATGTGTTAAATACAGTGGCAGGAATGGATACCTTTAGTAATACTATTTTTCCATTTGATATCAGCAGAGTATAGACTTTTCTGGGTGGAAGGAACGAAACCATCGAGAGAGACTTTTGAATTTGTGTCATCACCATAGACTGAAAATATAACCAAAGCAAAAAAAAAAAAATGATAGAAGAACTTTCTGTGATTCTTCTCCTTACAGAGAAAGGTAAGAGCAAGTACCTCTAAACTGGAATGTCGTTACTTTGGAATGGAAACTTGGAAGGCGCAGCTAATTGCTTTTGTTACTTTCCTTATGTTTATAATACTGTATATGTTATGTTTACTTAATACAGTAGGACCTCCATATCCACTGATTCATTAATCACTGATTCAGGTATCCACAGTTGGCAGAGGAAAAAAATTAAATAAATAATTCATCTGCTGCAAAGCAAGCTACTGTCATAAACAGCAGCTGTAAAGCAAGCTATTGTTGTAAAACAGCACCCATAAAGCAAGCTACTGTCGCAAACAGCAGCCATAAAGCAAGCTACTGTCACAAAAGAGCAGTTTTGGGGGTTATTTGGCATTCTCTCTTATCCACGTTTTTTGTTATCTACAGGAAGGCCTGGAACCAATCCCCAATGTAATGGGCCCTAATGTAAATATAAAATGTTATTTTTATTTTGTTGTTATAACTTTACTTGTACACCACCTGGAGTAATTCTTTGAATTAAACTTGGTGGTAAATACAATAAATAAATTGTATTTATAAATAAATAAATAAATAAATAAATAAATAAATAAATAAATAAATAAATAAATAAATAAATAAATTTGAGGAGGCTTGGTCAGTATAATCAATTCTTCAGTTTTCCAGTCAATAAATATATTTTGACACTCTTCCCATCTAGTAGAAACTTTACAGCCAGTTCTGATATTCATTCATCACTGGTACAAACCTTTTCAGAATCCACAGGCTTTAACTATAGGTTTTGACAAAAATATGCTACACTTAGTTCAAGAAATACTTGTGAATTAAGAAACAAAATACTAGGCAAAACATAGTCTCACACAAATGCTGACTCGCGTATTAGGACTATCACTTTCCAGAATTCTGTTATTTGTGTACATGGTATGTTTCTACTATACTGTACATAATTCTGGGTAGCCAAATTTATTTCAGTTAAATGAAATAATACATAAACATTTTCTACCATAACCAGAAATTTTATGCATTGCACTACTGGAGATTTAATTGCAATTCACCACTACTACCACCTCAATTAATTTTCCCAGTTGAACCCAGAAATATATGGTACTAATGCTCTTAGACATACTCTAATTGTGATGCAATTATATATTGTCCTGAAACTTAGCACTGACGATTACATCAATAATGGCCAATATCAGGCTAATTCTACAAATATACATAGCAGCTATAGATTTCCATGGCATACACTTACCTGGATATAATTCTTTAACATTAAGGCAAAAATAAACTTACCTTGAAGAATAAGTATACATACTACTAATGGGATCATGAAATGAGAAGTTGCTTCAGAATTCATGATGCCGTGAAATTCTAAGTATACAAGAACACTGCATTTTTCAAAATCCCCTTATATTAACAGAAGTTCCAGTACATTGATTGTCTAGACATGAGAAAACACCCTTTTATCTTGATTTTAAACACTTTCTTCCAGGTTTCAAATATTTGTAAAGTAATGACGGGTGGGAGAATAGGTTCTTCAAAACAGTCTATCTTAGTCACTGTAAGAACCAGACATGAAGCAAGTTCATGGTAAACATAGCAGTCCCCTTCAGCAATTAAAATGGACAAATAAGACACAGTGCAAAGCTACTGTGTCAAGAAAACCCAGTAAGGCAAAGGCATGGTTCAGCAAAAGTAGAATTCAAAGAGCAGCTAAAAGGGGGATGGAGAAAGCCAGTTCACTCAGGCAAAAGGTGGTTTTGTGGTTTAATAGTTAAAAATATTTAACTAAGAAAAATATAATAAGGTGGGGTCTTTACATACAATCTTAAAGCTGCAATATATACAAAGCAGATTTATTTTAGTAATCCACCACTGAATAGGGTTCTCATTTTTTAGTTTCTTAAAAAAACCTGTTAACCACTACTGCTTACTCAGATAAACCTTTATGGTGTTCATATGACAGCTCTGAACACAACAAGAAACCCTACAGGTAGCTTGCATATGATTAAAAAGAGCACATGAAGAGTGTACAACAAAAGAGCATGAGATAAAAAGAACACATGAAAATAAGAAAATAAGTAGACCAATACTAGATCAAACCCAAGGACCACCTAGTCAATCACTGAGTTGTTAGAACAGTCAGACACCTATGGTAGCAGCATCCTCTTACATATTTGTGAGGAATCCTAAAATGATTGCCTAATATTCCTCCTGTGCTTCCCACTGTCTTTTTCCCTTTCTACAACAACAACTGTTGAGGACAAAAAGATGGCCTAACAGTACAATGTCCTTTGAGGACTTTCCCAGTGCAGATGCACCAATGAGAAAATCTTCAACTATTGAATTCTAGAAGTTCACCATGCCACCATTAAGAATCTAAACTAAACACGCTCTAAGAAAAATGCAAGGCTGTCAGATCAGATTCAGCAAGGGGTGGGCTAAAGAGGATTAAGAATATAATGTGCAAGTCCTGCTCAATCACATTAAAGGCTTATTTAGCCCAAGATTCTGTTGCTTCCTTGGCCAGTGAGCTGCCTCTGAGAAGTCCAGAAGCACAACACAAAAGCAGCATCCTCCCCTGGCACTAGATTTCCCAGCAAATGGTACACAGAGGCATTCTGTCTCTAAGACTAGAGGTGACGTACAGCCATTATGACAACTTAAGCAGCCCTGAAATTCTTATCTGTACCTTCGTGACAAGGAGGATTAATTGATAGCCATGGCATGCTTCTTCTTCAGCATCAGAGACTCTTACTGCAGGGAAACTATAAATGTTCCTGGAGTGGGGACAAAACTGTACAAGTATCTGAACGTGGGAAGAGCTTCCATCAAGAATCCATGTTGCCCAGCAGAAACTGATCCACAATAAGTTGAGGTCCTATATTTGTGTGTGTGTGTGATGTGTGGCAGAAGCTTCCAACAGGGCTTTGGTCTCATTAACCATATAAAACCCAGGCGGGTATGAAGCCCCGAATAATTAATTAATTAATTTCATTTAACATATTTTACTCCAACTTTCTCCTTAAAAGGGCTTGTGTGCAATCAATGTGGGAATACTTCACTAGAAATTCTAACTTTATTAAACACCAAATAATTCATACAAGTGGAGTAAACCTATACACCAGATGACTGTTAGAACTGCTAGACATAAATGCTAGATTATAGTCCCAGCATGTATGACATTTCAATTGAAAAATTAGAATAGCACTGAACAGCAAGAGCTCTTGTGTGGTAGGTAGGTGCTACTGAAGTAGTGCGACAAAAAGGATATTTTACATTTAATTTGTATAAGGCAGAATTGTTTCTTCTGTTGATAGAAATGTCTGTCTTGAATGACAAATAAGTTTCTCTGGAACTGGCAGGGGAACTGGCTGGGCAATAGGAGGGTCTGGGGTGGGTTTGGGGGACAATCAATTGAAATTATATGTGCAGGGGAAGATTCAGTGGTGGAGGTAGAACATGCCCAGGTAGGAGAAGGGAGGTTAGTTACACCTATCCTCTCTTCTAGCTCTATCCCCAGCCTATTGGTACCAGGTGACCACATCCACCAGCCCCCAGGCCACATGGTGCTGTTGTTGAATGCCAGGTTGGCAAAAAATAAGACTGCCCTCATCCATGATTTAATTCTGGAAGAGAGTGCTGACCTGGCGTGCATTACTGAGACCTGCGTGGGAGAAGAAGGAGTTCCTCTGTCCCAGATGTGCCCCCTGGGTACTCAGTCCAGCACCAGGGTCACCCAGAGGGCCGGGAAGGAGGCATGGCAATAGTCTATAAGGATTCCATCTGCCTTTTCAGACTTCCTGTCCCTTTGAGTGAAGGTCTTGAAGGCATGTATTGCGTGTTGGGCTCATGAGACAGACTGGGGATTCTGTTGGTGTACCGCCCATCCTGCTGTTTACCAACAGTTTCCATACCCGAGCTGACAGAGGTGAACTTGGACCTGGTGGTGAAGACTCCCAGATTATTGGTGCTGGGGGACCTCAACCTCCATGCCAAGGCCACCTTGTCAGGAGCAATTGATATAATTTCTGCAGCTACACCGGTTCTGAAACACTTACACTGGTTACCAGTTGCTGTCCGGGCCCAACTCAAAGTGCTTTTGATTAGATATACAGTGGACCCTCGTATAACAAACAGTTTGTATAACATAAAATCTGTACAACATAAAAATTCTGCATAGGGGAAATTTGCTTAACTGAATCATCTATGGGGCAAATCCATACAACATAAAAATGGTCACGATTAGGGATTACTCTGTTTTCAATGCATTCCTATGGGATTACATTGTATATTGTTTATGTTTCTTGAATTATTTGTACACTGCCCAGAGTAGCCTGGTTGCTAGATGGTGTGGTATATAAGCCCAATAAATAAATAATATAAATTAAAATAAAGGAAATTTTGCTTAACATAATTTCATTTGGAACAAATTAATTCCTTTATACAAGGTACCACTGTAAAGCCCTGTATGGCTTAAGACCTGGTTATCTAGAGAACTGCCTTGTTCCATATGAACCTGCCCGTACACTAAGATCAAGCCAGGAGGCCCTGCTGAAGGTGCCATCCCTTAAAGACGTGAGGGAGTGGCATGTCAAAGCAGGGCCTTCTCAGCCGTTGCCCCCAAACTTTGGAACGCCCTCCCAGCAGAGATCCGCCTGGTGCTGATGCTTTCGACCTTTTGGCATCAGGTGAAGACCTTCCTGTTTAGCCAGTATTTTAATGAACTAATGTTCCTTTAGCTGGGCACATGAATAGCTGGATTTTAGTATTTATATATTGATTGTTTTAACTGTTTGTTATTTTGATGGTTTTTAACATGTGGTTTTATTGTTTTAATATATTGCTGTTTTCCACTCAGAGGCCGCTTGGTAATGAGGCGGCTAAATTCTTTTGGAAAGAAAGAAAGAAAGAAAGAAAGAAAGAAAGAAAGAAAGAAAGAAAGAAAGAAAGAAAGAAAGAAAGAAAGAACACTGACTAGGCTGAAGCCTAGGGACTAGGGACTTGTCAATTGACCAGGATCAGGCTGTCAACAGTAGTGGGATGAAAGACTAAAGCACTAGAGGGGGCGGGAAGGCCAAATGCCTGAAAACCTCTGGAGAAGGCTCAGTGTATATCTGGAGAGAAATGGGAAGATCAATATTTTAAGGATTGTAAGCATGGTCTATGTCCCGAATGGGAGGTGGGTTGCAAAAAGCAAAGTGGGTTGCATGGGGGTTGTTTTGTGTTGTTATGGTTAATTTATTTTCTTTTTGTATAAATGTCACATGTTTTTGTTTTTATGTTTTGTATTGTAGTTTTTACTAATTAAAAAAAATACAAACTCAAACAGTATGGGCCTGGCCCTGAGTTAATATGGCTTTATTGCTAATTCTTTTCCTGTGCCTACCCTGGTTTTGCTTCACTCTAATATGTTTGAAGACGTGGACAAAACCACAAAAGCTAACACTGCAATATAACAGTCATTAAAGTGCCATCATGCTGTCGTCTGGATATGCTTCCATAGGCAAACATACCTACTGCATTGATAATGAAAGCCTGTAATTAAACAGAGCTTTATATACAAAGAGTGTAACCAATGCCTAATATCCACAAGATGGTGCTGTTATCTCAAACTTTTACTCCAAAAATAAGTGTTGGCTTGTTATTGCTTCAGTCAATCTACTACTTTAAGGAATGGGAAGTGGGTTTGGTCCACTGCAGACCCTGGAATTTAGCTGAGTATCTGACTAACTGTGAATACTGGAAGGTCACCTGTTTTACAACTCCGAAGGAGATGTATGTCCAACATAAAAGGCAAATGTATATTAACAGTGGTAACTTAAGAGAACATTTATATCAAACTTGTGTCATCTTAAAATAGCACACACCCCTTTTCATCTTCACCAGCCCTGGTTCCTACAGAATAATATGAACCTAGACATACCCATGATCTCACAAAAAAGGGAGGGAGGGAGGAGGCAGCATTGTGCAATTTATGGTGATTAATTCATCATGAACAGGATAAGTTAGAATGAGTTAGAGGTGTGCCCAGTAGCCTTCTACACCCAATACAGAAGTGCCCCCCTTTTCCTTGGTTAATATATTGCCATTTCTCAATTAAACAGTCAAGCTTTGCACCTATATAAAGGAAACTAGGTTGCTACTAGAACAGCTTGACAGAGCTTTGGTATATAGTAAGTGATCACTTTTAAATGATTAGATTACTTAGCTGCTTTTACAGCCAGCAAATGGTTAAATGCCTATCTTACCCCAACTGACTCCAAAGAGTGTTATGACTTGATGAAGCTATTGCCTATTAGAAGAAAATTTAAATTTCACCATAGTAATCCAAACCAAACAGTTAGCTCTTACAATTATGATAAGCCCATGCATCAGATTTACGTTATGATCCCAAGCAAAGTGGGAAAATGTTGAAATTGAACAAAACTATTCTTCACAGCTGTTAATCCTATCGCCTTGAGAATGCTCTACAATGCAGAATCATTACCCTTTGTCACAGATATTTAGGCTGCCAGTGATTCAAAACAAGAAAAACATTTGCAATTAACTGACTTTCAGAGGTGATGTTTTATCCAACATATTTATTGTGCACCTTTCTGCTGCCTTATTAAATGGCTTCAACCAGTTACAAGAAAGAACTAATGTTGGTCATTGTCAAAGTATAAAAGTAGCAGGGCGTGCATCTTTCGCACACTGATTTTCTCATTCCAGTTCTGTTAATTTGTACTATTTGGCTTTAAAAAGTAATCATCATTGTCCAGAGAATACTGTCAGCAGAACATTAGCTTGATGCTCTGATCATGATAGGACCAATCAGCAGTCACAGCTGAAACCTTTATGGCTATAGTTCAACTGTAAGGCAATGCTAATACATCATATCAGACAACAGTGAAATAACATGGCACATTTTCATTACAGCAAAATCCACTGTGTTTCACTTTCAAAACAAAATATTAATCTCATTGGTGGCTCCTGAATACTGAATGAGGACATTTTTCAAGAACCCCAGAATTCTAAACATCATTAAATACTGCCTTGTCCTTCTTAGTGCAGTGCCCCAAGTCTCAGCTTTGAATCATTTAGTCAAGGATGATGATTTCCTTTCCAAGTCTTCGTGAATGTGTCATTCATTCTGAAGCCATTGTTAAATATGAAGATCTTATTCTTCTCAGCATAAGACGTAATGAGAAAATTGTATGGTCTTTTAAAGCTGTGGGAGCTTTTCCTGTCATGTATAGAATGAAAAGCATCATAGGTACATCATATAGGAGAAAGGAGACGTATGATCCATGAAAACAGACCCCTGTTGCAGGTAGAAATAAGACCCAGAATAAGAAAGAGAAATCAGAGGGTGAGATTGAAAAACAAAATCTCTTTGTTTACATTTTGACTGAGTAAGCTGTTCCTTTCCAATGATTTAATAGGATGACAGCAATTGGTTTGACTTAGCCATCCCATAAGACTTTGAGTCCTTGATGAAACAAAGCAAAATGTTCCTTGATATCTGTATGGCTTTGCACTAGACTGCTTCTGTTTCCCAAATCCATTAATGCAACTCTTCCTTTATCACACCACAAGGGACATTCTTGTTGGGAACTCATTCTGAGGAAACAGAGATAAAAAAGAAATTGTGAAACATAAAACTCCATGAGCCTTAACACAAAAAGGAGACATAGAGTCAAACTGGAACACAATGGAAGTGGACCCTTCACATCTGCTAGTCCTTTCAGACTAAGAGGGTATTAAGCAACTTATTTCAGATCAACCAGCTAACTAGCTTGACAAGCTGCCTTTATCCTATCTTTCTTTTTTACCTACACTCCCACTAATCCCAAAACCACACCATGCAGGATCAGTTCATATAAACATTCTGAAAATCTGCTTGGAGACACCTTGTCTACATTCGAAGTTCAAAACCTGCAACCTTGAGGGTCTCATCATGGACAAAGGCTGGCATTTTACAATCTACAATTCTACACATTTTAGATACCTTTCTAAAGAAAAGCCTGGCCTAAATTCCCTACTCGAAAGATTCAAGTACTCAAAGGACTAGTTCATCAGACAGACCTAGACAAAACCCAGCAAATTGCAAAGGACATATGAGCTTGCACTAATCCTCTGGCTGAAATCTAACAATAAGTCACAACTAGAGTATGCCAATTGAATCAATGGAACTTACAAACTCACCAAATCCCCAATGATTCGATAAACCTACTCTGCTTGTGATTTGCTACTGGATTCCAACCACAGAATGTCATGTGGTCCTTCTATTGAACATTCAGAAAAAATTATGAAGACTGCACAGATCACATGCCACAATTTCACAGAGCTTTACAACTGACAAACTAGCAGGTCAAACTAGTAAGTCTTGTGCTTACTTCCGAATAACCAGGCACCAAAAAACAAACAAACAAACAAACAAACAAAACCAAAAGACCCCCAAGGTAATTTGCAAGACAGCTCAAACTATAACAGATTTATTTCAAACACTTAAGTGGCAAAATCCTGTTGTGTGGTTATATTTGTGGAAAGCAGTAGTGTATATCACAGTGGCTAAAGAATCCCTGCCTGGATTCCTTAGTTCAGGGACATACAAAGCAGTGGGATGATGTACACCTTAATATCCAAGCTGGGACTCATTAATAGCCAGCAAGAAGCTGCTGAGAATTATGTTATTTGCATTTCATGGGTGTAACTGTACAACAGGTGTTTGGCCAATGAACTAACAACTTGCTATCTCTAGTGTGCAGTTTGACTCTTACTGATCTGTGGGCAGTTTTCTGACCAATCACTATGCAAACTGAATCATCTAGTCTTATAAGTAATCTCTTCAATTCCAACTAGTACGAGATACAACTGTAGTTTTTGTTATTCTCACTTGTTAAGTGAGATTAAAAACTCATTAAGATAAAAAATGACAAATCATCAACCCATCACACAACCCAGAACTAAATTCCATTGCTTCACCACATGGACATGCTCCAACTTCTAAAAAAGAAAATATACCTCTTAGAACTGTCTACTATAAATGCTGTAAAAAAGTGCACTTACTCTAAACCAAAGAAGATCTACGTTTCAATTTAGGTCCCTCCCTAGGATCACATAACAACAGCCTTCTTTTCTCTCCACTGCTGATAATGCAAAATTCATTGATATTTTGTCTTCAAACTTCAGATTATATTGATTCATTCTTGATTATCCTCTACTAACCTAGGACACTTTCAGTCGTACTGTTTATAGTGACAGGATGAGATTTGGAAAATGCAAGTTCCAATCGCTCAATGAGTCATGAACCCAGTAGATGATTTGGGGCCAGGGAGCCCCTCTAATCTTGACCTACCTCATGGGGTTTGTGTCTGGATGGAGCAGGAAAGAAGAGCAATATACAATGAAGAAAGGTTGGGGCATGAACAAAACTAATAAAACAATAGTAATATTACCTTTTGAACTCCCCTCCCTATATACAAGCATATAGCCTATTATCCGAAAGGTAAGCAATATTTTCTGGGCACAGCTGCCTACATATTTCAACTTTTCCTACAAAATGGTTGGAACTAGTGGCAAGATTGCTTTTCAGCTGCTGCATGCGTATCAGAACTAGAGTGCAAAAGGTTTACTAAGAGGTAAGCAACTACCCTGATGACTCCTGTAAAGACCAAATGGATCAGGAGAGTCAGGCATGTCCTTACTTACTGTCTTCTTGGGCTCTTTTTTCCTCTTCTTATCGGAGGCACTGAGGCTGGACTGTTCTCTGCTTCTGTATGAAGAGCCCCGGATCAGCTCCCTCTCGCTGTATGGGGGCAGAGTGTCCTCTCCTTCTGCTTGTTGTGGGGGTTGCTGCTGCTGCTGCTGCTGTGGCTGCTGCTGCTGGCCTTTTTGGTACGTAGACGGCGGTGACCAAGCATAGTACGTTCCTCCTCTTTGACTCGACTGTGAACTAAGCTTTGAAGGTGTCTCACTGTGCTCACCACCCTCATCGTAGCTCCGCGATTTCCTCTCCAGAGCACTAGTGAGGTAGGAGTGATCATGCTTCTGACTCCCTCCCGGTGTTCGACACACTAGTCGAGGTGCGAGTTTCTCTTCATGGGTACGTCTTCTGGATGGGCTGTATGCCCAGCCCTGACCTGAATCTGTCAATGGCTCACGGTTTCCTCCTCTACGTTTGCTATAATAATCATCTGAATTGCTAGGGTGCTGTACGGGCCCTCCGTGGGTTCCTCGTGACCCTGTTCTCTCAAAACGCCTGGATTCTTGTCTTCCCTCGGTGTGACGAGCATGTTGACTATAGGCCTCTGCAAAGGCTGCAAGCTCATCCATAGAAACGGCTGGCATCCCTAATGAGAAACTCTTCCTCGACAGCATTTCCGACTTTGACCTCTGCTGGCTGTAGGAGACAGAAAAGGGAAACTTTATGTTTTTGTTTATCAGCAAACCAGCTCTGCTACAGTCTTGAAGTAAACAGCTGAATGATGTACTCAGCTTTTCAAAATACCCTGATTTGTGAATGTGGATATTGCTGCTGTGTCCATGATTCACATAACTTTGCAATCTCGTGACTGGATTGCCAAGCTTTACATGGTCAAGGCCAGCCTAAATGTTGACAATTCCCATGTAAGTGGTGATCTACAAGATCTCCTCTCCTCCCACACCCTATGACTCCCCTCTGTCTTCTGCACCTTGGATCCACTCCCTCTCACCATCCTCTCTCTTCCCCCTCTCCAGATCCTCCTCCCTTCTATCCATGGGTCCAAGACATTTATTTCTATAGTAAGACTGAATCTACCTCCTTGTCCAAGAGAAAGTAAGCACTGGGAAGAGATACTGAGGAATTATTGCACAGTGAACATGTGCAGCTGGAACAAGCTTCTTTAAGGTTCATTTTCTTATAAAATGGAATAGATATACTGTATCTTTTAAAAGGACCTATCATTTCCTTTTCAGAAAGTGGCAAACATTTGAAAAATAACTACCCAATTCAAATATGAGTCACGGAAGCTGGTAGCAATGAAAGATCATAGGTGTGGGTGGGAAGGCTTTTTTTCTTTTCTTTTTAAAATAGAAATCAGAATTAGTGAAGCACTTGCCCAGCCTTCTCCAGAACCCATACTATCTACAACTCTGCAGACTTACAGCCCCAATTCTAGAATACAGGAAAAATGTGTGGTATAGTATGATATTTTCTGGTTTTCCTTCAGAGTGATGCATATATCAAATCCCAGAGGTCTATCTATCCCTCTGGTAAAACACTTAACATCAGTTCTTAAGTTGTATAATACAGGTACAAACAACTTATCTTGCTTTAATATTGAAATGTATGGTACATATGCCATACCCAGTGAGGTGCAGTGGACAGAGTAATGGACTAGGACTCAGGAGGCCTGGGTTCAAATCTGCACTTAGCCATGGATAAATATCTCACTTACCTTGTAGGCACAATTAGGGTCACTGTAAGTCAGTTCTGGCTTCACAGTACATAACACTAAATGATATGTATGGACAGTCCAACACAACCTTAACTGGTGCTTTGAAATGGCTTGAAAAACCAGGATAAACAAGGGAAAGTATTGCTGACCATGCTTTGAATTACCCTGAGAGAGTTACACAACAAGACGATAATAAACCTTTTCCAGACTCTTAATATGTTCCTCACCATTCAGTTAAACAAACACAAGGGAAACAAAAGTGCTGGAAAGGCAGCCTTGGTTCTTGTCCCCCTTCCTTCTACTACAAAGTACTTAAGAAGAGCCATAAGATGGATGAGCCATGCTGGATCAGGTCAAAGGCCCATCTAGTCCAGTTTCCTGTATCTCACTGTGGTCCCACCAAATGCCTCTGGGAGTGCACGAGACTGGATATATCTCCTGATACCACTCCCCTGCATCTGGCCCTTGAAGTACCCTGGTTTGAAGCCTGGAGATGACACATGCTCTGTCCAATCTCCTTTTGAAGGCATCCCAGCCAGATGCTTTTGAAGGCAGGGAGTTCCACAGACAACAACACACTGGGTAAAGAAGTATTTTCTTTTCTTTGTTCTCATTCTCCCAACTCTCAATTTGAGTGGATGTCCCCTACTTCTGGTATTTTGGGGGAGAGAAAAGAGCATCAGTCTATCCACTTTACTTATGCCCTGCATCATTTTGTACGCCTCAATCATATCTGGAAGTTGAGTCATGGCTACTGTAGCCATGACTCAACTTCCAGATAAATTCACCTGGATGACTGAAAATCTTCACAGCCTCAATCATAGCTCCCCTCCAGACTAAAGAGCCCCAAATGCTGTAGCCTTTCCTCATAAGGGATGTGCCCCAGCCCAGTAATCATTTTAGTTGTTTTCTTCTGCACCTTTTCCAGTTCTACTATTTTTTTATTTTTATTTTTTATTTTTGGGAGGCAGGGACCAAAACTGTACGCAATACTCCAGGTGCGGCCTTACTATAATTTCGTACAATGGCATTATATTGTTGGCTGTTTTATTTTCAATCCCCTTTTTGATTATCCCTAGCATGGAATTGGTCTTCTTCACCACTCCCACACACTGGGTAGACACTTTCATTGAGCTGTCCACCAGCACACCAAAATCTCCTTCCTGATCCATCACAGATAGCTCAGAAACCATGAGTTGATAGATAAGGTTTTGATTCCCCCTCCCCATTTGCATTACTTTACATTTGGCTACATTAAAACACATTTGCCATTTCGCAGCCCATTCCCCCACTTGGGAGAGATCCTTCTGGAGCTTTTCAGAATCTTCTCTGGTCTTCACCATGCGGAAAACTTTCATGTCATCTGCAAACTTGGTCACCTCACTGCTTATCCCTGTGTCCAGGTCATTTATGAACAGACTGAAAAGCACCAGTTCTAGGACAGATCCCTGGGGAACACCGCTTTTTACACCTATCTCCATTGTGAAAATTGCCCATTGACCCCTACTCTCTGTTTCCTGGATCTCAACCAGTACTTCACTCACCTGTACTTGAAACTGCCTCTTTCTTCTCTGTAATCAGAACATGTCTGTGGCCTGGATGTGCCACCTCCCCGACAACACCAGCCCAGTACTCTGCATCACCATCCATGTCTCCTGAAGGAGGAAGAGCCTTCCTGCGCACCTGCCGGTAAGGTTGGCGGAAGCTGCCATCCTCATCATGAAGGGAACTGAGCTCTGAGATAGTGTTATTGTCTGGAATGGGAGGAATTTGAAAGCACAGCATTTTGGTGACAACGAAAATGGCTTAATGTAAAATATGTCATGAAAACAGATAAGATATACTCATAGACAGTTTTACTGAAACAAATTTAAACCACATTAAGAAGTTTGCCATGAAATACTAAATAGTGCATTAACAGATTTTCTAATTGCAGCCTTCTCTCTAGAGGGATTATATCTGAATAGTTTTTCTTACTAAAATAACCACTGTTGTATAAAAGAAATGATGAACACGATAAAAATTGTGATGCAGTTCATCCCTGTTCATTTAGATACTAACCTACACCTCCTAGGTGGAGCTTTTATCAGTTCCTTTCCTGTAGTAAGAATGTGTCTTATCAGATACATGGATGATCAGAAATGATGATGATAGCACCACCACTACCACCTTCTGCTCAGATACATAGGGAAGAAAGTTGAAAACTGTCAGAACCAATTGTTCTTCATTTTGGTCCCTGGAATTACATGGATTGATTAATGCAGATTTTTAAAAAATCAAAAAGCTGTATTCAAAGAATGAATACATTAATTCCATGTGACCAAATGAGGTTTGAAACCTTTTTGATCAAACAGCTGTCTCTTGTGTGTGGAGCAAACCATTTTCAAATCATTTAAAAGGAATATGTGACATAACACATGGTTTGCAATTTTCAAAGAACAGGGCATGTATACGCCCTTGGTCAGACACAAAATGTCATTCCTTCACTTATGAACAATGGAATGAAAATACAAAAATGATGTAAACTTGAATTACCATTTGATAGACAGACAGACAGACAGACAGACAGACAGACAGACAGACAGACAGACAGACAGACAGACAGATAGATAGATAGATAGGGCAGAAATAATATAAGGTGGGTTAATCAGCTCTCACCACCACTTCTTCTTGAGTGGGAGAGACCAGCTATGTGTGATGAACCAAATACAACTTTACAGAATGGCTTGATCCTTCGCTACCATCACCCCCCAGTGCAGATCCCAAAAGCCTGCAGTGGCATCTGGATTATTGGCATTCCAATCTGAAGGAAGCCTTTTTATAGTTTTTCCTGTGGGTGGAAATGGCAACATGTTCAGTGATGACTGTTTTAGAACACCATGTAATTTGTTCGTTTTTTTCAGAGCTGTGATTAAAGTCGTTCCTCGAGTCTGTCGATCAGCTAAATGAGGCAGCTTGCACGTCTACGACTGCCAAGACCTACTGGCACTTATGGGCTGATTCAACTGAATATGTACACTAAAAACAGAAGGCAACAATTACTATCTTTCTGAATAAAATCTGTATTCACTGAATCTGAAAGAACTAGTTGAGTCAGTGACTTGGAGCACCTCAGTCTGCAGAGCTGTATTTTGTGTCTTCTTCTACTAGAAATGATGAGTGTACACAGAAATGCATGGGAGTAGAAAGCCTTCTGTGGAAATGTACTTGCTGACTTTCATTTACGTGTTTTCCTTTCCTACACCAATCTTGAAAGAAAATAGTTTTGTGTGTTTGCTCAGATTTCTTACAGCACTGACTGAAAACTGATACTAACATTAACTTCCTTTTTGAACTTTCCTCCACGTCTTTCATTCTTTATGACCCGGTCCTAAGGGAAGATGCACAAACATGCACACTTCTAAGTATAAGTATTAAAACAGTGAAAAAGAGATGAGACCTGGCCACCAGCGTTCCACAAAAAAATGATTCCTATTCACATTTACATTTTTAAACAACATGGAAGTATTCTTTTTACTGAATTTGAGTTCCTTTTGGACAGAATTTTAACTAGTACTGTGTTTTGATTAGTATTTTTGGCTAATTTCTGCTGAACAATTATATACCAGGCTCTACACCAATCTTAACAAAATAATTTCCCTGACAGCCACAGTGTTGCTCTTACTTTGTATTAGTCCAGTTTCTTTTCAGGAGTCCCCATATTTTTTTTGTTTTTGCCAAACTTTTTTTATTTTATTTTTTATTTTGAGGGGAGGGGGTGCTACTTTTTTATCAGGGATAAAGTTTAGTAGCATGGCTCTTCCAGTGATATAACTGATGCAGGCAACCTTGATATGAAAATGTTAGAAAACTTTACAGGAACAAAACTATGTAATTAAAAACCTACCTATTAAAAATGTGAGCTACTAAGTACTCACTTTTGTGTTACCCTCCCCTCGACCAAAGAAAAGGAAAGAGAAAGGAATGACTCTCCAGGACTACAGTGTTTTCTGAGTACTCATTTTGCAAGCGACCCAATGCAGGGTGAAAGGGGGTTGTTCTCTGGAGTCTCCCACATTGGCTGCTGATTTATTCCTCTTCCTCTCTCACTTTTCATGGAATTGTCTACACACACACTTTGAAGTGGGCTGGAGTGTTCGAAATTGGGTTGCTAAGGAGGTCTGGTATGGCATTCGGTGTAATCTTCACATCCAACTGGCATACGGACTTGACATGACAAGGGGGAATCTTTGTTTGCTTTTCTCTCAAACAGCCCTTCAAGAAAGGCAAACAAAAGTCCCCCTCCTATCTCCTCCTCCATCTGCTGCTGCTGCTCCACTTGTCCCTTTTAAAAAGCCAAGCCAAGCCAGACTGACAATCAGACAGATAAAAGTATGCACACATGTACAGGAGGATTCAGCTTTCTAAATAGAGCCTCCTTATACTGCCTTTGGAAATGTGGAAATGTCCCTCTTCTGAACCAGTTGCCCCTTTCAAAATGTCAAGCCAAGAGGCCTCCCTGTCCCCAGCGACAAGCAGAGGAAGAGTCAGCTTTCCAAAGGCAGCCTTTGGAAATGAAACACTTCCACTAAGCCAAGAAAAGTGATTCATTTGCCTATACCGTATTGTAAAGCAGCTCTCTTATTAAACCTGTTCACAATACTGACAAATTGTAAGAAGATGGCTTCCTTTGGTCCATTCCCAGAGATCACACATGCTGGTGATGAACCAAAGTAGAACAATCCTACACACATCAACAACGTAGACAAGGGCCAGAAAGGTATGGGCAGAACTGCTCTGGGGATTGGCACTTCAGCAAAGACGTTATCTGCTCGCTGTCTTTATGAAGGCACCAACCTGTCCCTGCAGGGATTCCAACACTGGGGTTATTGCTCATCTGATTCTGCTCAGGGATGTTTTTTGGGTCTGGCTCTAAGGCAATGACATGCATGTGGCCTCATTGTGCATGGCTGCCGGGACATCTTTGGACTCTTTGCCCTGACCCTTCTACTTGGGCTTTACGTCTGTGCCTTTGGAAGAAGCAGCGCTAAATACATTCTCCCCCTCTAACCCATGCATAGCTAGAAGAAAACAGAAAACACTCCTTGAAAAAAAGGGGGTTTGGCAGGGAAGTTGGAGAAAGATAGGAGTGATAGGAGCAGGAAGAAGAGAAGGAAGAAGAGAAGATGGCTAAGTAGCGTTACTGGAAAAGCCCTATGTACGTACCATATAGTCTATACTGCTTCAACTACCATTTCTCAACAGAAGAGATTGATTCAGAAGGAAATCAATTCACAATCTACTACTGTATGTTTTAATTGCAACTATGTAAGCTTCACTAGAAAGTACTAAACAAATTGGTTCCTCACATCGCTCCCGTATCCTCCGGGCTGGATCAAACTGAGCCAATTCTTTCTCAACATAGTATAGCACCTTCATAGAATCTCTGTCTTTGTCAGTCTGGATTCGGTAACCCTTGCGCACTGTTGAGAGAAGAAGGAAACTGTTAGCTTGTGCACTACTTCTTCCAAAAAAAAAAACCAAAAACCAACTACTCACAATTTGCTTCATGATTTGTCTTGGAAACATCAATACACATAGAAATCTGTTATATATTTCAAGTAAGGAGGCACAGCTTGCTCTTGACAGCTGCAAATGATGTATTTTCTATGCTGACTTAAAAACCAGAGGAGACATCCCCTCCCCTGAAAATATTTTCTATAGGATTTGATTCAGACACAATTAAACTGCTGATTTCTATGTGTGAGCTAACACTTTCTGTCCCTTTTATATTGAAATGCACTTGAATAAATGAAATGAATGAAAAGTACACCAGGCTTAGAGGTGAGTATCTGTTTCCCACATGTTTTTTTTTAAAAAAAACAGTCAATTTTGTAATTTTTTGCTGTTTGTTTTGCAGTTTCAAAAACATTTCATTTGTTTCATTTTGTTTTGGCTGCAGGTGTGTATAAGAAAAAAAGCTCTGTACACAATTTTGTTGACCTGCAGACATTAGTACCAGAAAGAGATTAAGTGTGTCAATTTAAATGATTTCCAATCCACTAAAAATGGCACTAAAATGATGCTGACATCCACAGGACTCCTTCTTAAGTACATGTGTTTTGCTGAAACTAGCATGGCAGCTTGTCCAGGTTTTTCAAATTGGACTTGATCAAACCCACGCTGAGTTCATTCCTGGGGCAGTATGGAACGAATGCCCACACCGACAATTTGACTCCTGTCATCTACAGTTCAGATACAGGATATATAGCCTGTGGACATCAACTCAAATGTATTCTCGAAGGCTTTTATGGCCAGGATCTGACAGTTGTTGTGAGTTTTTTCGGGCTATTTGGCCAGAACACGGCCAAACAGCCCGAAAAACTCACAAGTATGACACCAAGTCTCTCCAAAGGCTACATACAGTACGCACAAGGAATAGTTACATCAATCATCAGGTGTTGGCAAGAGTGGAAAAATGTTTCATATGCTATGCTGTTATCTTCTTGATGTGTTCTCTAGCATCCATACATATTCCACATGTATATTGAGTTAAATATACTTAGGATCAGGCTGCAGAAGATGTCATTGAACAAAATCTTGAGCTGAATTGTAGATGATGTAGCAGCAAATATAATTTCTAAGTTACATTCCATTCCTTGCTCAGAATCCTCATTTCTACAACAGTGTTGTTCTTTTGAGAAACATAATAGTATCTTTTATAGTACATCTTGTTTGCTTCTTCAGAAGTCAGTCCCATTGCATTCAGAGGTACTTATTATATCCTTCCTAGGTTCTTATAATGAGTACCCAGCTCACGGGGGGGGGGGGGGGAGGAGGTCAGAACAAATAACCTGCATAATTAAGTGGTAAACTGCCCAGAGAGTGATTTCAGTGCAAATGAGTGGTATATAAGCAGAACACTTTGCTTTTGCTTACAGAAAAAACAATCTGTATTGCGTATTTAAAACCTATGCACAAAATACAAGCTTTTTTACACAAAATACAAAGTTGCAATGCAAAATACAAGTTATGTGTATAAAATATTCTGATTTTTTTCTGGGGAGGGGAATGCCCAAGGGTATTAAAAGTGAACACCATCTATCTAGCCTTGTTGAAGAAATGTCTATATCAATGTGAAACGAGCCATGAGGCTCTGAGAACTAACTACAGTGTATGTTCCATGCTGCAATTCCTGTGCACTGACATTTAAAACAACACACACACAAATGTACACAAACATGATTCTATAATCCAATTGTGATTTTTTTCAATTGGATATAAATCTGCTTTAGGCCACCCACTGATTTCTCACTCCTAAACAATCTAATCTAAGTGTGTTGACAGTTCTCATTAGCTCATTTTTTCATATTTTGTGAGGAAAACAACAGACATACACTGATTATTGAAGCCTGACTTTTCTACAGAACCCTCAAAAGGTCACTAAACTAGCACAAGGGTTCAAAAATGTTATTGCCAGTGGATGGTCAGGAATTATTTGTTCAGCAATATAATCTCAATGCTAAGCCATGGGAAAAGCCAAGCTTGTGACTATTACTGACAGAGTTGGTCTTCAGAAAGGCTACCTGGAATTTCAACAGCATGTGCTACAAATATTTGATCCCAAAGCTCTCCGTAGTTGACCCTGGCAGTCTTCCATTTATGGGCTTGCTGCATCTTTGGAATTTTGAAAAAGTGCGCTCAACTCCAACCTGACCTCTGAGTTGTCAACAAGTAGCCAATGCTGAGACATTGAGGTCACCTATTATATTTCAGCCTTCTCGTCCCTAGCTCTGCTCTTCTTTTTCCCCACTTCCAAAGAAAGTGAATGGAACAACAATCATAGGAGGGACTCTGCATTCACAGTAGCTAAAATGGGAGGAAGCCCACCCTGTCAAAGGACCTGCTGCAAAAAGCATCCTTGATAAGAGGTGGGCTTGTCTCTTGGCATGCAGAGGGACTTTCATCCCATTTCCATCATTCTTCAGCAGTTTTTGACTTAAAGGAGGAAAAAGGCAGCCTAGCTGATGCCTTAAACGTGTGGGCACGAAGGTAGGTAAGGATGCCACCCTACATGCTCACAACAGTTGTATAATACATGAGCAGCTACTCATAAATATTTACAGAAGTGCAGAAGCTTGCCTCTTCATTTTTTGGAACAAAGACCCTTCCTAATATTGCAATGTGAATACATGTAATCATATGTGAATACAGATCTACTTCCAGTTGAGAGATCTCCAGATGTTCTGGCAAGCAGACAGGCAAGATGCAGAAAGTTTCCAGATTACCACTTTGTCCTCCTGGATTGGATTCACTTGATGCCAAAGGTGGAAGGTGCGACTTTTCCATTAGGACCGCATGAGATGGGACTCCACCCACAGTGGGAATATAATACGGTCCAGGGATTGAAGAGACCGCTGGAGGATAGCCAGCCTTTGCAGCCTTCCCTGCTTCATACACTGGGAAAAAAGAGTAATAATTAGAGATGTCTCTACAGTTATCATTTTGCAGCTTACTAGCATTCGTGGAGATAGGTGGTGAATAAGAAATTCAACAAGAGCTATGTGTCCACATTCAGCTATTAATTTGTACAGCACTGAACTTGTTTGAATCTAGGAGACTTACCAGGAGAGGTCAGCATTGCTATCATTCTGGACAGCTGCCTTGTTTCATATACTAGTTCACCGACAAAATTAAGTCGGGATCATAACAAGTGTTTAAAGCAGCTTTGTTTGAACAAAATACCTTGAAGATTAATTTAACTTTTTTTAAAAAAATAAGGCAGTAATTAGGACTCAAACTACTAAATGTTCAAATCCAGGAACATTGGAATTCCATCCAATGGAATTTCAGGAAAATTGCCCAGCAAACTAATTATCAAAAAACACTAACCATGTAAATATACTTTGCTTACTTTCTCATTTAAGCATCACAACAGATCACATTTAATAACTATGGCAATCTCCAGGTTGTGTAACAGGCCTGGAACTAGCTTGCTTGGGCCAGAATGGTACTTTGCAATTCACAACAACAAAGACACACGTTTGTACAGACTATTTATGCGACTGATCTTTCTCAGCATAGTTTTCACAGTCAAGTCATGTTAATGAGAAGAAGAATGCTTCGGTAGATGTCTATTTTTGTTAATTTAAATATACTTATAGGTCTCCTTTTACATCCACATTGTTACTGTCATCTTCTCTCCATTAAACTGGTAGATGGCTTCTTGTATGTATTTAATTATACAGTAGTAGAAAATACACCTTCAGTTATGAGTGGAAGCAGTCCACAAACATTAGGGAAAGCAACCTTTGCTAACAATTAAGCAACTACTAATTAAAGAATACTTTAAAAAGCAAACAGTAAAAACGTTGGTTAGCACCTGGGGTAGCTTTGAACAAGTGGAAAATGCTTCTATTAATACAAACTAGGATACATGATTTTAGCTGATCCCCTGACAGACTCCAAATGTCTGTGCTATTTCACATACTTTTCTAGACAGCCTCAACCTACTGGAGTAGCTTTATACAAAATTCATAGGAGTTTGCAGTTAGAGGAGGTATCGATAAAACTGGATGCCCCAACATCTGTAGGTTAGAGGCCATCAGTAGATACATTCTGTAAGTTTGGAACACAAAAGAAGATTCATGCTTCTCTGACCAGACACTGAGAAGAACTACATGGACCTTCTCTCTCTCTTTCTCTCTCTCTCTCTCCCCCCTCCGTCTCCCCCCTCATTCTCTCAATAGGCAACAGTAAGAAAGGTACTTACTGTATGTAATGAAAAAAACTCCTCTAAAACCTAAAGATACATAAAGATGGTGGCCTAATTTCACTCTACTAACTGTCAAAAGTAAAACTACAGCTTTGAGGGCAATATTTTGGTCACCTATGACAGCTATGTGAATAGACTTATTCAAATATCATAGCATCTGGGTTTGTCAAAAACCTTAGAATTCCAGGCAAGGTCAAAGAAAAACAAATCAAAACAAAAGACACAAAACATGTGGCACCTTAAAGACTAACTTTCACATTTTAATGTAACGTTTGGTCCATCACATATTCTATTGTACTCCTCATTCTGCTGCCATATGTCTGAAGAAATGGATGTGTAGTCCACAAAATGTTACATTAAAATATGAAAGTTAGTCTTTGAGGTGCCACATGTTTTTATCTTTTGTTTTGTTTTGTTTTTCTTTGATGTTGCCTGGAATTCTTGAAAATATTAACACAGCTACCCTCTCCAAAAAAATTTAGAGGGGATTTCACTCTTAGAGGGGATTATCCAGCCTACCCATACCCTCCATCATTATTTTCTTTCCTTGTAATTAATACAGTACAATATCTGAAATATGTTCCTGTTCATACGTAAGCTCTACTAATAAGAAGAAAATCTGCTCCCCCTGCAAGCAGGAACCTAGAGCTTGTACATATGTAGAGCCTCTATGTCAGCAGCAACTTTTCCTCTTCCGGCTCATTCCTCATCATGGGGAAAAATGAGGGTGGATAGCATGGGGTTACGTCATTCCCTCTGAATATGCTGATGAATTTGGGTTTTTGTCTTCCAATGAAATCGGTCAGCCTGATGTTTAGAGCTAACAGTATTTCAACACTGCCAAATGAAACTATTGAGTGTATGGAGACCAAGAAAGAGAAACGTTGCACAGCATTAAAAGCAGGATAATCTGCAAAACTGAAAGACTGCTAAACAAACAGACATTCTAACAATAAGTACTTACATGCCCGTGGACAGCAGCAGGTATCTGGACAGCAAGGGCAGCGGATATAACAGCAGCAGCTATGAGGACAGCACTGGCACCAGCAAATCCCAACAAGAAGAAAGAAGAGGAAAGCCCCTAGGATCACCAAACCCACAAACACCCACTCTGCAAACAAAGACATGTATGAAATGTTAGAAGAATGACTCAGTTACGGAAGTTTAACAGAGTACTGTAAACTTAAATCAATTAAATATGAATAAATGTGCATATTATGGATAAGGTAAGCTGTCTTGGGTCCTTCTAAGCAGAAAGGCAGGAGGAAAACATTTTAAATAAATAAATAATACCTCAATGTGGATACATTTGGGGAGAAGTGAAATTATCATCATCATCATCATCATCATCACACAGCAGACTACAATGGATTTTGTATTACCAATCATTAGTTGAACGCTTCCCAAGCATTTAAGACTACGTGATGTATTGTCGAATTATGCAAGCAGATCCCAGTAAGGTGCCTTTCTGCAGCTGACTGATGGGGACTTTGTCAACTACAATTTCTTCTAAATACTTCTTTAGCTCTTTAGGCACCGCACCCAGCGTGCCAATTACCACTGGGACCACCTATACCAGTTTATGCCAGAGTCTCTGAAGTTCAATTTTCAGATCCTGATATCAGGTAATTTTTTCAAGTTGTTTCTCAGTGACTCTACTATCACCTGGTATAGCAACATCAATGATCCAGACTTTTTTCTTCTCCACAATCACAATATCTGGGGTATTATGCTCCAAAACCTGTCTGTCTGTATTCGGAAGTCCCAAAGTAATTTTGCATGCTCATTTTCAATTACTTTTTTAAGGCTTATGATTCCCACCAGTTCTTTGCTACGGGCAGATGATAGTTGTGACACAAATTCCAGTGGACCATTTGAGCAACTACATTATGATGCTGTTTGTAATCAGTCTGAGCAATTTTCTTGCAACAACTCAATATATGGTTGATAGTTTCATCTGCCTCTTTACAGAGTCTACATGTGAGGTACTCAGCTGATTTTTCTATTCTAGCCTTATCTGCATTTGTTCTGATATCTTGTTCTTCAGCTGCAAAAATTATTTATTATTATTATTATTATTATTATTATTATTATTATTATTATTATTATTATTATTATTATTATTATTATTATTATTATTATTATTATCACCACCATCATCAAATTGTCACACAGCAAACAAGATAACTACGATGGATTTTGTATTACAAATCACTAGTCGAATACTTCCCAAGCATTTAGGACTATGTGATGTATCGGTGAATTATGTGAGCAGATCCCAGTAAGGTGGCTTTCTGTAGCTGACTGATGGTGACTTTGTCAACTCCAATTTCTTCTAAATACTTGCTTAGCTCTTTAGGCACCGTCCCCATTGTGCTGATTATCACTGGGACCACCTGTACTGGTTTATGCCAGAGTCTCTGAAGTAGCCATGGGGGGGAAGCTATCAATAAAAGCTATCAATTATTTGGACACAAGTTATGCTAAATGAACATTACTTCAGAAGCATCCTTATCTTTTAGAAGTACATCCATACTCCCAGCATGCCTTATTTTATAATGAAAACAGTGAGAACTGGTTGCGGTTGTCTTGACATCACATGGGAGGGGTTGCTTGCAATCCACATTTCGTCTAACCTTGGTTTAGCGATGGAGGTACCCTGCCACTTAACGACTGTGTGTGCAACTTGGATGTGCTCCTGGACTCAGCCTCTTCTCTGGGACAACAGGTTTTGGGCATGTCCAGGTCAGCTTTCAAACAACCTAGTCTGATCTCCCAGTTATACTCCTCCCTTGATGGGAACTCACTGACAACATTAGTGTATATGCTGGTGATCTTCAAGATCAAGTACTGTAATGCTTTCTAGGTGTGGCTGCCCTTGAGGCTGGCCAAGAGACTACAGCAGATACAGAATGTGTCAGACAGCTTGGTGTCAAGTGTGATCACACCTTGGCTTGCTTGCATTGGTTTCCTGTTGTTTTCTGGGCCAGGCTCAATGTCTTGGTTTTAGTTTATAAAGTCTTCACTGGGTTATATGTTTGAACATCTTTCCCTTAGTACACTGGTCTGTCCTAGCTGTTCCTCATAGGCCTTGTTTCTGCAGGTGACCACAATGAGAGAAAAAAAAAAAAAAAAAAAGATGGTTATGAGAAATCGTGCTTTCTTGGCTGTAGCCACATCTCTATGGAACAGGCTCCGACCAGAAGCAAGTCAGACCCCTTCTCTCCTATCCTTTAAGAGGATGTCAAAGACTGTTCTCTTTCTCCTTGTCCTACATGCATGAGAAGAAGATAATGTTTCTGCCCTAACTTCTAGCTCAAGATATTTTGAGAACCTCAGACTGTTCAAAGATATGACACCTCGACTACAAGGATAAGTTTCTGTATACTATGTCTACTCGAATATGTCTAGTTTTTCAGCCCTAATTTTGGGCTAAAAAGGGGGCCCTTGACTTATATTCAGGTCAATACTTTTAGCCACTGAGGCAAGTGCTTGGGTTGGTGGCTAAAAGTCATTTTAAGCATTGTGCACTGCTTTTCCTGACCCCCCCACACACGTTGTGGGGGAGTGGTGTGCAATGTTTAAAATAACTTTTAGCCACTGAGGAAAGTGCTTGGGTCAGTGGCTAAATGTCATTTTAAACATCACACGCTGCTTCTCCTGACCCCCCCCTCTGCATAATGGGGAGCAGTGCACGATGTTTAAAATGACTTTTAGCCACCAACCCAAGCACTTGCCTCAGTGGCTAAAAGCCATTTTAAACATCACACGCGCCCCTCCCCAGCTCACAAAGGAGGAGCTGCCAGGCTCTGCTGCATATCCAACCCTAGACTTATACTCAAGTAAATAAGTTTCCCCAGTGTTTTGGGGTTAAATTAGGGGCCTCGACTTATACTCACGTCGACTTATACTCAAGTATATATGGATAAATAAGAAACTGCAATTTAACCTGTTGAAGTTTTAACTCACCTACTTCCACATAAGGGAGAAAGAAGAGAATGTACAAGCTCAAGTGCTTCCTTTGATGATCAAGTGAATGAACCTTTCATTTAGCCTGGCATCCTCCAGATATGTCACACTATAGCTCCTGTATCTTCTAATCTTCATTAAACTGACATCCCGCAGATATGTTAGACTATATACCCATGATTGACACATCCTTAACAATGCTGGCTGCAGGTGATGGAAGTAGTTATCCACATATCTAGAAGGTACCAGCCTGTAGACCAGATACTTAAAGGCTTACATTACAAAACAATTTTTGAAAATCCTGTAAGATTGCAATCTCTCATTTACACATTTTGAAAACTAGAAAAAACAAAATGTACCTTTGCGCCCCCCCAAAGCATTTTTTCCAAAAAGCCCAATCCACCAATGTATCACACAATAACTCTGAAAGCCTAAAACACCCACTTTTCAAAGGAAGAAAAGCATAATTTACTACTTTTACTTGGGTGGCTCTGTATGAGAAAATTATTTTTCAGACTTAAATAATGTTTGCCTTTCCAGCCTAACACCCCTTATTAAAGACCTTGCCATTTTCCCCAGCAATCATTTACTCAAAAGAACTAAGGGAGCACAGCACGCACAAGCTAAAAACAAGTAAGTGCACAAGATGGTGTTGAAGAACAGATAGGTAAAGGCTACAAGAGAAAAGATGGAGGGAGGGATAAATAAATAAATACATGCGAGAGGACAGAGTACCTGGCATAATATCCACAGCAAAACTGGGCAAGAGATCAGCAAGCAGCCCTGTCCTGCCTAGAAAAGACAGAGGAAGAGAAAGAAGGAGAGTTGTTAGAGCAGAAAATCACTCCCCACCTCCTCCGGTAGCCTGTTCTGTGCTACAGTACTAGACCTCCCATACATTGTGGCAGGCATTAAAAGCTTCAGGAAACTCACCACCAGAGCTTTTCTGATGCAGAATATTTGGTTTTTAGGTGCTTTCTGACTTAGGGCAACCAGACTAGGGTTTCAAAGATGTATGAGAAATTCATGGAGTCACTGTACAAGTTCTACCTTCCCATCCCCTCATGTGTTTCTATGATGTTTCCATAACTGAGCAGGGATTTGAGCCCAGGACTCCTGAATCTTAGTATATCACTTTGTCCACTGTACCATACTGGCTTTAATGTGGCACAACATGAGGATAAGGTCTGTTAAGACCTCCTTTATTAATGTGTACTAAAAAATTAAGACCTGAACTAAACTTTATACAGTGCCACAAGACTTTTATTTTAATTTTCAGCTATTTTCACAGTCCTTTCAAAATAATTTGGATAATTCTTAACTCCAGCTTTCATTGATGGGAACAAGCAGATATCCCAAACTGTGACTTTTGTCATGTTATGTTGTCTCTGTGCAAAAAAGGGGATGGTGTCTAAATGGCTCAGACAACCTAGTCTGGTGGTGAAAATCCATCCCATTTTATGCACTTCCAATTTTAAATGAGATGCTTTTAGTACTTTAGCAACAGGAAAATCTGTCTTTAGGAATACAGCAGTATAAGAAATTACTATGCTACATCTATTTTCTGGAAGAAGACACAGAGCTATTTTCAAACCTTGTGAAAGAACCATAAACAAACCAGTTCAAATTGACCCAAGAACTCACCAATAAAATAATGTAGTTGGGTGCATGTTAATAGCATTTATTGGCATGTCAAGACATTCCCTTTTCTAAAGTAACAGTGATTCTGACAGAGGCTGTTTCCATGTCAACTGAAAATAAACCTCAAGTGCTTAGCATAGAATTTATGGCTGCTACCTATCCTGTTCTCAAAAGGAGCAGGCTACATGAACACCAAACTAAAATCTAGCTGAATATGGATTCTTTTTGACCTCTTTAATTATGAAATATATATTTTCAGGAATCTAAATTGCATTCCTATAGTCAGACAAGACATTCCCTGGTTATTAGTTTTAGTTGTTATGTCTCGCTGCTCATTTAACCTCTTGTACATTACTGTGGATCACAAGCTGAATATGAAACAACAGTGCAATCTGGCTGCAAAAGAAGCTTATGCTATTTTAGGCTTCATTAACAGAGGGGTGTGGTGGGTCAGCGGGCTAGAGCACTGAAATCTCTCGGCTGCAAGGTCAGCAGCTCAGCAGTTCGAATCCCCGGTGCCACGCAGCAGAACGAGCTCCCATTGTTAACCCCAACTCCTGCCAACCTAGTAGTTCAAAAGCATGTAAATGCAACTAGATAAATAGATACCGCTGTAAAAAGCAGGAAGGTAAAACAGTGTTACCTTGCAGCCATGTCGGCCACATGGCCACAGACTTGCACAACACTGGCTTTTCGACTTGAATATGGAGATGAGCACCGCCCCTAGAGTCGGACATGACTAGCACGTATGTGCGGGGGGGACCTTTATCTTTACCTCTAACAGAGATACAATCTCCAAAGCTCATGAAGTACTAATTCCCTCTACTTGGCACTGATTAGGCCTTATTTCAAGTATTGTGTCCAGTTCTGGATACCACACTTTAAGGCGGATGCAAACAAAGTGGAACAAGTTTAGAGGGCAACAATGATCAGGAGACTGGAAACTAAGTCTTGTGGGGAAAGACTGAAAGAACTGGGCTTGTATAGCTTTGAAAGAAAAGACAAGAGATTACAGAACTCTTCAATTACTTGAAAAATTATCATATCAAAAATACTTATTGTATTTTATTATCTGCTCTGTTTTGTATATTTCTTATTTGTATTGTATTTTTATCACTTGTTTGTTTGTATAGGAATCACCGCCATGTTTGCAGGGGCTCATATACCAACGGTGTCGGGCCGTGGGCGGTACGCTTGCAGCCGTTGGGTTCGTCAGATCAGAAGAACGCGGGTCAGGCAACTTGTGCCTGTCCCTCGTTCTGACCCTTCGGCTCCCTGTCACGTATCCGGGAGTCACTCTACCAGCGCCCCCAATCTTACCTGTCTCCTGTTGAACGCCAGGTCGGTGCATAACAAAATCCCCATCATTTATGATTCCATCGCTGATGGTGACTCCGACCTGGCGTTTATCACCGAGACCTGGGTGGGCACGGAGGGTGGGGCTTCCCTTGCTCTCCTGTGTCCGCCCGGTACTTGGTAGAGGGAGTGGGAAGGTTGGGGGTCAGAAGGGGGAGGGGCTGCGATCGTGTACAGGGATTCTCTTTATGTCAGCAGGGCCTCGACATTGGTTAGCCAGGGGTTGGAAGTACTTCACCTGTTGGTGGGTCAGCGGGACAGATTTGGCATTGTGCTGGGTTACCGAGCTCCCCGCAACCCAGGACAATCCCTACCAGAGCTCACGGAGTTCATCGCCGCTGCTCTGTTGAAGTCCCCGCGCCTTTTGGTGGTGGGTGACTTCAACGTGCATGCCGGCGGTGGACTTTCCGGCGTTGCTCTGGAGTTCATGGAATCCATGGCTTCCATGGGTCTGTCCCAGCATGTTTTATGCCCCACCCACAGGTCCGGTCACACCCTGGATCTGGTCTTTACCTCCATGTCGGGGATTCGTGTCTGGAGGTGGGGAACATTGTTTCCCTGCCTGTGTCATGGACAGACCACCACCTGCTCTCTTTTTCCCTGGCGATTCCGGCCCCTCCCGCGGGGACCCTCGGGCCTCTGTTTTGGCCCGCCCCGGAGGCTCATGGACCCTCAGCGGTTCGGTGAGAACTTCGGGGTTTGCCTGGTGGTTTGACTGGCGCTCCGGCCGAGGTTGTGGCTAACACCTGGCATGATACTGCTGCCAACACCATAGACCGGATCGCCCCCAAGCGCCTCCTCCGTTGCCGAGCCCGGCCTTCCCCTTGGTTCACCGGGAGCTTAGGGCAATGAAGCAGGAGAGGAGGAGACTAGAGCGCAGCTGGAGGAAAACCCGGACGGCATTGAGTAAGGCTGCTGTTGATGCCCAGTCTAGTCGCTATACCATCGCGATAAGGAGGCTAGAACATCTTTCACTCCCTGAGAATTGCTGAGGCCTCGAACCGCCAGGCGGAGCTCTTCCGGGTGGTTCGTGACCTCAGCAATCCTAGTCTGGCCAGGCCTCCTCCTACTGAGTTCAGTAGTGAGCAGTTCGCAGCCTTTTTCGAACAAAAATAGAGGCCATCCGTGCCGGCTTTGACTCGGTTGCAGTGGCCCCGCCCCGCCATCGCCAGTTGCTGGTCCGCCTTGTCGCCTCGGTTGGATGCGCTTGGGCCTGTTTCCGCTGTCGAGGTCTCCAGGGCTATGGCGCATTGCCGGCCTGCCTCCACCCCTTTCGACCCTTGCCCTGCCTGGCTAATTAGAGCTGCCAGAGGGACCATGGCCGAATGGGCTTCCGCCATCGCCACCGCCTCCTTCAGTGAGGGGGTTTTTCCCTCTCGTCTGAAGGAGACGGTGGTTAAGCCCATTTTGAAAAAACCCGGCCTTGCGGTTGACGATTTAACAAACTATCGTCCAATCGCCAATGTCCCGTTTATGGGCAAGGTGATCGAGAGGGTGGCGGCGGTCCGGCTGCAGTCATACCTGGAGGATCGGCAGTGCCTCGATCCATGCCAGTCCGGATTCAGGCCCCGTCGGGTACCGAAACAGCTTTGGTCGCCCTGCAAGATGACCTTATCCGGGCGGCCGACAGGGGTTGCTCTACCCTGTTGGTCCTCCTGGATCTGTCAGCGGCCTTTGATTCCGTCGACCACGGTATCCTGCTGGACCGGCTCTCTGAGGTTGGGATCGGAGGCTCTGCTTGCAGATGGCTCCGATCCTTCCTGGAGGGCCGGCCGCAGCGTTCAGCATGGGGGAGTTATCGGCCCCTTGGGTTCTCCCTTGTGGGGTTCCTCAGGGGGTCGTCTCTGTCCCCCATGCTGTTTAACATCTACGTAAGGCCGTTGGGTCAGTCATCAGGAGTTTTGGAGTCTGCTGTCATCAGTACGCTGATGACACGCAGCTCTATCTCTCCTTTTCCACCTCTGCTGTGGAAGCTGTTGAAGTTCTCGATGGGTGCCTGGAGGCCGTGACTGACCTGGACCGGGGCGAACAGGCTTAAGCTCAACCCCGAGAAGACGGAGGTCATGTTCTTTGGGAGCTTCGGGTACGGTGGCCCCCTCCCTGTCTGGGGGAGTTTCCCTCCAGCTCGCGGGAGAGGGTGCGGAATCTGGGCGTGTTCCTGGACCCGGCGCTTTCCATGGAATCCCAGGTGGCGTCTGTGACCAGGTCCGCCTATTTCCATCTCCGTCGGATCGCCCAGATCCGCCCGTACCTCGACGCGAACTCTCTGAGAACAGTGGTCCAAGCACTGGTGATCTCGAGGCTGGACTACTGTAACGCCCTCTACATGGGGTTGCCCTTGACTCTTCTCCGGCGCCTGCAGCGGGTACAGAATGCGGCGGCCAGGCTGGTGGCCGGTGAGGGCGATCATATAACGCCAGTTCTGGCCCGCCTGCATTGGCTGCCCGTTGCAGCCCGGATTAGATTCAAGGTCTTGGTTTTAGTTTATAAAACCCTCCATGGCTTGGGACCGGAACCTAAGATCCACCTCGGCCCGTCCCGTTCGGCAGGCGCGGCGCACTTGCTGCGGGTCGCCACTCGAGAAGCCCGAAGTCCAGTACTCGGGCCCGGGCTTTCTCCGTGGCGGCCCCCAGCCTTTGGAATTCCATCCCTCCTGAAGTGCGCTCTGCAGAGTCCCTGCTGGCCTTCCGGAAGGCCTTAAAAACCCATCTCTTCCGGGAGGCCTTTTGCCATTCTTAGTTCTTTCTTTCTTTCTTTTTTTTTTTTTTTTTTTTAATCTGCCATTGCCAAGTCTTCTGAACGATATTTTTATCAGAGTTTTATGAGATTGATAGTATCAGGAACACTATCGGGTTTTTAGCTATATTGTGTGTACTGTTTGTCTGTTTATTGTAATTGTTATTGCCATTTCGGCTTTGTAAGCCGCTTAGAGATCTTTTGATATTAAGCGGGATATAAATACAATAAATAAATAAATAAATAAATAAATATTGAGGAGGGCCAACATTTTGTTCTCAACCATTCCAGACTGCAGGGCACATAATAATGGGCTCATTACAAGAAGCCAGATTTTCACTGAATATCAGGAAAAGCTGCCTAACCATTAAGAGCAGTCCAACAATGGAACAATTATCTTAGAAGTGTTAAAGGGCTCCACCACAATGGAGGCATTCAAGAGAAAGTTAGACAAATATTTATCAGATGTATTTTAACTTGGATTGCTGCACTGAACAGAGGAGTGGTCTCTATGGTTATACAGGCCAATCTATGATTCTATGATTCAATCTGATTCTATGTGAATTCACATAATATCTATCCTTCACCATCTGTTCATTAGGACCAAATGCTATTAAATAAGATACTAACCAAGACTTTTTGTCTTGTTTTGTTCTAAAGCCTTGAAATGAACAACCTTAAGTTGGGTTTTTGTCTTTGGGGTTACGTCCTTAAGTTTCTAGAATAAACAAGTTCACAAAAACAAAGTCTTATATTTTAGGGCTTCAATTAGTGTTTATGCTAATTTCTCCAAAGTAAAAGTCATTCCATATTTAAGAGTATAGTGCATTTATTAACTTTGTATATCCCAGGCAGTATTTAGTTACAAGCCCACTTAAGGCTGTGTTTATCATTAAGCATATATGTTTGAGCACACAAATAAGGATCTGTGGATACACATCCTGCACTTTTCTACATTAAGCTATGTGTGACTTAAATACCATCAACTGAAATCAAATGTCTTCTGCAGCTAGATTTTACTTTGATTATTAAAAGTGGATTTCACATGAGTCTTAGTACCAATATTTTTGAAGAGTGTATCAGTGTTGCCTAACTGAGATTGTCTTTTGTTACAGTAACAATGAATGTACTCCAAATTCTAGCAGCATTTTGCTACCTTTTGCAATTCATCAAAACAATCTTTTTATCATGACTGTAATTTCATGAATCATGAGTGGCTTGCAATCACTTACAATTATTTCTTTGGGACTAACTATAAGTTTCATTCATTTTCTGGAAGAAAGCATGTTCAGGACTATGTGGAAAAGAGACAGCAGATGTTTAACTCTTTCTATTCACACTGTTCTACCATCATAAAGTGTCTGTGAAGGTTCTTAGTCAAACAGGTGAGGTGATCTGGAAGTTGATTCATGCCATCTGGACTTCTTGTGAGATCGAAACGTTTTGCTACTCATGCAAGCAGCTTCATCAGACACAAAAAGGAAGTCCAGTTGCCATGAGTCAGCTTCCAGAAATCATCACAAAGGTCTCCTCATTCTATATCTGAAACTGTGGGGAATAAAAGTGGCCAGAAGCCAAGAGACAAGCCAGATTTCCCTCTTCTATTGCATACCATGAAGTCGATGCCAAGTTCCAAGCTTTTCTAGGCATACAGTGGTTTACCATTCCCTTCTTTGGGGCATGCTCTGGGACAGTGCAGCTTTGCTTGCAGCAACACAGGCAGACTCCCAGAAGGCACAGACAAGAAATCAAACTCCTGAGCCCTGGCTCTGCATCCAGGTAACTAACTCCTTGAACTATTCAAGTAACTTGTTGTATACAATCACAACTATTAAAAAGTAATGAAGTGTTTCTCATCTGGCTGCTCATTCATAATGTCAGCAACTGCATTTAAATTGTTTTCTAATGCAATTTGAGCTTTATTGTTCTTATTTTACTTTGGTTATGTTGTTTGTTGGTTAATATATGTTGTAAACTGCCCAGAATGGTCTTGCTGCCATATAGGCAGTAAGTAAGTAAGTAAGTAAGTAAGTAAGTAAGTAAGTAAGTAAGTAAGTAAGTAAGTAAGTAGTTTATGGAAGAGAAGGCATCTGGTCACTAGAGGTAACAAATTCTCCTTTAACAGAGACCACTTGGGACCAAACTATATGACACAGAAGATATACACAGCAAAACAGTCTCTCTTCTTGAGAAGTAGTAGTACGTTTCTAGCATTATCATCCTGAACTCTTTGGTGTCTATGCAGATAATTTTTTTTTCATCACAGCTGGTTGTGTTACATGCTAAATGCATATGTTGCATGGCAGGGGTCATGCCATCCTGCTGGTACTCTTCTCCTCTGGAAGCCTGTCTAACAAGGGCTGGATTTTATCCTCTGATTACTGATGATACAAATTCCCAGCACCATGGTAGAAGATATCCTCTGGACCAGCGTGTCCATCTCACATCCATCTCTGTTATTTGGCAAAGTGTGTGATGTCAATTTGTCTTGGTTTGAGAAGCTTCCATGATGACAGAATTTGGCTGTGGATGCCTGAGAAGAAACACAGCCTCCTTATTGTGGATTTTGTATACGTTTTCCAGACATCTTGAGGTGGGTTGTAAAGCAGCCAGTTTCTTCCATGATTCCTTGACCAGACTGAGCGAAGGCATCAACATGACCAATGTGAACAGGAGTTTTGGGTGAAAGTGACCCTGGAACCTCTAATTTAAGATACATTCTCACTCTTGACATTAAATGAGAAAAAGAATGGAGTTCTTCAGAAGGTGAGGGAGGGCTGACATCTCCCACATTAGACTCTAGGGTGCTAACCAGTATATACGGCGAGTCTCCTGCTGACTGAATTATAGGCAATGGAATGCAAATCTTTTTTAGGTATTGGGAGTTCTTTTTCTGTAGTAAATGCTGAAGCCTTGAAATGCCTACCAGATGCAGAAATAGCAATGGTAAGTAGACCTTTTTCTGCATGTTTTATTGGTTTGGAAGAGATTTGGGGATGTGACTGGGCTTGGAAGTGTGACAATCTTGAGAATCACCTCTATGGGCCATAGGTTGTCTTGTTGGGCCATAACTGCAAGAGGTCTTGGTCAACTCTGTCTCTGAGCCACAGGAGGTGGTGTGGTGGGGGTTTTTTTGCCTTTTTGGATTTATTCTGTTCTGAGGTTGACAGCAACAATCCATCTTGGGATGCAACTGACCACCAATGTTGAGAATGCTTGGAGTATCAGAGTGGTGATCAAGATGTATGTTGGCAGCTACATTTATGTATAGCTAACCTATTGGAAAGTTCTGAAGCTCTTAATTTCAAGGTATCACCTCAAACTTGTGCAGATTCCTAAAGGCTCTTACACAGTAGTGTGTAGAGGAGATTTCAATACTGAGTGAGACTGCATCAGAAGTAGATTTTGGAAATGGCAGCATCTCTGATAATGATGATACACCCTGAGTATTGAGAGATAATAATTGCGCCCTCTCAGCCTCTGTTAGTCTGTGATCACCCTGCATACCGAGGGTGAGTTTGAATTAGGAGGCTTCCATGATGTTTTGTTTGGAAAATGTTTTACAAATGGATACTTCTGGAATTGAGTCACCTACTGTATTGAGATAATGAACCAATGCCTGGAGTGATTTCTCCCACAAAATGGCTAGTTTTTAATTGCAAACTTTGTGAACTTTTTACAGTTTTTAAATGGGCCTGCTGGGACCATAAAAGACAGGAAGGGCTTAGACTAGCGAACAGTGATGGAGAAGGGTTCAATAACAAAGGCAGGAAGGTGTAACAAGAAACAGTAACAACTTATTTTAAGGGATCTCACAGACAAAAGAGGAAGGATGGCAACAAGGGAGACAACAACAAAAAGCAAGGCTTTCAAGATTCTCAAATTGGTAAAGGAAAAAACATCTCTAATGAACATTCCTAGGCATTTCCTCAGTGGCCGTTAAAGGGAATTGAAGGATTATCAAGAAGGACAGGGACATGCATGGGGGAAGGGGGCTTTTTTAGCTCTAGGATGTTCTGATTATTTCCATGCAGAAACACCCCCACATGTGATTCAAAGAAGCCATAAAGAAGAACCACAACTGCTATATGGACTTCTAAGTGAGATACTCAGATCATTGATACAGAATCTGATTGCCACCCTCAGGGTCTTCATAAGTGCACATTCTGTGTACTCCCAGGATGTTCATTTCTCAAAACCCTGAGGCAGCTGCATTTCATTTCCAGTGCATTTAGGATTGCCCAAAACTAGAGATGGGTGTTTCGTTTCAGAAGGAGACTGGTTCTAAAACAAAACACACCAGCACAGCTGGCGTTCAGAAGCCAGTCCCACCCTCTGGAACAAAATCAACCACTGTCTTACTTTGCTCTAGTTTGCACTGGGTGAAAATCCAACCAGGAAGCAACCTCCAATGCGTCATCTTTCCCTCTCCCTGGCGCTAGCCAATCAGACAGGGACGAGGGATGGTGCATGTCCTTGCAGAACTCCTGATTGGCCAGCGCCAGAGAGAGGGAAAGATGATGAATTGGAGGCTGCTTCCTGGTTGGATTTTCACCCAGCGCAAACTAGAGCAAGGTAAGACAGTGGTTGATTCTGTTCCAGAGGGTGGGACTGGCTTCTGGGCACCAGTTCCCTTCTGAAATGAAACACCAATCTCTACCCAAGACTTCAACTCTGACCTCCAAAACAATCCCCCACCAGCCATTCCAGCAAACCATGTTTCTTTCTAGCATACCCTCACAAAACAAATGAATCAGGCTAGATAGTCAGAGGCCATGTTGTACCTTCCACTCCCACATAACTGGATGCCAGAACATGAATAATACACACACCCTACGGAAATAAATATTTTCTTTTCCTAGTCTCACAGATTTCTTCTCACTCTCCCCTCCAACCCATTACCCCATCTCTCATGGGAAATTCAAGCTGAGATAAAACTCACTAACCCTTCTTCTTGCTAGTTGTGCAAAAGCCAGTGAGTGGCTGTGTCTCAGTCTGAACCTGCTGATCGAAAGATGTCAATGAACCCCGCTATCTACACAACAAGAGATACAGATCACAAACACAAGTAATAATTCCACCAGAACTGGCATTCAGCGTTTCACTTTTTCTCACAGGCCAAATTAATTCAGTGATAACCCCTCTTCAATTGGCAGTCAATTCTTCCCCTTCACAATTCCTCCCCCAATTCTAATTTTTAAAACCGGCTGTTAAGTAGGCTGCTGAAATACACTACAGCTGACCCAGGCGCTCTTGTTCATAACAGTGGTTTCCACAGCAACGGTAGGGGGAAGTAACACACAGGCTTGTCATGAATGCCTGCTAATTGAAGGCCAACTTTCCTCCCACAGGGATGAGCAACAAGTGAACCAAAAATATATAACAAGAGAGGACAAAAGAACACACTCTAGGTGGGGAAGAGGTCTGAAAACCTTCAAGATTTTTTTGTGGCAAGGTAGAGACATTTCACAGCTAGAAATATGATAATTCAGATCTAAGCCAGCTAAGATATTTCTGTATTTTGAGGAAGTGAGACAGAAAGGGGAAGGGTCAACAAGTATTTTGAGATTCTTTAGGAATTTCATAATCTTTAAAAGCACCTAATTTCTACAGTGTCCTTCACATACTTGCAAGTCTCTTCCATAACAATTTCAATTCAACTATTATAGGATTATTTCAGAAAGTGAATGCTTGCTTCTATAATACAGCATGATATTTAAGTACCTAGGTGGAAACTTGGTTTTAATTTTCTTTCCAACAAATCATTTTCCACCAATAAAAGGGAATTTCTGTGATACTGTCTCCTCTCTTCCTCCCAATTTCACCTTAAAACACTGGGACATTATTTTACTCCTCACTCCATGCTATATCCAAATACAGTATATGCATTTTTCAAAGAGATAGCCATGTAAGGGCTTGTCCACTTTGGCATATAGAGATGGTAGATGGATCGCTGATGACATGTTTGGATCAGGAAAAAAGACATCGTCCACAGAGTATTTCTACTTAGAATGATCAATCCTTCCCCTTTAAAAGCTGTTATGCACCTGCCTGGCCAAGTGGTAGGGCATGCATTTTTTTTGCACACTCATTGTTTAGCCTATTTAGAGAGCTATTTAGAGAGCAATTGGAAGCTGACAGCAGCGTTAGCTTCCAATTGCCATGGTGGCATCAGATTCTGGAGGAGATATAGAGGAAATGACTGCAAAATGAAAAGGAGGAGGGCAGGGAGAAACTGAAACAATACCAACAATCCTTTCCACTGATGGTAAGGGGAAGTACTTCATTGATAACCAATTGGACTAAATGGGGTTGTTTAGTGTTTAGACAGGAGGAGCACACCAAATTTATTTTTTTATTTTATTATTATATTTATATCCCGCTTATCTCCTAAAATAGGACTCTAAGCGGCAGACAAAAGCGTTAAAACGCTAACAATCAGAAATAAAAATACAACAATTAAAACCACATTAAATAAGCAGAATGAACAGTATAAAATAAGAATCCTGATGCCTCCTAATGCATCCCAGCACTCCAAGCATGCATCCTAACAGTTAAAATTGGAGACATCAATAACCAGCAAAATGTAAAAGCGATGGCGGAAGAGGGGGGGGGAATTAAGAATCGCCAAAGGCCTCTCGAAATAAAAAGGTTTTTAACATTTTTCGAAAGGCCTGCAGGGACTCTGCAGAGCACATTTCGCTAGGGATGGAGTTCCATATGGAGGGGGCTGCCACAGAGAAGGCCCGGTTCCGGGTAACCGTCTTCCGGGCCTCTCGAGGGGTGGCAACCCGGAGCGAGTGCGCTCGCACCTGCCGAACTGGGCGGGCCGAGATGGATCGTTGGACGATACGCTCTGGCACATCCTCTCCACCCCTCACCCAAAACAGCCAGTCTGGAGCAGTCCTATGTCTGGAGCGGTCCTATGTTGATTTTACGAAGTGTAATAACAACTACAGCAAGGATAAATCTTGTAATACCTTTATGAGGACTACATTTATTATGCTGTGACCTTTTGTGTGCAGTACCACCGTTCACTTTTTAAGGCCAAGGGGTAAAGAAGTTAGATTACAGCATTATACAAGATATGGAAAGAATACTTGCTAAATTCCTTATTCTCATTGAGTGTCTTAGGTTATAACTGCACGAACTTGAACATTATTAATTATATTTAAAATATTAGCATTAAATTTGGATTGTTTGTTTGGCAAATGGGAGGGAAAATAACCATCAATTGTACTGTTCTAAAGATAATGTATTAAAGGTAATATTAATAAAGGTTTTATTGGCTCAAAACGTAACCTATGGTAGATAGACCACCAGCACCCAAAGAAAAAAGCACTCATGCCTCTCTTTGAAAAGCAGTGGGTCACACTCTTGACACTATAAACATATTCAGACAATAACACCCAGATGCCTTAATTCTCATAGATAATAGTCTACAATATTTTATTTCTCTGGGGCTTCTGGAATGCCTAAGTTTAGCCTTCTATTGCTCTAAAGCAGAAGCAATAATTGTTTTATAACCTGGTTACAGCAAAAGTAACCCCTTCCATCACTTGTACTAACCATCAAAGAGTGTATAGAAATGTGAAAGTTTGTTTTGTTTTCTCTGCTTTTGCTGCAAAAGTTAGCAGAAAAGCTCCTTCTTTGGAACTGCCCATATAAACATTAAGGAGAAGGATCTTCTGAATTATGCTGATTTTACCTTCCAGAAAGGCTGCTGGTAGTTCTTCAAAAAGCTTCAATGGAGGATGCTAGCTTTGTTCCAAATAATTATTAATCCCAAATTATCCATGGAACTTTGAAGCCAGTACTCACCCTCCACCACCACCAGTTGTGTGATTTAGGGGTGCAAATCTCACAGACTCTCACAGTGTCTAGACAAGTGGTGCGAACCTTCAGCACTACAGATGTTTCAGACCACAACTCCCACAGTCCTTTATCACTGACAATCTAAGCTTAGGAATTCTGAGAGTTGTGGTCTAAAACATCTGGAGTACCAAAGGTTCTCTACCACTGCTCTAGACTCTTTTGCCACATAGAGACAGATAGACAGGCCAACCAGTAATCAAGGAGAGAACGGCCCATCTAATGTTTTAAAGTCTGAAATAAAACAATAATCATTATAGTTTGGGAAAGTTATCAGTTTGCAAACTGCACAGTTTTGTAGACAAAACAATCATAGGAAATGCAAGCAACTTGTATGAACTATTAGCATTTTTTGCATAAAAACATCACACTTTCTCCTGGAAGAATTCCATTGACAGCCCTAGGAAATTCTAATTCAATCAACAGGAAGAATGCCATAATTCTTCATCTTAGAAAATGAAACAAGTGAGGATTTAATTACCTAGTTCACATATAGAGTACATGATGCTAAGTGTGAGGATCAGGTGAAATTAGTTACAGAATATGACTACTGCATTAAGACATTGTGAAAGTTCAGTGTTCACTGAAGCTCTCTTGGAAGTTCATTATCAATGTCAAAAATACCACTATCATTCTCTGCATCTCATTTTATTCAGTCCCTCACCACAACTATGCATACTATATGTATAAGTCTATGGTCTTAATATAGTATTGTGTCAGGAAAAAGTATTGTTATCTGCTGGAGCTTACATTAATATAAGCACAAAGAGGCACAACTGAATTGAAGGTACTGTCAGGGGCATGGCGTGGGGAGGGCAAGGGGGTGGGGTGCCTCGGGTGCAGCAATTAAGGGGTGCCAAATCGCCTCCCGCTTTCCCCCTGCCACCCCCCATCTCCGAGTCCAGCTGCAGGCAGGCAGGCATGCGAGAGCAGTGGCTGCGGTGCCCTCCTCCTCCTCCTCCTCCTCCTCCTCCTCCTCCAACTCTTTGCTGTCACGCACGGGAAAGGTAAGGCACACGCCCGTGTGCCCCATGCACGCACCACGCCTGCAGGATTGATGGGTGGATGGGATGGAGTTGGGGAGGGCCAAAGGGGCACAAAAAACAATTTTGGCCCCAGGCGCTCCAAAACCTTGCTACACTGCTGAGTACTGTATAATCTTTCCTGTCTACTTATACAAATTTAATTCCCCCTTCTCTCTTGTATGAACTATATTTAACACTAAGGTATAATATCCTTTGGAACTTTTTGCCTTTACTATTAGAAGGCTCACACACATTGAGAGCAATATATACTGATAAATAAAAATCTCCACAAAAGAAAATGATGGCTTCGAGTTGCAAACTCCTTAGTCGATAGCAAAGGCCCTCAATAAATGCTCAGAAACAACAATATATCTTACTGCAAGTCAGGTAGATGATGAGCAAAACTGGGACAACCAGGTTTCAGGATTGATTTTTTTTCACCCCTGTGTCAAAATGTTATTTGCTTTCCAAATGTCCTCATGGTAGCACTCCAACTTTATATCAGAATTCTCCTATTTTTGAGAGGGTGACTATTGGGATTTCCTGCTTCACATGAATCAGAATGAGCAGTGTAGATATTTCAGTAAAAGTACTTTTATTATTATCTCATTTCAGAAGAGGGATGTCACTCTGCCCCTTGTGACCGTCTCTATTAAAGGGTAACTTCTTCAGGCTAAAGGATAATCTGAACAAACACAGACATTATCAAGGACATGCATTCTGCCGTTTCACCTATTCCCACAACTGGGAATGGAACTGTATGCTGGAACTACACTTCAATCTCGCACTTAGCAGAGGTGCCAAATTCAATTCAGAATCCAAAGCAGGGGAGCATAAGTAGGAACATGCTGGCAAGGGAAAATGGCATATTAAGCTACCCAGATAACAGATCATCCATGTTGGCACTCTGTTTACTGTTGCTGTTTCTCACAGGAGAGATCTGATGACTGTATTGTAGTTGCAGCATAGTTTTAAGAGTCTTTCCTATAAACAGTTCCTGATCACTGAGGGTTACAATGCTTCTTGTTCTCATGTATCAATGACTCACAGCAACTATCCTCCTACTACACTAACTAGATGGCCCAGTTCATGCAGACTGTCCCAGATGGTTTTATCTAAATGGCAAGTTTGTCCTTGTTTCTGTAAAAAAAAAAAAAAACTAGGACATACTGTCATTATCTCTATTCCCGCTGCACTGATTATATACTTTCATACAAGTATATCCAACAGCTATCTCCTAGCCATTTCCCTAAATGCACCTGCTGCCTCTCAGCTTGAAGTGTATGTTCGAGCCATGCAAATAGTCACACTGCAAGAAATATACCATCAGATCTACAATGTGCAATGGATATATTTCTGTTGGTGCAGCCTGGGGATATGGACAGGATCTTTGGAGAGGTGAAAGTAACTTCATGAGTGTTGGACCCTTGCCCTTCTTGATTTGTAACAACAGCCAGATTGGGGCTGGCTGAGTGGGTTACGGATGAGGAGGATACCTCCTTGGAGTACCAGCACGCCTAAAGAAGCCAATAGGAAGACCTTTGTTTATAAAGCTTTCCTTGAACCCCAGTGGATTGTTTCTGATATTCCATTGTTGGACAGGGATTTAGCACACGTGTTAATGCCCCAGCTGCAGAGGTTCCTGGATGAAGTAGATTACCTAGATCTATTTTAGCTTGGCTTCAGGCCTAATGATGCAACAGAGGTGGCAATGACAACTTTGATGCATGACCTATGCTAAAAACTGGACAAAGGGAGTATATGTCTCTGTTGGTTTTGTTAGACCCTTCAGCAGCTTTTGATGCCATCAAACATGGCAGCCTTCTGGGGTACCTTTTACAAATGGGTCTTGGAGGTAATGTTTTAAAGTAGTTCTGATTCTTCTCGGATGGCCAAACTCAGACGTTGGTATTGAGGGAAATCCCGTTTGATACCCTGGCCATTGGTCTATGATGGTGTCCCTCTGGGCTCAGTCCTGTTCCTCATGTTATTCAACATCTATAGCTGGGAGAGGTTATCCAGAGTTTTCCAGATCGATATTATCAGTACACTGATAAGACTCATGAATGCTAACAAATTGAAACTTCATTCAGACAAGACAAAGATGCTCCTGGTCAATCACAAAGCAAAGCAGGAGTTACTGGTTGGGGTTACACTTCTGGAGAGGGTTCCACTCCTCCTGAAGAATCAGGTCCATAGCTCAGGTGTCCTCCTCAACGCAATCCTGAGCTTGAATGCACAGGTGCCAGTGATGGTCATATGCACAGTTAAAACATGTGTGCCAGCTATGTACATTCCTTGAGAAACAGAATCTGGCCACAGTGATACATGCCTTAGTTACATCTCATTTGTATTACTGCAGTGTGCTACATATGGGGCTGCCTTAGAAGAGTGTTCTGTAACTTCAGCTGGTTCAAAATTCTGCAGACAGACTGCTGACTGACACTGGTTACAGGAAGCATGTAACTACTGTACTTGATTACAACAGCTTAACAACCTGCAAATCTGTTTCTAGGCCCAATTCAAAATACTGTTCTTATTATGTATCAAGCTCTAGATGAGCCTTCTCAGCTCTTCTGATCTTCTCGGGAAGCCCTTCTCTCAGTCCTGCCACCTTTCGAAGCTCATTTGGTGAGCACATGATCTGGAATGTGCTGGCCTGAGAAACCAGACTGGGCAAAAAGCTTGTTTTTCACACAGGCTTTTGAGCAAGCAGCACCTCAGAAAGGCTTTGTTGATTAATTTATAAAATTTAAAATATATTTAAATAGTTTTAAATTTTGTTTTAAATCCTGGTGTTTAATTTTTAAAAGATACAACATTTATCTGGTACAGTATTTAAGACTGCTGATGGTTTAGTAGTTCTCATTGCTGTGAGCCACCTTGGATCCTCAGACAGAGAGAGAGAGGGAGAGAGAGGGAGGGGGGAGAGAGAATAGATGGTGCTATTTTGGCTTTGAATATAGAGTTATATAAAGACCTTGTTTTTAGAGGTCTAGGATTATGGTAATTTTTTTCTATAAATCTGTGACAGAGAATACACTGCAGAGGTAAAAATAAATAAATAAATAAATAAAGAACTATTGTACTTCCAGCATTGGGAGCATGTTGATCTTTGGCCAAGCTGAGGAACTGTTTGGGCCTTGGCATTCTGGAATAATTCCTAACATGAAAATGCACTGAAGAGGAAACAAGACTCTTGAAACTCAGAGGGGCATCCAAAAAGCTGTTCAGAGATTTACTGGGAGAGAGTGGCCATTTAATTGAATTTCTCCTTACTCCCACTAACAGAAATAAACTTCTCCTTTCTTCTCATTCCTCATTCTTGGTTTGTCAATCAAGGGGGAAACAGCAGCAGCTATTCCCAGAGATCAAAGTTTTTTACTGGCAAGGAAGACTACCAAGCAGGCTGTTACCATAGAAACCTTAGTAACTGAGGCCACTGAATAGCACTGGTACCCTTTGTTAGCAGCGTGTGGCTGAGGCTGGCAAGTCAGAAGGAATACTGGGGAAATCTTTGGGCAACAAGTAGTATTTCTAAACATGCTTACTGCAGGCACGGGTAGGGTTGGACAGAGATTCAGGACTTGCCAACAGCGCCGTATGGGTATCCAGCAGAAAGACTGGTAGAAAAACTGCACTCTGTGAGCTACAGAAAGTTAATAAGAACCACTTCCCTTTTGGAAAACAGAGAAATTAACAGATGTCAACAGAAAAAAACACCACTTTTTCCCTTCCTCCCCTTCAAAAAACCAAGCAATCAAAAACAAACTTTTCTTTCCTCCTCATTGTATCATAATATTTACTTACGGATCTGTTCATAAATGCACAGAAGCAATCCCTGCATTAGGGCTCTGATTCCGAGTCCCATCATTTTGAGCACAAAGTCAGCCTGTGTGCTACTCCTTTGTTTGTGCCATGGGATGTCTTGTGAGACCCAATGGAGCTGCTTGAATATGCCCTAGCCATATCAAGCCAAGCTGATGACATGGTGTGAGATGCATAAACTGTCTTCCCGTGGCTTTTCAGTTTTAGTGAAATCTAAGGAATCTGAAGGGACAAATGGGCTCTGTTCTGGCTGATCATATATAGTACATACACTTCAACCACTGGTTCTGCAGGTAAGAGGCTTTTAATTTTCATGCTGATTTCAAAGATACTAAGCCTCGGTGTACAACTGTTTTTATTTCTTTGTTTGTTTAGATTTATTCCCCATTGATTTGGACAGGCCAACTAGATAACTCTAAGAAGGGAGGGGCAACATGGCCTACTGCTAAGTCCTCTTTCCAGAGCTATTCCCACAAAAGAACTTTGAATGCCTGCATTGGCCACTGGAAGTTGAAAAAATGTTAATCCTCCAGGGAGATTTACTTCAGAGATTTTCAGTTGCTAATCTCTAGTTTATAATTTCTGCAGTCTGAATCCTATGAATTCTAAATATATTCGAGATGCCAACAGCTGCTTTAATCAATGTGATATTTAAATTCAAATAGATAGTGATATTTCAAGTAGAACATGAAGTGAAAGATTTTTCTGTCACATTTCCTAACAAACGTATTTTCTGCTGAAGCTGAAGACATCCCTGTAATACCAGGTTTAAAAATAATTTCTTCCAATACCACAAATGACACAAATGATATAGTATCTCCCACCACCCCCGGGCGCCTCTCCTTTTTTCACCCCTAAAGAAAAGCCATCCTCTCATCCTATCCAAGGATGCTGGCAAACCTTTGAGTCCAAGTCCAAGTCTTTGGTAAGTTCCAAGTTTGAGACCCTATTAAAAACAAGATATTTTCCTGAGATAAAAGGGAGGACTGGGGTGTTCCAAATCACGAGTTGAATATGAGGCATTGAGGGGGGAAACTCTGAGCCAAGTCACCAGTGTGGCATAAGTTTGATTTGACAGCAAGTCTCCATCTTAAGTTCCTGTTCCTACCTCAGGTTCACCAATCCAGACACATTCAACTAAGAAGAAATAAGTTGTGCTCAACATCAGATAAAATAAATATCTACAACCCTTATACAGCTTCAAGGCTATATAGATTCAGCATAACAAACCAATTTTCACTGACACTTTCATAAATCCGTTGGGAGATAGTTATGGCACATCAGCACAAAGGGATATTCCCCTACAACAGAGGCAGCATTTGTGGCAGGGGAGTTACAAATTTCTAGCACTGAAAAAAAATGTGAAATGCTAACAAATGTCTCAAAAATTTGTTCTCTTCTTAAACGAAATGCTTCACCACTTTTTCAGCAGCATGACTACCCTTTCTGCACTGGAATATACTGAGAAGTGATCATACAGAAACACTGATACAATCTCCAGCAACACTGCTTTACTCTGCAGCTACAATCTACCTAGAACAAAGAGGCCATTCTTCCATTAAAAGAAAGGCTAGCTGCTTCTCAACATTAAAGGTGTGAATTCAGCAACTACAGCCCTCATCAGAAAATTATTTATTAATTTACTGCATATTTATAATGTCCATCTAAGTGCCGTATCACTGCTTTGGACATTTTACAAATATAAATAAAATATGAACACCCAATCCATATACAAAGCTAGAGTTTATGAACAATATGTCTGTGAAGATTCTCAGTCATCCAGGTGAGATTATCTGAAAGTTGAGTCATGGCAACTGAACTTCTTTTCTTGAGAGATCGAAACATTTCACTACTCATCCAAGCAGCTTTGCAAAGCTGCTTAGATGAGCAGTGAAACGTTTTGATTTCTCAAAAAAAGAAATCCAGTTGCCATGACTCAACTTCCAGTTTATGAAAAAATCTTAAAATAATCACATATTCATTTTAATCTATTTAAAACCACATTTGTTTTGACTTATTCTGCATGGTCCATACTGATAGTGTTTGAATGAGGAATGTTGTAGTTTCCAAGTCTTCAGTTTTAAGAAATAGCTTTGAAATCAATGGAGATTGGTAAAATAGGAGGGAATTAAATTATCTGAATTATATCTGATTACCCTTAACTATCTCTTATTAAATAACACATCTGTGATGATTTTCAAGTACTTTATCCTTACAGCATAAAAAGCTACATATCACATAAATCCTAGGGGCAATGTTACCCCCAAAGGTGTTACATAATTTATAAGCAGTCCCTAATCCATTTACAAATTTGCATCTCCTTCAAAAGGAATCAATCCATCTGAGCATTTATAAACAGAAACCAAAAGCTTATCAGTGTAACTCTACTAGGGTTTAGATATTCTATTTATATTCAGCCTTGCCCTACAATTCATTAATTGTGGATTGAGGTCTGAGCACTCCAGAAGCAGGATACTTCCTGCTTCAAATTATATACAGTAAAACTTTAGTTTGTGAGCATAACTCATTCAGGAAACATGCTTGTAATCCAAAGCACTTTTATATCAAAGCGAATTTCCCCATAAAAAGTAATGGAAACTCAGATGATTCATTCTACAACCCAAAAATATTCATATAAAGATGATTACAGTACTGTAATATAATACAAAATAATGAAGAAAATACAAAATATAAAACAACATATTATAAACAACATATTAAAACTCTGTATTTAATATAACTGGCTATAAAGCAGTAGAGGGAAAGGCCTATATCTGCAGGCAGCCTAATCCAGAATGAAGCAAAGCCTTCCCAACCTTATTCCTGTATGGAAAAGCAGAAGACTGTCCATAGGTGCTTTGAAGTGATAAGAAATACACTAGTGCTAGTAGTGGGCACCTTCCAAAGTTCTGAAAAATCACTGATTTCTGCCAAACACTGGGGCCTGAGAACGAGCATAACAGTGCCAAACCTTATACTGTAGTTTAGATAATTTATATTTAACTAGTACGGATATTGCAATATATTGTATTTACTGTACATGCACTTTTCATTATGTGTTTATAGTTTTCATTTTAATATAAAAAACTTGGAATTTCACAGAAGAGAAACAGCAGGATAAAATAATATAGGTAAATAAAGATGGCATCTCTGGATTCTTCTCCAGCTGAACTACATAAGAGCTAGCACTCCCATGTTCCTTAATTCATAGCTTGTACTATGTCTGAAATTGTAGTCAATACTCACACAGAGGCTGTAGATAGATTCAGGAGTTGTGATGAAATCCACATTCCATCCCATAGTCCCCCTCTTTCCCTTCCCTTCCCTGGTCCTACCTATCCTGCCCTCTCTCATTTCACTTCTGCTAATTGTTTTATGGGTGTAAATGTGGGAAATAACAGTAGCAGTGACCGAGATATATGGTGAACGATGATCAAGCACTTATCTCTCTCTCTCTCTCTCTCTCTCTCTCTCTCTCTCTCTCACACACACACACACACACTCTCTTGTATAAAGGAATTAATTCATTCAAATGAAACAAATTTTCCTTTATACAAACACACACACAGTAACACACACACACACATTTGCCCCATAGGCAATTCTGTTAAGCAAATTTACCGTATCTCTGGAATTTTTTATGTTGTACAGATTTTACAGTATGTTATACAAACCGTTTGTTATACGAGGGGCCACTGTATATATAAAATTAGAGGGTATTCATCTTCCCCGAATGGTAACTGGGTGAAATCAAATAATGCAGATATATGTTCATCAGTCTGAACTTTATGCCCTAACTGCATTTTGTCACTAAAATGCCAACTATAACAATTACCCCCCCCCATCTTTACAAGAACATATAACTACGAACCTCATGGGGGAAAGCCCATTTGAATTGTTCCAGTTTGAAAAAATAAATTCCTGCCAGAAGTAAAGATGAAAAGCCACTTTGGAAGCAAAAAAGACTGGATTGATTCAAATCAGTCTTTGCATCATGTGCTTAGTTAAAAAAAATACTTCAAATTCACCCATTTCATAAGCAGTATTTGACCATGGGTTCACAGACTGAGACAATAATACTAAGTCCAGAATAACAGATAGCCATCCTGCCTTGAGTACTGGCATCAGTAGAAAGAAAAGACACTAATGAAATGAACAAAATACAAATGTTGCATCTAATGTTTCACATATAGCTAAGTACACTGAAATAAGCAAAGGCGTGTGTTTAGTGGCGAAGAAAGTTGAGATGATAGCTCACCCAGAACAAGCAGCTCCACTGACTCTTCATTCTTGCCCTCCACATCATCAGGTGTGATAATAAGGCAGTAGTACAGTCCACTGTCTCCCCACATCAGTTTTCCAATGTGGAGATCTGCATCTGAAAGAATAGGTAAGAGAAAGAATAAAATCAGGCCAACAGAGCAAGCAAACGTATAAGCATCAAGGTTTCATCACCACTATCCACTGTCAGGGGAAGCAATTTCTTTTCACTTAAGTGCTAAACCGCTTGTCACACAACTGAGGCTGAAGTTTAAGCATCAGTTAAATCAATTTAGACTTTCTCATTCACATGATGCAAGGGTGAAATCAATTAATATGGGCTGCAAAGCAAATTTCTCTCCCCCCTTTTTTTAATTGGCTGTCAGAACCTTTTTAAATACCTCCCTTCTAAAATGATTCAGTTCAGTGCGGTTTTCTAGATGTGAATGGTATTGTAATTTTAATTTGTGCCTATGTGGATTTAGGATGGCAGGGCACTGCCATTTTTAACTCTCAATTTTTTTAAAAAAACTATTTCTTAAAATGTTTATCGCTGTATCACTTCATCAATATGTTCAGCATCACAACCATCTACCTTGTTTCCTCCAATCGGGTGATCAAGATGCTAGCGGAGCAGCAGAAGACCAGGTGCACCTGAACACAGGGGACAATCTGCAGATCAAGAGCATCACCACACAAAGGAGCTCTCCTCCCATTCTCATGTTTCATCATTAATTGCACGTGGTCATCTCTCTGGTGTTTTCCCCATGGTTTTCTAACAACTACTATGACACCGAGTGGCACCACTTGTGACCAGAAATTGATTCAAATTACCAGTATGACCACCCCTGGGGATATATTCCAATACTTCATCAATTGGAGCAAACTTGATTTTATTGGGGTTTGTTTCAGAGAACACATATCTCGACTTTTGTAACAGTTACACTGGCTATTGGTCCATTTCTGGGCCCAATTCAAACTTCTGGGCTTGACCTATAAAGCCCTCAACAATGTGGGGTCAAACTCTGTATCTCTTTATGGAAGACTGTACATGTTTTAAGATCATCAGGGAAGGACTTCTAGGAGCATTTGGTCAGAACATGAGACTACCTCCTCTGCTGCTGCTCTCTCTGGAACTCCCTATCACTTGAGGCCCAGGGTGTTCCCTCCTCTGTGCTGCCCTTCTGCCATGTGGCAAAGACCTTTCTCTTCAGGTTGGCATTTTTTTAGTAACTGACCACCTCTGATGTTTATTTTTTAATAAGCAGGGTAGTTTTGTCTTTTCTTTTTTAATGTGTTGTAAAACTGTTTTAAACTGTTTAAAGGATTAGCACATAACATAATGTTTAGTTGCTTTTCAATATTGTAACAATCAGCTTACAATCATATTGTAAGCTGTCTTGGGTCCTCATGGGAAGGCAAGGTAAGAATAATTTAAAAACAATTAATAAATGAATGGCACCAATAAGATTCTGGCCTTTGTTTTGTTGATATTTGTAATTTGAAGCCTTGTTGTTGATTTTTAAATATATTTCAATTAGTGTGACAAGATGAATAATTGCACAGAACTGCCTATAATAAGCACACTGATCTCCACAGAAGAAAAATTTAAAGCATTTCTCTTAATCCCTACCATTTGTCATAGCTAAGAACGATTTCAATAATCAATAAATTGCCAGGCAGGTAGTACCATGGACAATGGTGACATCTCTTCCTTTGTAAAATTCTCCTATTGTTACTGAAGAGCCCTGTTTAGAAGCGACTGCGCGAACTGTTCTTCTGTTGTCCAAACAGTCCAAATAAGGGTCCCATTCCAGGTTCCTCTTGTTCACTGCCTGTATCCCTGCAGAAACCACTCCCAGAGCTTCACCCATGCGATCCTGGCAATAGGATTTGAATCTCCATTGAATCACTGCTGGTTGCGTGGAAGAAGTTGAAAAGTGGCAGCGAAGTACAACAGGCTGAAAGAGCATGGCTACCCGTTTCTTCTCGGGTACCATGACCTGCAATGCTTCAGTTAGAGCTGCAAAACAAAACCGACAGCATTAAAACAATCATGCCATTTGAGTACAAAGAAGAAATTAGATCTCAGACTATCCAACACAGAAAGGCTAAGATCCTGTGGCACAGCTCCGCATGATATTAGCCGAAGTCGTAAATTACCACTGATGAAGGCTGGCTCCAGCATCGGCTTCATCATCAGGGCTATCAACAGGGATGCTATTAGCTGAAGTGGCAAATTACCACTGATTAAGAGCTTCCTTTCACAATTTCAAGATGCATGACATCACTGTACTGTGCACAAGTCACATGCACTCCAAAGTCACTGTTAATCAGCAGTGGTTTGTCTTTAATTGGGCAGCTGATGACGTGATCATTGTTGCACAGATGAAGCTATGCAATAGGATCTCAGCCAATGTTTTAATGCAGCAATACAGCATCAAGCTAACCTCTACACCAAGTTGCAACAAGCATGGCATCTGTATGCTTCCCCCTTTCTGTTTCTTTCTCCTGCACAAATACAAGAACATGTATGGTGACTTTTGCTTCCATTTTTAAGATGAACTCCACCTTGTCATTTTGATCTGAACTCGCAAAATTGCAATCAACCTTAGCTACAATTTGACAGAAACGAGCCAGCTTCAATCTGGTTACAATTCTAGCTGTTTTCAACAAACAGCATTTTAAGGTATGCATATAATTTTAAAATGCAGCTGAACTCTGATATGATAACAATGGTTTACCACAGTGCCCTAGTAGATCAAACAAGCATTGATTGTTGTAAACAGCCCACAGTAACCATTGGGCATTAAATACATACATGCATTCATACATGCATGCATATATATACATCCATACATAGATACAGTCTGACAGACAACTCAGCTATTATTCTTCCCAAGGAAATACAGCATTAAGTTAGAGTATTTGTCAGAAGAATCACAAGCACTAATAACCTCTTTGTGTGGAATGCAGAAAGCAGTCTAAGCTTTCAGTAAGAAGGAAGACAAGATTATCAATCAATACTAGCCATGATGGCAATTCCAGGATTAGAGATACGTACTACCACATCTGAATTGGAGTTGCTATTGACCAGAAGTAGCAGGATACAATCACTCATGTTAACTTTCACACCATAAATAGTTTCCTTTTTCTTCTTTTGATTTGTTTAATTATTGAAATGAAATATCATGACAGAAAATTTCCCAAGAAAAAAACATGCAGCGAGTACAAAATGAATTGAACACTTGATCATTTAAGCATTTGTTACCTGAGGGTATTTATTGCCAAACAATTGCATCAAATACTGTTATCCAAGGAATTAAATGAAAATAGATTGTTATTGCTTCATCTGTACATGATGGTCTGTACTGGTGCTGCATTTTGTGCTATGGTATTTTACTGTATTGTATTACTAAGATATTTTATTGCATTTATATCCACCCTCGTTTTATTTATTATTGTTTTTATTTACTCTTTATTTGTTTATTTATGTATTTATTGTTATTAGAGATGGGTACAAAACAACTGATGAACTGTGCCAAAACAAAATGAAACACTGAACTACAGTGGTACCTTGTATAAAGAAATTAATTCGTTCCAAATGAAATGATGTTAAGCAATTTTTCCTTTATACAAATTTCCCATAGGAATGCATTGAAAACAGAGTAATCCCTAATCGTGACCATTTTTATGTTGTACAGATTTGCTCCATAGACGATTCTGTTAAGCATATTTCCCCTATCTCTGGAATTTTTTATGTTGTACAGATTTTATGTTATAAAAACTGTTTGTTATACAAGGGTCCACTGTATTTCCCTATTTTCACTATTTCCCACAACTAAAGAGGTGGCATATAAATCAGATTAATATACATATACAGACAGACATATATTGACTGCATTCTTTTTAATGACTGCTCCACTTTTTATATGTTACAGAGACTAGTGATTCTCAGACTGTCCTATGTTATATGACCCACCAAGCAATTTATCAAAAAAGTTGGGTCCCACTATGAACTCAAAAAGATTACTGTTTCCAAGAAGAAAATAGGTGTTTGCAGGTATTCTGTTGTTATATCTATCTTTTACTGCAAAATCTGAGAGAATAAAAAATTGATATAGTTTTGTTGGTAGTAAACAAATAAAACACATCTTGCTGTCATCATAAATGGTGAAAAGAGGGAATGAAGGGGATGAGGAAAAACACAGGGCATCCAAAGTTACTACTAGATTGTCAAATGTTACATCTGAGCAGGACTAAAAGGCCATAGATGATTATGAATGACAAAAAAGATCAACAGGAGATATCAATCATGTCGGAGGACATGGGGAGTGTGAGAGAGCAAATTAACTTAGTTTATTTCTATGTCGCTCTAGGTAGGGAAATGTACTGCTTTAATACCACTAGCCTTAAAGACCATACTGACAGGCTGCTCATACATGTAATAAATTTTAAAATAACAACACCCAAATTAAGTCAGAGGTGACAGTTGCTGAAAAACATATTTACTCACTGACATTTATACCCACGCTCTTAACTACAGGCATTCCTGAGGTGGTTACCAAATAAATCCTCTGAACACGAAGATAAAATAAGATCTCTATCTAGCCACAAAAAAGACAGAACTCAAAATCTTGTTGTATATTTCCACACCAGTGAGATACGAAACCAGAAGAATCATTGCCCATCACATACTGAATTACAAGGGTGTTGAGTGACAGAAATTCCCAGTGCCAATTTCTTGATTTGTAGCAATTTATCATTAACTTTTGTTACTGATGCAGGCCTAATTAATAGGATTCTGGCTACTGTAAAAAAGTAATAATAAAAACAAAAGAAAACATAAGTATTGAGAAATGAAGACTCAGAGGAGATATGACAGCACTTTTCAAATAATTGAAAGACTGTCATACAGAGGTTGGGCAGGATCTGTTCTCGAACATCCCAGAATGCATGGCATACAACAATGGGTTCAAGTTATAGGAAGTCTAATTTCAGTTGAATATCAGAAAAAATCCTCATACTGTTTGAGCAGGACAGCACGGGAACCAATTACCTCAAGAGGTGGTGAGGCATTCAAGAGAAATTTGGACAACCAACTGGGAGATATCCTTTGATTTGTATTCCTGCACTGAGCAGGAGGTTGGTTTTGATGGCATTATAGGCCCCTTTCAACATCATTCTTCTATGATGAACAGAATTCTATGATTCTATTATTGTGGCACTTTTAAGACTAATAGTGTAAGCTCATTTGGGCATAAGCTTTCATTACAACCTTGTCTGGATACATCAAGTAAAAGAAGCAGCAATACTGTTAAACCAGATTAGAAATAAAAAAGGATGCACAACGTTATATAAATGTTTGTGCTTTGTTTTATATTTAGTTTGTATATTCTTGCTTCAATGCCTTTATGTTTTTATCATTTGTTTTGACTATGAATGATTGTAATATTGTATGAGACTTCTATTATTAAATGTTTTATATAACATTCTTTAATTAAAAAAGAAAAGAAATAAAGACATACTATTTCTCACTAATGAGCAAGTAAAATATTTGCCCAAGTGAAAAAAAGTAAGAGAAAAGGAAAAGAAATAAACTGGTCATGTATTAAAGTAACAAGAGGAGAGCTATGTGGCCATCACAAAATACAAATGCAAGACTAAGCTATAGGTAATACCTTTATAGGCCACTAATTTAAAAAAAATCACTGCGGGCTTTTGAGGGCAATGCCCTCTTTTTCAAAGCATGTACCAAAAGTCCAAACATGGCAAAATATATGGTTTGCCAGAAAATTATTCTTAGAAGGTTCTTGGTAAGATGATTTTTGCCAGGCACATCCATTTTAGATGAGGCAGGAAGAAGCAAGGCTGTTGTAAAAGTTGCATCTGAATACAAGAATTATATTTCACATCTATTAGTAATCAATGTAAACAGACATTCTGATAATTCATCTTTTTGCTGGTCAGGATTATCTCCCCTTACTACAAGACTGGCTGGAAAACATCCCAAGTTACTTTTACATTCAATTTAGAAATAGAAGTAGGCAAAGCAACAATATTGTTTCACAGGCAAACGCATTTTCAGTACAGGCAAAAAGCACCTTCATTTGGACTATGTTTTTCAAAAGTACCACAGTACTAGGGCATACATGATTTTTATAAACCCTCTGTTGCTAAAAAACTTACACATCTAAATAAAGCAAGGCAACAAACAATCTCACAGTTTCTAACAAAGGTGAGATTTCTCATGGTAAGTAGGGTGAGGAATTGCTTAAGGAAACTGCACAGTTAGATGCAGAACAAAAGTGGCCAATTTAATTATAACATTAACAGGTACTATGTATGCGCTACTGACAGAAAGTTCAGTACAAAAGCAGAACTAGGGGTTGCTTTTAACATGAAAAGCCTAATATTCCAAAGAAAATTCAGTATATAAAGTGAAAGGTGGGTTAAAAATATTCAAAATAAAATAAATAAATATACAGTGGTACCTTGTATAAAGGAATTAATTTGTTCCAAATGAAATTCTGTTAGGCAAATTTTCCTTTGTACAAATTTCCCATAGGAATGCATTGAAAACAGAGTAATCCCTAATCGCAACCATTTTTATGTTGTACGGATTCACCCCATAGGTGATTCTGTTAAGCAAATTTCCTCTATTTCCGGAAGTTTTTATGTGGTACAGATTTTATGTTATACAAACCTTTTGTTATACAAGGGTCCACTGTATGATGTTATGCAAGGGAGTAATGAGCCCTTCACAGACTAAGCTTTCAGCCCCCGTTGGCTACTGTCTCAATGTACTGTATTCTTAGATTGAACATATATAATGTCAAAACTCCAGACTACAGTATACAGTTAAAACAGCCATTATCTGATACAAATATCTTTGCTTGAATCCATCCTGAATGGAAATAACAACTACATCTAGAAGAAAAACTGCTACTGGTTTTGGCAGTTTCTGGAGAAAGAGAAATCACAGTACAGTGAAAGCAATACACTGCACATTATTTTCTGTTACCGACGCATTGCCTATAGCAGTGTTTTTCAACCACTGTTCCGCGGCACAGTAGTGTGCCGCGAGATGTTGCCTGGTGTGCCGTGGGAAAAATTATCCCTGTATCCTGCTCGAGACCAAGGCAGCGGTGCGGCGCCGCGAGCCTGGGGCGTTTTGCCACAAGGCTTCCTTGGGAGATGTAGTTCCTCCCGCAGGTCTGAGAAGGGGAGGAGAGCGGACAAGGCTGGCCGTGGGCGGGGAAGGAGAAGAAATAAGGGAGGAGGAGGAGGAGGAGGAGGAGACTGAGAGCGAGAGAGTGAGAGAGAACCGGGAGACCCGCGCAGGCGCATTGCGGCGAAGGGCGCTCCAGAAGCACTCTTAAAGGTTCTTGGGGTTGGTTCCCCTCCTCGCTCACCGAACCCCCTCCCTCCCCCGCCTCGCACACTTGCTGTTTGCCTGCCTCCCGAGGGTGGGCGCGCGCCCCCTGCCGAGCCAGGTAGGATACCCCTCTTTTAAGGGTGGAGAGCGGGCGGCCGTTGACAATGGTCATTTTTTGTGGGGGGGGTAAATAAAGGGGAGGACATGGGAGGCTGAGGAGGAGATTCCTAGGACCTAGGGAGGAGGCGGGGATGGGGGGGTCCCTTCCGGGCCCTGTGGCTGCCTGGCTGGAAGGAGGTGGGGGGGGAGAAAAGGGAGGCTTATACTGGAAGGGGTAAAAGATGGGGGTTGGGGGTCGTATATGAAGAGCCTCCCCCAGCCCCACCTTCCTGGGTTTGCAAGTTCCTCTGAAAAAAAGTGCCAGGAGGAGGGAGGGGGAAGGTGAGGGCAGGCGGACATTTTGATAGGGATGCCTTGGGAGGGCCTGGGCTGGAGGATGGATTTGTTGTTGTTTTTTGGGGGGGTGAGAAGTGTGTTTGTGTGTGTCTGATAGGCACAGAGTTAAATTTTTTAACATTTTCTAATGGTGGTGTGCCTCGTGATTTTTTTCATGAAACAAGTGTGCCTTTGCCCAAAAAAGGTTGAAAAACACTGGCCTATAGAACCGACACTGCTATTCCCTCTGAAGACACACAAATCCAATTGAGAAGCAAAATTTTTATGTTCTCCCCATACTTTGGTGATATGAAGATTTGGTACCAGAATTTACATCTTTGTTAGACAGCATAATGGTGACGGTGAACTGGTGAGTTATGTGAAAGCTAGGAGAAACTCACATTCCTATCAGGGAAACTTTCTTTGGACGGGATATGTATTCAAGATATTCTAGAAGGAGATTTTAAGCAAGAACTACTGATGACAAGAACAATTTGTACTCTATTAATCCATCTGTGGCATCTGTTCTGTTGTAGGCAACCCCCGCCTTTCTTGCCTTCCTGATCTATTTCTTCATTTCCCTATCTGAGCATTATTCCTTAACAATGTCTGATGTAAGGCTTGCAAGTGTCAGTTTCTGAAGACAGTATCTTAGGGCTCTGTTGTAAACACTGAATCATGGGATATTCTCTATCACCAATCCCCGTGGAAATTAGAGCCGCATAGGACTATGAAGTACTGAATTGGTTGCTGCTATGAAGAAGCACATATCTTTATGATGCCTAGATATACTGATGTCCAGGAAACAAGTATACTACAAGTATACAAGTTTGCATACAAGGTGGGAAAGAAACAGAATGAAATTGTGATACAGTTGTACCTCGACTTACGAATTTAATCCGTTACGAATGCATGGTCTTAAGTCAAACTACTCTTACATCGGGGTACCTATCTAAAAAATCAAAAAAATAAGTTAAAAAATCAAAAAAATGGAAAAAAAATTTGTAAGTCGAGCAGACTGTATCTAAAATTTGTAAGGTGGCAGTTAAAATGCCAACAGTTTTCCGTTCTTAAGTCAAATTCTCTTAAGTTGAGCTGTTCTTAAGTCGGGGTACCACTGTATTTCTTAGAGACATCTCTCCCATTGCAGATCATAGGTTCACTGACTTAAAAGAGGAGAAACATGTCATAGGAATAGAACCTGTATGCTAGATCTGTTATTAAAATGCTACAATTTTCAGACCTATGTTGGTGCCTGCTGCAGTACTGTCCATCTGAATATACAGCCTGTCTTTCAAATATCTGAGGATAAGGAAAAGCTAAGACAACTCAGCAAGTAGCTATGGGATAGCATTCTTAATAGCCTGCTGGCTGTTTTGTTTTCTGTAAAGATTCTATATTAAAGTTTTCTTTGAGACAGACTATAGTATGTGATGGCCACATTTAAGATTGTCCCTCATCACAATCACCCGTGCTACTGTGCTTGATACATTCAAAACAACTGCCTGTGGATTTGGAACTATTAGCTAGGAACACATTCCTAGACTGCCTGCACGAATGTATTATTGGAACTCTATAAGGAGTTTCTTTCACATAATTCATTTTTCCTTTTAATATTTTAATGGAATAACATGAATATGCCCAATAGCATAGTTCAAAGTTGGAAAACTGACACACAGGTTCCACATACATAATTCTGAATATAGTCTTGATGACCACAGCACTACTTATGTCAGCATGACTATAAAGCAGGACTGGTTTTCAGACTTTTGATGACATTATATTCCATTAAATCTATGATTATGCAACATGTGGTACATAACAATCTCAGCCTAAACACAATAAAGGAACCATTCTGTACAAGCGACCAGTTTTGTTCTGTGATTTCTCAGAAGGAGCCAGTTAAGAATTTAGTTTGAGAATTGCTCAAAGGATCATTGCCACCACTTTGCAGAGCTTGGAAGTTTAATTTAAAATGTACTCCTGAAGTAAATGCATTAAACAAAAAATTAATTGTAACACATTACTTCCACATTCAGCCATGCTGTCTCTCTATACAGTTGTGTAGTCAAAGCAAGCCTTGATAGTAATCTACTCTATACTTCAAACTTTGTCCTTCTGCCAGTCTGACAAACAGAAAACAGAGAAGTGTATGGTACCTTTGAGGGTGAGCTATTAAAAGAAGGCCTCCTCTCTATCCCTTTCTTCTCTATTTACTTTCCAGTACCAAGGTTTGTAGCAGGGACTGCACCTGTACACCTCAAAAAGGTGTAAAAAGTCAGAACAAATGGGAGAGTGGTGGAGAAGAGAGGGAGTTGGAATGGTGGAGAGCAACAGCAGTAGCAAAATGAATAAATAAAATCAACTGGATGCAACAGGTCAAAGACTGAGGGTGCATTTGTCCTGCAGTCTGGTTCAGCTTGAGAAAGGGATTGTTCACTCCTTTTCCCAGTGGCTCCATGGCATACATACCATCAATGCCTATCTGAACCTTTTTGGGTCACTGTCAGGGATTACTTTTGTTTTGTTTTGGTGCTGGTAGGAACACTCATTTCAGTTTAGTTCCAGCATATGCTAGTTCCAGCTGGCTAATAGCCCATTACTGAAGCCGCTTAACAATCATGAGAAAAGAAAACTTCCTTACCACCAGCCTGCAAAGGGTAGGGAGAGGAAGCTTTGTATCTCCTATTAAGTGTTTCTAGTGCACCAGCCTTGCTTTGAAGGGGATCTTGAGAGAGAGAGAGAGAGGCCTTTCAAAGCATTGCTGATACACTATGTATCAGTGATAATAAAAACAATGAGCTGTCTATTCAGTTCTGAGTAATAGGTTTCCAGGGTGTTTCAAGTAGAGGTCACTCAAAAGTCGTTTACCATACTCTTCTTCTGAGGGTGCCCTATCTGTGTGTAGCTTGCCCAAGGCCACACAGGCTAGCTCTACTCACAGGAAGCCCAGTGAGGAATCAAACTTCCAACCTTTGGCTCCACAGCCAGACACATAAGCTACTGAGCTCTCCAGTCAGCTACTGTGTCAGTGACCAACAATTGAAAAAGAAATACAAAACTTCATCTTCCTTTCCCTCTAAAGGCAAGCAGTAAGGAAGCTTCCCATTTTTCGAAATCATTGAGTAGCTTAAGCAAAGCATGGAGGAAGATTTTGTGTGTGTGTTTTCCTTTAAAGAGAAAGAAGAGTGGTCCAGATTGTGCTAAACAAGGTTGCTGGAGGTATAATATCATAAATTCTTGTATGTGGATGCATGGATCACCCAAATGATATTTCACACCATAAAATGACCCTGTTTAGCATCATCTAGGCTGCTCCAAAATAGATCAGCTGTCCCTTAATATTTCAGGCAGGTTTTTCCTTAAGTCACTGGCTGTCTGAGATGGGTTTTTGAACGGGTTGTTGTGGCCTGGTACTTTAAAATGTGTTTTTAGTGTTTATTTTAATTACTATTTTAACATAATACTTGTTTAATCGATTTTAAATATGTGTACACTTACTGTTATTAGCTTTTTAATTGTGTCCTTTTAATTATGCAAGCCACCTTCAGCCATTTTAAGAGAAAAATGGGGGTAAATATTTTAAATGAATAAATAATAAAATCAATATTTAAAATGAATGAGTGTGTGTGTGTGTGTGTGTGTGTGTGTGTGTGTAACAGAAATTGCTAAAACAGATTTCTGCATGCTTTTTCTTCTTTTGCTTGTGTCCATCACACTCTATGGTTTCCTGCCTGTCTTTCCTCACCAATAGTAAAGATGTCTACTGCTGCCCTATATAGCTTCTCTCACCTGCTGTAGCCTCTCATAGACCCATTTCTACACACCAACAGGTTTCTGCCTGCAGGAATCACCATGTATTTCCACTGAGCTACATCACTGGGGGGAACTTCTTGTTAAAAAGCACTGGGTGGTGGTAAAAGTGTGGCACTACAAGTGCTTCTCAAAATCACAAGGGGGTATGGTACCTACAAATGTGAAGACCTGAGATCAACCTAAAATCAAGCAAAGAAAGAAACTGAACAGTACAAAAGTAGCACCATAGCACCTTTCATTTCCTGTGCTCACTTCAGTTTATGATTTCACCACCATGGCATGTATTCTTCTGTTTTACTGGAATGCCCAACCACATTTTCACATTTACTGCCCAGAGTGGCTTCATATCAGATGGGTGGTATATAAATCAAATAAATAAATAAATAAATAAATAAATAAATAAATAAATAAATAAAATCTATTTTAAAAAGAAAAACATCCACACATTGTGTGTACAACACTATATCTCTAGTTCCTGAGTATCTAAGGACAAAAAGAACCAAGAAAAAAATGAAAGACTTATTCTCCCCCATCCCCTGCAAAATTAACATATTTGCACATAACTGAAAGGCAGGGACAAGCTAGGGGATAAGCAGCATGTCTGGATTTGCTCACCCAAAAGAAATAAACCCAGCACCCACTCATTCCCTTTACAATAGCACATACTGCCAGAGTGTAGCTAAATAAAGGGTTCTTAAACTGGGTTGCTGGCCTTTGTGTGAGAGAATACAGGTGGAAGGGTTACTTCTTGCTTGGATATGCATAACAACTGGGATCATTTCTAGGTTCCTAGTCTGATACTTTACCCTGAAAAATCCCTAGCTTTGCTTCCCATGTATCCTCTCATGAAACCACTTACATAACTTCACTCAACATTACAAAGATGGCAATTCCTACAGTCCTTTCAAGAAGCAATTCTCAATGCCTTATAAAAACTATTGAGCCTTGGCATTCCATTCATAATATGCTAATCTGACAGGGATTCCTGAGGATTCCCTCCTTTTCCTATTCATTTACAGATGGAGAGTCATCTGAGGGCATCTACACATGGGTGCAGGAAAATAACTGAGCTCACATGTATACAATGTGATCTATGAATGTCATGGAGAGCTGTACCTTACATGTATGTGGGTGTCATAATATTCTGTTATGAACATTATGACATTTTCTGCAGCAAAACAGTATAGACAGATCTGGTAACAGCAAAACAGGTGATGCCAAATTCTTTAAAAAATCTCATAAAGTAGGGACAAGAAAGATAACTTATGGTCAAAGAATAAAAAGGAACATGCTTCTTCAAGCAGTTGGAACTGATAAAAGAACAGATACAATATAAGGTACATGTCCCAGTGTCAGCACATATTTTTGTTTTCACTCCAGCAAACTCTTAAGTTCCTCCCCACAAAAACATTAACAGAAATTACTTGTCAAGAATGTAGACAGTTCCGAAAGACTGTGAAGGACAGGAAAAAACTGAGCACCACCACCAAGACCTTTGTGAACAGCTAGTGAAAACACATTCATTCATTCATTCATTCATTCATTCATTCATTCAGACTGTTGCATGCTCACCCCTACCCTCTACAGCAGTGTTGGCGAACCTATGGCATGGGTGCCAAAGGTGGCACTTGGAGCCCTCTCTGTGGGCACTTGACATCGCCCCTTCACATTCCCATGTATTTGGGTTAAATTGCTGTATATGCACTTTGTGAAAAATTAGTGGGTTTTGAATCACAGTTTGGGCACTTGGGCTCTAAAAGGTTCACCATCACCGCTCTACAGTACCTGCCTTTTGTACCAATACAGGCGTACTGATTCTTGCAAATACAATTCATGACCATGCCATGATGTGTTAATGAGAGCATCCACAATAACCAGAATATCTCTAGAGAGCTGCCCACTGCCTTCTTTAACACAACACACTTATCCTCTCCATGTGCAAGCCATAATCACAGCATGAAAACACAAGCAGAAGAGAGGAGCAAACACTGGCTCATATTAGCATCCTACAGTTGCAGCAACTAGGAAATGAAAGTCATGGAGCAACCTGGGTTGCATTTACCCTAGAAAGACAGGGGAGTGAGAGTCAGTCTAGACTAGTAGGCTACATTTTCAGCTGCAGAAACAGCAAACTATGGATAAACAAGGTCCCTAAATAGTGGAACACATATATGAGCATCAGCCGGACTTCCATGGAGTAGACCTCTAACATGAGGAGAAAAAACAACTAACGCGTCAGTAACGGACATGCAGTACTCCAGCAAGGGACTAGAACAACATGAGTGGCAAGCTGGGGGGGAGGGTGTTTACAGGAGTCACTCCCTATCCCAGAAAATTAAATTAAATACAGGCTCTATACAGGGAACTCTAGAGAGGACATCTTAATTCAGTACTCACTGGTTTCCTAGTGCTAAGATTATTAAAGAAAGGGAAGAATCTGAGTCCACTGAGTGATACCGTTTTGTCGCCTTAACTCTCCATCAACATATTCCTCCCCCACAGTTTTAAACACAATTGCATATATTAATCTGCATTAGTAATTTTGAGAACAAAAGTAGAAGTAGTACTGATTCTGTTTGAAATATCAACATATTTATGTAAGATGCACACACACAAAATCTTTCTATGAGCCCTGGAAATCCCAGACTTCCCCCTTCCTTCCTTATCATCTCCCCTTCCCCAACACATTTCTCTAAGAGATGTGTGTCCAGCTATGAAAGATTCCCATGGGAAGTGTATCCTGTCGAAATCACAACCACCAAAATGTTCCTTACAGCCCCTGCTCCCTTTCTTCACTCCCCAGCAACCCACACATGAGGTAAGCTTGCCTATTCTTATTCAAATTTAGAGGAATTTTATTTTAGACAGAAAATCAGTGTGAGAACACACCGTGCTTTAAAGTCAGCCAAACTGATAATTAAAGCGGTTGTCTCAAACATGCACAAACACACATGCTGAGACTGGATTTAACATTCAGCTACAGTACCACATTTTCTATCACTAACAACCTTGGACACTCTTGCAACATTAAGGAGATAAGCACAATGAATCCCATAGGATTAAAAAAAAGTTTATAACTCTAGTTATTAACTTTAACGATGATATGGGAAGGTGAAGCTCTTACCTGTTACCCACAAGAAGGCAGCCCAGCCTAACAAAAACCCGTCCATCGTGGTGCTTCCAGACAAGAAAGGAAAAGAATTGGGTCAAGGAGGGAAATAGGAGACACAGAAAGAGGCTCGTTGTAACAAATCAATTGGCAGCCCGAGAAGTCTCCTCTCCCCCGTTATCTGCCTGTCTTCCACCTCGCATAAAACTCAGCTTGTGAGCAGACTGAGTTCTGAATGGGAAATACCACTCGGTTAGGGGGAAACAAAGAAAGCATTGCTTTTTTTGTTAATCTCTTCCCTACTGGTTTACTTATGAATCTCAAGCGAGGGGAAAATAACTATTAGCTAGCTTTATTCTTCAAACAAAGCCCAGATTGAAAAAAAAGAGCAAAGCTTCTTATATTTTAACTTTTCGCCTCCCCCCACATCAGAATTCTAAGACTAAAAGAGTTTCTAAATCACATGGCTGTCCTGCCTGGCCACTGAAGCTATCTAACCGAGTTCATCACTGGACAACCTTACTATTAAGGAACAAATGTACTGACTGAGAGATTAATTAAAGTGAACCAATTATTTTAAAAACAGTCTGAGCAGAATTTAAAAAGAAAGGAGGAGTGAAGGTAAATGAGGGGTAAAGGGGGTAAAATCAAAATTTTCAGGAGTTCAAGGATATTTATCTATTTACATAAAGAAAATGTCTCATTTATTTAAACGTTTAATGCATACACACACACACACACACACACACACACACACAGAGAGAGAGAGAGAGAGAGAGAGAGAGAGGAACATACAAAATCATTAAGTTGTCACATACAGACAAATGGTCTCTGAATTATTCTGATTCTAATATGTCAAGAAATGTGAGGCATTCAAGGAATCATTTATCATTGCCACCTCGCAGTAAGTTTGCATGACTGAGTAGGAAGTTGAATCCTGATCTCTTAAGTGTCAGTCCAACACTCTATCCACTACACCAGTGTTTTTCAACCTTTTTGGGCAAAGGCACACTTGTTTCATGAAAAAAATCACGAGGCACACCACCATTAGAAAATGTTAAAAAATTTAACTCTGTGCCTATATTGACTATATATAAAGTAATTTTTCAATTTTTCCCACGGCACACCAGGCAACATCTTGCGGCACACTAGTGTGCCGCGGAACAGTGGTTGAAAAACACTGCACTACACCATGCTGGCTATTTGATGTATAAATAAAACAACATACATTTAGTAGGAAACCCCATATTTATTACAGTATTTATTTGTCATGTGGCTGAAATCTGTATAGTAAGTCACAACTAGAGTTGGCCCATTGAATAAATGGAACTTACAGATGAGTTGGCTCACAAAATTCCCACAGATTTAATGGGCCCTCTCTAGTTGTGACTTAAACATGCTAAGCAGCAGAATTTTAACCAAAAAGACTGAGGATTTCTGTGTATCTAGTTATTAGAGTAGCCGTGTAGCTAGATGGAGCGGTATATAAATAAATAAATAAATAAATAAATAAATAAATAAATAAATAAATAAGGACACCTATTTAATCTAGTTTCTAGACTGAAATAACATGCAAACTGTAAAACAAAGATAAGAAGCCATGTAAATTGGAATGGGAGATACATTCCATGTATTTTGTGCAGATTTATCAAAACTCAACTAGTCCAATTTTAACATCATACACGTAACAGGTGTTAATAACTGTAACTGGTGAAGGAACTACTAACTATGTAGTGAGAGGGATGCTCTGGCATTCCCCGGTGGACCATTTGGCATGGTCTTGTACCTCCACCCCAGGCTTTACAGTGGTGGCCAAACTTCGGCCTTCCAGAAGTTTTGGACCACAACTCCCACAGTCCTTTGTCATTGGCAGTACAGGCTTGGAATTCTGGGAGTCGTGGTCCAAAACATCTAGAGGGCCGACGTTTGGCCAGTACTGCTTTAGGCTGACCTTGGTGACAAGGCATTCTGAGAACATAAGAGAGGAAGGTCCCAGGTAGAAGGAAGGAGTAAGATGCCAATGAGATGCCCCTGTGGGGTTTTAAGCGAGCTTCACAGGAACTGGGCTTAAAAGAACAGGAGTGGAGAAATATATTAGCAATGGGTGATCCTTTGCTGAAAAAGAATCAGAATAGAAGCTTTGTAGCACCCATCTACTAAAATAAAAAACAAATTATCCAGCACACAGTGCTATTTTATAAGGGTTGCTTCAAGCTTTCAAAAACATTTTAAACCACTCTTTTAAAAGAAGGTGATTTCTTTTAAAAATGTGGAATTCTTTTTCAGTTCCTAAAAATGCAGTCTGAAACTCTGGTAGCATCCATGTTCATTCAGGACGAACCCGCACAAAACAGGTGAGGAAGAAATGCAGCATGTGGATGAGTCACTTTCTTTCAATAGAAATCCTCCACCTTCTCAGAGACAGCATAAATAATAGCATCACATTAGTCTTTCTCATTTCAGATCAGTTATGGAGTTGTTCAGACATATATCTCCAGAGGACTAGTTTCCTGTCTTATATATAAAATAAGATAGAATAATCATACGACAGCACAAAAATATAAAATTAAAATTTGCTTTTACTTATCCGTTTTTTTCATCAAATGTCAATAACTACCCTTAGCCCCATGTTGGAAGAAACCTGTTGGTAGTCTTCCAAATTATAAACACTGTTTGTACTTAAAACCCTGGCATAAGTATTTGATTCATGTTTTCTTCTTTTCCTTTTCCTCCAGTACTAGGAAGCAAACTTGGCATTGATTTGTTGAAAATAAACACTGACTCATTGCTAAGGAAAGAGGTTTCCAATTCAAGGAAGCAGCATTGTTCTGCATGCAATTCTGATATCTTTTCGCTTCAAAATATCCTTACGTTTTGGGTGTATGCTAGATAGGCTCAGTGTGTTATGTGCAAATGAATAATCTCTCAAGCCACAATTCACTCCAGATGAGACCTTTAATCTCCTTTCTAACATCTGCTTAAAAGTTAACTTGAGAGTCCCGCAGTACCTTTGATATTAGCAAGTTATATTCAGCATGAGCTTTTCTGACATACCCCACTTCTTCAGATGGATAGGAGACAGTGCTCAAGCCACAGCTTTATATTCGCATTACTAAATATACTGGGACTGGAAACAAATAGAATGAGATATAGAAAATGACAATTGTCTGTCTTATTGCCCTGTTGCACATGGTTTAGATTATTTTTTCTAACAGCAATTTGCTATCAAATATGAATCAAAATAGAATTCTGTCATCAACTAAACCAGGCGTAATTGTCAAAGCAAAGAAAATCTTACTTAAACACCTCAAAAAATAACTGATTTGTGTAACTGAACTTCTTATTGTCAGAATGCTTGTGCTAACTGATCATTGAAAAGTTTATGACCAGAGTTAATACTATAGTTATAATAGTTTCAACCTGTCCCAATGGAGATATAGAGAAATACAGTGGCCAAAATCCTATTGCTTACAGTAGTAAATTGCGCTAAAGTAGGTCCATTAATTCAACTGGGATTTGGTGAATTAACCTGTCCCTAGGTTCCATTGATTCAAATAGGTCTATTCTACCAGCAACTTACTGGAGGAAAGCAGGTTGCAGTTAGAATAGACACATTTGAATCAAGGAAACCTACAAAGGTATTGACCAACTAAATCCTCATTGATTCAGTGGACTTATTCTATAGCAGTGATGGCGAACCTATGGCACGGGTGCCAAGGGTGGCACTCGGACCCCTTTCTGTGGGCACCCGATATTGCCCCTTCATAACCACCTGTATACAAGTTAAATTACTGTATTGGCACTTTGCAAAAAAAATTAGTGGGTTTTGAATTGCAATTTGGGCACTCGGTCTCTAAAAGGTTCGCCATCACTGTTCTATAGTGATTTACTATTTTGGCCAGTGCTGCAGATTTTTTGATTTTTTTAAATTATTTTATTTTATTTGCATTTACGTGGCCCCTTCTTTAGGGACTTCAATGACAATACAGACCTACAGATCAGGAATACCGTAGTCTTCTGCCATCTGGCTGTCCCGATAAGGCAGGAGTAAAGGCTATAAGCCAAACCCTCTGCTTTTATTGTCTCAGTTTCACTCAAAATAGCACAAGCAACATTTTCTTAACTATGGAGAGGTCAACAGTTAAACATTTCTGAGTTCTTCCCTCTTTTTACAACAACAAATTTTATACTGTTTCAAAGCAAAGTGGGCTGCTTATATACCGCCCCAAATTTTTAAAATGTTATTATAGAACACTCCCAAGTTACTGGCCAATAATTAGATAATGCTTTATGCAATCTAAAATTAGACCAAGAAATACAGTTCTGCAGTATTTGCATAAACTGGCATGCTATGAACTACAGAGTTTAACCTTCAATCAATCTGGCCCCAAACCATTTTCTAGCACCATTCCCGCGCAGCACTGTATCAGAACCATCAATTTGCTTCCTGTTGCAGCCAGAACTTTTGTGGAGGGGGGGGCACCCAGTGCTCACCAAAATTAGAGTGAATGTTGGACATGAGGGTTTCTTATTGGCTGAGACTTTTCCAAAAGGCCATATTAATGCCATAGAACAACGTTCAGTGGTACCTTGTATAAAGGAAATAATTTGTTCCAAATGAAATTCTGTCAAGCAAAATTTCCCATAGGAATGCATTGAAAATGGATTAATCCCTAATCGTGACCGTTTTTCTGTTGTACGGATTTGCCCCTTAGGCGATTCTGTTAAGCGATTTCCCCCATCTCCAGAATTTTTTTCCTTTAAGCAGATTTTTTGTTAAACAAACATTGTTATACGAGGGTCCACTGTATTTCATGTGGATAACATGGCACTTTTCAGAGGAAACCCGTTTCACAGCCAAATAAGATACTGTAGTTCAATTATGCAAAGCATTTGAGTTTTTAAAAGAATAGCACTACTTAATTCAATTTTAAAACACTTGATGGTCTTCAAATGTTTCTGAAATGGCTTTCTTATGCTTGTTAATAATATGGTTTGTTAACATTACACAAGAACAATAATAACACTGGGCAAACTTACTAGCAGTACAAAGCATAAAGTCAGCTCTTCTTCTGTGTCATAATTTCAGATAGACAGACATGATTCTTATGTACTATTTTCCACCTGTAATTTCTCTCCGCAGTAAGCATGTTAAGTCTCCTTTACCCCATTGCCCCCCCTTTTTAAACCACCAAGTTGACACCCTATATCTCAACAATCAGACTTCCATATAAAGTTTATCTTTATATTTACACAAAGCAGAGGGGGAAGAAAAAGAAATTTATTTATTTATTTATTTATTTTTACAACTTATATGCCACCCACTACCCAAAGGTATATGATATTACAGCTCCATTTATAGACACCTTTGGTCCATTTATTGAGAGAAAGGCTCCATATAAATAAAGTGAAAATAAATATATGCTATGCCGAACATGAGGAATAACTGTATCGGAAATTTGCTACATCAATATTGCACTTGTATGTACATATCAGTAAGGAAGAAAGTAGCACAAGAAATTGTCCCAGAGTGCAGAAAATTGGCTGAAATCCTGTACACTGAAGCACAACATAACCTGCATACGGTAGTTATGGCAGGCATTCCGCCCTAGCAACAAGGATTGCACAACTGATCACACATTCCTCATTTTGACCAACTGTCCAATGTGCCAGCAGAAGTCCTTTGTAAACACTGCTTCTGCCTCGGCACAATTGCAGTTGAGCTACCACTAGCATATGATCCATTTGTAACCACATAGCTACCCAGTAAGATTCCAGCAACTGTCTGGCTTAAACTGCAATAATAGCATAGCATACATGCCCACATTTAATCCCCCTTTAACATTTTATATGAAAATTCACTTTCCTTGTGTTCTGCAGAACATACATCCAGCATTCTCAATTTACCTTGCAGCAATTTCCATAGAAACAGTGATTTCTACAGCATTTTGAGATGTGAAGCAATCCTCCACAAATAAATGTACAGTATCTCTAAATTGCTTCATTACATTCACTAAAGGCTAGCACATCACAAAAAGTACCATTTAACACTGCAGCGACTTTATATTGTTTCACCAGTTTAGGAAGACCATCATGTGCTATAAAAGCTTTCCTCTGCTAACACTCTACAGTTGGAATTGTTTTTCCTCTCCAGCACCTTCACAACAAATTGCTATTGAAGCATTTAGTTACTGTGTCTCAATATACATTTTGTTCCTGACAGAATCTAGTCACTTTATCTTCCACTGTATTTCTTTTTTGATGATGCTCAAAAGAGTGGTTTAAACATGTTCATTGCATGTTCATTGATATGTTTTTCTCTCACCATTGTGTTCCTGTAGGTACAACCTACTGACTGAATAGCACAATGGTAGTGACCTATGGAATTAGGAGATGGCCAGTGTGCTAGACACAATTGTTCCCAAATGTCCCATTCCATGGACTGAAGCCAGTCTATCTTCCCGATTCACCAAGAAGTTGGCAGTAATGTTTAGTGGGATGAAGACCAGAGCAACAGCAACACAAAACCTGAAGTGATTCTGATTGAATATTGACTAGAGCTCTTTGCAAGGCCTAATTCACAGCAATGTTGGCTACAAATAAATGAGTTTTTCTCTGTCAGTACTGCATCTGCTCATAGTCATCCAACAGAACTGCTCTGAGTGGTTAAGGGCCTCTTATGCATTGTCCCACTGAAGAGAAAAATGTATACCACTCAGCAGCCCACTGTGAACAATTTGCATGGTACTTTGCAGTAAAATTGCTTGAATCTATTTTAACTCAGATACTGTATTTGAGGCAGTCCCAGTGGATGTAATATTGGCTCCCGCTTGTCAATTAGTAATGGCTATATTTCAACTTTTAAATGTTTGAAAATGGGGACAAAAAAACTTGAAGATGTGAAAGGTTGCATGTTGGATTCCCACCCCTCCCAACTCACAAAAGCCGTCAAGAGAGACCTGACAGAAATGCTGAATGGCTGAATCTTCAAGAAAGCAAGATTTTGAACTACCTAAAAGAAGCAGTTATAAGACCATTGTTGGAAAATCCCTCATTGAACCCTGCCATGCTGGTTAAATACCAGCTAGTCCCCAATATCCCATTCTTAGAAAAGGGTGCCTGAATACACAGTGGCCTTCTGGCTCCAGAGGTCACTGAATGAAGCAGATTATTTAAATCTGCTTCAGGTTTATAAGGTTTGGAGGAGAAACAGCTTTGGTTGCCTTGATGGATGACCTATGTCAGGAACTAGAAAGAAAGTACAGTTCCCGGTCAGTTCTGGACACTGAAGCATTTGATACCATCAATCATGGCATCCTTCTGTGTTGTCTGTCCAGAATAGGACATATTAGCAGTGTTTTATACTGGCCCCAGTCCTTGCTAGATAGCTGATCTCAGAAGGTAGTTTTGCCCCTCTGATTTATGCCCTGTTCTCTTATGCTATTTAACCTACACATGACATTCTACTCCCTTTTATCCTTCCACCAGCAGTTGAAGACCCACCTCTTCAAGCAGGCATTTCATAACCACAACTGAATCTCTGAATGCTGTTTGGTGAATAGAAGGGAGGAAATCAGCTTTATTTGTAGCTTGTTAGCCATTTGAAGCCTCTCCTCCAAACATCTGGTACCTGGGTCTACTTGTTTCTCACTTTCCTTCCTGTGGGTTTCCTTCCTTCCTTCCTTCCTTCCTTTTCTGTTAAAGACTTGCAGTCCTACTGTTAGGCCAATTAGGTGACCAAAAAGTGGAGAGGTGGTGAGGAATCAGTAGCAAGTCAGGAAGAAAATGTCACTTCAGCCTTTTTTTCCAGCTTATTAAGCTACCTCTGCCCTATCCATCCAGATTTGCAAGGAAGAACAGTTGGAGAAGAGCTGCCTTCAAACTACCTCCCTTCTCTCTCTGCCAAATGCTCACTCTTCTACCCCCGCCCCTCCGGCTGCCCAGCTGCTTCAGTACTAGAGATCTAAAATTTCTGGAAAATTTGAAGCCATGGGGGGACTTTGGGAAAAAACATTATTCCTAAACCTCATTTTCCCAAAGTGCCCAGAATTTTTACATCTTTATCCAGCACTCAATTAGCAAACCTCTAAAAGAAAAAAATAATGAATCAGTGAAACCAAACAAGAGGGGAAGATGAAAACAGACCCTGGCGCCAAGTGTTGGGAAGAAAGGATTCAAACAGCAGCCAGTTTCCCCGCTGCCCTTCCTCTCTCACTCTTACTAAAGTTATGTTGAAAAAAATGGCTACAAATCCTTCCGTACTGGCTCAAGCAGCATAATCCTATTCACATTTATATTGGAGCAAGTTCCACCAAATTCAATGGGGTGTGATGTTGGGCAATCATATGAGTGACAAATTTGCATGTGCTTATCACTGCTCCCAACTAATATAGTATTGATTCTAGTTTAGTTTTATCTGCCTAGCTATGCGTGAAATTGCTAGAAATGGTATTTCACACAGTAATACAATAATATTAGGTATCTGCCCACAGGATCTTGTAATGTAACTTTTAAGAAATGCAGTATGGTGGGAAATGAAGAAAAAGACAGAATGAATGTGCAGCAAAAGCAGATAAAGTTGGTCAAATTACAATTATTACAGGATCCTAAGCATTTCACGGATAGAGAAAGCAACCAATGAAGAAGTGTTCAAACAAATGAATGAAGGCCACAAAATCATAAAGCATTACTACTGTCACGTTCATGAGAAACAAGAAATACAGATTGAAGCAACTGACCACTGAAGGTAATATAAACAAAAAAGAAATGTGTGAAGAAGAAAGCATGTGATTGGCCTAAATGGAGCACAACACCAATGCTTAGACTACAGCATCCAAATCAGCATCCATGACGATGGCCAGTCTCTGGTAGGGCAGGAAGAAAAAATATGCTATTGCACAAAAGACATAGTTTGCACAATAAAAATAAATGGATAATGAAATAAAATTAAACAAATTACTGAGGAATCCAAAGCTAAGAAGGTTGCTAAAGTACAGTCTGAGTTGCTTTTGCTCTGCCAGCCCAAGACAGGTAGACACTAAGCTCCTGGTAAGAGACCCAGTTAAGCAGTAAACTTTGAAAGAAAAAAATGTCACTCCTAGCTACAAATTGCATCCTTATAACACTTTAAGGTTCTTAATAGAAAAGCCATTTTTGATTCCTCTAGTCAAGATTGCTCCACCATCACGAAGAAACAGCACACAGAGACTACGCACATTTACACTTTGATGCATGTTTCTTCATAATGAAGCTTTTTGTAGCCTTGAATCTGTCAGGCAAACTTTCAGTTTAAATGAACTGTACATTGAGGGATTTTGTTAACTATGTTCAACATTTATTTGGCAGTGAAAACTGCACAGGGGTGGGGAGCGGGGGAACACACACCTCTGACATTTTTAACACAACCCTAAACATAGATGGTGTTGTGATCTTACAATAAAAGGCTATGTCTTCAGTCAGCATGTCTTCAGTTAACAAGAGGAAGAACATAAGCTCATTTTATTGTGGAATATTGATATGGAATAAATATGAAGCTACAAAAGAAAACCTCTTTCCTCTCTACACTGAATAGTCAGCTTGAGGTGTGTCAATTTAAGGGGAGGTGGTGAGGTGTGTATGTTTTAAAGAACTTCTTCCACAGTGTTATATCCCCAATCAAGATGGCATCACTAATAGAGATTTTTGACATTAGTAGCACAGTACTGTACCTTGGGAAATTTAATTAAAATGAATTTAAATATTTGTTACACAAAGTCTGGAATGTTTTTTCTCTATTAATGCTACCAAAGAAACCTGTATGCTTCACATAAGGCTAGATTCAAAAGCCTGTTACTGCTGCCTTGGCATTTATAGAAAAGGGCACTATTGTTTTCTTCCAGGTCCTCCTAGGCCTTGTGAAAACCTGAATAAACCTCTTACCCATCAAGCCCCAATCATTTGTCTTGGAGTGGAGCTTAACTGCAGTTCTCTGCTGCACAAAATATTTGCCAATAGTTTGGCCTTCCAGGCCTTCCCACGTTCTCCCCCTTTTTAAATACCATGCAGCCTGATGGAAGTCTTCTGGTGAATTTCTGTGCACTTTCAGTTGAAATAAAGCTGCATGTTGTTCAGTCGTTCAGTCGTGTCCGACTCTTCGTGACCCCATGGACCAGAGCTCGCCAGGCCTTCCTATCCTCCACTGCCTCCCGGAGTTTTGTCAAATTCATTTTGGTTGCATCGATGACACTGTCCAACCATCTCATTCTCTGTCCTCCTCTTTTCCTTTTGCCTTCGATTTTTCCCAGCATCAGGGACTTTTCCAGGGAGTCCTCTCTTCTCATGAGGTGGCCAAAGTACTGGAGCCTCAGCTTCAAAATCTGTCCTTCCAGTGAACATTCGGGGTTGATTTCTTTCAGAATGGATAGGTTTGATCTCTTTGCAGTCCAGGGACTCTCAAGACTCTCCTCCAGCACCACAGCTCAAAAGCATCAATTCTGATCAGCCTTCTTTATAGTCCAGCTCTCACTTCCATACATCACTACTGGAAAAACCATAGCTTTAACCATCCTGACCTTAGTTGGCAAAGTGATGTCTCTGCTCTTTAGTATGCTATCTAGGTTTGCCATTGCTTTCCTCCCAAGAAGCAGGCGTCTTTTTATTTCATTGCTGCAAGTCGCCATCTGAAGTGATCAAGGAGCCCAAGAAAATAAACTCTGTCATTGCCTCCATTTCTTCCCCTTCTATTTGCCAGGAGGTGATGGGACCAGTGGCCATGATCTTAGTTTTTTTGATGTTGAGCTTCAGCCCATTTTTTCCACTCTCCTCTTTCACCCTCATTAAGAGTTCTTTAATTCTTCCTCACTCTCTGCTATTAGAGTAGTATCATATTACTAGCTGCATATTACTGATGGACTTTGAATTGCATTCCTATTAAAAGTATTAATTATCACAAACACTTTCTTTTCCAGGAAACTGAACCACATTTCCACTGAGGTCTAAAAGGTTTCATATTTACATTATGTTCCATTGGAACTAATTCCCATTTATGGCAACTCTACCAATTAACAGCCCCCCAAAACACCTGTCGTTGACTCAGGTATTGCAAACAAAGGGCTGGTTTCTCCTCCTGAGTCAATCCATGTAGTAAAACTTATGGGTTCCAGTTACTTCCCGCCCCCCAAAATATATTGGATTAAGATGGCCTGAGTTTTACTTGCTTTGAGTTACTCGCTTTGCCACGCTAGCAACAAGTCGTTTTAAAATAGACAGCGTTCGTCTGTGCAAGCGTATGAGGCAAAATCCAAAGAAAATCCGAAGAAACGAAACAAAAAAGTGGATTACGATGGCCTGAGTTTTACTTGCTTTGTTACTCGCTTTGCCATGCTACCACTAAGTCATTTTAAAATAAGCAGCGTTGGTCTGTGCAAGAGTATGAGGCAAAATCCAAAGAAAATCCAAAGAAACGAAACAAAAAGTTTTTAAAAATGGCACCTTAAAGGACTTACTGGATTTTAACGTGAGCTTTCGAGGGCTATATTAAGACTATAATAGTTAGTCTTGTTTTTGACTATCTTTCGGTTTTTTTGGATTTTACAGTCAAGAGTTTAAGTCCCTACACTTATAATCTCCTCGTCTCACGGCGACGGTTATACTAAACGATAATCGCAAAGCCCAGCCTCGGAGCAAACCCAAAGCACAAGCCCCGCCCCCTCCCTTCCCCCCGCCGCCGCCGCCCTGTGCCGCGCGCACGTGGCGCGCGGAGGTTCCTAAAAAAGGCGCCGCGCGCTCGGCCTGCCTCTTCCTCCAGAAGGCCGAGGAGCGCCGTGGGCCGTTTTGTTGTCCTGCCTTTCCCCTGGGCGCGCGGGACCCGGCGAGTGCCTCGCGCGCGATGCCCAACCGCAAAGGCGCGCGCAACGCCTACTATTTCTTCGCTCTGGAGATGGTGCCGGAGCTGAGGCGGCGGGGCCTGGCCGTGACGGGCGTGGCTCAGGCTATCCCGCACTGCTCCAACGACTGGGCGGTGAGGGGAAAGAAGCGCCTCCTTTTTAAAAAAATAAATTTAAATTCTTTATTCTGAGGGAGGCGGGGGAAAGGGTCCCCCTCACTTTCGAGAAAACGAGGCGCGTTTGCCTCGTTTTCTCAAAAAGACTCGGCGTGCCCTTAGACCAGGGAACTTAAAAATAGAGCGTTGGGCGGTAGCGGCCCCTGCCCCGGTGTTTAATATACTTCACCGGAGTGTGAGGGAATGGTTCTCCGTGAGGTGCTCGCCCCCCTTTTCTTGAACCACAACGTTTAGGCGCGTGTCCTGTGAACCCCTAGAGTGGGAATAGCTGTTTTCCTTTCTAGTCTGAGCTCTGAAAGAAAGCGACCGACGGCTTGGTTGGGGTCACGCTGTGTTGCCAGTGCCAAGCTGGGTCTGGGAAGGTGCAAGGAGTTCTTAAGGAATTTTTATTACAAGTTGAAGTCTGGCTGTAGACGAGGCTTGACCGGTCTTAGGGTTTCTGAAGGTCTCCTCTTAATGTGTGGTGTCTCGTCCGCTTATTAATTGTTGCGATAATTGAAGCCACATTTATTTGTCCACATGGGAATTGCAGTAGTAAGCAATAGCTTCGTCGTTCATAACCAAACCATAAAGGCAAAAAGGAGTTGAGCCGTGTGGCCATCACAAAACACAATTGCAAAAATAGGTTACAGGCAATACCTTTATAGGCCACTATTAAAAATAAAAAAGGAACATTGCAAGCTTTTGAGTGTAAATCACCCTTCTTCAAAGTAGGTCCCAGAAAGATGTGCTTCACCAAACCATAAGCGTGGCTCTCGATTCCTTTTATACTGTGCTAATGAGAGCCTACTCTAAAAATGCACCCAATTGTTCAGGGTTGAGTTGTATTCTTCCCAAACATTTTGTGGGAATGGAATTTCTTTCAGTTTCTGTCTAAAACAAGATTGACCTGCAGGAAAGCTGATAGCCGGAACCTAACAAAGTTAAACTATTATAAATCACATTGATTTCAATGAGCGTTTAAATGGTAGTTAGTATTCCCTGTTGAATCAATAGGGTTTAAATCAATTTTAGTCATGTATATTAATAGAAAATATACAGGGTTTTAAATTTTGCAGTAAGAAAGGAATTAAGAACTTAAATGTTTGTTTTTCTCCCAAGAATCTCACTGTAGAGCAGAAAGAAAAGTATGCAGAAATGGCTCGCCAGTGGAAAGTGAAGAAATCAGAAGTAGCAGCTAAAAAGGTAAACACAACCGTGAATCTGGAATGAAAATATTTTAGGATTTATAATGTAATCTTCAGGGCCAAGTTAGAATACTAAAAACAGTCACATAATTGGGGAGGTTATAAAATAGCTATGATGAATATAAATTGATTCTTATTATGTATTGGAGCAGGGGTCCTCAAAGTTTTCAAACAGCCGGCCGGTCCACCCCACCCCCCGACACCACTGGGGGCTGGATCACAGTCCCAAAAAAAGGCCGACATGGAAAAAGGGGGGCTGCACCGGGTGCCCCGACCATCTGGGAGGTGGTTGGGGTGAGTGGGGGAACTTGCCGTAGCCCTCCCACTTTGAACTGCCCCACTAGCCAGCATGCTGATTATCTGGGTGGTAGTTGGGGGGGAGTGGGAGAAGCGACATAGCCCACTGCTTTGAACTGCCTCAGCAATAGAAGCAGCTGCGGTGGCTGGCTTGCTGGCAAAGCAGGGGGTAGGGGGGTTGCAATTAGTCCCGGGGGCCGGATTCAGGACCTTGGGGGCCGCATCCGGCCCCAGGGCCTTAGGTTGAGGACCCCTGTATTGGAGCCTCATGGCACAGTGGTTAGATTGCTATAATGCAGCCAAAACTGTAGCAACCCGGATTTAATCCCAGGTAATAGGGATTAAAATCAAAGTTCACTCAGCCTTCCATCCTTCCAAGATCATTAAAATTAGAAGCCAGCTTTTTTTTGCGGGGGGGGGCAGGATTACTATACAGAATATTTAGGTGAGTTATCAAATGCTAGCCACTACAGCCTTCTGTGGACACTGTTATGAGGGTATGAACATTAGAACATCAGTGACTGTATTACACGTTTATCTTCAACATGTCACATGTGAGAAAATAGCTATGACATATCTGTATTATCCTAGAGCAGGGGTCCTCAACCTAAGGCCCCGGGGCTGGATGCGGCCCCCCAAGGTCCTGATTCCGGCCCCTGGGACCAATTGCAACCCCCACCTACCCCCTGTTTTGTGAGCAAGCAAGCGTCCGCAGCTGCTTTTGGACTGTGATCCGGCCCCCAGTGGTGTCTGGGTGGTGGTGGACCGGCCCGCTGTTTGAAAACTTTGAGGACCCCTGTCCTAGAGGTTCAGATTCTGTAGAAGTTACTGAGTTGTATGTTATGTGACTTTGATCACATCAGGCATACCATTGCTATTTCTTTTATTACACATTTCATCTTCACTGAGTTCAGGGTGATATACATGGCTTTTTTTTTAATTCACGTTGTGTCCTCCCATTCCTTTGAGAAGGGTCAAACTGTGTGCCCACCTGAAGATCACCCAATGAGCTTAATGGCTCAGTGGAGATTTTAACCTGTATTCTACAATCCCAGTTTTCTCTTGGATAAACTAGACAGGATGATTTTCCATGTGTGTTACTGGAGAAGGACAATACTGTAGTCCTTTTTCCTTGATTCAGTACTTGATGGCAATACTCTCTCTGAGACATGAGCGCACTTCAACCCCTCTCTGCTCTGGGCTTTCCCACCCCCCCACACCTGTTGTGACAGTTTTTGTTATGGTCACAATGGAATTGGGGATGAGTTTGGTGTGCACTGAAAAGAGCACCACACTGTGGAAATACATTGCTTGATGAACTAATAAATTGTCTCACCTTTTTCTTCAGCCATTGAGCCAAGTTCCAGTACCTTTCCCCACAAAAACTAAGAACAACATTCCTGTGGCAGATCCCGCCAAACCACTCAAAACATGTGAACTAGGTAAAGTATCTCTTGAGTGATTTGTCTATCCTGTATATCAGTTGTTCTCAACCTGTGGCTCCCAAGATTTATGAGCTGCCCAAAGACCGAACTGTTTGCATCAACACTTCATGTTCAGAACATATATAGCAGTGGTTCCTGGAGTGCAACTCCCAGAAGTCTTCATCACTAACTGAGCTGGGCAGGATTTCTGGGAGTTGCAGTCCAGGAACATTGGGGGACCCACAGGTTGAGAACCACTGCTATATATGTTCTGAACATGAAGTTTTGATGCAAACAGTTCGGTCTTTGGGGAGCTCATAAATCTTGGGAGGATCAGGACAGAGGGATGGTGCATATAAGCAAAGCATTTCTAACCAGGTGTGTAAGCCATCTCTTAATTATCTACTGAAGTTCCCAGTGCAGCCTTAAATGTTTTAATATTCTTCATAGCAGAGTAGCTGTAGGCATGGAGGGCAGAGTGCATGCGTCTGGGCATTGGATCATAGTTCCAAATATTCCTCTTCACTATCTTGGCTAGGGCAGATGGCATTTGAAGTCTAGTCATATTTGGAGCCTACCCTCTAACCACTTTTTAAGTTAGGTTGACTGTTCAGCACCTTTTTAAACTCTTGTCATTTCTCAGGTTTGTCAGCTAACTGAACACAGTCTTCAAAGTATGGTTGCACTTCATAATTACATAATGGCACATACTCTGAGATGTTACAAATTGTTATGCTGTTGTTTTTCTGGTTATCCAAACATGGAATCTACATTTTCAAAAGTGCACATTGCAGCAGCATTTATTTATTTATTTGATACACTTTTATACCCCTCCTTTTTCCATAATGGAACTCAGGGCGGTTTACTGAGCAAATATTTTCATCCCCCCCCCCAACCAGCTGGCCAACCTACCCTGTGTTTCTTGCCACCAGGGACCTCTGGTATTGCTCCAGGCTGGCAAGGAGCTCGGCCAGCCCTTCTCCATCCCTTATGGCAGATGACCACTCTGATAAGGACATAGGGCAGGGATTCCCCCAGTACAGAAATGAAGTCTTCAGCTACTGCAAGGGGCAACGAAGGGGAGGCCCAGCTCTTTGGTGGACTGGAGCACTGCTGGAGAAGGAGGACCCAGACAGCATGCAATGAGTGGTGAGTGTGCCAGCTGGACAGAATGATGGGCCCATACGCCACCTGTGTTACCATGCAATGTGCTTCATACAAAGTGAGACAAATCAATTAATGCCCATCTCTGGTGAGTGTCATTATAGGAGACCAGTGAAGAGATACAACTGAAGTCTTGAACTCTCAAGATAAGCTCATGTAGTTCTTCTGTAGGAGCACACTGCCTCACAGCTCAAGAATGAAAGCATGCATACCTTTTTTTGTGTGTTTCAGGATTGCATTTTATAGATTTTGAGCCATAAAATCAAATGACTGAAATACAGTAGCAATAAATAAGAAAAAATGTGGATCCATCCGTAAGTTAAATGTTATGCTGTGTGGAGTATTCCGAATGACAGGTGAAATACAGTAGGAAAAGATTGAGATCCAGATTTATTTTAAAACTAGAGATGGGCACGACCAGAAAAAAATTTTTTTTGAGTTGTCGGTTTTCAGGACGGGTCCGTTTCGTTTCTGTTTTTCGCGAAAATTTTCAAAAATTTGTTGTGTCGTTTGTCGTTGGTCGTTTCTACAATGATTTAGCGCGATTTGACTTCCCATTCCCACCCAGAGAATGGGGGTGTCCCGCAATGACCCAGAGCAGGCGGAAAACACTTTAAACTGGGTGGTGATGAATAATATTAATAAATATATCGTAGCATAAGACTGCATCCTATGCAGTAAAGCAAACAAAGTGGCCAGAAATGTTAATGCATAAATGCAATATTCTTTTTTTTCTCTTGGTCAGGCTGCCTGTTATACTTTTTTGTTGTTTTGTTTGAAGCTTTTATCCATCCCATCTCCCCTCCACCTCTCAGAGGCAGCAGGAGACACAGACATTCCGTTCCTCCCCAAATCTGGATGAGGGTCTACTCCTCTCAATGCCCCCCCATCTCCAAGGTCCTGGCTTCACATCACTGTAAAGCCAAGCCAATGCAACCCTGGTCATCTAGCGGCCGGTTAGAGTCTGATATTAGGGTTAGGGTTAGGAAGGAACTTGGAATAGGTAGGGATTGGGCTCTGGGTTGCTCTTAAGGAAGACAGCGTGCTGGCGTACGGGCACACAGCTTGGATTAGGCAGAAGAACTCTGTCTCTAACTAGTATACAGCCCAGATCCCACTAGGCTATACAAGGAGGACTATGGGCGTCCACGTCCACAGTCCAAGGCCAGAGTAAGGGCGTCCACAAGGCCAGACTGTATGAGACCACCACACAGAGCCTGAGTACGGGAGGCCACAACGCCAGAGTACCTGAGGCCACAAGGCCAGAGTAAGGGTGCCAACAAGGCCAGCATGGCAGATTTTTGCCTTATCATCACGGGGCTGTGTTAACAGTAAAATGTGTCCTTCTTAGTGGGTCACAGAGTCTTGCAGCCCAGAGGACAGAGTAGGGGAGCCCAAAAGGGCTGAGTCTGAGACCACAGGGCCCTGCGAAAGGGAGGCCACAAGGCCACAAAGTCCAAGGTGTGTGCTATTATCCCAGCAAACTCCCAGTACGCAGGCAAAATGTCATTCTTCTTAGTGAGTCACAGTGTTTTGCAGCCCCGAGTGAAGAGTAGCGGAGGACACATAGCCTGAGTCTGAGGCCACAGGGCTGCAAACCGGAGGCCACAGGTTTTCAGCCCTTCTTTGTGACTGTGAGTACTAGTACCACCATGAACCACACATGGCACTTTCTGGCATACTCTTGGTGGTGGTGTGGTGAGTGACAGTACGTACGTAGTCGTACGCAAGTACAATTCCCTTCTTAGTGAGCCACAGTGTCTTGCAGCCCAGAGGAAAGAGTGGCGGAGGCCACATAGCTTGAGTGAGTCTGAGTAGTCAGTCACAGTTCCTACACCTCCAAAAGCCAAGCCTGGAACTTTCAGGCAAATCTGGTGACAGACAGAGTGCCACCAGCACGCAAGTACAATTTCCTCCTTAGTGAGCCACAGTGTCTTGCAGCCCAGAGGAAAGAGTGGCGGAGGCCACATAGCTTGAGTGAGTCTGAGTAGTCAGTCACAGTTCCTACACCTCCAAAAGCCAAGCCTAGAACTTTCAGGCAAATCTGGTGACAGACAGAGTGCCACAAGCATGCAAGTACAATTCCCTCCTTAGTGAGCCACAGTGTCTTGCAGCCCAGAGGACAGAGTAGCGGAGACCCAAAGACCTGAGTCTGAGGCCACAGGGCCTGGGTAAGGGAGGATCATTGCCAGCCAGCTCCAGTACCCAAACGAGCTGCTGAATGGCCTGAGTACGGGCTTGCCCAAAGGCCAGCAAGGCAGCTTGCTGCCTCTTCAAAGCTGTGCTACAAGCAGTTTTCAGTCCCTTCTTAGTGAGCCACAGTGTTCTGCAGCCCAGAGGACAGAGTGGCGGGGGCCAAAACATCCACCCTAACCCTAACCCTAACTGCACCTCCAACTATTCCTGATGAGTGTTCCCACTTCAACCACCACCACCTACAAGTGTAGCTTGAATGTAACATTAAGTTTTCTTGTCCGGCAGCCTTGTTCCAGGGTTTGGGCAAAAATGATTATAAAATGTTTAAGCAGTGTTAAGGAGTGCCCGCTTGAACATCATGTGTTCAGGTTAGTTGTTAAGCTACATTATGTGTGTGTGTTTTTGCATTTTATTTGTAGGAAAAGCAATCATTACATACAAATAGTGTGCTACAGTACTAATACTGTAAGTTTTCAACCCTTCTTAGTGAGCCACAGTGGTTTGCAGCCCAGAGGACAGAGTGGCTGGAGGAGGCCACAGGGCCTGAGTAGGCGAGGCCAAAAGGACCGTTCGATTAGAAGAATTCCTGACTTCCCTTCTCAGTGACTCACATGCAGCCCAGAGGACAGAGTAGCGGAGACCCAAAGGCCTGAGTCTGAGGCCACAGGGCCCAAGTAGGGGAGGATCATTGCCAGCCAGCTCCAGTGCCCATAGTGACTGAATGGCCTGAGTACGCCAGTAGATTGTCCTTTAGTGAGCCACAGTGTCTTGCAGCCCAGAGGAAAGAGTGGTGGAGGCCACATCACAGCTTGAGTGTACGCAGTTACGCACACAACAAGTACATTTTCCTTCTTAGTGAGCCACAGTGTCTTGCAGCCCAGAGGAAAGAGTGGCGGGGGCCACATGGGGCCTAACTCTGAGGCGAATGTCTCAAAAATCTCCCAAATTCCAATGCAACTTGAAAACATTGTACTGACAGTGATGAAGAGCACATTATGAGAAGTGAGCAGAAAAATATTAAAAATTGTGTCAAAGAAAACGTGACAACAACAACTAGTACTGACTGAGTCACACAGCACAGCACCAAGAACCACACATGGGACTTTCTGACAGGAGTACGCAGTTATGCACACAACAAGTACATTTTCCTTCTTAGTGAGCCACATTGGGGCCTGACTCTGAGGCCTGAGTCCAGCCTGAAAAAAGGACTGCAAGCCAGAGGGTCTTCCTACACAGCTGTGTGTGTGCTGCTTCTCTGGTAAAATCCCATCCCAGGCACGTTCCCTTCTCAGTGAGTCAGTGCTTTGCACTGCCAATGGAACCGACAAGTAGCCCTTCCTCCACAGACTCGCAGTCAGTGAAACAGACTACTACTAGTATCCACCAACAAGGACCAGGGATGGAACTTCCTGACAAACTTTTTTATTACGTATACGTAATTACGTACGTAACACGTACGCCTATGCAAGTATGCTTCCCTTCTTAGTGAGCCACAGTTGGCAGCCCAGTGGAAAGAGCACAATGTCCTCCTTAGTGAGTCACAGTGTTTGGCACGGCAGCTCAGAGTGAAGAGCAGCGGAGGCTGACAAAACTCCCACACAGCGGCAACACTTCCTGCAGAAAGGCCTGCCTCTTCCCACTCTCAGAAGCGGAGCTGTCTAATTCCCTTCTTTGTGAGCCACAGTGCATTGCAGCCCAATGGAAAGAGTGGCGGAGGAGACAGTAGGCCTGTAAATCACAGAGTCACAATCAGTGTGGCGGAGGAGACAGAGTATCCAGTCTCACAGTCACAGAGTATCCACAAGCCTGGAGGCTTCCTCCCTTCCTTCTTAGTGAGCCACAGTTGGCAGCCCAGTGGAAAGAGTGGTGGAGGAGACAGTAGGCCTGTGTGAATCACAGTCTCACAGTCAGTGTGCGACAGAGTATCCACCAAGTACCAAGCCTGGAGGCTTCCTCCCTTCCTTCTTAGTGAGCCACAGTTGGCAGCCCAGTGGAAAGAGTAGCGGAGGAGACAGTAGGCCTGTGAATCACAGTCTCACAGTCAGTGTGTGACAGAGTATCCACGAAGTACCAAGCCTGGAGGCTTCCTCCCTTCCTTCTTAGTGATCCAGTTTGCAGCCCAGAGGAAAGAGTAGCGGAGGCCTAAACAAACCCCCTAACCCTAACGCGGAGGCCAGAAGGCCTGACTAGAGGAGGTGGAGGGAGAAGCACCTAGGAATCTCCCCTCCTTCTGCCAAGGGATTTCCCAACCTGGATTGCGTGAAGAACCAGGATGACAGATTCCCCCAATTCTAAACAAAATAGTTGATGTCATGACTGCACCTTACAGTTGGTCAAGTGATTTTCCGCCTAGAGGTGGGGGCAGCTGGGGTTGCTGCATGGGCAAGTTGAGGGGAGTGGCCGACAGGGCGCATGTCGGCTTGGAGGCTGAACTTGAAGCATTGAACCGTGCTGTTAGGCTGAAGGAGAAGCACCTGGAAGGCCTCCTCTAAGCCGGTAGTGCCGGGAGCCTGACAGGCAGGCAGGGAGAAGACACAGAGCTTGAGTCTGAGTCTTAGACCACACAGGCTGCCAAAAGGACAGAAAGCCAGAATCTGAGTCTGACTCTTCCTTCCCAGCTGTGTGCTGGTAGACTTGCTAACTGCCGGCAATCTACTACCATGCCCTTCGTAGTGAATCACAGTTTCCACAACTCCAAGAGCCAAGCCTGGACCTTTCGGACAAATCTTCTATTTGTAAAGGGTGACAGAGTGCCACCAGCACGCCAGTAAGATGTCCTTCTTAGTGAGCCACAGTGCCGTGCAGCCCAGAGGAAAGAGTGGCGGAGGCCACATAGCTTGAGTGAGTCTGAGTAGCCAGTCACAGTTCCTACACCTCCAAAAGCCAAGCCTGGAACTTTCAGGCAAATCTGGTGACCGAGTGCCACCAGCACGCAAGTACAGTTCCCTCCTTAGTGAGCCACAGTGTCTTGCAGCCCAGAGGACAGAGTAGCGGAGACCCAAAGGCCTGAGTCTTGATGCTGCCAAAAGGACAGCAAGGAAGAGTTCTGTCTGACTCTTCCTTCCCATGTGCTGTTACGCTGGCAAGTAGCAAACTGCCAATAGGCAAGGGCAATGCCCTTCTTAATGAGTCACACAGACTCACAGATCCACCATGAACCCACCCTGGAAGTTCCTCCTGACAGGCTCTTCTATTTCTAAGAAACGGACAACACACGGTTATGTGCAGTACAGTATACACAGCACACAGAACGCGCAAGTACATTCCACTCCAGTCCTTCTTAGTGGGTCACAGTGTTCTGTAGCCCATCCCCCTTGCCTAACCCTAACCCCCTTCCCAGTATTCCTGATTGAGTTCCCCTCTCGGGTGATCATTCACCACCACCACCACCTCTAAAGGAGACCAGACCACAAACCCAGAGTCCTTCTAAGTGGGTTACAGACCAGCCCAAAGTAGGGGAGGCCAGAAGGCCAGACTAGAGGAGGTTGAATGAGAAGCAGCTGGAAGGCATGCTCAAAGCCTGGAGTCTGACAGGAAGGCAGGTTGGCAGAGGGGCGGGCAGGCAGGCAGGGAAGCAGGCAGTCCGGTTTACAGGTATGTAGGCTAGGCAGGCTTGCAGGATACCAACCACCCAGGCTAGGGATTGGGAAGGCACAAAGCCAAAGTGCCAGAAGGGAGGATTGTTTCTGCCTTGGGAGGCAGAGTTTCTCTCTCCACCCCAGGAGACCGAGTTTCATCAACCAAGAGGAGAGGAGTAGAAGCAGGAGAACTGGGCTATTTCTTTTAAGGCTGTAAGGAGGAGAGCTAGCCCCCTGCGACTCAGTCTTTGAGGTAGGTTGTTGTAAAGTGCTTCCTGACCACTTTGTAAGCAGATTGGCGCCTAAACCCCAGCAGGGAAGGGAGGAAGCACCAAGGAAGGCAGGTTTTAGGGTCTCACTCAGACCAGCCATGGCCAACGGGGAAACATTGGGCCAATACAGATTACAGACCCTTTCAAATGACACTTTGAGAATGGTCCTTGCTGGTTTGGACCCAGGCAAGGGCTGCAAAAATTGGGCCAATACAGACCCCTCCAAATGAAACTTTGAGAATGGTCCTTGCTGGTTTGGACCCAGGCAAGGGCTGCAAAAATTGGGCCAATACAGACCCTTTCAAATGACACTTTGAGAATGGTCCTTGCTGGTTTGGACCCAGGCAAGGGCTGCAAAAATTGGGCCAATACAGACCCTTTCAAATGACACTTGGAGTGGTCCTTGCTGGTTTGGAATCAGGCAAGAGCTAGAAAAATTGGGCAGTAATAGTACCCTTCCAATTGTGTGTGTGAGAATACAGGAAGGCAGGCAAGCAGGCAGTTAGGCACTAGGCAGGTAGTCACAGGGCCAGCCAGGCAGGTAGGCTTGTAGGCAGGCAGGCAGACTTGCAGGCAGGAAGTTAGGCTTGCAGGGAGGAAGCCAAGCTGGGAGGAAGGCGTAATTGCAGGCAGACAGGCGGACAGGCATAAGTGTTGCTCTGGTAGTGGATGTTAGGGTTAGGGAGGCCCGCTTGGAACGAACCCATGGCAGAACGACTTTGGACTTAGGTCTTGGAGTGTTGGGGTAATCCCAACGTGGAAAGGTTGAAGCGGATGAAAGTCAACCTTTCCACGGTCTCCGGGTCCAGTCGGGAGTGGCGCGGCCTCAGGACATCTCCCATGTGGGAGAAGACATGCTCACTCTGGACACTGGTGGGTGGGATGGACAAGAGGTCCAACGCCAGAGTCGAAAGAGCGGGCCAGAGGTCTGCTTTTCTGGCCCAGTAGTGGAGTGGGTCCAAGCCGAGGGGTTGGAGGGGCTCGGCCATGTACTCCTTCACCATGGTCAGAGCGGGGTCCGGTTCTTCTTCCTCCCTTGCCTCCACTGCGGAGGAGACTGCCATGGCTAGGGCAGAGGCCAGGTAGTTGGCTGCTGGCATGGAACCGGGCCTCTGGGTGTATACTCCTGGAGTACAGAAGGATGAGGATCCTTGCGAGGATCCCTCTTCTGCATCGCTCTGGCTTCTGTGCGCCCTCGGAAACGCCTGGCCCTGATTGGAGAGAGCCCTGACTTGACGGCATAGCTCCGTCTTCCAGCAGTTCAGGTCGGCAGCGCTGCCCGCCAGGGAACCCTTGACGCGAGGGTCGCACAGGCATGCCATCTGGTACACCTTTTCCCTCCTTAGTGGGCCAAGGCGGGTATCCACACCGGTCAGCAGCTTGTCTGCCAAGACCCTGCTCTTTGGGAGAAGATTGGCTTCTTCCCGGATAGTGACCTCTAGGCGTTGGAGAAGGGCATTGACCAGGGGGAGTACGTGGCCCAGGCTGGCGTTGTAGCTGCTGAGGACGTGGGTGGTCTCCTCAAACACCTGCAGGATACCCACCATCTGGGAGAGGGCGAGCCACTCAGTAGCACCAATGTTCATCTCCCTCCCCTCATACAGGACTGGGGTGGTTGACATGACGTATTCCACCACTTCCCTCTGCTCCACCAGGCGCTTGACCATTTCGTAGGTGGAGTTCCACCGGGTGGTCACGTCCTGGATCAGGAGGTGCTCTGGTCGGCCCGTCTCTGCCTGCCTCTCACGCATCATCCTGGATGCCTTGACGCTGTGAGAGAAGTGCCCGACGATTTTCCAGCACTTGTCCAGCAAGGCCTTGGTCTCCAGGGTCCCCTCACCCCAGGAGTCCTTCGGTGCTCCCACCCCAATGGCATCGACCACCACCAGATGCAGTTTGTGTGCTGCGCACATGATGCCCTGCAACCCTGCCCTTTCAACCGCATTGGTCATGTTACGGCCTGCGTCAGTAACCATGAATCCGAGATTGACCTGCCCCTCAGTCCCCAATCCCCACTCTCGCATTGCTGTCTTGAGGACCTCTTAAATGTTGAACCCTGTGGCGTTGTCCTCCATGCTTTGGGCCTGGAGAAGCACTGCCCTATACCCTCTTGGGGTGCTGCCTTGTGGCTCCCCCTGCAGCTGTTCTTGGGATGCCCTGCTGTCAAGGACCTCCTTGGGTTGCCACCAATGAGCCGTCAGAGAGAGGTATCCGTGGTGCCCACCGGTCCAGAGGTCGGAAGTGAAGTGGATCTTCCTTCCTCTGGCCGCCTGCAGCAGGGCCCGGATCATGTTCCTGATGGACTTATAAAGGGAGGGAATCACCCGCCTGCTGAAGGTACGCTGGGATGGAGGCTTGTACCATGGAGCCACGTGCTTCATCAGGTGCCTGAAGCCTGATGACTCCACAAAGGAGAGGGGCAACCCGTTCATGGCCACCATTTCACCCACCACGTGAGTGGTGGTCTCCTGTGCCTTAGCCCTATTTCGCTGGCTGACAAAACTCCCACACAACGGCCCCACTTCCTGCAGAGTGGCCTGCCTCTTCCCACTCTCAGCACTAGCGGAGCTGTGTTTTTCTTTCCCTAACCCTTCTTCCACTCTCTTCCTCCCTGAGGAAACAGGGCCTGACAGGGTTCCAGGAAGAGTCCCAGGGTGCTTTCGCATCAGGTGGCTGCACAACCCACTTGAGGAGAGGTGTTTTGGGTCATTCCCCTGCACACCACCACCCCACATTTCTTGCACACCGCCATCCTTGCGTCTTGTGGGCTGTTCTCAAAACACTCCCAGAGACACCCACGTGGCTTAGTGAAAGTACCGGCCCCTCTGGTATTGCCTGCTGCCGCTGCTGTGGTAGTGGTGTGGCCTGTGCCCTGCCTGGAAAGTAGAGTACTACTGCTGTCACTGGTGGTACTGTGGGAGGAAGGAGGGCTGCTCCTTCCATCACTGTCTGAAGCCTGCCTTTCATCAGTTCCTGCCATCAGATCCTCAGAATCTGGAACCTCTAGATTCAAACTGCCCGTTTCTGATTCTGATGCCATTTCTGACTCTGAGTCCTCGTTTTCTTCCTGATAAAGGAGGTCGGAGTCAAGTATCGCTGAAGGGATTTTTATCGCCTCATCCATGCTTCCCTCAGTGACAGAGGATGGTACGGTACTGGTTGTGGAGCTGCTTGGTGAGGGAGTACTATCTGCACTACTTCCTGTGCCTTCCTTCAGAAATGCGGCCCGATTTATCTTGGTGGGGGTCCCCCTCCCCTTCCCTCTGGCTGTGGCACCCCTCCTTATTTTTTTTCATTTCTCAAAGTATTATAATGGCACTGTGTTCTACACAGTAGGACAAGTAAGCAAAGTAAACTTGCACTGGCACCCACCAAGGGTGTGCCTTGTAACTTGTTGTAAATAAATGAACGAGCAAGCACACTGCTACAGGAGTAGGACTGTGTTGTACACTGTGAGCAAAGTAAACTGAATGGGCCTGTGTTGTTTAACTGCAGTGTCCTCACAAAAAGTTTAGCAATAGCAAACAAACAAAAGTAAAAGTAAAGTATACAAATAATATTCTAATGTATTTCTAAAATGTAAAATATTATTCTCCCTCAGAGGTGCCCTTGGCTTACCAATGCCAAATGTGTTTGAGTGCACTGGTTGGGGGGGAAATCTAAAATATACTAGGCTACTATATTTTTAAAATAAATCCACACCTCGCCTCCCAAAAAGCTCCCCTTTGAACTTTGAAGCAGTGGCACTAAATGAAATAAATCCTCTCTCTCTCACAAAAAGGAGAGGAGGAGAGATTAAAGAAAACTGATAGGCTTGCTATTCCCAGAAGCCACAGCACTGTGCTGGAGGCAGGGTAAAGGAACTTGTTGCCAGCCACCAAATGAACTTTTGAAAATAGAAAATAAATGGTAGTAAGTAAATTATATTCAATATATATTTAAAATAAATCCACACCTCACCTCCAAAAAGCTCCCCTTTGAACTTGAAGCAGTGCCAGTGGCACTAAATGAAATAAATCCTCTCTCTCACAAAAAAAGGAGGAGAGAATAAAGAAAACTGCTAGCAATGAAATGAAAATGAACTTTGTAAAATAGAAAATAAGTATGGATTGGAATGGTACGGGTAGTATATATTTTTAAAATAAATCCACACCTCCTCCCCCCCCCAGTCAAACCTAAACCAATATCAGAAAAAAAATCCTCCTGTCCTGACAAACTGCAGGAGCATAAAAAGGAATTAAACTGTGTGTTGCTATTCCCCACAGCAGACAGGGAATGAAATATTTCCTATTTTCAATTTAATCAATTATTCCCTCCCTCCCTGCCTAACTGAAATCTAAAGGCTCCGCGTCCGCGAAATCGAAACTAGTCTAGCACAGCAGCCAGCTACAGCCCTCTCCACCCAAATCCAAACCCAGACTGCAAGTGTTCTCTTGAGTGCCTCGCCTTTTTATACCCTCTGGTACATCCAGAAGTGTCAGTCAAAACCTGGCCATGCAATTGGTGGAATGGGTCCAAAAATTTGCATGGTCCCATCCCATGGCCAGCCCATCATTGCGCACGTGTAAAAAAATAAAATAAAATTAAAATAAATGGAGACGTTTTGTTGCAAGAAAAACCCACTGCTGCTACTATAAAAAATCAGGCATATAAAATAGCTAATTTTCGCATGTTTCTGTGGTGCTTTGGTGGGTTTTTGGACCACGATTTAAAAAAAATATTGTGGTCGCCATTTTGGATCCCCCCGCACCGTGCATAGCAAATGGAGACGCCGCCGAGGATGCCCCCTCCCAGCCTGGTACAAGCAGCCCAGGACGGGGGGGGGGGAAGGCTGGAGTGCCCCCCCCAGAAACCACCCCTCTGGTAGGTGCCCTCAGGCAGGCATATTTTCGCCTGCTTTTCTGGCCGGGGATCGGGTTGTTTTTTTTTTTTTGTTTTTTTTTTTTTAGTTTTAAAACTTTTTTCCTGTGCCGCTTGGCATCGCGCGATCGCTGCGATGCCAGGAACGACAACGAAAAATCAGACCCAATTTTTCTTTAGTCAGTTCGAGTTTGAGTTCTGGCAGAGTAATTGTCGTTACCGTTTCCGTTCCGTAACGGAAACGAGAAACAGAAACAGAAACGAGAATTTCGCCAAGTCGTGCCCATGTCTATTTAAAACTAAAACTCATGTTCTGGCTTTGCCATATCACAACTAATTAATATGGTCTGTGGCAGAGTTGGGAGTACTAAGGAAAGATCTACAGAGGTTCAAACACTGCCTGGCTTTGGTTTAGTACTGTAAAAAAGCAGCATCTCATTTATTAGTGTACCAATTCATGTACCAGTATTAAAGAAATAGGATGCTGTTCCCCTGTTGACTCTATTCCCCCCCTCACCATTGCTACCTGCCTGGCTCACTGCTGCTAGGTGAAATACACAGTTTTTGAAGATATGGCTCTGCCCATCTGCCCCACTTCATACATCTAGAAATTTCTCTGATATCTGTTTTTTGTGGAGGAATTAATTTTTGGCTGCCTAAGGATCCCTGTCCAGTCAAAGAAAAGAGCTTGCTATTAGTAAATAGGCCCCATTCTTAACTATTTTGTACCATTAATTATCACTTTCTGTAGGAGTTCAGTGGTAGATGCAGAAACAGCCTTGTTTTAGTAAAATTGTTACTTTAATGTCAATGTGGTTTTAAGTGGTCCCCCACCACTTTATGAACTTTTTGCTGTTCATATACTGCGGTCCTGCTATACCGCGGGGATGTAGTATATGAAAAAGGGCCCTGGGGTAAGAGGGGGGAAGGTATGTTTCAGGCCTCCTGTATTTACCCCAGGACTGTCACTGCCCCGAACGGCCTGCAAGGGCCTTCCAGGGCCTTCTGGAGGCTGCAAAAGGGCCTCCTTGTGAACCAGAAGTGACTTCCGGTAAACCGGAAGTGACTTCTGGATCTCCAAAAATCATTTCTGAGGCCTCCAAGCACCTTTCTAGGTCTGACAGAAGCCTCAGAAATGATTGTTGGCGATCCGGAAGTCACTTTTGGTTCACCAGGAGGCCCTTTTAGGGCCTCCAGAAGGCCCTCGCAGGCCTGTTCAGGGCAGAGCCAGGCTGGGGGTAAGTACAAGAGCCCCCAGCTAGCCCCCCCAGGCCCAACCTGACCTGCATCCGTATATCACAGACTTTCAATTATTGCGGGTTGGGTCGGGTCCCTAACCCCCGTGATAGGCAGGGGAGTCACTGTATTTCTTTTAATTGCTGGAAGCCATATTTAACAGTTTAGTGGAAAGGCAAGATATAAATGCTTTGTATAAGTTATGAAACATAACCTTTATCCTGTTTTCTGTTGAGGAAGTTATATTCTATACCAGTGGTTCTCAGCCTTTTCTAATTTACATATCCCTTGATGTCCTGTTTCCATAAATTGTACTGTTCATATTAGCCAACCTGTGGCAGCTCCTCAAACCTAAGCTTCCCCTAACAGGGTGAACATGAAGGCTACAGGAGCAACCAATAAACAATAAATGGGGTTACCAGCAACAACATTAACACTTACAGAATTAACAACTCAGCGCAGCTTCTCAATAGCAAGCTTTCCCAGGGCAAAAAATCTTCTTGGTACCTCCCTTTCCTGACCAGCCACAAAAAGATGAAATGGCATTTTCTTTATCCATCTAGATACCTTGGATGCATGATATCAGTGGAAGAAGTGGGGTGAAACATTGAGGAGAGGGATTGGCTTCTACTCCTGCCACCCACCGTCACCTGTTCCTTGCCATCTTTCAGGCCTTATGAGGCCGGAAGGGGCCAGAGCCAAGCCTGCAGCTCTCATCTGAACTACTTCCTCTCTTGAGCAATTTAGAGACAGGCTCTGCCTCAGACAATCACTCCTGACCAAAAAGTGGCCAAAGCAAAGGGGCAGGGCCTGAAAAGGGAACAAAAACAAGTGTGTCCTCCACCACATAGCCACTGATGGGAGACAAACTGCTAAAAGTGTTCATGATTCACTTTGCACTCTTCAGTAATCAGTGTGTTTCCTCTCTTTGTGCACATTCATTATCCATTTTTTATTTTTGAGTTCCCATACATGTCTTGGGTTTACCCCTTGGATGTATGCATACCCCACATGGGAAACCACTTGTTTTTACCAAAGAAAGCAGTGTTAATCGTTTAAACCACTTTTTAGTCCATTTTAAAGGCTTTCTGTTTTTATTAGTGCAGATTCAAAGTTTATTCATCAGGATGTTATTTGTGACTTCCTTGTCAAATTTGTTTTCCAGTTGTGCTTGAAACCCCTTTTTACTTCCTGAATATCTTCAGCCATGGAGTACTGCCCCCTCACTGCGATAAACGTTTCCTACCTTGTGAAATTGGCTGTGTTAAATATTCACTTAAAGAAGGCATTCTTGCAGCTTTTCATCGTTTTATAGATCCAGGTGAGTTTTGAGAAGAAAGTGAATTCTTTGTTTTCTGACTGCATAAAGGGGAAAGATTCTCAAATAGAAGGAAAATTAAGTTTTCTCAAGCTGGCTTGTTCTTTCTGTGGAACAGAAGGGGCTCAGCCTTGCAACAACTAAAAGCTTGGCATCATTTAATATATATTATATATTTTCTTTTTGGTCTTCTGCAGGTGAAGTGCCACTGGGTTTTCGGTTTCATTGCCAAGCTGCAGGTAGGTTTGAGGCAAGAGGTGCAGGAACTATGGAGTGTCAAAATGTATGGCTTATCCGTATGTGAGATTTCCTGGGATATTTCCACAGAATACAATAGTCCCCCGTTTATCGCAGGGGTTAGGTTCTCTGACCACCCACTATAAAGGAAAATCTGCAATATGCGGCCACCTCCCATTGCCTCGTGTCCAAAGAGGCTTCCTCCATGGAGTTCTCCCCACCCCTCCCTTGCTGCAGCCGGGATTCCACCTGTGCCCCAATCACCTCATTTCCAAAGAGTTCTCCATGGAGCCTCTCCATTCCCATTCTGCAGCCAGGATTCCCCAGTCCCAATTGCCTCCTTTGCAAAAGGTCTCCTGGCTGCAGAAGGGGTGGAGGGAGGCTCAGTGGAGGAGACCTTTTAACAAGCCTATTCAGATCAGACATGAAACCAAGGTGAACTATAAAATGGAGGACTCACAACTAGCTTTCCTCAGACTGATGAATCTACTTGGATGAGCAGTGAAACATTTCAATCTCACAAGAAAAGTCCAGTTGCCATGACTCAATTTCCAGATAACCTCACCTGGATGACTGAGAATTTTCACAGATGTAAGTTTTAGAATATGGATAAAATGTCTTGTGGTTATAGTTTATCATTTAGAAGTTGATAGTTTTCTTGTATATGTAATAGAGGGTAAATAAAAGCATGTCAAATAGTCTCAGTTGAACTGATTCACTTTTGTACTCAGAAAATAGACTAAAGGTGAAATCTTTGAAGAGAGAACTTCACCATGGATGATACTTAACCAATTCTTCTGCACAAAAGAGGAATGAAGCATTTATACAAAGATGCCCACATGAATCTATGTTGTAAAGTGTAACGATCTGTCTGAGTTCCATAAAAGCAAGACTGTGAAAAGGAGTGGCTACTGTGGAAAAACAGATTTTTTTTTTCTGATCCTTCAAGATTTGCATATCACCAGGCCATGTGGGGAAGCTGAGAGTGGGGTAAGGTATTAGGAACTAAATCTGGTAAGTCAATTACTGGTTTCTATTATGTTATATGGATGTCACCTGAGAGTAAATATAGAAATGAAATGGACTATCTGATTGGAAGCAAGAGATGGACAAACTGTGCTCGCATCCAGAACAAGACCAGGAGTGGATTCTGGTACTGATCATGAATTATAAACATCCAACTGAAAAAGAACACTAAAAGAATCATAGCACCAAAACATAATCTAAACAACATTCCTGATTAATTTAAAGTTCAAATAAAGAATAGACTTGGATTACTAAACTCAGTTGACCATGAACCTGAAGAACTATGAAGTGAAGCCAGAAATGTCAGAAAGCACCTGATTGTCCTAATGTATTCAAGACAAGCTACCATTGGGACAGAATATGGAGAGACAGTGGTTTCCAGTAATAAAAAATGTTGGAGGAGTGAACATTGGTGGAGAAAAACCATCAGTAATTTAAGATACGCAGATGTCACTATTTTACTGACAGGTGCAATGACTTGAAACAACTTTTTAATGAACGCAGTAGAAGATACCAAAGCAGGACTGCAGTTCAACATTAAGACAAAAATAAAAGCTTCAGAAGAACTACACAGCTTTAATGTTAACAAAGAAGAAATCAAAATAGTGAAAGTTTCTGTATACCTTGGTTCAGTCATCAATCCAAATGGAGACTGGAGCCAAGAAATTTGAAGATGAAGACTTGGAAAGTGAGCAATGAAGGAATTAGAAAAAAAATCATCTTGGCCTTCAGTGATGCATCAATACTCTTATATTTCCCATCACCATCTATGGGTGCAAAACCTGGACAGTAAATAAAATTTAGTGGATGCCCTGGACTGCCAGTCATATGAGGAAGTGTGTCCTAGATTAAATCAAGCCTAAACTATATCTGCAGGCAAAAATGTTGAAACTGAGATTACCTTACTTTGGACACATTGCGAGAAGGCAAGATGGTCTGGAAAAGATATTAATGCTGAGAAAGTTGGAAGGCAGCAGGAAAAGAAGAACAAATACATGATAAGATGGCTCCCTAAACTTAGTATCCACAGGCTTGAGTTTAGAAGAGCTGAGCAGGACATTTGAGAACAGGAGATTTTGGAAAGTGTACATTTATAGGGCCCCCGTGAGTTGGAGACAGCTTGATGGCACATAGCCACGTCATATCATAATATAAATTTCAGAAGCAAATTGCCAAAAGCAAAGAAGTTACCGTGGGCATTGCTAATGCATTCCAAATCACAGTGTACAACAGCAAATGCCTGTGCTTACTCTATAACTTGTGGCAATTAGTTGTTGAGATTTGCATCAATTGAGTTGTACTAGGTGATACAGGATTTTCATTTTTGAGCAGAAATATATTTTAAACTACTGAAAATCAGTCATTTGTAAGTACTGTAGATTTTTGCTAGTAAATATCAGATATTAGTCTTTTGTTAATCTACCATGGGTTCAAGATGATACCGTACAATTTTCTTGATCATAAATATTTGTTTATTATACATCTGATTAAATTAGTTCTCATCCTATGCCTAATCAATTTCTAATTTTTTAAAACTGATATTTTAGTCTTATAAAACACAAATGTTAAGTGTAAGTATATTCAAAATAAGAATGTATGTGTCAGATGTTCCCAGACAACCTTAAGATACTAAATACTTTTTCCATTAGGTGATGCTACACATAGGATTCCTATATCTGGATTTGAGCTTGCAACATCAAATTACTCTGTTGTTTTACGTGATTTATACACCTTTATTCAGCCACGTTGGGGGACCTGGCCACCTGTCTATTGCAAGGTAATGTATAGTACCTTCAGGCATTAACTGCTTCATGTTCTTAGAAAAAGTAAGACATATCCACCCAAATCATAGGCAGCTAGTAGTAGTTCTGTGATCAGAACAGCTGGCCAAAGGCAAGTTTTCACTAAACCTCTTGCCTGCTCAGCTGTGATAGGCAAAAATGTTACCAAGAGCTGATCTTCACAAGCCTGGTGAATACAGCTTTGTGACTTTTTATGGAAAGGAGACAGTTTTGCAGTCACAGTAAGACTATATAAGTAAACCTTATACTTTTTTTCTACAGGGGAGAAGGACAAACTAAATGAGAGCTATACACCACTCCCCATTCAGTTCAGATGATGATTTTTAGTGTCCTTGACCTCAAGTAGCCCAACACCTCCCTGTCCAGGATTAGTTTAAGCACTTAGATTTCTGATTCTCTGGAATATTTTCCTTCATTGACCAATAAGACAACAGAAACAGCCTCTAACTTGAGTGTGGTTTTTCGTGGTGTTATACAACTTGGGAAGCATGGTTGATTGCAAAGGCAGGATTCAGAGCTCCAGATTGCAGGCATGCAGATTTCAAGTTTGGGAGCCAGCCACTTTCAAAGGATGTGCACATTGAAGAGCCGAATCAGAAAGATTTAGCTTTGTTGTAATTTGATTTGGAGCCTGTATTGTGTCTGAAATTGCAATCAGTGCTCACATAGGAACTGAGATTGATTTGGAATTCACCTGCTGGTTGTGAAGTGACTCACAGCCCAACCCACAACCCTCCCTCCTTTTGTTCCTGCCTCTGCCAGTCCTTGTATGATTCTTCGCAGTGGGAGAAAAGGGTTTCACAGAGTTCCAGAAAATATAGTTGCCTCCAACCTGGATTCTTTGTCTCGGATAGAGTAAAGAAGCCATGTGCACATGGGTGCAGACACAGGTGGCAATGAAAATACAGAAAGGAGAGGTGAGCAATATAGAGGATCTTGGCCAGACTGCTGCTCACCCTTGTGCATGTGTTTGTCTCCTCCTCATCACCATTGCTGTCACTGGGCATCCCCCTCAAAATTGTCACTATTAAAAATGATTTAATGGGGCACATACCAGGGCTGTTGTTTCACTTTATGGCACATAAGATAGGGGAGGTTTGCTGGTATGCTCATTTTATACAGAGTAGTTGCCTTTATTGTGACTTGCTCTGTGTGTGCATGTGAGTGTGCATGTGCGAAATGAGTGAGGAGAGAGAGGGGGGATTTTCAGGACAAAGATCTAAAGTTCTCCATGATTCTTTGCACTCTCTTGGTATAATACATGCACACTGTTCTGTTGATGTTGTCCAGGGAAGAGAGAGCACATGTACAATAACCATGACCCAGCAAAAAGATGATTGAGTGAGCTAATGCTAATCTCATCTAAGAAATTAAAAAAAACTTGGAAGGGTGATGGGAAGAGAGGAAAGAATGAGGACATGTTCCCCCAGTCATAAGAACACAAGAGCCCTGCTGGATCAGGCCAAGAGCCTCTCTAGTCCATCTTGTAATCTCACAGTGGCCCCACCAGATAGGAGCACATTAGACAACTAGATACTGTAGCTGTCTCCTGATATCACCCTCCTTTGGCTGGCACATTTTTTTCAGCCTGGAGATAATATGTATCCTTATCATGGTCTGTAACCTGCAATGGACTTTTCTTCCAGAAATCTGTCCAGTCTCTTTTTATTATGTCATGCAAAAATCATCTAAATACATACCCTATTGGCAAGGGAAAAAGCCCAATCAGTTCACTCCAGCTAGAAGAAGTGGAAGCCTCTCGAAACCAGCAGGAAAAAGGCTTCCCTGGGGGAGAAAGGGGCTGGATCAGTTTGCAGTCAGGAAAAAAGGTCAAATTCATCTGTTTTAGAAACTGAACAAGTCCTGTGGCATTTGACCATCTGGTTGCACTCAGAACTTGATATTATTTTACACGTGTGCTTTTTTAAAAAAATCTCTTGAGTATTCTGGATGGAGTTGAGCAAGTTGCCTGTTTAAGTTAAAAAAAAACTAGTGAGTATAGTCAGAGAAACAAAACCAGGAGAGGAGGAGGAGATCAATGCGCTACAGAATACACTTGACCAGGTGGCTAGTCAAAATGTAGTAGTGGAATGTCTGTTCAGATGGAAGAGCATCTCAGGTGGAGATAACATATGGAAGCCAAGAGGAAGCTTAACTCTTATGATCACTGCAGCACTCCTTCAGCCCTAGAAGACAGCCAGGGTCCCTCAGAAAGAAGTAGGGCAGGCATTATTAATTTTTTTTTCCAGATGGAACTGATTTTTTTGAAAGTAAAACAAAGGCTGAGTGGAAACATAAGTGACTCAGCAACATAAATGACCAATGTCCTAATACCTCCAATTATGTTGGAAAAGATGAGCCAGTATAAAAGGAAATAGCTGTTACTTGTGCGTTTGGGGAAGTGCTTGGTTTTCAAAGCATACAGGCCCCCAAGAGGCACAAGACGTAGTCAGAGTATTATAGCACAGTAACTAGCTAGAATGTTAATAAATGCCTTAACATCTAAAATAGGTTAAGCGAGGGAACAAGCAAAAAGCATTGTATAGGCATTTTTCCCGCAGAGAGGGAAGACATCCTTGGGATGGATTGTGCCTCTAGGGGGAAAACCTTCATCAACTTGTTTTCATACACAGGATTTATTACCAGGCTGTGTGGTGAGAACAACCCAGATCAGTCTAGTTCCTGTTCTATTTAGCAGGAGGACCTGAATGCATATAGTTTCTGGTGGGCATGATCTTTCCTGCTCTGGGGGATCAAACATAAGAAAGTTTTGATACATCATTTAAAACTGTATTGTACATTTTGCATCAGCCTAGCCCCTGCTCCCCTGAATCAAAAAACCAACCAAACAAAAAAACAAACATAAAAAACCACCACACAAGAAAATGTAGGGAAACACCTGCCAAAAGGAGCAATTGACCCCATCCCTTCTATGCATCAGAAGAGAAAAAGGGAGGATTGTCAATAACCATCCATGAAGCTTCTGTAATAAGTAGAGCAGCTAATCTTTGGACTGAATACATTCTGGAAGATCTCCCTCACAGCAGTATAAATTAATACAGAATATAGTCAATATTTGCATTTGGAATTTTTATTTTTAGGTGTTATACAATATGATGTAATGACAGGAATGGAGGCCTGCAAGCCTGTGAAAAGGGCAGATAAATTGTCCCCCACCTTCCACTTGGCATTGGGGAGTGAAGGGCCCCAAGTTCAAGTCTGCTTGATAAAAGATAGAAATGCTCTTCCCTTCCACTATTGATATTCCACTCTATCTTGATCACGTAAAGTTGGAAAGTTATAAACACCTTCAAATCCTAACAGATAGTGATTGTTACTACAACTTTTACAAGACCAGCAGTGGGTAAAATGCTGCCTTCCAGGAGTTGGACTACAAACCAACAACACTCTTTACCACTTTTTGTTCTGGTTCAAGATAGTGGCATTATAATCAAACATCAGAACAGCCGTACTTTGCTTGCCTCGCAAATGCGTACTAATCGTGTCTGACTTTAGGGCCGGCACTCATTTTCGTTTCTAAGCCAAAGAGTCAGTGTGCAAGTCTGTGGTCATGTGGCTCACATGGCCAAATGTGTCTGCGCATGGAACACTGTTTACCTTCTCACTTTTTACAGCGGTATCCATTTATCTACTTGAGTTTACATGCTTTCAAACTTCCAGGTTGGCAGGAACTGGGGTTAACAACAGGAGCTCACTCTGCAACAGTAGAACCAAGTAGGGAGGCAACGGGGACAGTGGGAAGATGGCAGGAGGCATTTTACTTTAGTAAAACAGAAACAACATGCTATAATCCTGGCTACAAACCAGCCAGGCTCATAATTTTTTTCCTGCTTCATGGTTCAGTTCATGCCAATCTCTCGAGTTTAAATATTTCTGGAAGGAATCTATGGAGTTGCAGACAGACCTGTATTGTTTTAGAAGCTAATGGAACCCTCAGAAAATTGGTAGGAAATTGCTGCCTGGAGAATTAAAGAATTAAAGATTTTTGGAAATTTTTGTCTGCTGAAGTTTTTATATACAGTAGAACCCCCATATCTGCGGGGGATTGGTTCCCGGCCACCCCGCGGATAATGAAATCTGTGGATAAGAGTGAATGCTCTTATCAGAGGGTGCCAGGGGTGAAAGCAGTGGGAGAGTCCGCTAGCGCCCTGGTGAACCGCACCATGGTGCTGTGTCACCTCTGCCAACCTTATGGACGGGTGGGCTCTCCCAGGCTATGTGGTTGCTGCCTTCTCTGCCGCTGCCACTGCCACCAATCTTGCAGGCGGGTGAGCGGGTGCTCCTCTGCTGTCGCCAGGGAGCTTGTGGCCCGGACAGTCCTCCACCCTCCTGTGAGTGCCCAGGTGCCTTGCTGCCCAACAGTAGCAGCAGCTGTAAGGAGGAAAGAAAGGTTGTTGTTTTTACCCTTTCTCTTTGTCGCTCGGCTTCAGCAAGGAGAATGAGTAAAAAAAAAAAACTTTCTTCTGTCCTCGCAGCCACCGCTGGGGGCTGCAAGGAGGGAAGAAAGGTTTTTTTACCCTTTCTCTTTGCCACTCAGCTTCAACTGCCCAGTGATGGCGTCAACGGCAGCAAGGAGAGGAGAAAATAAAAAATAAAACCTACCCCCACCATTGTCTGTCGCCTTCCTCCTCGCCACCAGCCACCCACCTTTCAACTTCTGGGTCAAGAACTCAGGCAGCCGATCAGAACTTTTGAATTTCCCACTCAAACTTCTGATCTGCTGCCAGGGACCTGAGTGGGAAATTCAAATTTCAAACCCCACTCCTCCAGAGGGTGCCATGCTGGCTCACCACAGTGGTGGCAGCAGTAAGGAGGAAGTTGGTGGGCATCAGCAGGGGTAAGTTTTATTTTTAATTCCTCCCTCCTTTCTGCCCCCCCATCACCACCCGCAGATAACTGAACCAGCAGTTACTGAATCAGCAGATGAGGGGGTTGTACTCTACTGTAATCTTACCTTTTCTGACTGTAAAAAATGATTTGAATGCTTAAACAAGTTGAAGAGAATTTTTTCACAGATGAGTGATTTGAAATACAAGAAATTTATTTGAGGCCTAGTTTGAATTAGTAAGTATGAAATCTCCATCTCCAGTGTAATCTCAGGCAAAACAATGTAAAGCCCTTTAAAGTTTAATTTAATTTAAGATCCTCAAACTAAGACCCCAGGGCCGGGTATGGCCTCCCTGGGTCCTGAATCCAGCCCACGGGACTAATTGCAGACACCACCCCCCACTCACCCCCTGCTTCGAGAGCAAGCGAGCGAGCCAGCCTCTGCAGCTGCTGCTGTTGCTGAGGTGGTCTGTGTCCCACTCCCCCTGCCCAGATGGTTGGGGAGCCTGCTACAGCCAGGTGGGGCACTTTAAAATGGGAGGGCCACAAAAAGGTCCCTCACTCCCTTCATGGCCTGCGGCCCACCCCTGCTCCTCCTCCACCCTGCTCATCTGCCTTCTTTGTGTGTCTGTCACTGCTGTGTCATTATGGTTGTGAGGAAGGAAGGGGGCAGGCAGAGGCAGCACCAGCCATCCATCCAAGCGGGAGCAGCCGTGGTAGTGGGCCGACAGGGACAGACAGCAGGCGACCAAGGAGGAAACAGCGACTTCCCATCTGCCCAGCCCGCTCCAAGCTGCCGCCTTGTTCCATGGAGGGTGGGAAGGAAGGGAGGAGGGATCCCACCCATGGCCGGAGGCGGAGACTGCTGCTGCCACCGGGTTAATGATCAGTGAGGAGGAGGAAGTGACAAAGAAATAAGGGAATTGAAGGCCAGTGGTGGCCTGTGCCTGCTTCCTGGGAGGCTGGCGGGGCTGCATTTGTCCCCGGTTGGTGATGGGCAGGCCAGCAAGCCAACCAAGCGCCGCAGCCTAGCTGGGCTCGGTCAGTGAGCAGGCTGCAGGTGGCTTTGGGCAGGCCTTCCTCCTTCCCCTCCCTCCTTGCCAGCCCTTGGTCCCTCCCTCCCTTGCAGCACAACAAGCTGGGCTGGGCTGGGCCAGGAGAGGAGGCAACTTTCCCTCCAGGGTGCAGCAAGGGCGTGCTGGCCAGGGTGCACGGTCAGATCTGTGCGTGATGGCAACAACCTTGCAGCCCCTTCCGTGGCTGCTGGTCCTTATCCTGAGCAGCTGCCCAGGAGGCGAGGAGGGCCCCGAGTTTGCCTTGGCTGCCACCTCCTTCCCAACACAAGGAAGGAAAGACAGCCACTCCAGATGCCGCCGCCGCCACAGGAGTTGGAGGAGAAGGCACACCAGAGGGCTCTCGGGGCGGCACTCGAGCAGGAGGCATTACGGGGGACCCAGCGACATGCTGATAATGGCTTAATAGTGGGGGGACTCTGCCCTCTTGCCCCTCCCCCTTTTTTCCATGTCAGGCTTTTTGGGGGCTGTGGTCTGGCCCCCAGTGGTGTCTGGGGGCCAGTGGGCAGGCCCGCTGTTTGAAAACTTTGAGGACCCCTGGTTTAAGTGATACCAGTATGAGGTATTGGAGAGAGTATCAGTCTGATGCAGGAAGCCTCGGTTTGAATCTGCATAGAACCATTGAAACGCACTGGGGTGTAGATCTGGTAAAAACACTCTTTAAATATCTTACTGTTTCTGACTTGGCTGCTCATAACAAGTAGAAATCCTCAGATGTCTACTCAGTTTTTCTGGAAATAAAAGCATCCAGTATTTTCAGTTGGGGTAGCATTCCCATAGGTTTACTATGTAAACAATCTCTTAATTCTCAGGTTCAGGTTTGCTATGAAAAGAAAAGCTTTCTAACTCATCTAGCCATAAAGTTGAAAAACAAGAAAAATCTATGTAATCTTTTATAATATTTATAAACATTTGCTGTCCTATGTTTTCCCTTTATAAGTAGCTGTTTCTGCAGACTGTGCCCTATACTATATCCTTAATTCCTTTCCCCTCACTAACTGCAGACAGACATTCAAACTGTCTCTCAGACTCTTCAAAACAGACTCCCTTTTCTTGCAACTGCCTGACTGCCAACTCCTATGACATTGTGGCAACATCAAGCAGTCATAATTCAGCCTTGCATCCCACATTGTCACTCACCCACTAAGCATTTCAATGTGCAATCTATGTGCATTGTTCATGCATCCATAGCCATTCTCATACAAACCTGTTATCGCTACGTCAGAATCATGGAATCACCACTGCTACAGAGCCTGCCTGGATTGGCAGAGAAGTCTTCCTGCACAACTGCAGTTGCCACATCTTTACAAGTACTCGTCTACAGAAGCTTTCCAGTTGCTTCTTTCTATCGTATTTTCAGATTGGAGTTGGTTGTTGCAGCTTGGCTTAGGATATGCTGCTTCCATTATGTAGCTGCTGGATGAATGTCTTTTAAGCCTAGACTTTCAAGACATTATTCAGTCTTTGGATTAGTAAGAAAAATCCATGTTTCTCTCAGTAAGTCTAAATGCCAGAATAGCAGATAATCCAGAAATAGAGTCATGGCAACTAGACTTATTTTCTTTTGAGACTGAAAATTTCTGCTACTGATCCAAGTAGCTTTGTCAGTCTTGGATGAGTAGCAAAACATTTCAATCTCAAAAGAAAAGAAACCCGGTTGCTATGACACAACTTTCAGATAACCTCACCTGGATGACAGAATCTTCACAGACACTAGTAGATGATGTGTCTTAGATGTTTTACTTTTACCTCCTGCTCTTTTCTCCCCTCCTGCATGCCAAGTCATGCATCTTCATGGGTATAAGCTGACTGGTACCTAATCATTTTCAGTGTCTTTGCTATAGGGATCTGAAAGGTTACCAACCAACACTAAAGAAATTTGGGGATATGGTGGGGTACACAGAGGCTAGAAAAATGGAGATATCAGCCTACAACAGGCCTGCACAACAGGTAGACTGTGGGCTACCAGTAGCCCGTGAAGGGTTCAAAAGTAGCCTGCAAGCCATCAGTAAAAAAAGTGAGGGGACAAGTTCACTCCTCCCTCCCCCATCCCAAGGGCCACCACTGCCCCAGCAAAGTTCTGGGTCTGCCAGCCCTCTGCCTCAGCTGAGCTGGGTTCTTCAAGGCCCATGGGGCAGTCCCCCCCCTCGATCAGTCAGTTGATTGGCATGGGTATGCTCCCTCCTTTGTGCAGTATCTCCCCTCTTCCTCCCTCCCTCTCACCCTTCTTCCCTCCTCCTCCTCCCACCCCCCACGGCCGCCTCCCGGAAACCATGACCCTGCTGCTGCCTCGGCGAATATGGTGGAGGTGAGTGAGAGATGTGGGTGGCGGCGAGGAGGCTGGAAGGGAGTATGGGGAAAAGAGGAGGGAAGGAGAGTCAAGTCAGGCCCCGGGTGGGTTGGGGGGAAGCATGCCTTTTTTTGAAAAGTTTTCCAACAGCCCGGGCAAGTGCCACTTGCCACTGCCACTTGCCCGGGCTGCTCACAAGCATGCACACGCCTCCCTTGCACCTGCTCGTGCCAGCTCAAGTGGCTGCAAGGGAGGCATGTGCATGGTCATATGGATCCACCATCGGCGCTTGCCTGGGCTGCTCACAAGCATGCAGATGCCTCCCATGCACCCATCCGCGCCGGCTTGAGCTGGTGCAAGGGAGGCACGTGCCTGGTCATGTGGATCTGCCATTGGTGCTTGCCTGGGCTGTTGGAAGACTTTTTTAAAAAGGTGCGCTTCCCCCCCAACCCACCCAGGACTCGACCCACTTCCCCCTCCAGCCTCCTTTTCCTCTTTTCCATTCCAAGGAGCGATCTGCATGGACATGCATATGCCTCCTTTGCACCTGCTTGAGCTGGTGTGGGTGGGTGCAAGGCAGGCACGTGCATACTTGTGAGCAGCCTGGGCAAGCGCCACTGGTGGATCTGCTACCACTGCTCGCCCGGGCTGCTGGAAGACTGGGGCCCGACTCAGCTCTCCTCCCCCTCTGGCCTCCTCCTCCTCCTCCTCCTCTTTTCTCTTCCAAGGGGCGACCTGCATGGCCATGCACACGGCTTGGGCGGCTGCAAGGGAAGTGTGTGCATGGTCAGCCTTCCCATAGGAATGCATTGCAATCTATTCCCTCCAGAACAAGAGGGATTTTCAATGCATTCCTATGGGAAACCACTGCTCTACTTACAATTTTTTCTACTTACAAGCATGTGCCTGGAACATATTAAATTAGTAAGTAGAGTTATTAGTGTAGTAGCCCTCAGGCATTTTGGCCTGGAAAAAGTAGACTTCAGCCTGTTCAAGGTTGAGATAGCCCTGGCCTACAACATTACTCTTGAATTCAGTTTTCAGACTCCTGCTTTGCCCCACTTCAGGTTCCAAAGCTCCCTAGAAATCCATTATTACCACCAGAAGTCATCTGGTTAATAAAGAGTTAAAGAGACCAAAATAGAAGCCACACCACTGTTCATTTTTGTAGAGTTGTCAATTAGACTTCTATTGATGCCTCAGTTGATTCATGTATCTGCAATGTTACTGATGGGACCAGAAGATTTTCTATTTTCTAGTGAAACTTACAGTGCTTTCTAGAATAGTGTATAGCTGATGTCATGTAAATAGAAGGGATCCATTTAATGGCCTTGAAAAGGAAGGTTTTGGGTAATGATACAATTTCTTTCAGTAGTATTAATTGATGTTTATGAACTAACTTCTGTTTTTTAGTCTGATGATCGCTTTAGGATCAATTGGTGTCTAAAGCATATGGCTACAGAAGCAGGTAAGAAGCTGCTTTTGTTAACCACAGAAAGAATGCTAGCTTTATGGATTTAACTTTTAAAACTTGCTTTTCCTTTTAAAACATTTTCTTTCTAATAGGCACAGCAAATCACTTAGAGCTTCTCAATGTGGAAGATCTGATTGTAGAGTTGTATTCTCAAAAGCTTCAAAAAGAGCCATCAAAGACTTGGGTGTATGACACCCTGGATGCCTCCATGTGGGATTATTCAGCAAATACTAGGTATAACCTGTAGCTCTTTCCCTCTTTTCTGTTAGTTGGAACTGCTGTGTAGAACTGCATAAAGTGTTTTTGTGTTGTCCCTTTTAAATTTTAGGAAAATGTTAGGCAGTGAATTGCTGGTGGGTTCTGATTTTATAGGAGAAAAGTCTATAGGATAAATACAGTATACCAAACCCAGAAAGTGCAGGGGAAAGCAAATAGTCTCCTGGAGTGTTTGATTGAATTGAATGTTTGGTATTAGAATTGATTCCAAAATACATATACTACATTGAAAGAAGCCTGCCGTGCCCCTTGCATAGAAAAGCTTTGTTAAAAACTGGTGCAGTTTCTCAGCAGAAATATTAAGTACAAATACTGTAGTAAGATTCCCTATATGGAATATGTTGGTCACATTAATGACTGTGAATTTCTCATAAACCACACAATGGCACCTTCTCATGGTCACTATATTTCTAAATAATGTGGTAAAATCTAGTGTTTGTTTTGGAAGAACAAATAATAGGCAAAACTTTACTCTCTCTTAAGTGCATGGATTATAGCCTTAAAACAGTTTTGCTTCCCCTGGGTTAGGAAGGTGATTAAAATGCCAGGCATGAAGGAATTCTTTTCTAATTAAAAACTGTAATGTAAATGAAAGTGTGATAGGCTAGCCTGTTTGTCTAGAATTTAAAATGTGACCTGAGTGTTGAAGTATGGTTATATTGTTAGTCCTTTGGATTGTGTGTGAGGAAGGGTGAATTAAAGTCAATAAGTATGTTTTTGAACTACTAGAGTTGTGACACAAGTTGGTTTATATTTAGGTGCCAGTGGCATGAAGAAAACGATGTGCCCTACTGTGCTGTGGCTGCTTGCAAGAAGATTGCGTGAGTATGAAAATACGGTAGACATTTTATATTATTAGAAAAGAAGAAACTAGTTATATAGTGACTTAGATAATTTTGCCTGTCTCCAACACGTTACCTGTATGTTGTGGTGTTTTACAGTGGGATTTTTATTGACTCCAAATGGACAAACAGGAGGCTTTATGTTTTTGTAGCGTATCTGTTACTATGAGAAGTGCAAGATTTTAAATATCAAAATATCAGCTCTTAGGATTTCAGTTTATGTTTTCAAGTGTTATTAGATAAACTTCAACTTTGTATTGTCATTAGAATGTCTTCATTTTTGTTGTCAATTATTCCTTACATTTATATATTTACTTATTTCATTTTTGTGCTGCCTGTCTTCCATTGACATTACTTTTGATCATACAGGCAACATTTCTATTGGTTATATCCATAACAGCCATGTATAGAGAGCACCTTTTTCTTACATTTTACTAGAGAAGTTCAGTATTAGTCTCCTTCTCAAGCCTCTTTCATTTCAACATCATCCATACTTCCTATTGCATTTTATCTGCTTGTTAAGAAATCATCATCAACTGCAGAGCTGGGAGGGACCGTATGGATTCATAAAGTCCAGCCCCTACCAAGAAGTCACACTGGGAAATCAAATTCTCAACCTCTGGCTCCATGGCCAGATGCCTAAGCCACTCCAGCTATCCCTGCTGCAAACAGACCTTGCTTTCTGTCCAGGGCAGAGGGAATGTTTCAGGACCTGGCCTTATAGATTACAGCTGTTCCTGGAAGAAGGTGCCAAAAATTGATAATGTCTAGAAATCTGTAGCCATACTGCTGCTGCTGCTCAAGATTGCTCTGCTTGGTCTGGTAAAGGTCTTGTTCCTATGCATCATGAACTTAAGGCATTGAAGGTACCCTATCTTCCACATACATGTTGCTAAGTTAGTGTAAATAGGGACATTTTCAGTATGTGAGAGTGATGGTACCATTTTTGTTTTAGTGATTTTTCTTTTTATTATAGATACAGCATCAGCAATTCTCTAGCCAGTATGTATAACATCCAGTTAACTACATCTCATTTACCCTTGAATGAGGTGAACTCCAAGAACACAGTGAATCCTAAGATGATAATACTGGATGCCAGACGTTTCCAGGTTAGTATTTTAATTTAAGTTAAAAGGTAAAAGGTTCCTCTGATAATTAAGTCCAATCATTCCCAACTCGAGCCAGGGCTCATCTGATTAGTAAGCCGAAGAGACAATATTTGTTCATGGACATATTTCCATGGTCATGTGACTGGCATTACTAAATGCACAAGCAGATGGAATGCCATTACTGTACCTTCCCACTGAAGTGGTTCCTATTTATCTACTGTACTCATATTTTACATGATTTTGAACTGCTAAGTTGGCAGGAACTGGGATAAGCAACGAGCTCACCCTGTCACGTGGATTCAAACTGCCAACCTTTTGATCAAGAAGCCCAGTGGCTCAGTAGTTTAAACCACAGCACCACCCATATCTCCTCTTGTAATTCAGTTTTTTAAAGTTATTGGCTTCTTTCCAATTTGGTCCCTACCAGATGTTTTGGTCTGAAATTTCTATCATTCTTAACAATTGGCTATTCTTGCTGAGGCTGATGGAAGTGCAAGCCCAAATTTTCTGGACAGCAGAAAAGTGCAGATGCCTCAACAAACAGATCAGGGGCTGCTGCTGCTGCTGCTGTGCACTTCAAAGAGAGGTTTTTAGCCCCCTCCTGACACCTCAGTAAACAGATCTGGGGCTGCTGCTGGTGTGCGCTGCCAGGAGCCCAAGGTTTGTTTACTTAGGTGTCAGGAGGGGGTTAAAAACTCTTTGGAAGCATATGCTGGCAGGAGCAGCCCAAGGTCTGTTTGCTGAGGTGTGTGTATGTGGGGGTGGTGGTGGTTAAAAGTCTCTCTTTGGAAGTGCAGCTGGCAGGAGCAGCCCAAGGTCAGTTTGCTGAGGTGTCAGGAAGGGGGTTAAAACCTATCTTTGGAAGCCTGCTTCTCTCAAGAAAAAAAATCTGTGATATTCTGAGACCTTAATTTGTGAACCCTGTTGGGGGAAAATGACTTGTATATGCAGAGAAAGATAATTTTATATATATATATATATATATATATATATATATATATATATATATATATATATATATATATATATATATATATATATATATATATATATATATAAATATATATTTGTTTTCGTAGATTTTCACGGGTATAGGTATGCATGTTAGGGTGGATTCGGGTTTCTTCCCGTGTAGAAATCTGGTTGTTCTTGACGTTTCAGACGAGGTCTCACTCGTCATCTTCAGGCTGGTGTTCTGGCTTCTTTCTTCTTGAAGCAAAGCGTGGTCTCAGTTGAAGTCCTTCTATAAATACTGCTGGGGTGTGTGTGGTTTGCTTGCTTTGTTGCTGATTGCAGGTTCCTTTGTTCCTTTGTTCTTTTGTGATCTGCTGTGTGGCTGAGGCGATCGTTAAGGGATTAACTGCTGATGGCTGTTTAGATGGCTGTTTACATGCTGGTGGGTTAGATGGCTGGTGGGTTCTGGCAGTATCCTGGGCTTTGGTGGAGTGGGGTCCTGTGTCTTGTGAATTCATTTTGGTCTGGCTACGTGTCTGTGGTCTCCCAATGTTTTTGGGGTGTGTGAGTGTGCTCCATGTGGTGACTGGAGTGGGGTGCCGCAGTAGATGGTGCAGTCGTGGTTTTGTTATTGGATGGTGGTTTCGTTTCATCTGTGGGAAGGGTCTGGGTTTGTGTTTGGTGTGGATAGAAGGTGGTGGCATCTTGTGTCCTTTTGGACCTGGTGTCAGTCTTTGTGACAGAGGCTCGTCTGTTGACCAGGGCTAGTTTCCAGATGTCAGGCAAGCGGGAGGTGTCATCACGTTTATTCATGTTGTTTGGGTGTTTCTCTATTTCAATGGCTTCCATGATTATTCGACTGTTGAAGTGTTCAGTTTTGGAGATGAGTTTGGTTCTTTCAAAGTCAATTTCATGACCTGTTGTTTTTATGTGCTGGAAGAGAGAGGAAGATTTTTCTTCTTTTTTGACTGCGTTCTTGTGTTCTGCATGATGCGTGCGCTTATTCTCCTGTTTGTTTGTCCGATGTATGTGGCTGGACAGACTTTGCATGGTATTTCAGAGACTCCTTGGTTTTCTAGCTCAATCTTGTCTTTGGGGTTTCTTAAAATGTTGGCTATTTTTTGGTCGGTGCAAAAGGCTGTCTTGATATTGTGTTTGTGGAGAATTTTGCTGATTTTGTCTGTGGTGCCTTTGATGTAAGGGAGGAGGGCGGTGCCGTTGTTAACTTCTGTTTCTTGGTTCTTGGGGGTGTTTCCTTTTGGATTAGTTTGGTGATGGTGTTTTTTGGAATCCGTTTGCAATTAAAACATTCGAGAGAGTGTGTAATTCAGTTTTTAGGTGGTCTTTGTCAGCGAGGCGTTTGGTTCTGGAGATGAGGGGTTTTGCTACGGAGTTGATCTGTGCAGGGTGGTGGTGTGATTGTGCATTTAAGTAGCGGTTTGTATGTGTTTTTTCTGGTAGATGGTATGTCCTAAGGAGCCGTCGGGTTTTTGTAGATTAGGACGTCCAGGAAGGGAAGTTGGTTGTTGGCTTCTATTTCCATAGTGAATTGTATTTTGGGGTGTAGGCTGTTGAGATGTGTGAGGAAGTTGTTCAGTTTATCTTTCCCGTGTGGCCAGATAATGTCAACATATCTGAGCCAGAGTTTGGGTTTATGTTCGGACTTCTGTAACGCGTTGGTTTCAAAGTGTTCCATATATAGGTTTGCGATGACCGGTGAGAGGGGTGATCCCATGGGTGCTCCTTCTATCTGTTTGTATCTTTGTCCATTGTGGATGAAGTATGTGTTAGTTAGGCAGTGGTTGGTCAGATCTAGGATGTGTTTGGGGGGGTTGTATTTGTTGTGGATAGCTGTCAAGGCTTCTTGAATGGGCACTTGTGTGAAGAGCGAAACAACATCGAAGCTCACGAGTAGGTCATTGGGTTGTAGGTCTTGTTTCTTTATAATTTCTATGAAGTGGAACGAGTTTTGTACGTATGAAGTGATGGATTCTGCATAGGGCTGGAGTTGTTTGGCAAGAAATTTGGCGAGGTTTTGTAGAGGTGAGCCTATGGAGCTGACTATGGGTCTGAGAGGTGTTCCTTCTTTGTGAATCTTGGGGAGGCCGTAGAGCTTGGGGCATCTGGATGATTTCTCTGGATGATTTCTCTCTTACCATGCAAAGTCTGTCCAGCCACATACATCGGACAGACAAACAGGAGAATAAGCGCACGCATCGCAGAACACAAGAACGCAGTCAAAAAAGAAGAAAAATCTTCCTCTCTCTTCCAGCACATAAAAACAACAGGTCATGAAATTGACTTTGAAAGAACCAAACTCATCTCCAAAACTGAACACTTCAACAGTCGAATAATCATGGAAGCCATTGAAATAGAGAAACACCCAAACAACATGAATAAACGTGATGACACCTCCTGCTTGCCTGACATCTGGAAACTAGCCCTGGTCAACAGACGAGCCTCTGTCACAAAGACTGACACCAGGTCCAAAAGGACACAAGATGCCACCACCTTCCATCCACACCAAACACAAACCCAGACCCTTCCCACAGATGAAACGAAACCACCATCCAATAACAAAACCACGACTGCACCATCTACTGCGGCACCCCACTCCAGTCACCACATGGAGCACACTCACACACCCCAAAAAAACATTGGGAGACCACAGACACGTAGCCAGACCAAAATGAATTCACAAGACACAGGACCCCACTCCACCAAAGCCCAGGATACTGCCAGAACCTACCAGCCATCTAACCCACCAGCATCTAAACAGCCATCTAAACAGCCACCAGCAGTTAATCCCTTAACGATCGTCTCAGCCACACAGCAGATCACAAAAGAACAAAGGAACAAAGGAACCTACAATCAGCAACAGAGCAAGCAAACCACACCCCCAGCAGTATTTATAGAAGGACTTCAACTGAGACCACACTTTGCTTCAAGAAGAAAGAAGCCAGAACACCAGCCTGAAGATGACGAGTGAGACCTTCGAAACGTCGCCAGAACAACCAGATTTGTGGCACGGGAAGAAACCTGAATCCACCTAACATGCATACCTATACCCGTGAAAATCTACGAAAACATATATATATATATATATATATATATATATATATATATATATATATATATATATATATATATATATATATATATATATATATATATATAAATTCTGCTGTTTACACACACATGTTTCTAAAGTACTGAATCAGTTTTGCCTTTTGATGCAGGGACTAGAAGATTAGATAAACATTGAATAGATGAAAAAATAGGTGATTCTTACAATTCTGTCCACAGCATGAATGCATGGGGAATGTTTGTCTTTGAATTGCAGAAACTGAGCTCTGAACAGACCGGAAGTGGTAGGTACTTCAGATCTCTTAATGAGGATAATGGTGCCAAGTCTTGTATTGGTGAGTGAAACATTATTTTTAAATACAGTGAAAATTGCATTTTCTATTAGAATCCTTACTACTGTAATTGTCACCTGAATTCATTGGTATAAATTAATATGCTTATGCACTCTAATCCCAATTCATCCTTTAGGTTCATCATAAAAAAGGTAAAGGTTCCCTCCGCACATGCGTGCTAGTTGTGTCCAACTATGGGGGCGGTGCTCATCTCTGTTTTTAAGCCAAAGAGTCAATGTTATGCAAATTTGTGGCCATGTGACTAGCATGACTGAATGCATTTCTGCGCACAGAACACTGTTTAGCTTCCCATTTTTACGGTGGTACCTATTTGCATTTACATGCTTTCGGACTGCTAGGTTGGCAGGAGCTGGGGTTGCCTTATTGTGTTGTATGGGGAAAAGGCTATGGGCTGTGCTGAAACTCAGGTACAGACACCTGTATGGGAGCCAGACAGAGCTGAAGAAGGAAGAACAAAGTGGGCTGGGCAGTTGCCAGCCATTTAAACTTTTTGCATCCTCATGCATTTCTAAATAATTGCCTCTTGTCTTGTCCCTGCTTTTTTGAGAAGTTTTTTGAGGGTTCTCTAAGGCTTATTTTGGACTAGCTTCAGAAATGCAATTAGAAATTTAAAAAATGAAGCAAAATAACCTACAAGAACTGATACTTTTCTTATTTAAAAAAAGAACTGGTAAAATGAAAGATATGAAAATGAATGAGGCACACAAACATAGAAAGAAGGTGAAATGAATCAACCCTGAAAGTCTTCTCCATGCCTATCCTAAACTGCAATGTGCAACTCTGTGTCTATGTGGATAAAGCATAGCTATAACATGACAGAGTGACACAAGTATCTGCGTATTTTAAAATATAATACTTTATATATATGCCTCAGTCTTCAAAATAAGTTTGTAGACTAGGTTTAGACAATTATGTCTTGTCTCAAGTGCCATATATTGTAATTCTTGAGATGTGGCTAGTTCATAATTACGAGTGTAATGTATTTCCAAAACTTTCACTTTAAAATCATACAGGTAATAGCTAATTACCACTTTTATGTTTTAGTTGGCGTATTGAAAATACAGTCTTTGAGATTGTGATGAATCATCATGGTTGTGAAGTCTAAGGCAGGCATGTTCAAAGTCAGGCCCGGGGGCCAAATGCGGCCCGTTTTCAAATTCTGAGCTGCCTGCGGCTTCTCCCCACCGGCTCAGCCTGTTACACATCCCCACCAGCTGGCCCCGCCCCACACCAGATGGAGGCGTTAGGTTGCAGTTTTATGGTTTGTCTGCCCTCCCTGCCTCTGTCCACCACCCCCAGCCACCTGCCCAGCCTACCCACCCCCAGTCCTGTTGCTCCAGCATCCTCCCCACCTCCTTGCATGTTATAGATACTTGTCCAAAGTCCGGCTCAGGGGCCAAATGTGGCTGAATGGTCGGCCCCCACACATTTTCACTTCACCAAATCTGGCCCTCCTTGCAAAAAGTTTGGACACCCCTGGTCTAAGGATTTCTAGTCTGTATATGTTTTTGCTGAGGTGGGGGAAAATTCCATGTAATTTTGGGTGTTAAGATGGAACAAAATATTGTGGTTTTGTCTTTTTTTGATAGCTATAAAATGCTACTCAAAATCAGTGTATAGTTGTCATTGCTTACTTTCTATATTTAGCATAAGCTTATACCTATCGGGCATAGAAAAGCCTAATACCTCTTATATTTTTTTACTGATGTTCTTGTTTTTAACCTTTTTGTGTGAACCGCCCAGAGTTCCCTTCGGGAAATGGGAGCGGTATAAAAAGCAAAAATAAATAAATAAATAAATAAATAAATAAATAAATAAATAAATAAATAAATTTAAGTTTTGAATTTGTAATGGAATGTATGAGATCTTGTCCACTTTTTGTCTAAACAATGACAAAAATATTGTATCTTGTTTGTCTAGGTGATCGTCCTTCAGGAGTGAAGACTGCAGGTGAAACCAGCATTAGGTGTGGAAGAGGAATTGCACAATTTCTGGAAAGCACTTCCAAGCACTCACATAGTTAGAACTTGCACTGCAGTGCCTTTCATCCAACAGCTCTACACTGTTTCTTGCCATATTAGAGGGTTTAATAATGTGGTTCCTTGATCATTTATGCTTAGATATTTGTTATCCTTGGTGAAAAGAAAGTAATTATCTTCCATTTTTGGAGGAACTAAATAGTTAAAGAAATAGATATTAAGTTAATTAAAAGTATGTAGGAAAGAATATTCTTGAGTGAATGTTCAATGAAAATAGGGCAACATTCTAAAACAATTTCTGTATTATTGAAGATGGTTGTACATTATTCAGAGCCCAATGCTTATTATACCGGGTGTATCTCATCATAGAGAATCATTGCTAGACCTATAGCATAAGGAGCCTTCAGTTGTAATTGTAATTTTTTTAAATAAACAAGTTTGTTCCTAGGGAATTTGGTATACCATGACTTCCACTCTTGTCCAAGGACCAAAGTTTTATTATAATACAGTAGTCAGGTATGATGTACTAATAGAATCAAACACGCAGCTGTAGCAAAATATGCAGTTGGGGAATCTTCTTCTCCTCATCAACCTGAAATATTCAGATACCACAGACCCAGGTATTCAGAATCACTTGATTTCACCACCATCCCATGTTTCTGAGTATACATTCATGTTATTGATCTGTTTTTGGAATGTTTAAGTCTAAACCATGATAGATTACCATTTTTTTTTGCAATTACTTAGTTTCCTTTTCATTTTACATGTGTTAACTATAAATGTTCATGTTCTTAAATACAGTATTTTGGTGAAATTTGAAGACTGAGTACTGGAAATTCTTGAGTGAGCAAGATTTGGAACTATAAAGTATAGGCAGGCAGTGAAAAGCGGAGCACAATTAAATAACCCAATATACTGCTGGTATCATATAAAGGATCTGTTAATAGTGACAAACAAGTAGTATATGAAATGCATGGTTACAATTCATTTATCTCTGGCTGTGTTTTATTTGGTAAAGAACTTCAAGGAAGGGAGATTTTCCCAGAGACAATCACGTACACTCATGATAGTTCTCAGTGTTTGTTAAAGAAAGCACCTGCTACGAAAACGAAGCTGCCATTGGTACTGAAAATGTGAAACCCTTTCTCCCTGTGGTCCTCAAATCCCCATCCTGATTACTTCTATACTGTACAGTCATTTAACAAGACAAAAATATACACAGAATATGATCACAGATTTGTATCTTGTTTAATTTGACCTTCATACAGTTTTAAATTGTCATTAAGAATAATTCTAGCTGTAGCACTTAGGAAATTACAATACAGTAAATGGATTGGATGAAGTTGTTGTGGGGGTGCAAGTGATCTAGCTATAAAAGATAGTCATTTGTTAGTTTGAAGAGATGGCTGTTCAAGCTTGTTCTTCTAAAATACTTTTACAGGCACAATGTAACTGATATTTTTAAGAAATAGCTAATATAGAGGCAACCAGGACATGGGTTTTTTTCCACGTTACCTGCCAGAGGATCTAACATAGGTACCCTTATTTTTATTTCTCAGTCATTCTGTTTGCATGTAAGCTTTCTGCCTGTGGCCATATTCTTTGGTTTTTTCCTTACATTAAGTATAGGTGCCTTCTCCAGTAGTTGTTCCAGATCACCTTAGTGTTTTTTACTCAGCCCATTTTGCCTGTTGTTGCTGGTTCCTCCATAGGCTTAGAAAGATTGAAAATTTTAGTAGCTTGTGGAAAGGGCACAGGGAACATAGAAGCAAAATGTTTTTATATTACTATGAGTCAGATACCAATTACTGTATGCACATTTCCAGGTGAAAGAAAAGCCAGAAACAGTCACTTGTTTGCTCAACTTTTGCCTCTTGTAGTTAACTGACATCTGACTAGGAGAGTGTCCTTGAAGTTAAGCATTTCTCAATATGAGAAAAGAGGTTTCAGGCTCCTTAGAGGAAGCAGTAGCATAACCAGTTCAGAAAGAGTCTTCACTAGAGCCAGAAATCACTAGAGCCAGAAATGGGCTTCTAGCACAAAATTAGAAGAGGGAAATTAAATCGTAGGCTCACATTAGTGGCACAACACAAGCTTAGTTCTACAGAACTATGTGGATTCAATTTATTTGCTGAGTAGATCAGGTTTTAAGGACACAATTCCTTTCAAGTCTGATTTCAAAAACATGAAAAGACTGTCACAGTTACCTCTGCAATATTTACATGCTTTCTACTCTATGGGTTCACTCTAATGTCTCTTTCTGAACTGGACTCCGATAATTTTTACACTAGTGGGCAACATCCATTTCTTAGACAAGGTACTTGAACTTCTGCTAGCAAACCAAATCTATATGTTCTTAAAGGGATTTGCCAAGCAGGATTTAAGTCGTTTTATTTTAGAAATTGCTGTGGAATGATCAGAGATAAGGAGTATAACCCTGAAACTCTAAAAACATGTGAAAATGTGTGATGTTCCAGCCTATTCCCTATTCATGCAACCTTCACCAAGACACAAGTTTAACAGTTCTGAGAGTTTTTTAGAGGTTCAAGGTTGTACTCCACTCTGATCATCCTCTGAACGGGATATTGGAAGATTTCTGTTGGATTCTTTGACATTCTTTTCCTTCGGCTCTCACACAAGGTTCCATTTTCTTTCCTGTGCAGTATACTATCTACCAACTATCGAACAACGCTGTTCATAGGCTGTATGTGTCGTGCCAATACTGTGTTGATAATATCAATCTCGTTCTTGATCACCAGATTTCTTGAAGCATTGGAATTGCTTTCTAGTCCAGAGAGGATGATGTAATTTCCAGTACCACCATGTTCGTATTAGATTATGAGAACTTGACAGTGTTTCATTCTATAGGAAATTCTCAATTAGATTATGTGGTGCTGCCTTTAAGAAAGCACAAGCACTTCAGTTACTACAAAATGCAATAATAGTACAAACTGCAACTATCTATTAGGATTGTATTACATTAAAAAATTCTCTTGGTTTCTGGTTCAATTCAGTCTCACTTCTGTTCGTAATTTACACAAGAGTTTGTGGATCGGGACCCCAGTATCTTAAAGATAACCACTTACAATATGTTCCTACCAGTACGTTGTCATTATAGGCATGTATGCATGAGCATTATTTTCAGTTCTTCTTTGTAGCCTCTGTGAAATCCCACTAATGGCTTTTCCCTGCGCGCCTGCGCAGCTTCCCGGACCTTCCAGAGTTTTCGCTCAGCTCCTAGGGACCTCCTCCTGCCCCACTGGGCATGCTCAGGAATTCCCGCGCTGAGGTCCTCAGTTCCTTTTTGCCGCTGCCAGCAACGGTCGCACCTTTCCTCAGCTCCTAGAATGAGATAACACATGGACTATTTTCTTTCTCTGATAAATACTTCCTTTCCTCTTATTATTTTTCTTAGTCCACCCAACCTCCTCCCCCTCCCTCCCCCTCCCTCCGGGCCATTTTATGGCCCCTGGAGCGTTATTTAAATGCTGCGACAAGTGCCCGAATAAGATCACTTCAGATGGGCACACCTCTTGTTTATATTGTTTGAGGGAGACCCATCAACCGGCGACCTGTGCCCAGTGCCAAAAACTTTCAAAACTGGCATTAAAACAGAGACAAGGTTGCCTTAGAGTGTTCCTCTGGGAACAATCTCTCAAGCCGATGGAAGCTCAACAGGGCCACGGGGCTTCCTCCCCTCCAACGTCGCTTGCCTCCAAATCCTCCCAAGCTTCTAGAGCAGCGGGAACCCCTTCCCAAGGGGCTAAAAAGAAGTCTACCCAAGTGCTGGCGCACTGCACCCTGCCAACTGACAGTGCCCGTACATCGGCACATGGGGTAGCATCGGGGCCCTCGGCCCAATTAGAAAGCCCCCGCCATGGACACGGAGCCTCCCCTGCCGCATGCAGGACATCCCGCTGTCCTGTCTCATCTCGGTTGGGGAGCTGGGCTTCCAAGTCCCCTTCGCGGGACACTATGATCAAGGCTCGCCTGTGAAGCCCCCGTCAGCTAACCGGCTCTAGAGGCTTCCTCGCTGCCAGCCAAAACCGGGCCTCGCATGCGGCCACTTCTGATTGTTGCGGACTCTCCCCCTCGCTGAGGGTGGAAACCGAGTTTCACACGGTGCTCCCACAAGGGAGCACCGCAAGGAGGTCCAAGTCCCCCGCCATCGTGCACAGGAGGCCTCAGCCGAGCACGCTACTCGCCCACAGCGCACCACCAGACGTCGGGGCGGCGCACCTACTATGTTTATGACTCTGCTTCCGACACCTCCACTGATGATAGCACGGACGGCAGGGACCTGCCGCCTCCCCGCTCCCGGAAGCACAAGCACTCACGTCGCGGGGAAGACCGTCGACAGCGACGTGCTTCGCCCTCGAGGGCTCGCAAGCATCGCTGCCACTACATCAGTCGTTTCCAGCTCCTCTGATGACGACTCTGCGGCCGGGCAGGGCAGGGAGCGCTCCTCGTCATCAATCTCACGCTCCCCTACCCCGAAGCGCCGTCGTTCTGCTGAGCGTGTTGCTCGCTCCCGTAAGTGCTCTGCGCCCAAAGAGACTGCTCGCCCTCACTATACGGGACACTCCAGCACGAGCGCTGTTAGGGGCGAACCGAGCTGATCACCGTCATCTAGATCCCGCGGACGCACCCCACAGCAAAGAAATCCATCTGAGTACAAGCGTCCTTCCCTCAGCCCCTCGCGGCGTCATCGCTCCCTCACACCAGCATCCATGGACAGATCTCTCCTGTCTGACTTTGAGGGGGACTCCCAATTTGCCCACTCGTCCCGCTCTATGAGGGACCAACGCCAGACACAAGACTCAGGGCGGCGACAACCTCGCTACTGCCCCTGAGGAGGACTTCTCCACCTACTCTAAGATCATCAATAAGGTGGCACATGTTATGGAGCTGCAGGTAGAGCTCCCGGATCCCAAGGGCTCCTGTATGTTTTTTGGACATCTGCATAAGCATCGCACACCTCAGCTGCGCCTGGGATTTATCCCTTCTCTGCTCCAGTCAGCCAAAGCCTCTTTCACTAAACCTTCTTCTACGCCTCTTATGCCACGGCGTACAGACAATCTGTACCGTACTCATGACGAAGAGGTCGACTTCCTCGCCAGACACCCCTTGCCTAATTCCCTGATTGTAAATGCCACTCAAAACCGGGCCAAGAACACCTCTACCTCCACCTCTAGCAACAAGGAGGGTAGGAAACTGGACTTAATAGGCAAGAAGCAATACTCTCTGGCATCCTTCTCCTTGTGCACTACCAACCATCTCTGTGCCATGGAGGCTTACTCTTGTCACCTACTACTGGAAATGCTTCCCCTACTGGACCGAGTACCACATGACATCAGGGCACAACTCTCCTCCCTGCATGGGGAGCTCTTGACCCTCTTGGACTACCAGACCATTGCATCTTGCCACATCGCTGACTCGTCAGCGAGGCAGCTCGCTAACGCTGTTTTTCTACGTCGCCATGCCTGGCTGCGCACCATCACCATCACCGACGACGCGCACAACAGGATTGAGGGCACCCCCTTCGATGGCGAGGGCCTCTTTGCAGCCACAACAGACGAGTCCCTCGATAACATCCTGAAAATGCGTAAGCTGGCTCGTTCCTATGCCTACCAAGGGTCGGCATCGCAGACTCCTGCCCGCCCACGCCCCTACTAGTCACGCCGCCCTTACCCTCCTGCGGGTCAGCGCGGCCAACAGTGTGTGAAGCAGCAGTACTCGACATCTCCATACTACCGCTCCAGCCATCAACAGCGGGCAAGGTTGGCACAGTCCTCTCGCCGATACGACAGGAAGCCTAAACATGCTTCCTGACCTGGCATCTTCCACCACCGCGCCTCCTACAGATATCAGGCTGCGCCCTTTTCTTGCCCAATGGAGAGCGATAATATCAGACAGCTGGGTCCTGACCATCGTCAGCAAGGGTTACGCCATAGAATTCGACTGGTGGCCTCCACTGGGTCTCGTTATCACCACACCACCGTCCGACGCCCTCTGCGAAGAGGTCTGCACTTTACTGTGAAAGGATGCTATCGAACCAGTGCCACCAGATGACACCTAAGGTTTTTACTCAAGATATTTCGCCATTCCAAAAAAAAGACGACACTCTTCAACCCATCTTAGACCTCAGGGTGCTCAACCGGTTCATCAAACACAGGAGGTTCCGGATGACGACCCTGGAGTCCATCATCCCGCTACTCCAGAAAGGGGACTGGTTCGCAGTCCTGGATCTTCAGGATGCATACTTTCATATTACCATCAGGCATTCTTACAGAAAATACCTCCGCTTCAAGATAGGATGGGATACTTACCAGTTCAAGGTGCTCCCTTTTGGCCTTTCCACTGCCCCTCAAGTTTTCACAAAGTGCCTGGCTCCGGCCTTCCTGCCTGGGGCATCAATATCTTCCCGTACTTAGACGATTGGCTAATTGTCTCGCCTACAAGACAAGAAGCAGAAGCACACGTACGTTACACCATTCGTATACTTACCTCTCTGGGATTTACCATAAACGCCAAGAAGTCCACTCTCCGACCGACACGAACAGTCCACTACATCAGAGCGATCCTCGACTCTGTACAGGGCAAGGCATTCCTGCCGGACGACAGGCAACACAAGGTCCTCACCGCTCTCAAACCCTTCAGGCCACGGCAGCTAGTGACTGCCCTGACAACACAACATCTACTGGGACTCATGTCTACAACTACACCCATTCTGCCATATGCACGGTTCCGGCTCAGACTACTCCAGGCGTGGCTCCTGGCCAGATTCCACCCCCACAAGGACAAGCAATCCAAGACACTACGGGTCACACCCGCCCTGCACTCCGCCCTACGGTGGTGGACGAACACAGCCCATCTTTCCATCAGCCGCCCTTTCAAGCAGCACTATCCGAAGATACAAATCACCACCGATGCCAGCACAGTGGGTTGGGGTGCCCACTGCTGGTCTGTCCAGGCACACGGCACACGGCCCCCTACACTTCGAACTCGCCACATCAACTACCTAGAACTGATGGCAATTTTCAACGCCCTGAAATCCTTTGCACCACTCCTTATGGGCAAACCTGTTCTCATAGTGACCGACAATACCACAGCGCTTCACTACATAAACAAACAGGGCGGCACCCGCTCCCGGGCCTTGCTACAGCTGACCCTGAAGGTCTTTGACTGGTGCTACCGGAGGAAGATCCTCCTCACTGCAGTGCACATCGCTTCCGAGGACAACTCGATTGCGGACGACCTCAGCAGAAGGACAACCAACGACCACGAGTGGAGCCTGTTCCGCATGGTCTTTTGGGCTCTCTGTCGCTGATGGGGCCATCCTCAAGTGGACCTCTTCGCCTCAGAGACAAACACGAAATGCCTGAGATACTGCTCCAGGGCGAGAAGAGGTGTACACTCCCTAGGCGATGCTCTCTCAACCTCATGGGAAGGAATGAGGGCATATGCCTTTCCACCACTCCCACTGCTTCACTGGTCTGTCCTCCGCCTTCTCCAGGAGCACACACGTACCATTCTGGTCGCTCCTTGGTGGCCACGACAACCTTGGTTCCTCACACTGAAGACCATGGCGACAGACTATCTCCACTTGCCTCAGATGCCAGACCTCCTCTCGCAAGACGGCAGTCGTCTTCTTCATCCAAATCTCCAGTCCCTACATCTGACGGCCTGGCTCATTCACTCTCTATAGAGGAGGTTCTCTCCCACTCTAGAAAATCATCAACTCAGACTCTGTACAGCTACAAATGGAAATCTTTCCTCTCCTTCGCTCAGGGACACCACCTGGACTCTTACCCTACAGAGGTGAATATCGTCTTAAGATACCTCCTCCTACTCTTTAACAGGGGTCTATCAACCTCCACCCTGAGGGTATATTTGGCAGCCATTGTTGCCCATCAACCTCCAGACTCCCCGTCAGCCACTTTGTTTAGACACCTGCGGGTCAAGCAATTCCTCAAAGGGGATAACAACCTCCACCCGCAGAGAGCTCCTATTTCACCTCAGCGGTCCCTGAATCTCATCCTTAAAAGGCTCTGTTCCCCGCCGTTTGAGCCCATGTCCACAGTACCTCTGCATCTCCTGTCTTTAAAGGTGGCATTCCTTCTGGCGATCACTTCGGCCAGAAGATCTTCCAAGCTGGCAGCGCTCTGGGTAGACCCACCTTTCCTCCAATTCTTTTCCGACAAGGTCATCCTCTACCCTGACGTCTCCTTCCTTCCTAAAGTTGTTACTCATTTTCATCTGAGCCAACCTCTAACACTCCCGATGTACTTCCCGTCGCCTTCATCTGATTTGGAGAAATCGCTGCACACCTTAGACGTCCATAGGGTGTTCCTGTTCTACACATCAAGAACAAGTCCCTCCGGGGTTCTCCTGGACTTTTTGTACACCCTACGGGGCCTTCTAGGGGTATGCCAGTTACACCCAAGACAATCTCCAGGTGGATTGTGGAAACTATTCGCATGGCCTACCACCTGTCTCACACCCCTGTACCAGAGCCTATCAGAGGACACTCCACCAGGGCCGTCTCGTCCTCCTCGGTGTTCCTTAAAGGGATTCCGCTTCAAGACATATGACGAGCTGCTACCTGGTCCGCTCCATCCACCTTCGCCCAGCATTACAAGCTGGATGTCCGGGCCAGATCTGACTCTCCTACTCTCTTCCATGACGGCCCGCCACCTGTAAGTTAGCTTGCTATTCTCCCATTAGTGGGATTTCACAGAGGCTACGAAGAAGAAGAACAGGTTACCTACCTGTAAGGGTAGTTTTTCGAGTAATGCCTCTGTGAATTCCCACTCCCCGCCCGTCCTCCCCTCTGTCCATCACGTCTCTCTCTCTTTTCCTCTAGTTGCAGCGGCGGACAGTTGTGGAACTGAGGACCTCAGCGCGGGAATTCCTGAGCATGCCCAGTGGGGCAGGAGGAGGTCCCTAGGAGCTGAGCGAAAGTTCTGGAAGGTCCGGGAAGCTGTGCAGGCGTGCAGGGAAAACCCATTAGTGGGAATTCACAGAGGTGTTACTCGAAGAACTACCCTTACAGGTAGGTAACCTGTTCTTTTGGTAATTGGTTGGGTTTTATTGCCATACAACATTGTATGATGTATAACATTATTTCTGTATATATCTGCTGCCTTCTGAAAGTGTGAATTTGTGTTTTCACTCCTTCCCTCCCCCAAAAGTGAATACATGCACATATATAAGGTAGACTGGAGGTCCATGTTCTGTGAAAATTTAACTATTTCGGTTTTTGTTTATTGGGATTGGGAGAATTCTCAAAGGCATAAAAAGATATTTGATACATCTCTCTGCCATTTGCAAGAAAGACTTTCCATTAAGCTTTCTGCAGCATTGAAAGTCATATTATATGGGGAATAGGACCCAAGCTGTTGGTATGCCTGAAATTGGGGTGTTGTTTGTTTGCCCCAGTGTGCCTCACTCTGCACTTACTAATGTGGAAGCTCATTTCTCACTGGTTTGCCCACTCCCCCATTGTCAGATCCCTGTGGAGCTCCTCACAATCTCAATTTTATTACCCTTATAATTTAGTGTTGTCGGCAAATTTGGCTACCTTGCTATTTACTCCTAGATCACTTATGAAGAGGTTGAAAAACAGGAGTCCTGCTACTGAACCTTGGGGAAGACCACTCTTTACCTCCCTTGACTTGGAGAAATGTCCATTTAGTGCTACCCTCTGTTTCCTGTCCCTTAGCCACTTAAAAGGCTTGGTTTAGCACTGGGGTCCTTCAGGGCCTGTGCTCTAATCATTTGGACCCAGCAAGGCCACCCCCGCCTCTAGCAAGAAGTTGGCCACCCCCGCCTCTTGCAAGAAGTTGGGGCAGTGATTCTCCCCACCCTTCTGATGTCATTGGCTTCCTAGGGAGGTGTGAAAGGGATGCCTGTGTTCTGCCTAGATTGGTGCTGGCCCTGAAGAAGGAGCCCGGTGCTAAGCAGAGCCTGGTTAAGTGTACCAGTAGGAGTGGGGAAGGGATGGACTTCCTATGGTGCTATAGGTGTGCTCCAGGTGAATATATATGAAGTACAAAGTACCCTCCTCTATCTGAAATCTTCCCACACATGTATAGAAAATGATGAAGAAAATGTAATATATACTTGCTTAGGACCACTACCACTCTGTGAGTACAATAAACCCCTGCCTATTGCAGAGGTTGGGGACCCGACCCGACCCGACCCATGATAATTGAAAATCCGCAATATGTGGATGCTGGGTCAGGTCAAGACTTGGGGGGGCTCTCTGGGGGCTCTTGTACTTACCCCAGGCCTGGCACTGCTCTGAATGGGTCTGCAAGGGGCTTCCTGGGCCCTCGGAGGCCCCAAAAGTGCTTTTTAGTGATCCAGAGGTCACTTCTGGTTTACCAAAAGTCACTTCCGGTTTGCAGGGAAGCATTTTGGGGCCTCTGATGGGCCTGGGAAGGCCTTTCTTCCTTACCCCAGGAGGCCTTTTTTTCATATACTGCGTACCCGCGATATAGCAGGACCGCAGCATATGAACCATGAAAGGGCGGGGACAGCTGTACTGCCATTGAAGGTGGTTCAGGAGAGATCTGGAGCAGATGAAGCATTAAAAGTAGAGATGGGCACGAAATGAAAACATCCATTTAGTTTCATTTCATTTTTAGTTTGGTGAGGGGGGGTTGTTTCGTACAAAACAAATATTTTTTAAAAAAACATTGTTTTGGACTTCGTTTTGGGTCGGGTTTGTTATGTGTGTGGTGTGGCCGATCAGTTGGCTGCTGGGGCTCACACCTTTTCCTGTGCTGATGGGGATGGGTAGGAGTTCTAAACTTGTTTTTGGCCTGATGGGTGGTGGGGGAGGCAAAAAAATAAAAATTCTCCTGCCTTTTCCTGTGCCAATGAGGTGGAAAAATGCAAGGTGTTGTGGTTTTTTTGCCTCCCCCAGCACCCATCAGCTGGCTCACAGGCTGGGGGAATTTAAAAAAACCGCTCCAGTGATTTCTCATTGAAATGCATTGACCCAATGCATTCCAATGTGGAAAATTTCTCCATTGGAATGCATTGACCCAATTCATTTCAAAAGAAGAAGAAAAAACATCCCACCATTCCCAGTGCCCGATTGGGCAGGGAAAAGGCAGGAGTTTTTTTTAATTATCTTTTTGCCTCTCCTAGTGCCCATCAGCTGTCTCGCGGACTGGGAAAGGCAAAAAATAAAATAAAATACAAAACCACCCCAGCAATTCCTCATTGGAATGCATTGAACTAATGCATTCCAATGGGGAAAAATTTCTCCTTTGAAATGCATCAAGCCAATGAATTTCAATGGAGGGGGGGAGGAAGTCCTGCCTTTTCCCCACCCCATCGGGTGGGCAAAAGGCTGGAGTGTTTGTTTGTTTTTTTTTTTTGTTTTGTTTTGTTTTGCCTCCCCAGCACTGATCAGCTGGCTAGCAGGCTGGGGAAGGAAAAATTAAACCACCTTCCTTTTCCCCATGCAGGGGAAAAGGCAGGAGTTTACACTTTTTTTTTGCCTCCCTAGCCCATGCACCAGCTGATCTGCACTGGGAAAGGCCAAAAGCCCGCGGTTTCTCTTGCTCCATAGGGCGGGCGGTTGGGGGGAACTACAGGTTTTTCCCCATAGGAATGCATTACTAATGCATTCCTATGGGGAAACAAAGCGAAATGGAACAAAACAAATTTCTGTTTCGTTTTGTTTCATTTCTCCTCCAGAGTGGAGTTGGTTAATTCATTTTGTAACATTACAAAACGAATAACAAAATGAATTAAAAATTCATTTTGTGCCCATCTCTAATTAAAAGTGTTATAGTTTCACAGACAAAGCATGAGCATGAAACAAAATGGATCTATAGTGTGGACTTGCTCCAGTTACATGAGCAGCAGAAAGTAGAAATAAGCTGGTTTGGCTGCACCTGAAAGCAGTTATGGGCAGCATCTAGTTAAATAAGATGATTTTATTGCTACCTGAGCTGTGAGTGTGACAAAGAATTAGCTTTGCAGCATGTGTCAGTTGCATAAATAAATACAAGACAGAGGAAATGTTAATTTAGACTGGATTCATTGGTGTTTTCCTGCATAGGAAATTACAAATGAATGAATTTCCTCCTGTATTTAAGAAACAACAAAATCCTGAAACCCCAATCAGTTCATAAAGAGTCATTTTATAAATTTCTTTTAAATGAGAACAATGATTGCTGTTATTAACGTCTTTATGTAAGCCTTAGCAACCATCTGTAGTTGCCATTTTCAAGCAATTCCATACACTCAGGGCAGCAGGCAAAGGTGGGAAGTGAGAGATTTTCTTGTGAACAGAACATGGCTCTTCATTTATTCATATGTGTTTTGTAAGACTGTCAAAAATTGTCTCAGGAGAATCAAGTAAAATCAGCTCTTGTTTGCTCCAGTTACTTTTGTTGAGGGGAGGGAGGTTGGCTATTTATGCATTGCAGGTGTTTCTTCAAAGTTATTTAATCCATACTCCACCAGGAAACCCATTTCATTCTGCTAGTCTAAGAGCTTGGGAGGTTCTCCACAAACAGGAAAACATGCATGTCCTGTTTAAATAGAGCTTTCCTGATTTAAAATATATCAGCTTAAGGATCTGGATAAGTGATGCCAATGTGACTAAACTTCCTGGATATTATTTCTGCGTATGCTGGATAATACTGCAAGCACTGATGTGTGTATTGAAGCAATAGAAGAAAATAGAAGTAAAATAAACAAAAGAAAAATACATTAAATTTAAATCTTCTCATTACATCTCATCAGGGAGTTTGCCAACATTAAAGTTTTTGTTTTGTGGATAACCTGGGTTTATTAATATAGAAAGCTTTCCTTGACACCTCATTTCATACTGAGTTACTATATATTATGCCATGTTGCACTATTATCAGGTATTAAATAGATTAAATAGATTAATGGAACTGTTATATCACTTTAAACAACAATCGGGAAAAAGACTAATATGTTATGAGTCATCAAGTTGCAAATGACAGTGACCCTATTATGGCTTTCAAGGCAAGTGAGATATTTAAGGAGTGGTTCTTTGTGGTATTCTGTGATTGCACACATTGGGTTAATGTGTGCTCACACAGTAACTCCTCAGAACCTTCTGGAAAAGCAAGTGTTAGAAGGACCTCCCACCCCATATAAGCCCTGCCCCACCTACTCCTACCTCAGTTCCTTTTTTTCTGCCACCTGTGCTCATGCTCCTCTGCTCTTCATTCTAAAGATAAAAATATTTAAATAAAACCTTTTTATTTAAGAAGGAACTCCCCCCCCCGTTTGTTATTTTTACACCCTCTTGTCTCTCACGTTTCCCGCTCTTTTTTATGGCCTATTCAGGCCCTTGCAGATACTGTCTCATCTGCAGAAATAAAATCCCAAGTACAGACGAATGCTTACTCTGCCTTTTCTTCCTTGGAGAAGGTCACCAACATGCGTCCTGTGTTCATTGTAAAAATTTCACCAATGCAGCCCTGAGAACCAGGCTTCAATGTTCAAAATCACATATCTGGGTGCGGTCTCTAGCTGGTACCATGACTTCCTCCACTCCAGTACCAGACGAGACTCAGCAGAATCCCCCCAGAATGACACCTTCTACGGCTTCATTGGGGCAACATTCTGCAGCTCCAATAAATAAATAAATCCCAGTTGACAACAAAATCCAGATCAAGTCCTGAAAAAAAGATAACAGTCGAGCGCTTTCCGTCAGGCTCCAACAATGACTTCTATGTGCTCAAAATCAATCCGAAACCATCCGAGTTTGAGGTTGACTTGTCCAGAGACATGGACTTGGCGTATGAACAGCCTCTCTGCCTTGAACAGGATGCCATTCAGTCTCCAAGCTCTACCCATTCAATTATCTGGGTTGAGACTTTGACCGAAGTGCCGACAATTATTCAAAGGGCTCACTCTAGCCCGGAGAGTCAACGTAGCCCTGTCTCTTCCCCAAGTGGGGTTGAAAGTGCCATAGTTTCATTGCAAGATACAATCTACTCAGCACCGACAGAATAAAAAATGTCTGCTTCTGAGAACCGCCTGTCAAATACTGAGTTACTCTACAGCAGGCCCCTTCACATAAAGACTCACAAATGTTGGTTCCACAACCTCGACACCAAAGGGAATCTGACTCTTGAGTCTCCTCGTAGATCTCGATATATCAAACCTGATGACCCTTACTCAGATACAACCCGACCTCAATATACTAAGTGTCGGAGATTTCAAGATGAGTTCAACGTAGTTTACTTAGAGCCCAAGCTCATAGAGCTTCCAAAGCGCAAACTACACTGCCATTGTCGTACCTATGACACTTCATCTTTGACCCCCTCCTCGAGCTCGACGCATGCTGCATGACTCAGACTCCACCATCACCTCCTCGACTTCGACACCAACGCCACCAGCTCCCTGCAACTTTGCCTTCTCCACCTCATCGCCAAAGTTCCAAAAACAAGGTTCCAGCTTGTAAACCAAATAATACTCAAATGCATGTTGAGCCCGATGGGTCACCGACACCTCTACCTCATAATTCTCGAACTCAAAAGAGGCAACTCAAACCCTAAGTTTGCATGCACACGCTATTAGCCCCACATAGAAGCCAAACTACATGACATGCTGAGCACATAATTAAAACATGACAGTAGGCTTGTCTTCTAACTGAGATTTATCACACTCACCAGCCTGAGGAATCAAACTTAATATCTCATTTTTACCTCCTGATGAGCTGGCCAGATAGTTCAGTGGTGTAGGTATCTGGCTGCAGAGGCAAACACCTAGAGTTCAATTCCCCACTGTGCCACCTGCACGTAGAGCCAGCCTGTGGGGCCTTAGACAAGTGACACAGTCCTAGGGTGACCCCAAAAGAAAGGAATGGCAAACCACTTCCAAGTATTCTCTATTTGGAAAACCCTGAAAAGGGCCATCATGCGATTATAATTAACTCCTGATGACCATTAAAATACAAAGCTAACTGGCAAAAGGTTGAGATAAGAAAACTCGTGTTAAGAAAACATGGGTTTAGCTTCTAAAGAGCTTTGCTGTGGACCTGGGAGATCTTGTTTCATTCTTAATTAGCAAGTGCAGACTTGGAAATTTGCTGTAAATAATCCTCCAACCCAGAATATACCATAAAATGCAGAATCAAGGAATTCTGACTCAGGGAATACTCGGGTACAGACCTCATGTTTGGGATTATGCATCTATTAGCATTCTCAGTTTTTAATATCAAGGGACTATAATTTCCTTGCTGAGGTGGGTCCTAGGTGGCAATTAGTTTTGAGTTAAATTTGGAGGGGTGAATATACAGTAACATTTTATTTTGAATTAGCATTCAGATCACTTTTGTAAATTTGTTAAGTAGCCCTGCAGCGCAGTGGTTAAATGCCTGTACTGCAGGTAAAACTGCTCACGACCTGGGGTTCAATCCGAGGTAGCAGGCTCATTGTTGACTCAGCCTTCCATCCATCCGAGGTCAGTAAAATGAGTACCCAGCTTGCTGGGGGGGGCAATGTGTAGCCTGCATTACTGTAATTAAAACTAAACCGCCCAGAGACTACTTGAAGTGGTATGGGGCGGTATATAAGCAGAACACTTTTTGTTTTTAATACATATGTCTGGATATATGTTTTAAAGAAATATGTCTCAATAAATGCTAGCATTTCAGTTCCCTTTTCAGTCTCACAGGTTGTTCCCATTGTTCACTTTTTTATTTGGAATAGCTTCATCTTTCTGTACAGGACATCCTTCAATTGCTTCTCAATCTGGTGCTGCTTCTGTTAGCTGCATTGTCCTTCAAACATTTGTTGTTGCTATTAATAAAAAGCTGCTCATAAGCAGTGAATTCCCAAGAGTCCTATGAGGACAGCAGTATTGTTTCTATAAAAGATTTTTAGTAGAAAATCAGCCTTGCATTTCCATGTAATCAAACAGCAAGAAAATGAAAAGCTTCTTAACTGTTAGAGCAGTATGACAATGGAACCATTTAACTTAGGAGGTGGTGAGTGCTCCAATGGTGGAGGCAATGAAATGGGAAGAACAGGCTCTATAGTTTAATAGGGTTGTGAACCAAATAAAACTTGGAAGAGGAGGGTGAAACTAAACAGACTTCCAAACCTGTAACCTGTCTGAATGACGTAAACCTTAAGTAAGTAATGAGAAAGAAAATAAGTCATAAGTTTTATCTTTAAAAACATATAATAGGACATATACTTTCTAAATTTAGAGGGATCAGTAGAGTATTTCTTTACCATCTGCTGAGATCTTTATCCATCACCACCTGCTCTACAGCAATAGACCTGTCTGTATTAGGACCAGAGTTATAACTGTCATTGTATAAATCAATTATATACATTATTCAGCCTTTTTAGTTTCAACTATAGTTTCCATACATAGAACTCTTGTCTGGTCTGCAGATCATGGAGGCAGAACAGTTGATGTAGTCCAGGCCTGCCCAAAGTCTGGCCCGGGGTCGGGGGCAAATCCGGCCCGTCAGGCCATTCTGAGTGGCCCGCGGCTGGCCAGCCCACCCCTCCCTCCCCCTCCTTCACCCCATTTTTTTTTCTAAATCTGCCAACACTGACCACCGCTGGGAAGCTCGGGCGGACAGGCGGTCTGCCGCCACCGGCACCGCAGGGGAAAGTGTGGGGTGGGCAGGCCAGCAGGCCTCTGCCACCGCCAAGGAGCTTTGGGGTGGGCTGGCGGGTGAGCTGTCGCCACTACTGGGGAGCACGGGGGGTGCAAGGTCGCACAGATCACCTCTTCCAAGGGCGACCTGTGGCCACAGCTCCCTGTGCTTCCTTTGGTCCCCACCTTACTTCTTTCCTCCCTCCCTTGGTCCCCACCTTTCTTCCTCCCTCCCTCCCTCCCTTCCTTGTTCCCCACCTTCCTTCCTTCCTCTCTTGGTTTCCACCTTCCTCCCTCTCTTCCTTGGTCCCCGCCTTCCTTCCTGCGGGTGGGGTTGCAAGGGGTCAGTGGGTGGGGCTTGCAGTGGAGGGGCAGGGTCGGGGAGCAACCGGCCCCTGACACATTCTCAGCCACCAAATCTGGCCCTCCGTACAAAAAGTTTGGGCACCCCTGTGTAGTCTAATCTCTGGTACTGTTCTGGTGTTAAGAGTTTCCCCATGTTGGTGTGAATTTAAAAAAAAGTTTCCTGTTTGAGAATAACAAAGTCATCTTGCAGCCTTTTAATAGCTTCACTTATCTTGCTTGTTGTTTTTGGATGATAGGTGTATAGGTAAACTGGCTGTTTGAATGAGGGAATGAATGCTGGATAATAGATAAAGCACTGGATGCCAAACAAGATTGTTATGGGTTTGACAGAGGGGAAAGAAATGCCTCCACAGAACCATATTTTCACTTACTGTTTTCCCTGACCATGGGGAGAAGATGAAGTCCATGGGGCGTGTTGGCTCAGTGGACAAGAGTGTTGAAACAGTCGGCTGCAAAGTTGGTAGTTCGGCGGTTCAAATCCCAGGTGCCACACAGCAGAGTGAGCTCCTGCTGTTAATCCCAGCTCCTGCCAACCTAACAGTTTGAAAGCAAGTAAATGCAAGTAGATAAATTGGTACCACTATAAAAATTGGGAAGGTAAACAGCGTGCCATGCAGACATGCTGGCCACATGGCCATGGACTTGTACAACACTGGCTCTTTGGCTTGAAAATGGAGATGAGCACAACCCTTAGAGTCAGACACAACTAGCACATGTGTGGGGGAACCTTTACCTTTATCTAAGGAAATGCCTCCATAGAACCATATTTTCACTGACTTTTTCCCCTGACCAGGGGGGAAGGATGAAGTCCATGAAAGGATAGATAAGCTTCCAGTAATATCTGCACGCCAGCAAGCTGGTTATGACAAATAGTGACTATTTCCAGATTTAGAAGACTCAGTAATGGTTTAGCAATTGTGGTGATTCAATACATTGTATATCTTATATGTAGATATGTACTGGTGTGCATGGTGAGTGCCTGGGTTTTGATTTAAAAACAAAAACAAAAAGCTGTGTGGTCCTTATGTAATACAAACTAAAGAGCAGGTGGTACATGACACAGTGGTTAAACTGCTGTTCTGCAGCCAAATTCTGCTTACAACCTGGGGTTCAATCACAGGAAGCCAGCTCAAGGTTCACTCAGCTTTCCATCCTTCTGAGCTCAGTAAAATGAGTACACAGCTCGCAATGGGAGGACAGGCAACGTGTACCCTGCAGAATTGACTTGTAGACCACCCAGAGATATATATGCTTATATATCACACCCATAGCTTAAAGTGCTATCAGGTGATATATAAGCAGCATGCTTTTTGCTTTACTGTTTTTGGATCACTGAAAAAATAATGAACAAACAAATTGCTTTCAATGATAAATAATCCATCTTGCTCAGGCTGTACCAAGATTTTGTGGGTCATGCAAAAAAAGAAAGAAAAAGAAAGAATGAGGGAGGTTTTTGATTGACAGTGCTAAGTTGGATATGTACCAAGACTGTATGTCAAAATCTGGGGGGATGAGCGATTGGATATACTCTGATTGGCTGGAATGTTGCATAAGATCAGTTTTAGTTAATTTTGTTAGAAGCAGTCAATTTCATGAGTTGTGCGGTGGGATGGAGCAAAGTCCATGAGTGAAAGCTATGAAGCAGTTAAGAGCTGTGCTGAGCAATGTCAGCTTTTTGTGTGTGAAGAAAGCAAAGCAAAGCAAAGCAAAGTATTCTGCTTATATACCGCCCATCATACTACTACAAGTAGTCTCTGGGCAGTTTACAATTTTTAATTACAGAATATATAGATAGATAGATAGATAGATAGATAGATAGATAGATAGATAGATAGATAGATAGATAGATAGATAGATAGATAGATATGTTTCACAAGGACCTGTGTAAAATGAGGCATTGTATATCCATATATAAGGAACTAAATTTGCTTACGCTATAAGGAAGATGGAAAGTAAATGAAATTTTTGCTGCATTATAAGAACTTAACAGCTTGTAATACTCAATCTTATTCTTTGAGGGTTTGAGGTAAGATTCAATTTTATTATTTTTGAAAGCAAGCTCATAAGAGGTTGAACCGCTTATAGCACTGACAATCACAGGGGCACATAATCAAGATTGTGTCAACAAAATAACAAGTGAAAGTGTTCTTACTCTTTCCAAACAGGGCAGGATATACTTATGCATTTAGTGGTAGTAGTAGTGTTTAAGCAGCAGTGAATACATAAATTGGTTCATTGGTTGTTTGCCTGGTGGATAACCCAGGAGAAGGAATCTACTAGTACAAGTAGTTAAACAGCAACCTTAAACCTACAGTAATAAAGGAGCTTGGCCATATTGGTAGTGGTATATATTGGTTAGAGGAAGGTAAAATGACCACTTTGCCAGTCCCTTTTTCATATGGTGCTGTCAACTGCAGCTTGCTTCTTTATTTATTTTATTTATTTTAGAGTATTTCTACCCAGCTTTTTCCTTGGAAAAAGACCCAAGGTGGCTTACAGTAATGAGGGACAATATACATTCCAGTACAATTAAGACATGTTCAAGTACTGAGAACAGGGAATTGAGGGACATCTTACAACATTAAAAGACAGCATTATATTAAAGCTACAAGATAATGCCAGCAGTTAAAAAGATTCCACATAAAATTCCACATAAAAGTTATGATTGATGGAAACTAACATTGAAAACATAGTGTCAATGCAATCACACAAGGTTATAAGTGGTTATAAACATAAAGTCTATGTGATCATATATATTCATAAAAGGTAGTCCATCATTCAGGGAAAGCTTGCCTGAAGAGGGTCTGTGAAGATTCTCAGTCATCTAGGTGAGTTTATCTGGAAGTTGAGTCATGGCAACTAGACTTCTTTTCTTGAGAGACTGAAACGTTTCGCTGCTCATCCAAACAGCTTCATCTGTCTGAATAAAGCTAGTGCGAGTCCTCCATCTTATAGTCAGCTTTGACCTCTTGTCACCCTGATCTGAAATAGGCTCATAAGATGAACAATGGCCTGAATAGGCTTGTTAAGTAGACAACAGTATCCATAGCCCTAAGGTGAACAATAGCCTAAGGTGCTGAAACCTATCAAGAATGGGTCGTTAGCTATGGCCTTGATGGTGAAGGCTTTTTTATTTGTCTGGGTATTGTTGAAAGCACAGCTTGATAAGTAGCAGATAAACTGGCACTGAGTCCCCCACCTCTGTTGAGAGAGGGGGTTTCAATGCTCACATGAATGGCTTCCCTGACCCCTCTCTCAAACCACACATCTTTTCTGTCTAATGTGTATACATCTTCATCTTTGAATGAGTGCCCTTTGTCCTTCACATGGAGGTGTACTGCTGATTCTGAATCTGAGCTGTTATCCCTCCTATGCTGGGTCAGCCTTCTCTTTGTTTAGTTGTTTAGTTTCTTCAATGTAGAGGTCTGCACACTCCTCACTGCATTGGACCGCATATACCATATTGCTCCTTTTTTGTTTTAGTATCAGGTCCTTTGGATGAACATGTCTCTGCCCTAGTGTGTTTGTGGGTTTGAAATAAACTGGGATGTGGTGTTTGCCAAAAACCATTTTAAGCTTCTCAGACACTCCAGCCATGTTGGGAATGACCATGTTCTTCCGTCGGGTCTGGATCTCAGGCTGATGCCTTGTTCTTCTGGGTCGGCACACTTTGGTTATCCACAGGCCTTAGGTGCTGTATTCAGGTGCCTGTCTTCCTACTTCTTGGCTTCTGTGTGGGTGGGGATGCTCTCTGCTCTGTGGTTTGGGGTCTTGATGACTCCTAATTTGTGCTTTAATGGATGGTGGGAGTCAGACAGAAATTACTGATCTATCTGGGTGGGTCTTTGCCTGTTTCCAGAAAGACATCAGAGATGGGGCAGTCTTTACCTCTAGTGGGAGGGAGTTCCAGAGTCTGGGCACAGCAGCCGAGAAGGCCCTTTAATGTGTTCCCACAAGACGTACCTGTGAGGGTGGCGGGATGGAGATAAATGCCTCTCCTGATGACCTTAACACTCGAGATGGTTAATACTGTGAGATTCAATCTATGGGGTAGCTAGGACCCAGGTTGTACAGTGCTTTGTAGGTTAAGGTCAGCCCTTTGAATTGTGCCCGATAGCTGATTGGTAGCCAGTGGAGTTGCTTTAATAGGGGTGTAATTTGATCTCTGAACCAACTCCTGGCATTTGTCTCTTCACTGAACTATCCAACCAACTGAGTGTTTAGAGAGATAGAAATAATGATAGAAATATTTGAATATATACTGCAGGTACTTTAGTGATATGCATAGAAGGTAAATTTGGGATTAGGTAGGATTAGAGATATAAGTTGAGGAGTTACAATTAGTTTTAGGTTAGATTGAAAAGAACTAGACAATTCTATTCTATTCTAACCTTTTGCGGTTCATATACTGCGGTCCCGCTATATTGCGGGACCACAGTATATGAAAAAGGCCCCCTGGGGTAAGGGGCAAAGGCCTGTTTCAGGCCTCCCATACTTACCCCAGGACTGGGGCTGCCCCGAATGGGCCTGTGAGGGACTTCCCAGGCCTTCTGGAGGCCCCAAAAGGGCTTCCCTTCAGACCAAAAGTGACTTCCAGTAAACCGGAAGTCACTTCAGGGTCACAGAAAATCATTTCTGAGGCCTCTGAGGGCTGGGGGTAAGTACAAGAGCCCCTAGTTAGGCCTCTCAGGCCCAATGCGACCTGCATCTGCATATCGCGGATTTTCAATTATCGCGGGTTGGGTTGGGTCCCTAACCCCCATGATAGGTGGGGGGTCACTTTATGAGAAATACCATCTGCTGCAGGTTATCCTTCAAGGAAAATTGGATGGGAAGCATGGACCGGGACACTGAAGAACATTATGGTTTAAGAACTTGAGCCAATGGTCCACAGTGAGCACAGCTGCTCTATTTAGAATAGCTTTAGGGAGAAACCAGTTGAGGCTACTGATTGCCAATGTTCTATGAGGACATTGCACTTGAAGAAGATAAAACTGAAAGCACTTTTTTCAATAACATATCTTTCTTTTCTAGGAGTAATTACCATATTAATACCTATGGTCACTTTTTGGCCACAGCTCAAACAAAATGGGGAAGAAAAGGGAAGATATATCAATAAAGATGTATTAATAACAAAAGGCGTTATATACACTTATTTTAAACAGGATTCAATTTAGAAACTGGTGGTAGCAGTTACCTCAGGGTTTGTGTTCTAACAAAGGACATGAGGGAAGATCTTTCTAAGAATGAAATAGAGGTTGGAGAAGGGGCCCAGGAGTCCCATATTTGTGGAGGCATCAGTGTGAAAGGTCACACTGGGGGTCTCAGACAGCAGTAAACAGATCAACTCCAAGGACAGGAGCATAGAATGACAAGCCAGTTGAGGGAAGCTTGGAGAAAGTCACAAACCTTCACTCAAATATGTATAATTAGTATGAATATTCCAGGGCACATACCCTGGACAAGCCATGCATCTGAAGAATGGAGATTTGCAGAATTGTAGTGTGAAAGAATAATTTTTCCAGTTTCTGACACAAAACTACTGGTGACATAGACATGCCCTTTGAAGTTCTGCAGAACACTCAACTATATTATCACTATTCATGAGCAGATCTGTTCTATTGGCGTGCGTAGGTGATATAGTTTGTTCAGCCAGCAGATCTTGTAATGTTTGTAGCATTTCCAAGTCACATTGCTTTGTCTTCCTTATGGATTGTTTGATCGTCACTCCATATCATTCTTTTGGGGGAGTTGCTGGGCATGACCAGATGACATTGTAGAAACTCTACAGAGGATGGGGCGTGGGAGTGAGCTCTGTTCCTTTTGCCTGCGTTTTGCTCACACTAGTATTTTCTTTTTTAAAAAAATACTTCCCTTGCTCATCACTAGAGCATTAACGGATATAGCACTAAGTCAAATAGATGCCATGTCTTGCCACTTTGTCTCCCTTGAATTTGTTAAACATTAAAACAAGACATTTTAATGCTGACTGGGAGAGTGGGGTGATAGTGAAGAAAAGACTGAGTGGGAAAGACAGGCTGTGTGACATATAAATCCTTGAAACAAACCTTCCTGAGTTAATTCAGCATATCTGTGTGAATGGCAACAGCAGTTTAAGGACCAGAGTGTAGAACAGAGATGTTTGCATCAATTCTGAACAAATGTCTGTGTGACCTTGCCCTAACCTAGATTGTTCTTCTTTGGCTGCAATTATTTTTGCATAATCTATAGAATAGGGATATCCAAACTTTTTGCAAGGAGGGCCACAATTAGTGAGATGAAAATGTGTGGGGGCCAACCGTTCATCCTGCCATTCCTTGAACCATTAATATTAGCAGCAGGAGCAGCAGCAGCGACTGCAGAGGTGGCGGAGTGGCAGCTCCCACGCCATGCCGGCTCTCAGCACTCTTCTGGGCTGGCTTTCTGGTGCTCCCTGCCAGAGCCTGAGCGAGGGTCCCTCCACCCCACAGCTTGCCACCGGTTCCCCCTTCCCCCTCTCTGGACTCCCACCTGCTCCACTTGATCTCCTGGGAAGAGATGCCCACCACGGGCCATGCGGAAGAGGAGCTGGAAAGTTTTTACACACCGACGTTCCCCCTCGTCTTCTTCCTCCTCCACGAGTGGCTGCCGGACCCCCAAACCCCACCACCACCAGCAGCTGTGACAACAGTCACCCCCCAAAAAAAAAACCCAAGCCCAGGTCTCGCCTTCTCTGCCTCAATCAGCCACAGGGAGAGATGAAAGCCGGAGTGCAAGGCACAGCCAAAAATCCCAATGGGGGCAGCCCCGGTGGCTGGCAGGGGGAAAGGAAGAGGAGGGGGTTTCAGTCTCATTGAGGCTACCCTTTTCATCTTCTGGTGGGGCCTGTCAGCTGAGGAGAAGGAGGAGGAGGAGGAGGAGGAAGGAAGGGGAGGCAGCCTCCCTTCCAACCTCCCTCCCTCTGTCTCTCCAAGGCAGGACCAACATGAGTGAGCGCATAATCGGCACTCACTGGCTCCCTCCCTCCCTCCTTCCGGGCCACTCAAAATTTGAAAAGGGGCCTCTTTTGGCCACCAGGCCAGACTTTGGACACACCTGCTATAGAGGATAAAGTTTTCAATAGGTACTAATCTGGATGGCAATACACTTTCTCTAATTCTAGACACAAAATATTGCTGGGGAAGCGAGTTATGCTCATTATCTTGCTTGTAGGCTTTTTCTTAGCTACAGAGTGGTGGATTAGCTCGAATATGATCTAGTACAGCTGTTTGTACCAATGTAGATTGATGGGCAAGAGCTGGATTTCCACAGAAGTTGAAAGAAATAACTTTAGTGTGTTGATTGTTCATGTCTGAACCAGATATGCCATTGACAATACTTAGAAAAGTGTGGAAATATTTCTTTAATAAAAAAGCACATCCCCAAATAAAGGTAGCAAATTGTACAGAAACAAAATAATAACTCATACATCAAAGACTCTGTAGTTGTAATTCAGATTATCTTCAAGATGATTTTTCAAAACACTTGCTAGCATAATTTCATTAGCAATGATGCAATATCAGTGTTAAGCTTTAAAAACAAAAGAAAATCAAACTGAAATAGGATTAGGAAGATTCTACTGCTTTTATAGCACAGCTAGTCCTTGAAACAAACTCTCAAGAGTTGATGATGCAGCCTAAAGTGTGGCACATTAGATGCTGTATCTCACAAATGGTCTGTGACAATCAGATAATCCAGACAAAATGCAACATGACACTTAAGGTACAAGATTTCAGCCAATGGGCACATTAACGTCTTTCAAGCAATTGATTTTGTGGCCTCAGTGTTGGAAAACACAATATCCTTATAAAATATGCAATCTCTAGATCTCACCCAACAAATAAATAACAAGAGCACAGTTGCCCTGTTATAAGCTCATCATATTGAGGCCTTGTTTCATATGTCTAGTTCTTGTATATTAATGGAAAATGTCCCTGTGCTGAATTTACCTTTTCTCCTCTTTTCTAAAAAATATCCTCCTTCAAGTGCATGGATTGGAAAGTTGACCAGTGCATCAAGTTCACCCCAGCCTATCAAGGCTTCTTCAGAGGCCTTTCCATTGCACTACAGAAAACAGAGCTAATTGTTGAGGGTCATCTTGAAGCAGCCTTCCTTCCTCTCTCAGGGAAGTTGAGGGCTAGGCAAACATCACTCCTGACCATGCTGCCACTTCACGGCATCCCTCAAGTCAGCTTCTCCTTTTCACAGTGGGAAAGGGTGGGTAAGAGGCAAATCCAGCCCATCGGGCAGCCTCCCCATCAAGGTGCTGGAAACATTTCAGGATGACATTTCCCTGAGATTTCCAGACTCTTCACTCACCCATCAGGAAAGGCAATAGTTAAGCAAAGCAAGCTCTGTGCAAACTCAACCCTACATGCAAGAGTTCACTAAGATGTAGTACTGTGGAGTGCTTTGCAGTATGTGTATGAGTCCTCTGTGCATGACTGTTATGTGTCTCCATACAAACACACTGAGGGGATGCATGGCAGCAGGGGCTTGCCTCATCGGCTTTCAGTCTCCTTGCCCACTGCAAGCATGTTGACAGACACTCTTGGTGTACTTGCTTGGAGACAGTGCACCTTTTCAGCCAGAAAACAATTTCTGTCTGTGCTGTTTTCAGTGACTTACAACAATAATAGCAACAATGCATGGAAATTTGAAAATGACAATACAATTTTTTTACTGGATTTATATGTCCTTTCCCTACTGGAAAGATTCTGATGGGTGGATTGGAAGGTATTCTGGAAGCCAGTTTGCCTTTTCAACTGGCTTGTCTTCCTGTACATTAAACACATTACAAACATCATCTACATCTTGATACCAATAGCATCCCACACCTGTTACACATAATATCCTGGGAAGATGCATTGGTTACAGAAGCACAAAATGCTACGCATAGGGTATATTTCCTTTCTCCCTTGTTAAAATGCTTGGCCACTAGGCCACAGCTTCTGAAGACCCTGCAAGTGGCCTTTGTGGACGGTGCCCCTCTTCATCTTCTTCCTGAATCTCTTCTTCAGATGGTCCCCGGATCCGTATAGGTTCACGATGGGGTTGGAAGTCATCGTTCTCACTAAGCATTTAGAATAAAAGGGGATAGAGTTTACTGTGGGCTTTATTTTTATTTTGAATAGCTTTAGGTAGTTGATTCAGCACTGCAGAACTGGAACCCCCAATTGCTATTTCATTTTTCTTGCAGTCTGAACCAAATCCTGCCCTGGGAGCTGTCAATGTTAGGGAATGACAATGCATATTTACAATTCTGAAGCCACACCTTCTTCTGTACTAAGGCAAAAAGTGAAGTTTTCTGCTTATATACCCCCCTATAGTGCTTAAAGCACTTTCTGGACAGTTTAGAAATAATGGAGAAGGCTACACATTGCCGCACCCCCAGCAAGCTAGGTACAGTAGGACCCCGGTATCCGCTGGGGATTGGTTCCAGGCCTTCCCATGGATAATGAAAACCGTGGATAAGAGAGAACACCTGCCCACCCATCATTGCTGTTTCCTGACAGTAGCTTGCTTTATGACTCCTGTTTTGAGATAGTAGCTTGCTTTATGGCTGCTGTTTGTGACAATAGCTTGATTCGTGGCTTCTGAATTATTTAATTTTTTTCCTCTGCCAACTGTGGATAATGAATCAGTGGATTCAGGGGTCCTACTGTACTCATTTTACCAATCTCAGAAGGATGGGAGGCTGAATGAACCTTTAACCAGCTATTTGAGATTGAACCCTGGATCCTGAGCAGTTTTGTGTGTAGTACAGCAGCTTAACCCCTGCAACATGAGACTAACCATGTCAGGAGTTCTCAGTGTTCAGGTTACAGCATATTTTTCCGCACAATATTTTCCCACTAAAAACAAAATAGGCTATTTTAAAAAAGCTGACTGTACATAAATGTAATTCATTTGTAAAATCAGTTTTGTGCTCTCTTCCTGGGTTTTGTCTGTCCTTATTTAAAATTGGTTTTGAGCGTATTGGTTATATGCATTTCAGAGTTCAACTAGTTATTAACCCACTATGATTTCCACAGCAGTAATCACATAGATCTGCTGAAGGAACAAAATAGCCTTGTGGCGCCTTAAATTCACTGTGGTAGAAAATCTTTGGGGATTACAACCCACATTATAATGAAGTGGGATGCTGTCTGTTAACTCTTATCCCACATAGCAAATATTTTGCTTTTGAGCTACTCTAAAAGACTATGGCTTTTGTTTCTCTGTTTGACAGATATGCTTTCAACATAAATTCAAATTAGATTTATCTGAAAGATATCTGAAAAGAAGAGAGTGGGTGGAACAGATAAGTAGTGTTTTGTTTTGTTTTGCTTGTTTGTTTTGTTTTCTTTTTAATTAGTGAGGCCATCACAATAGCCCAGTGGTCCCCATCCTTGGTTCTTGAAAAGTTCTTGGACTACGACTCCCAGAAATCTTGACCAGCACAGTGAGTGGTGAAGGCTTCTGGGAGTTTTAGTCCAAGAACATCTGATGGACCCAAAGTGGGGAACCACTGGTTTAGCCCTTCCGTCTGTGAGCTTAGACAGAAAATATAATGGAAACAAGTATCACAGGCATCCCCATTTGGACCCACATGTGTGACGTATAAATCTCTCAGAATTTCCATGTACATAGATCTAACTGAGGTGTTCCATGTACATGTACTCCGGGTTTCATGGACATGGATCTAACTGAGTTGATATCAGTGGTACTACTGCTATATTACTTTCCTTCCATGTACTGTACTTATCTATCAACAGGAGTAGTTCTTATACAAATGCGATGAAAGGGGTATGTGGGGGGAATAATACAGGAAGCTGCCTGGCCTGCTAGCCAAAAGGATTGCTTAAAATAGATTGATTTTACTGAATTTAAATTAGCTTAACAAAAAAGAATATGAAAAGAATTGTTCCTTGAGAACAAGCAGTCTTTCTGCTACTTTCATCTCACCCAAGCATCAAGAGAAAGGCACTTACCTTGGCTCATACTCCTTATCCTTAGAATTCCTGCAGCAGCAACAGTAAACCAGAACTGCAATAATAACAATGGCAGCGACAGCTCCGCCAATGATTCCAGCATAGAGAGCAACATTCATGGATTCTGAGGAGAGAAAGCACTTTTTTAAAATATCGTAAATAAAACTTTTTCGACATTTTGATTTACTGTTCTTCCGGGACTTACACGTCAATGCTACAGAGTTTTCAGTACTTTCTTTAATAAACATTTGTGCTGCATGGTGCTTCCCGTAGGGAAACTATTGTCAAATGCTGCTTCAGCCGCTGACCACTAGGTGGACACTGGTTGTTGCGTGACAGTTGTTACCACACAGTCCTTTGTCTCGGAACAGGAACCAGGAACAAATCATGACAAGAGATTATCCAGACCCAGTGCCAGGTAGTATTGTCATGCTCTGATCCCGCTCCGGGGGCATAGTTGAGACAAATTTCAGCTGTTGTGCGATGGACATCAAGTAAGATGTCCTAAGCACAACACTTAGAGAGACAAAAAGGACATGAAGTAACCGCCTTTGAGACCAGTGCTTACAAAATTATGTTTTTGTGATGTGGTTCAAAACAAAATAGAAGAAAGCAACACCAAAAACCCCCACAACCTTTCCAAATTCTAAAGTTGGAATTATATATTCTTCAGAATATCCATGTGTTTGTTTTTATTTTTATATTATTGATTTCAATTGCACACTGTACATGAACAATCACACTTGTGTGTGTGAAGAATTGTTTCTTGTCTTTAGCCCCTTTCAAATGTGTTGGGGTCCCCCAGGAGGCCATATGTTCCCCCCATTGGGAAAGGCTATTCTAGACTACATAACCTAGAATCTCACTATAATCATGAGGTCTCATAACCAGCATGGGACTCTGGGAGTTAAATTCCATAACACTACTTTTCCAAGCTCTGCATAAAATGTAGAAACATAAAATAACTTCACCACAAATGATGAAAAAATGACAAGTGATGGAAATAGCAGCTTTTAATAAAGCTGTATTAAAATCATTATTATGTGTTGCCAAATTGATTATTAGAGATGAAAATGCTTCCTAACCAAAGTGTGGTTATGAAAGTATTTGGTTAATTTACAGAAAGCCACATATAAAAGATCTATTTCAAATGCATGACTGAATATACAGTGACTAGAAAGTTAACAATGAATTTTACTGGAGCATAAATGTGACAGTGATAATTGCATTACTGCATATTTAAAAACCAAGACCAGAGATGTAAGTACTAAGGTTATCAGCACCAATAGCAATTTTATTCTTCCCCCCAAACTAGATTTTTCTGCATTCTAAAAGAAAATGATTCATAATTTAATTTTTAAAAATACAAATAATGGGCAAATGCAGTGTAAAAGTCCTATAGTAAGTGTCTGGCACAGAGGTACACTGAAGGAGATTTATCATTAAGAAATCTTGAATTAGTCAGATCAACTCTAAGCCTTGCATCAATGGCAGAATTGTTGTCCACATGAGAAACAGACAATTGAGGAAGGTTTCTGTATTGCTTTCTGTTCTCCATCTTATGCTTTCCTGCATGGGGAAAAGTCTGTTTCTGAATTGGACTTAGCATATTTCAAATCAGCTTTTAAAATTCCCACTATGTGATGCACAGGGAAGTGCAGATTTCTTTTGCCCAGGAAGCATGTTGTCTGGTCGGAAAGTGAGGCATTGCACTCACCTACAATAGGGTAGTTTATTTTAAATATCTTTTGAAATCTATTTACTGGTATTTTGAATCTTTTTGCATATATGAAGGCCTCTGTTGGTGTAAACTGCTTCTGTGGGGGTTGTCAAGTGATGGATACCAGGATCATGGCTTCTGGACTGCAGGATAACCTTGCAGTTCAATCTGAAAAGAGCCACACAGAGAGAAGAGCTGGGTTGGGGAAAGCTGTCCCTCCACAAACTGCCAATCCTCTAATTTTCTCTGGTCAATTTCTCTTTGCCATTCATTGATGTGCCTGTGTGTGTGTGTGTGTGTGTGTGTGTGTGTGTGTGTGTGTGTGTGTGTGTGTGTGTGTGTGTGTGTGTGAGAGAGAGAGAGAGAGAGAGAGAGAGAGAGAGAGAGAGAGAGAGAGAGAGAGAGAGAGAGGCTGCAGGGAAAGCTTGCAGTCCAATCCGTTTTATATTTTTATGTCATACAAAATAGTTCTATGCCAGACTGCAATGGATAATAAATAAATGAAAATATATTTAAAATGATATCACAGTAGCATCTAATGAATGTGAGAGGCAACCAGCAAAAGAGCAGGCAGGTGCTGGACAAAGCCTCAAGTGCAATAATTCTAAAAGCTGGTGTAGTCTCATCAACCAATATGCAACACAGTTTAAAAAGAGGTTTCAAATTTTCCCAAGACATACATGTATCAGCCCCAAAATCATGTGACTACCATATGACATGAAACCCATTTTAATTCCTCTCCCAATTCATTTTTATAGTGTAACTGTGCCTTCCCAAGCAGCTAAAGCTCTTACGGGGCACCACAGCAAGACTGATGTTGCATTTTTCATCTCCAGCCGTGTTATGAGAAAGGCAGGTGTAGTAGCCAGTGGACTCTGCAGAAATGTTCTTCAAGATAAGCACTCCTCCTGATGCAAAACAAGAAACAGATATGGGTCATTATGACATGGTGGATACAAATAGATCAGGGTGTTGCTATTTTAAATCCAGACTATGAGAGTAGCCTGACAAGCTGGTGATGATTTTGATGTCATACCTGGAAATTATATTTTTCAGTCCATGGCATTATTGCCTAGATGTGGGGAGAGGACAGTTTGCATATTAACCTTTGAAAATTTATTTATTTATTTATTTATTTATTTATTTATTTATTTATTATTTTGTCAGTTGTAAGTCCTTTATTTATTTATTTATTTTTTTATTTATTATAAATAAAATTTATTATACTGGTTAAAATCACTTTACTAAAAAAACCCATTATTTAGTCAGCTGGCCTAGAGTGCCAAGCACACAGCAGGCATTCCCTCTTTGGACAGCAATTGAGAGCTGTTGGACACATGAGAGCTATTTATTTATTTATTTATTTATTTATTTATTTATTTATTTATTTATTTACCGCCCATCTTTCAAAGGAACTCCGGGCAGTGAAAAAATATCAACAAGTCGACAATTAAAATGATAATTATAATAATAACCATAAAAAGGGAAAAAATAATCTACGTAAATAGCCAGCAAGATGGTGGGGGGGGAAATAAATTAAATTGAATTAAATTAAATTAAGGGTCACCAAAAGCCTCACAAAAGAGCCAGGTCTTCAAGGCTTTTTTGAAGGCTGGCAGGGACTATGCGAGGCGCAACTCACATGGGAGATGGTTCCAGAGCACAGGACCAGCCACAGAGAAGGCCCGGCTACGTGTGACCATTTTCCGAGCCTCCCTGGGCATGGCCACCCAAAGTGAGAGCGCCCGCGACATTCTGGTAGGTCGGGCCTCAGTTGACCTCTGGTAGATTTACTCTGCCAGGTATTCAGGTCCCAAGCCGTGGAGGGTTTTGTAAATCAAATCCAAGACCTTGAATCGTATTTGGGATGCAATGGGTAGCTAATGCAAGCGGGCCAGAACTGGGATGATGTGGTTGTATCGACACACACCAGCCACCAGTCTGGCCGCAGCATTTTGCACCTGTTGAAGTCTCCGAACAAGAGTCAAGGGCAACCCCACAGAGAGTCTATCCTCGAGATCACAAGTGCCTGCACAACAGTTCTCAGGGATTCCTCATCCAGATACGGGCGAATCTGAGCAATCTGACGAAGATGAAAAAAGGCAGTCCTGGACATGGCAGCCACCTGGGCCTCCATAGAAAGAGCTGAGTCCAGGACGACGCCCAGATTCTGGACTCTGTCCACCAGCTGGGGGGAAACACCCTCCAGATTGGGGAGAGGGCCCAGGTTTGGCATTGTGCTTGGGTACCGTGCTCCCTGCAACCCTGCACAATCCCTACCAGAGCTCACTGAGTTCATTGTGGCGGCTCTGTTGAGGTCCCCCCGCCTTTTGGCGGTCGGGGACTTCAACGTGCATGCCGAGGATGGGCTCTCTGGTGGGGCTCTGGATTTCATGGAGTCCATGGCCTCTATGGACCTGACTCAGCATGTTGTTTGCCCCACCCATAGAGCCAAGCATACCTTGGACCTGTTTTTTTCCTCCACGTCGACGGATTCTAGTTTGAGGGTTGGGGACATTGTTTCCCAGCCTGTGTCATGGTCAGACCATCCTCAGCATGCATGTTGAAATGCAGGCGGACCTCAACAGAGCCACCACGAACAACTCAGTGAGCTCTGGTAGAGATTGTGCAGGGTTGCGGGGAGCACAGTCCTGCTGACCCACCAATAGAAAGCGGCATTCTAACCTGGGACTCACCAACATTGAGGCTCTGCTGATAGAAAGGGATTCCCTGTAAACGATGGCCACTCTACCCCCGCCCCCCGACCCTCTGGTCTACCTACACCCTGGACCTGAAACCCTGGCAGGCACAGCTGAGAGGCCCCGCCCTCTGCCCCCACCCAGGTCTCAGTAAAACAAGCCAGGTCGGCCCTCCCGTCCAAGATGGCATCATAGAGGACAGGGATTTTATTATGGACTGACCTGGCATTGACCAGGAGGCAGGACAGATCGGAGGTACTGATGGAATGGCTCCCTGATACGTGCCAGTGATTTGGGGGATCAGAACAGCGGACCGGCTGCTGTTGCCTGACCCTAGTTCTTCTTACCCCACTAATCCCCACATGTAAATAGTGAAGGAGTATTTTTTGCATTTGCACATATGTAATCTTTAGGCAGTAATAGAGTTAGCAAAATGGCACAGTGAATGATGATGATGATGATGATGATGATGATGATGATGATGATGATGATGATGATGATGATGATGATGATGCATAGTTGTGGAGACTGAGCAAATACCATACCAATGGACAGTAGTGGGTTTGTTAATATCTGTTAATAGAGTTGTATGGCTGGAAGGAAATTCCAGGATCATTGAACCCAACTCCCTTCAGAAGCAGGACATTCACCACTAGAAGATCCCTGACAGCTGACCATCCAATGTTGGCTTTAAATATCCAGTGAGAAGGGGCCTGCTTCTTAAGGAAGTCCAGTTCATTGTCAAATGAATGTGTTGCTATCGGAAATATTTCCACAATGTTTTGTAGAAATCTCTCCAGTAATTGGAATCTGGTAATTTTGCAAGATAGCAAAAACAGAGAAACTATTCCTTGCACACCGGTACACAGAAATTTATTTATTTATTTATTTAGAATATTTTTACCTTATCTTTCTCCTTGGTAAAGGACCCATAACAACACCCAGAAGCTTCTAGGGTTGCAGTGCAACACATTTACAAGGAGCTTGGTTGGGGAAGACCCAGTGTGGTCTAGTGGACAGTGTATTAGTCTAAGAAACAAAAGGCCTAGGTTTGAATATCCACTGAGTCAAGGAAACTTACTGGGGGGGTGGGTTCATGGCCACTAGTAAAGCCCTTCCTTGACTATCTTCCCATGAAAATCCTGTTAGGGTTCCTATAAGCCAGATATGAATTGACCACACCTAATACAGACACAGATTGAAAGAAGATTGATAAAGAGAGACATATACACTCAAATATATACACCAGGCTTTTTATCTCCTGATCTCCATTGCAGATGCCTGTAACTGCTGCAACCCAACTGTTCCTTACCATTTAATCCCCCACCTTACTTTGCCTCTTCATTTGGTCTGAAATGTTATATAAAAAGGGGGCATCCTATACAAACACTTGCTCCTGAAGAAAAATGAAATCAAAAAGGCTGAAATAATACATCCTTCTCATCAAGCAGACACAAATACATCAACACCTGGCAACGCCTGGGACGAACCCTGTTTCCTGGTGCAGTCCCACCACCTATAGGTCAAACTGGAGAACAACAAAGCAGTGCCATTCATTTTTGCTTTTGCAGCCAGCTTGAACAATTATCAGTTTGTTCAGAGCACGATTAGAAGAAAATGTGGTCCAGCCAACTAGGGAAATATGTTTGCAGTACAAGATATTGATGTAGCTATAAAGAAGCTACCCATGTGCATCCCTCCTCCTGTTCCAGAACATTCTGGGTGCTTCCTGTGCATGTGCAATTTACACCGGGGGGGGGGGATTGGAGAAAGCACCAGAACCAGAGGGAAGTTCAAAATCAGGGGAAATGCCTATTGGGTTATCATTGCCACTTGAAAAATGTTACTTTTTGACTACAGTTCCCAGAATATAACTAATAGGATCAGTAGCTAGTAGCTATACTGAGTGCAGAATCATGGGAATTGTAATTTTAAAAAATGTTTTGGTGTGACTTTTCAGCAAGTCTCAGCACACACAAAAAGAAGCATATGAGCAATTTCATGAGTGAACCCACCTCCCATTATTTGACATTTGGTGCCCAAAAAAAAAGGCAGCACGAATCCCAATGTGTTGTGGCATCTCTTTAAATAGAGAAATCGCAGCAAAGGGATGCATGTGTCTTAGCCTGCTTCCTTCCAACCAATCAGTCCAGAGCTTGTAAATAAAAATGCCTATATAGCCTAGTTTTGCATCTGTATTTTGTAATGGCCACACAGCTCCCCTATTTTGCTAAAACACTGAGGTATCTCTTTATTATCTTACCTCAAAGTGAGCCATACATGTTCCCCTGCAGTGTAGAACAGCAAACTTGAATATGCACACTAGTGGTCTGGTACGCAAAAGAATAATTGTCTCTCCATTAATAACCAGGATTGTACAAACAAAGAGAAAACCAAAGGGTTCAATGCCTCTTGTGTTTAGCTACCATATATGTGGTCATCTGAGCTCACCATGCAGTGTTTGTGGTAAGTTTTTTTAACTAGAATGGAGGGCAGGCTAATGACTTTTATTCTCATAAGCACTATTCAGTGGTTCTGCGTGGCACAGTCTTGTATGCAATGTTAATTTTAAATGGCTCTGGGAGGAATTATGGGTCCACATTCCTTTAGAAAGAAGGGGGGGACTTCCTGGTAGAAGACCACTGGAGGATCACTTCTCCCCTGCACCCATGATCAAGTAACACAAGACCAAAGTCTGCCCATTTGTAGCCACAAAGAAAGGACTTTGGTACATACAAATGGCCAGAGAGGAAAGGATAGGGAGACAGCATGCAGGATAGAAGAATGCAAAGGAATGGTGAAGAAAGTCAAGAATACACTGATGTGCAAGATTTTGAGATTTTATTTAGAATTACAGCACTAAATCCACTGACATTTTGAGAAAAGTCACAGTATCTGCCAGTCAGCCTCATCATTTTCCCAAGTTCTGTATGCAGGTAGGGAAGTGAAGCATTTTCTCTAACACCAAGGTCTCCCTGTCTACTACAGTGCTGCCCCACATTAACTCTGCTATTTTTAAACTTTATTTTGTCTTAAAATGAATCCAGTGCACACAAGTGTGGTGCTGGAGGAAGACGGCTACCACCACTGGAAGGAATTAGTTGTCAGTGGGACCTATGGTTCCCTAATTTGTGAAGCTCTAGACCAGGGGTGATGAATCACTCGCCAGATTTTTCAGCACCAGCCAGCATGGCCTGTGGTCAAAAATGAAATGAGGAAAGTCTGAACAACACCTACAGGTTCTTCATTCTTGTGGAAGCCTTTTTCAGAAAGATGGTTGGAAATTGGTATCAATAAGAGCACAGACATCAACAATATTTAAACACACTTGAAATATGAAAATAACCTGCCCTTTTCCACTAAGTACTGTAATCTAATTTCATTTTGCATACCTGCCAGTGGGGTTCCCACAAGTTGCCGTGGCTGGTTTTGGGCATCATAACTTTGCCAAGTATATGTAGGTTCCGGGGATCCTTCATCAGAATGGCAAGTCAAGTTAATGTTTCGTCCATATTCTGCTTTCCCTATAATTGTGCACGTAGGTTTTGATGGAGGCACTAGTTGTGGAGAGAAAGAATAAGTCGAGCAGAATTAATGCAACAAATATGGAATCTCTGGTGCTACCTAACAGAAATTATGTTCTTTCCTCCCTTTATTAAAAGGAATACATTTTGCTTTTCATGTGTTGAATTGCTCATGATACATTTTGGCTCAAGTCTGCAATGCATATTTACATCCCCATCCCCCATATATGACTGTAAGTCATGGAGACCATAAGTCAGTGGCCACCCACATGCTTTGCAGGTTCATTTGCCCATTGAGAGGCAGCTCTGGGTAAAGGGTAAATAGCCATTGAGGGGAAAACTTCTGCTTGAGGCTCATAGCAGCTTGTGAACTAAACTGGGGTGGGTTCGCCTCAGATTACACAGGATCTCCCCTGCTCCTGGCAATCTCCGTCTGTGTTTGAGACTATGTACAAAGGATGTCAATCAGAGCAGACAGTACTGAGCTAGTGTAACAGAATATTATTTATTTAAAATATTTTACCCCAACCTTCTCTTAAAAAAAAGGACTCAAGGTAGTTCATAGAATTAAAAACATAATATTTAAAGCTAAACATAGTACTTTGTTCAAATATTAAAGAATTAATAACCTCATATTAAAAATGTTGGATCAAAGCATTACAAAAACCAGAGTTAAATGCAAAAAAATAAAATAAAATAAACCATCCTGTTATAGTCTCTTAAATAGTTAATCACTAAGAGAAAGCCTGCACAAAGAAATAGGGTTTTTAAAAACCTGTTTGTGGAAGCACAGCTAAGATGGGCCCCGCCTGGGATCCTGTGGGAGCGAGCTCCAAAGCATGGAAGCAGTGTCAGAGAAGGCCCTTTCCAGTGTCTCCACTACACACATATGTGAGGGTGGCAGGACTAAAAGAAAGGCCTCCCTTTATAATCTTAGCACCTGGGCAGACTCATAAAGGGAGACCGCTTGGACCCAAGCCATTTAGGGCTTTATAGGTTATAGCCAGCACTAACCCTGAAATGGTTTAGTAGCCAGTGGACCTACTTCAATGTGGGGGGGATGTGATTCCTATGACCCATCCCAGTTACCAATCTGACTGTAGCACTCATAAGAGTTTTCTACTTCCTCTCCTTTCATATCCCAGTTCAAACAAAACAAGCTAAAATATCTAGTTATGGTACATGTATTATTCCGAAATTTTGTACAGAATGAGTGTACATGGGTGTCTCATGTTTGAACAGAGTGATGAACTAGCAAGAAACAATACAGTGGTACCTCAACTTACGAATTTAATCCGTTCCAAATCGAACTACTCTTTAAGTCGGCTACCTATAAACAATTAAAAAATTAGTTAAAAATCAAAAAAATGAAAGCAAAATTATAAGTCGATCAGACCATATCTAAAATTTGTAAGGCATCAGTTAAAATGCCAACAATTTTCCGCTTTTAAGTTGAATTGCTCTTATGTTGAGCTGCTCTTAAGTCGGGGTACCACTGTATTTTCCTAATCACTGAAAGCATTATTCCTGCTTGCTGTAATTTGCCACTAAACTATGGGTTTGGTACAGGGGAGAATCCCTTACCCAGGACCAAAAGATTCATCAGCACACGTGATGAAGGAGGATCTTTAAAAAGCTGGACTGTACATTCGAATGTTCCGTTGTCATCCATGGTCACCTGGTTGAGAGTGATGCTGCCATTGCCTTTATTTACATCACCAGAAAAGGTCAGTCGATCACCGTAGTTTCCTTTGTATTCCAAGTCGCTACTGAGAAGCTTGTAAGCAAAATCTTCCTAGTATGGAGAGAAGGGTATCCATTTAAAAGATGCAATTGCTGTGTCACAAATCTTTGGCTGACCACTGTGCACACAAAATGCACTAATAAGTAAAGAAACCAACCTTTCCCTGTCTATTGAATAGTGATGCACCTGCCCATTAAATCTGTAAAGGTTTAGACAGCTGAGGCAACTCTGGGGTGCTCTTCCAGTCCCCATCAGAACACAAACAGAATCCTTGGTGACTATTTCTACTCTTTATTAATAGACCCTCTTGGGTTCCTTTCCCATAGCCTTTCATTCTACAGAGGCTTTCAAGAATGGCTCAAAATGATAAGAATAACTATGTATAGTACTCAGTTGCAGCTTACCATCCCTTTCTTCTGAAAGCATCTTGGAAAGACCATGTAGTTTGTTTGTTTGTTTGTTTGTTTGTTTATATAATGCTCCATCTAGTTACACAGCTACTCTGGTCGGTTTATAAAACTGAACAGAAATCAAACCCATAAACCCAGTACAATATAATAGATAAGCACAAATAAGTAAAAACAGAATAACTAGTAAACATTATATATCAAAAACATTGATCAGGAGCAAGATGGGCAACAGATAAAAACAAAATAAAATATGTAATAGCAATCTAGTAGAACAGATTAATATCTAGGGAAAGCCTTTTTAAATAGCCACATCTTTAGATGTTTCTTAAAGACTGGGAGGGAAGGTGCCAGACAGATCTCAGGAGGAAGTTGGTTTCAGAGCCGAGGGGTCGCCACTGAGAAGCCTGATTTCTCATCAAAGATTTATTGGCCTCCTTCAGTGACGGCACCCTCAAATGTCCTGCCTGAGATGATTGGGTGTTATGGGCAGTATTTTGCAGCAGGAGCCATTCTGTCAGATAGCAAGGTCCTAAACCATTTGGGGCTTTGTATGTCATCATTAAGACCTTGAAATCAATGTGGAAAAAAATCGTTAGCCAGTGCAGCGCGACCAGCGGGGGGTTATATGTTGATGTTTTCTTAACCCTGTAACTAATCTAGCTGCAGAATTCTGCACTAGCTGGAGCCTCCACACTAATCTAAAAGGCAGCCCCACGTAGAGAGCATTGTAGTAGTCTAATCTCGAGACTACGAGTGCCTAGACCAGAGGAGTGGGAGTGCCAGGGTCCAGGAAGGCACGCAGCTGAGCGATCCGCCTAAGATGAAAATGAGCGGCACGGACCACTGATGCTACCTGGGCTTCCATGGAAAGCACAGGGTCCAATATTACGCCAAGACTGCACACCTCATCCTGCGTGGAGAGAGTTACCCCCCAAAACTGAGGGCGATTCCCAAATGGCCAACCACTGGCGCCCCCACCCGAAGGACCTCTGTCGTGTCTGGGTTCAACAGGCGTCAAGGGACAAAACAGCATCCACTGCAGAAGGAAAAAAGGAGATATAGAACTGCGTGTCATCAGCATATTGATGACATGAGACCCCATCCCTCCTGACAACCTCCCCCAGCAGTCTCATATAGATGTTAAAAAGCATGGGGAAGATTGCCGACCCCTGTGGCACCCCACAATTGAGGCACCAAAGGGTAGAGGCAATCTCCTCCAGCTGTACTCTCTGGGGCCAATCCTCCAAGAAGGAATGGAACCATTGCAAGGCAGTGCCTCCAATTCCTAACTCAGAGAGCCTCCCCAGGAGGATACTGGGGTTGACAGTATCAAAGGCTGCTGAGAAATCGAGGAGCACCAACAAGGACAATTTGTCCTTGTCGGCCTCCCTCAAAAGGTTGTCATGATGCAGCCTGAACCCCGACTGGAATGGATCAACAGCATCAATTGCATCCAGGAGGCCCTAAAGTTGGTTGGCCACCACTCTCTCCACAACCATGCTAATAAATGGTAACTTGGCGATGGGCCTATAGTTGCCAATTTGTTCCACCGCCAGCTGTGGCTTCTTCAGAATGGTCCTAATGAGTTCTCCTTGAGGGCAGGTGGAACTCTGCCCTCCTGGAGAGACCCATTAATTATTGCTGTGACCCATTCAGTGATAAGCGGCGTGGCCTCTTTTATGAGCCAGGACAGGCAAGGATCAAGCGTGGTGGTGGCACATGACAATGATCAAGGACCCTGTCCACTTGAGATCATGTCACAGGATGAAAGATGGTCAGAGTGGCCAGGCAAGGCGGAGCACTTGGACATCTCTGCTCAATCTACTGCTGTCAACTGAAGGTCTCGATCTACTGCTGTCAACTGAAGGCCTCCACTTTCAATTTTAAAAATGCTGCAAATTGGTTGCAGGAAATACTAGGGGGAGGCCTATCACTGCAACCAACCCCGGGTAGATCACGGACTGTACGGAAAAGTTCAGCCTGATGGTTTTGTGCTTCGCTTATCCGGATAGTGAAGTGAGATCTTCTTGAAATTCTAATCTTGGCTGAGTAGATAGTCAATGTGATCTTGACAGCAGCTAAATTACCTACCATTGGGGCCCACCTCCAAATGCTCTCTAGCCTCCTCCTATTCCACTTTAGGGCCTGGTAGTCCTGGTTAAACCAAGGTGCTCCACAGACCCAGTGGCAAAGGGGGTGTTCAGAAGTGAGCGTGTCAATTGCCCTGGAGGCAGCAGAATACCACCCTTCCACCAAGGCATCAACAGGCGCACCAACCAGTTCATTGGGAATCTCACGCATGACCTCCTGGAATCACAAAGGATCCATAAGTCTACATGGGCAGACCATCTTAATTGGGTCTAGCCTTCCTGCAGAGAGGAGATGCCACTGTAAGGCTGCATTTCAAAAGATGGTGGTTTGACCATGACAAGGGGACTGACACAAGGTTGGTCACCATCAGGCCACTCTCTCTGTACAGTAGAAAACACGAGGTCTAGAGTATGACCCCCCCCATGTGTGTGGGACCATTGACAAGATGGGACAAGTCCAGGGAGGTATGGTCTCCAAGAACTCAAGAGCCAAGCCCTGTGACCTGTGCCTCTGCATAAATGTTGAGGTCCCCCAAGACAGTAAGCCTGGGAAAACTCAACAGTGCTGCAGAGACGACTGAGGCCAGTTTGGCTGAGGCCATGCAGGCTAACTGTCCTCCAGGGAGACACAGTAGGGAATTGAACTCCCAACCTGCCTGAACCACTGAGCTATGCAGCCAGCCCAGGATGATCAAGGCCACTAAAATTTTCATCTAACCTCACACTGTGGTGTATCGAGATGTTTTAAGAATCTACAATGTGGTATTTGGTTCAGAAAGAGAACAGTGAAAAATTATGGAAAAAATGGCAGCCATCATGTTGTTTGGTTGCATTTGGGAAAACCCCAAATGGCTATACCAGTGATGGTGAACCTTTTGGAGACTGAGTGCCCAGACTACAATCAAAAACCCATTAATGTTTCACATAGTGCCAATACAGCAATTTAACCTAAATATAGGTGGCTGTGAAGGGGTGATGTCAGGCACCCACAGAAAGGGCTCCTAGTGCCACCTTTGGCACCCATGCTATAGGTTCGCCAACACTGGGCTATGCAATACTGCCTCCTCTCCACTGCTGCCATTTTAGGGAAACCCAAGGAGTGTGTTGTAAAATTTTATGGACAGCTTATTATTTTAGCAGTTAATTTTAGCTGACAAGTGTGATGTTAAACATGCGCAAGTAAACTAAGCCTCATGTGCTAGAAATAAAAAAGAAAGAAAAGAGTAGAAATGTGCTGTGTATACTATTTTACTGACTATTACGTTTGGCATTGTGATTTGCGATTCATGTACACATCTTGTATTTGCTCACCGTAATAAGAATTCCAACCCACCTCCACCTATTTACAAGAATATATAATCTCTGTTTCTCTTCATCATGCCTTATTAGAACCATTCTTTTCTTGATGCACCAGTTCACTGCACTGGCCAGGAGAAAAAAACCCCAAAAAAACCCAATCCAATAATTTGTTGGGGCTGTTATTGTTTTTAAAAAACTGTTCATAGTGAGCAAATGGGATGATTGTAACTTGGAGGGTTCTTTATTACGTTCTAGTGGCAATGTCATCAAATGCCTATATTTTATTTTACAGCATTTCTTTATTTACTTTTTGCCGTCCCACTCAAAGTGGTCTCTATTTTTTGTACTGTAGATATTGCTGTGAAACATGACTTTAAGAGACTAAAATGTTCTGTCCTAGAGTATGAAGATTAGGTATACTATCCCGTTTAATGTAACACTGTTTTTAGACCTAAAATAGTGTGGAACCTTGTTTTACCATATCCCTCTAAGGTCCTGACTACTGGACATAAGTGAATCCATACGTTCTTCCCTTTAAGCAGGATACAAGCACACTTCAAATACTTATTTATGGCCTCATTATTACAAAAAATGAACTAGTTAGGGGTAATTTTGTTCTTTATAGATGTCCAAACTCTGCATTCTACATACTTATGGATTGAATCACTGCCAGATTAAGGAGCCTGAGCAAATTTCGCTTTATATATGCACACAGCATTTGATTTGTATCTCAAAAAGGAATATATCAGATGTACTGTATATTTGCACTATGTATGTATTCTAGATTTCCTGAGTACAGTTTTGCTCCCTCATGTGGTGAGAATTATACTGTCTTTGTGGAGTGATGCTACTTCAGTTCTTTATGCAGTTATCTATAATGGCTGCTTATGCTGTACTGCATTAATATGCAACAAGCACACAATCATATGTGTGAAAAATATATTAGGAAGTAGAAGCAGTTGAGCAGCACTCTGAAATCTATGTCTTTCTCATTCTCATACCAGAATTATAACAACAATGTACTGATGTCTGAGACTTGTAAGTACAGTAAACCCCCACCTATCGCGGGGGTTAGGGACCCGACCCGACCCGCGATAATTGAAAATCTGCAATATGTGGATGTTGGGTCAGGTTGAGACTGGGGGGGCTCTCTGGGGGCTCTTGTACTTACCCCAGGCCTGGTGCTGCTCCGAATGGGCCTGCAAGGGGCTTCCCGGACCCTCAGAGGCCCTAAAAGTGCTTTCTAGTGATCAGGAGGTCACTTCTGGTTTACCAAAAGTCACTTCCAGTTTGCGGGGAAGCACTTTTGAGGCCTCTGACGGGCCTGGGAAGGCCTTTTCTCCTCCCCCCAGGAGGCCTGTTTTCATATACTGTGGACCTGCGATATACCAGGACCGCAGTATATGAACCGCGAAAGGGCGGGGGGACAACTGTATAACATAACAATTAATACAAACTTGTTTACTGAAATGTAAATTCCACTTAATCCCAAATGAACATTCTTGCAGAGCTTGAATGCAGCATGCTCCAAGTGATACTGTTATTTATTTATTTATTTATTTATTTATTTATTTATTTATTTATTTATTTATACTCTACCTTTCTCTTTGAAAAGGACCCAAGGTGGTTTACAACATTGAAAGGCAATATTTAATGTTCAAAACAATGGGTATAAAGAGTTTTAAGGTTAAAGAAAAACTATTAAGATGTTGAAAAAATGGTGGGAGGAAGAGAACAGCATCAAAGTACTCCAAGAAAATACTGGTAGCCTGAAAAATGAATTTTAAAAAGTAACAAGTAAACATTATTTGTTATCCCCCCTCCCAAACACAGACACACATTCCTCCAACCTGTACCAGTCATTATGTGGGTGGTGAGAAGCACCATCATTACACTCTCATTGCCCCCCCACCACCAAAAGTAATGAGTTTCAGTTCATTTTACAACTTTCAAGATGTGCAAACGGCTCTCCAAAAATAACATTCCAAGCTCTGTGTTCTTGGGAGTTACATGCTTCCACAGCAGTCCCACACCTCACATCTCGTTTACCAGGCCAAGGTAGTTGCAGTGAGCCCTGATCAAAGGTCCAGTTGTATTGCCTAGGCAACAAGACAAACCTAGCTACTGCTTGCTTTCACTTTCTTTCTTGTCAAGCCAGTGGAACTGTAATTCTATCCAGCAGAAACTTCAAAATTACCAGGGATTTGCTTATAGAAATAAGGGGTCTGATTCTCTGAAAAATGTATATTTCAGATTTCAGCTCATTCCTATATTTCTTATAGGAGTTGCTAGGGCCACCTCCTTTCTTTCATGCTGCTCTTGCGTTTTGCAAATGTTGTACTTAATTCTTTCAACCCAGTCGTGTTTATGTACAAAAGACAAGTGCAACTATAAATGCATTTCAAATAGCTTGTGCATTTCATTTCTGAAGTCTGAAATCCAGTTTCAGAGTCTTATTTGAAGCACTCATGGTGGATGTGGCATCCTTCCACTAGCACCTCTATTCCTTTTCCTAAATATTCACAAGTGTTCGTTTCTGTTGAAACAGAGAGTAGGAAATATATACCTCAGAAACATAAGCGCTTACAGTGTTTATTTATTTATTTGGATTCACTATCTCCCCAGGGAGGAAATAAACTCTGAGGGAAAGGAAAGGGTTCTAAAAGCGATGTTGCCAGTGGCCACTGATATGTTTCCTGTAAACCAGGGCTGTCCAACTTTGAACAGCCCGAGGCCTACCTGCCGCTTCTATAGGCTCCCCACGGTCAACAGCAGCAGAAGGTCGGTGGGGGGGGAGTGGCAGCAGGAGGGCGGGACGTGGGGTGATGGTGGCAGCGGGGTGATTGCAGGGGCAGTGATGGCGATGGGGCGGTGGGGGTGGTGGGGTCAGTGGGCGGGGCCTGGGGTGAGGGCGACGGTGATGTCAGCGGGCGAGGGTGAGGGTGGCGGTGGCGGGGGGCAGGGATGATGCAGGTGGTGGGGGTGGGGGCACAGTGGGGGCTCCAGTGTCAGGTGGTGGCCACGGAGGTGGGCCCAGGGCCACCCCTTGCCACTCGTCGCTGGTGGTGGCGGCGGCAGCGATCGTCACGTTCCCCCTTCCTCCTCCATCCTCAGAATCCCCCCGCCCCCAGCAGAGTTGGCTCCTGCAGCCCCGCGAGGCAGGCAGGCAAGCAGGCGAGCTGGCTCGTTCCCTCCCCCAGCGACTGCCTCCCAATGCCAACCTGCCCGGGCAGGTGGGCGGGCAGGCAGGCGGGGAGGGAGGAAGGGGGAGGCTACGCTTGGGCGAGGCGATCGAGCTTCGGTGCTGCACGAGCCAACGGAGAGCGAGGGAGCACCCACCCGCCCGTCCCAGCCATGCAAAACTTCAGCAAGGCGGAGGAATGAGAGAGAGCGCATAAGCACACCCACATGCACACACCCACACAAGACCACTCAGGGTGACGGTGGGGACCTGCATCGGAGGGGGGGCATCCAACAACGGCATGCCGAGGCAGGAAGAAGCACAAAGAGGCAAAGGGAGTTGCGCCAGGAGCAACAGCAGCAGTAACACACACACACACACACACACACACACACACACACACACACACACACACACACACACACACACACACACACACACACACACTGCTTCCCTGCCTCCCAGGGCGTGGCGGTGCCTCCTCCTCCTCCTCCTCCTGGCTCGCTCCGTCTCAGTGGCTGCCTAGTAGCAGCAACCAGCAGACCTGCAGGGAAACTGGTGGGGCTGTGAGCAATTGGGGAGGGAGGCAGGGACCGGGCAAAGGAGGAGATGCAGGCGAGGGGGCGGGGGATGGTGATGGCTCCAGCGTCAGGTGGCAGCCACGGAGTTGGGTCCAGGGCGGATTGTTGGGCCCGCCGCCGCCATTGGAGCCGCTGCCACCACAACTGGAGAGGGCGAATGAGTGGGGGGATTCCCCCTCCTGCACAGGGGACCTGGTGGGCGACCCCTGAAGGCACCACGGTCAGCTGGTCACCCGCAGTGGACGTCTTGGACAGCCCTGCTGTAAACAATCAGCAGCACCTTCCTCTCCAATCTCTTAACCAGTAGCAGGCCTTGATTTCAATGCACAGCTTTGCTGAAAGGTCCAGTTTACTTAAGAAGTTTTGAATTTGTGTCAGCGTTCACAGAGATGGCCTGTATAGCTATAAGAGTATCAATGTTTATTTGTCAATAAGGCCTCCAGGAAACAATCACAAACTTGTTTTTGAATTGATATCACTTATATCATGATACTCATCTCCGCTTCATTGAACTAACTAGATGCATCTTTTAAAGAGAGAGATGCATACCCCTATCCACCACCACCTGTTGATGTACAGAGTTGGAGCCAAAGGGTTTGTCATGTGTTATAGGTTATGACACACAAACACACACAATCAGACTAAAACAGATCTTATGCTACTGTCTGCCCGGGTTCTGTTTTCAACCAAGGCCAGAGAATGGCCTTGAATGTTCTTTGTTTCCCTGACTAGCTTGTTTTTCCACTCAATCCTATATTCCTTATGTATATTCATAACTCTGTAGCTATAGACCACACCAGCTTACCGAAACAGGTACTTTCCTCCAGGAAACATTGTCTCCAGCTTGTCGAGCAGCGGAGACAGAGAAGATGCACTGAAGGGTGGCGTTGTATCCTTTCTTCACTTCCACGTTCACTTGAGGTGTTTGCACTGTGACAGCATGAACAACTGCCACAACTAGGAAGAAAGAGAGAGAGAGAGCAGAAAGTCCATCTGGGTGTCTTCCACCTTTACCGGAAAATCAGAACACTGAAGTAAACAAGACAGTTGGGGAGAAAGGGTTTATCTACATGGCTAGACTGGACAAGCTGGAACAGACTAAAAAGGGTTGGTATGCCATTTGGTATGAACTTTCCATCCAAGACCTTAAGGAACCCTATTTGGTCCACTTTTAAAAAGGCCATGTGTATTGTAAGTGATCCTTTAAGAGAAACGTATTAGGTACAATTAACAGCCTACCATAGCCTATCACACAAATACACTTCTTTCCCTTGTTTTAAAAGGCTTTTCAAGAAACTACCACAGCCATTTGGCTGGATTTGAACTAGCCTTTAAGACAAGGGAAAGAAAATATGTTTATTTTTATATTTTTATAAGTGATGCAGTCCTTTTTGACTGCTCTAATAGAGGCAAAAAATCACTTCCTCTGCCTCTCTGCCAAGGAGCAGAGGAAGTATTTACTTAGCCAAAATTCTGAAGTATCTCTGTTAAGCCATTTCATGATGTTGCTAGATCTGAAAAAGTTTTGGTCCATTCCCAGTGATTACAAACACAGGAAACAGACCAAAAGAAAGCGATCTTACCCACACCAAAAAAGTAAAAATTCCTGATAGGGCCAAAAAGGTGCAGATCGAATCACTCAGGAGATGGGGTGGTTCCCTCCATCAAAGATATAGTCTAACCACCATCTTTAGGAGTGAACCAGCCCCTCTCTACAGCAGACCAAATAGTGGGCTAAATGCCTGTATGGTCAGTCTCAGTTGTACTTTGGGCATGGTTATCTTCCTTGTCTGGGGATGCTGCTTCAACAGTAGTTTGTTTCCCCCATGGCATCAACAGGCTTGGTTTTTATTTTTAAAGGATTCCAACCATACTTTTCCATAGGTAGCTCATGACCCCAGCAGGAGGTGGGGGTGGCATTCCCAACTAAAAGATTAGGAAAGTTCATAAGCAAGCCTTCATTGCATGAATTTATAGAATAAAATGAAAGCTTGGAAAAGTTACTTTATGAACTACCCAAATCTCACAGTGGCCATGCGGGTAAGGATATTCTGAGGGCTGGGCTCCAATCAAGATTTTCCCCTCTGAACTCTGAATAGAGTGCACGCGCATGCACGCACGCACGCACGCGCACGCACACACACACACACACACACACACACACACACACACACACACACACACACACACACACACACACACACACAAAGGTTAGGGTATGTCTTGGTTTCAACTGTGAGAAGCATTCTACTCTCTTTGCTCAGAATTTGTTTCTTTGTTCTGCTTTTATACATCTGTTGACTCATAGAAATAAAGGTGTGTCCACTGGGCTGAAGGAGGAAGTGACAAGAGGACAAGGTCCTAGGCTTAGTAACTTCTTTATTGGCACACCACACCCAACTAGCACTGAGTCATTCCTCACTATCCAGTTTACACACATAAAATATTTAGGTTGTAAGAGCAATTCAGTGATAACACCAGGGCAATAGGCTGTTGCTCACCAGAAATCTTCAGGCAGGTGCTGGAGTGCAACCTGTTGAGTATGCTCTGGTTTCGGACTTCCTACACTGAGCACAGAGGTTGGATTACAAGCTTTCTTCAAACTCTACAGTGCTAATCCAACATGTTTTCCTTGATCCCTTGGGCATCTGCCGAACTCCCTGGATGTTCCATGTATCTGGACAACATGCAAGCTTTCTGCCTGTAGGAAGGGCTTGCCCCCCCCCATCAGTGCTGCATCAATAGAAAGAAAGTCAATACACAAGAGTGCCCACAAGATATTGTTGTTGCTGCTGCTGCTGTTGTTTGTTGTTTTGTTTTGGTTTTGTCACAGTATGCATTATTTTGTATTATAACTTTGCTTGTGTTGGAGAAACTGGTTCCCCCACACTTTGGTTCATAAGCAAGTCATAAGACCCATATATATATATATATAGAGAGAGAGAGTGTGTGTGTGTGTGTGTTGGAGTCCATATTACCAGAATAAACAAAATTGGCTAGGCAGACAAACAATGGCTTGATATGACATTTCCCTTAGTTATGAAGGCTAGATTCTTTCTGTCTTCTCCTGCTTTCTGTTTGATCAAGGATTGCCTATTTTCAGGTTGAGAAATGGGTTTAGGACATCAACAAGCATGTGGCAGGGTAGTGAAATGCAGTGAGATTCAGTTCCTCTCAGCTCTGGTCCTACATGTGCAGAAGTCATGCACAGACACACAAAACAACATTTGTTGTGTTTTTCATCCCTGAACTGCCTGTCTGCATACAAACTAAATAGCCACTTCCATTAAACTCAGAAAGCTAGCAAGCTGTGGACTCCAGTAGGCACCTCTCCTTCCTCTAATCATGGTACCCTGGCTTCCCAGGTGCAGTTTATCTAGCAGTTAGGATTAGCCTGGTAAGCAACTGCTGGCATAATATGCCTCTGCCATAGTGTCACCATCCCAGCACCTTCCTTTCCCAACGTTAAGTCAGGCTTGTTGTTTGTTTTGCTTTGCTTTGTTTTTTACTTTCTTGCATCTGGTATATCGAAAATATGAACGGCACATAGGGCAGTGAAAAATCAGCCCTGATGTCTCCTTCCTCCTCCTATATACATTTTTTTGGGGGCTGGGGGGGAGAATGAAATGGACATGACATGTGAGGAGGGGAAACATTAACACAGTTTAGCTGGCAAAAGGCAGAGAGTGGTTAATTCTGTAACTGCAGATTTATCTCCTCTCTTGAACTGACATTCTATGAGCAACTTGTGATCCCAAGAACCTCAAATCATCTCTTTTTTTTGTTCCTGAACTTTGAAAAGTTTTCTTCCTTGTCTTATCGCCTGGCATGCCTTCTTCTGTGTCCATTAGGTTTCTTTTTTCTTTTCTTCCTCTGAAGTTTGTATATTACTAACACTGGATGCTTGACCTTCAATCCAACAAATAAGTTGAAGTTCACATTTGAAACATGCTACGTGTGGGTTTGGGTTTGGGTTTGAGCCATGTCTGTAAGGTTGATCAATTTGCTTTAACGCCCACAAATCCAGTGCTTAACTTTTATCAAATGCCATCACAATAGGAATGGTAAGAAAGTAACACCATGCCTAATGGTTAACAAACTATATTTATATTATAAAATCCCCAAGGAAAAGTCATGAGTTCTTCAAAGGCTTGTGAAAGTCCCACAAGTCTCAAAACAAATAAACTGAGAAACTACCTCTATGTTTTGCACAAGCCCCAGCTTTCTTTTAAAAAACAAGGGAAGCATATACAGAGCACAACACTGTAAAATGAATGTACTTCATAAACAGAAGCTGTGCTTCAATTTCAAGAGTCATCTCTTACACTAGAAAGATAACCATCATCAAGCGGGTCAACAGTGCTTTTGAAAATTGTGTGCAAGGAATGCATGGAAGGGAACATGTGAATAAAAGGAAAGATAGAGGAATGGCAGGTACAATTCTGTTCCCTCTCTACATACTGATTGTATAGTTTCTGGCTGTGTGGAAAAAGCTATACTGCTATCTTTTAAGAACTTGAGATCTGTATTTATATTACCTACCCTCAAAAAAGGTCAAAGCTGGCTACATTAGCTCCTGTCCTCCCACCCTATGCAGTAAATTAAGCTAAGCATGTGTAGCTATCCTAAAACCCATCCAGTTACTATCATGGTTGAATGAGGGTTCTTCATTGTGGCCTTCATGAAGCCACACAGATGGGTTTCCTAAGATGGTAAAAGGCCAACCTGGACATGGCTGCCACCTGGGACTCCAGAGACAGCTCTGGATCCAGGACGATGCCCCGACTCCTCACTCTTTCAGCCAGCTGGAGGACAGTCCCATCCAGGCTGGAAAGAGGGCCAATGTACCCCTCCCCCTCCCAAAGAGCAGAACCTCAGTCTTCTCAGGGCTGAGTCTGAGCCTGTTGGTCCTGGTCCACCCCAGAACCATGGCAAGGCAGCAATCAAGGGTCTGAATGGCCTCCATTGCAGAAGTGAAAATGGAGAGATAGAGCTGTGTGTCATCTGCATACTGATGACAGCAAGCTCCATAACTCCAGATGACCTCAGCCAGCAGCCTCATATAGATGTTGAAGAGCATGGGGGAGATTGCCGACCCCTGAGGAACCCCACAAGAGAGTGAGCAGGTAGACAACAGTTCTCCCTCCAGACTCACTTGCTGAGCTCGGCCCTCAAGGAAGGAGCGGAGCCAGCCCAAAGCTAGGCCCCCAATCCCCACCTCTGAGAGCCTGCCCAGGAGGATACTGTGGTCGATGGCATCAAAGGCCACTGACAAATCGAGAAGGACCAACAAGGTAGAGCAACTGCCTGTCGGCCCCCCTCAATAGGTCATCATGCAGTGCGACCAGGGCAGCATCAGTCCCATGGCACAGCCTGAGTACTGGAGCCACATGGCAGCAACTTGCACCACCACCTTGCCCTAGGAAAGGAACATGGCCATAGGACAATAATTAGACATATTGTATATAGCCAAGCCAGGTCTTTTAAGAATGGGCTTAACCACCATCTCCTTCAGCTGACAGGGGGAAATCCCCTCCCTGAAGGAGGCAGTGGCAATCAATGAAGCCCATTCCGCTCCCTCTGGCGATCTTAATAAACCAAGATGGGCAGGGGTCGAACCAAGAGGCTGCCAGCCTGCAATGAACCAATGCCCTGGAGACCTGAACTGGAGTAACAGGCCCAAACTCAACAAATCGAGGAGACTGAGGGGGCACAGCACCAGCTGTATTTAGGGGTAAATCAGTGCAACTGGAGTCCAGATTGGCATGGATGGCCTCAATTTTGGGTTTTTAAAAGGCTGCAAAAGACTTGCTAGTAAAATCACTAGGAGGAGGCCCCAGTGGACCAGGAATGATGAGGTCTCGAACCACCCAAAAAAATTCCGCCTGGCGATTCAAGGCCCCACCAATTCTCAGGGAGGCAAAGGATCTTTTAGTATCCCTGATCACTCATACATAGCACCTGGTCACCTAAAATTGCTTGTAGAAGGTACCCCTGCCATTTGCGTGCCTGGGATCAGTAATTTTACATTGCAAAATATGTATCTAAAATACTGAACCCAGGCATGTTTTACTCATAAATTGGCAGGCTTAGCTTTCTCTATCGATTTTAGGGAACCCCTTGAAATTTGGAAAGGTTTGGGGGGTCACAGAGCTGAGTTATTAAGCTCCAAAGGGGGTGCAGGTAGTAATTGAGTGTGCCCGGTGCTTGCTGCCACTTGCCAGCAATTAAGGAGTTAAAAGGAGTGAAGCTGGTGGTTAAATTAACTCCTTGCTGGCAAGTGCCTGGTTCTTTTTACATCCTATGCTAATTCATTATATATATTATATATAGAGGAGGGCACGAACCAGAAAACCAATGGTTTGGGTTCGTCTGGTTCAGGCCCACCCTTGGTTCAGTTCAGGTTTGGGTTTATACAATCCTGGCCCCTGCAACAGGGGCTTTTTGAGGTGCTGGCATGGGGCCAGCACCTCTTTTTTTCCCCAAGTGCCCACTGTGCGGCCCCTGGAGCCAGGTGGGCGCTTCTTCTTCTTCTTCTTCTTCTTCTCCTTTATTTTAGAGCACCGACCCGGCCACACCTGGGGCCAGATAGGCATTCCTTTTTTATTTTATTTTATTTTATTTTATTTTTATTTTTTTGCTTCTGGGTTCCTGGCCCTGCGCTACAGCTGTAGCATGGGGCTTTTTTGTTTTTTGTTTTTTCTTTAAGCGCTGACCACGTGGCCTCTGGAGCCTAGTCAGCGGTGGGGGGTTTTAATATTTTTTTTCAATTTTAGGGTGCCGACCAGGCCTATCCCTGGGGCCCAGTCAGCACTCCTTTTAAAAAAAAATTCAAGCACCAACCGCACGACCCCTGAGGCCTGGTCAGCACTTCTTTTATTTTTAATATTTTTTGTGCTTTTAGGGTGTTGACCCGGCCACCCCTGGGGCTGGGTCAGTGCTTCCTTTTTTATTGTATTTTTATTTTATTTTATTATTTTACTTCGAGGTTCCATGCTACAGCTGTAGCGTGGGGCTTTTTTTCTTTTTTCTTTTTTCTTTGTTTCTGTAAGCGCCAACCACGCGGCCCCTGGGGCCTGGTCGGCGCTGGGACTTTTTTTATTTTTTCCTTGATTTTAGGGCACCAACCCGGCCACCCCTGGGGCTGGGTCGGTTCTCCTTTTTAAAGTTTTTTAATTTTTTTTTTACTGCCAACCACGTGGCCATGCTACAGCTGTAGCACGGCCGTTGGCTTTTTTACCCCCTGGTCGCCGTCCCTGAAGCCAGGAAGCCAGGAAGCCAGGACCTCCAGACCAGCAACAGGTAGGAGACATCTCCACCCCCCATTAATGAACTGAACCAAACCGAACCAATTTTTTTCATTTCGTTTCATTTCGTTTAAAATTTACCCCTAGGTTCGTTATTCATTTTGTTACATAATGAAATGAATAACAAATAATGAAACGAACTAAGAGTTCATTTCATGTCCATCTCTAATTACTAGAGATGGGCACGACCAGAAAAAATGACTTTTCGAGTTGTCGTTTGTCAGGACGGGTCCGTTTCGGCTCGTTTCCGTTTGTCGAGGAAATTTTCAAAAATTTATCGTTCCCATTTGTCGTTTGTCATTTGTTGTTTCCACCGTGATTTAGTGTGATTTGACGTCCCAGGGAGCATGGGGGCATCCCGCAATCAGGGCCAGCACTAGGTGGGCAGGCAGGCTGGTAGCCTGGAGGAAGGGGAAGAACCCTTGAGGTCCCTGGATCTGGGACTCTAGCGCTTGGTCCTTTTTTAAGGAGCTCCGAGGTGGCAGGAGAAGCACGCCTTCCTTCCTGGAGAGACGAAGGGAGGTGGCACCTTTTATTCCCGGAGCGCTTCCTGATCCACCAGACACATACAGTCCCTTGGGGTGGGGGGTGGGGAGAGTCAGGAGGAGAAACGGGCCTTTTTCTTCCTCTCTACCGCTTCCCACCATGGAACCCACTCTTTCCGCTTCCTGCGCTCGCCTTCTGTAAATAATCCCCGGCCGGGAGATTAAAAGAGCGATGGGGGTTTTACTTCTTTATTTCAACCCGCCGCTGCTCATTGCCTCCAATCCATTTCAAAATGTGCTCACAGCAAGCCTCTTGAACTCGGCTGGCACTCATGCCATGCCGTGCGTGTGTGCCCGCTGCGTGCGCATTTGGCGTCCCCTCCTCCGAGTTCCGTGCGGGTCTGTGCCTTCGGCGTTGTCCCTCTGCCAAGGTGTGTGTGTGTGTGTGTGTGTGTGTGTGTGTGTGTGTGTGTGTGTGTGTGTGTGTGTGTGTGAGAGAGAGAGAGAGAGAGAGAGAGAGAGAGAGAGAGATCAAGGCAACATAGTCCGGGCTCTGCGGGATGTAATCGCGGCGCCTCTTCACCACTGCCAGCGCTTATGAGGGGGAAATGTGACCCACAAGCGTGTCATCCATCTGCTCCCCCGGCTGTGTAGTCCAGTCGGCGTGGAGCTGAACTGGGACTTTGTATGTGTCTGTAGATCAGGAAGTGTCCCAGGGACCCCTCTTTGCCGCACCGTCCCTCACACCTGCCCCTCCCCCTCCCCTGCATGCAGCCCAGTTTGGGATCCTTCCTTTTCCAGGTTTCAGAATTCTGGGGGCTGAAGTCCCACAACAGGAATGCTCCCCAACTTCCTGTTGCATGTGCAGTTAGTTACTCCATACCCAGGGCAGGTAGTTCGTCCCTCTGGGCTTGGTTTACATTTGGAGAGCAAGGCTTCCAAACCGCGGGAGGGGTGGGGGAGACAGATCCTTAGCACAGACCTGGGCCGAGCTGATTTCCACAGTTTCCAGCATATGTTTGGGACTGGAGAGTAAGAGAAGACTCTCCCCGCTAAGAGACTAAAGGCGAAATCACATTGCACCCCCCATTTTGCGCCCTAGGCGGCGGGCGGGGCGGGGGGCGGTGGCGGGGGGAGGTGCAGGCGGGCGGCGGTGGCGGGGGGCCATGGGCGGGTGGCGACAGCGGCAGGGGAGAGGCACGGGTGGGCGTGCAGGCAGCCGGTGGCCACAGGCGGGCGAGTGGGCGGGCGGAGGCACGGGCTGCAGGCGGGTGGCAGCACGGGCGGGCGGGCGACATCCAGAAGTGTCAGTCAAAACCTGGCCATGCCATTGGTGGAATGGTTCAAAAAAATTGCATAGTCCCATCCCATGCCCAGCCCACATGGGCAGGTCTAAAAAAATAAAAAATAAAATAAAATAAAATAAAATCAGTGCGACCTTTTACTGCTATAAAAAACCCACTGCTGCTACTATAAAAATTAGGCATTTAAAATACCTAATTTTCACATGTTTCTGTTGTGCTTTGGTGGGGTTTTGGACCACGATTTAAAAATAAATATTGCGGTTGCCATTTTGGATCCCCCCCCCACCGCATGGCATGGACTCGTCTGGAGACAACGAGGATGACCCCCCCCCCAGCCTGGTGCAAGCAGCCCAGGACAGGAGAGGGGGGAGGCCAGGGACCCCCCCCCAGAAACCACCCCTCAGGTAGGTGTCCTCAGGCAGGCATATGTTCGCCTGCTTTTTTGGCCAGGAGTCGGGGTTTTTTTTTTACTTTTAAAAACTTTTTTTCTGTGCTGTTGCTTGCCAATGGCATTGCGCGATCGCCGTGATGCCACAAACAGAAATGAAAAACCTGACCAAATTTTTCTTTTTTCGGTTCGAGTTCGAGTTCTGACAGCTTAATTATTGTTACCGTTTCCGTTACGTAACGGAAACGACAACCGAAAACAGAAACGACAATTTCGCCGAGTTGTGCCCATGTCTACTAATTACATACATACATACATACATACATACATACATACATACATACATACATACATACATACATACATACATACATACATACATACAGTGGTACCTTGTATAAAGGAATTTATTCATTCCAAATGAAATTCTGTTAAGCAAATTTTCCTTTATACAAATTTCCCATAGGAATACATTGAAAATGGAGTAATAACCATTTTTATGTTGTACAGATTCGCCCCTGAGGCGATTCTGTTAAGCACATTTCCCCTATCTCAAGATTTTTTTATGTTATAAGTAATAATAAGGTAGTATTTAAGTTTTTAATATTTTTGTCTTTTTATTTTACCTTTATTTTTGTGTGACAGATAATAACATTGAGGACACAATTTAAAATTAAATGTAAAAAAGCAAACATTCAAAAAATCACTTTGTTTCTGGATATAGCTGCCTGCTGTGACATTGATATGCTCATATTCCAAGCAGTATTTGCAAAACCAAGTTGTACAATAGGGAAACAGCAGCATTTTCCAAATGGAAAATTAACTATCTTGTTGTTTGAGGACAGAGGAAATTCATGTGCTATTAAGACCAATACTTTTCAGAAAATACTTCGGGTTCTTCCAGAAATATCTGTAAAATCTGAGCTCCAGACCAACCCACAGGAGTGGGATATCATGTTTTGGACCACAGACCCCAGAATCCCCAAGCCATCATGGACAATGGCCATGTTAACTCCAGACTCCAGACTGTGTTCTCCAAAAATAACCTTTCCTGAGCTTGCTTGTCATCTTCCACTTGTGACCTTCCTCCTCCGCTGAGGGGAAGACATTAAGAAAGGAAGGGTGGTAAGACTACAAAATACACAAAATGATCCTACACAAAAATCACCAACAGTGCAGATGTATTGCGCTACAAGGCTTGGCCTTTGGATTACAAGGTAAGCATGCACACCAAAAAGACCACTCATCGAAAGAGTTACCCTTCCCCTCAGCACACACAATAGTAATAGGAAAATTGAACAGCTCACCTGAACTGAGCATAAACAACAGAGCCTCCTTCTTTGCCTTCATGGTGCCTTTCTCTTCTAAGCCCCTTTTATTTCACAAGTACTGTATTAGATCGTTAGCTGATATCTCTGGAGTTTAAGGAAGGACAACCTGTTTCTTTGCTGCAGTTTGGCCTTGTTGTCCACTTCCGCCTTACGGATTCTTCCCCCCCTCCCACTCCCTTTACCTTTTCACCCTTGCTCACCTTCCTGCCTCCTCCAACAAGAACGACAAGCACTTTCACCACTAGTCTTGTCTCCTTATCTTTCTCTTGCTAACTGAAAAAACCAACCATGCCTTTTTCCCGGCCCTACCCTCAGCTAAGCAAACAAGCCACCTTTCTTGAATCCACCTGACAAATACAGGCACAAACATTCAGATGAACATGTTTGTACAAATACTATGAAAGGAAAACATTAACATGTAACAGTCTTTAAGGGGCCGCAACATTTTAATCTTTATTATTTATTTTGCTTCTGCCTACATGAAAGGAACCTTGAAGTATAATGACACTGTATGGTTCTAGGCAGTGAATTTACAAGAAAGGGCTATGTTTTTAGGTACTGTTTTCTGCAGTCATTAATACTGTAGAGCGCTTTCCTGAATATTAGTTATTACCTATTGCATCCTGGTCTAATTTCTATCACTTCTATTAATCTGAATTGTTCACTGAAGCATTCTGTGTTCTTTACTCAACATTGTTTTGTGCTGCTGAATGCTTTTCATGCTCTTCGCCTACTGTGGTAAAATTTACTGCCCTGAGTACTGTACATTACAACTAAAGATTTTTAAAAATGCTATTCTATTTCAGTTGTCATTTCTTCTGGTAAAGTTCTTTAGACTAGCCCCTATACAGCATTGTAGATGTTTTGAAATAGAGGCTAAGAGGTCATATTTGCATTTCCATTTTCTGAGAGGTCACCTTATTTTATTTCTTAGACAGAATATATCTCAGATGCTAATGGAGAACCCATTGTAGTTTCCTTAACATCTCCTATTTCTTGTTCTGACTCCTTATTCAACATAACTTAGTGGAGCAATGTCAGTTTTTAAAAAATATAATGGATTTTTGACCAATACAACTAATTGAGAAAACTAATAGCAATAGTAATACAACGCAGGAGTAAATGAGGCCTTTGTTAGACAATAAATAAATAAATACATAAATACATAAATAAATACATAAATAAATAATGTTACAATGTATTAGATTTTGTGGGAAAATGCCACTGCCTCAGGCACGTATCAGTGTCTGGTTGATAACGCTGAGAAATCAGAGCCCCAAAAGTTCATGGCAGATAATTGTGCCATGTTTGTTTCTTAAAGGTAAGTTAGAAAAAGGCCCTGGTGTGTTGGGGATGTGGTTTTCAAACTACAGCTCTGCCCGTTGTTGATTGGCTATCACACCTCAGCTTCTCAAATAAAAGAAACACAGGTAGAATGCATATACCCTCTCACCCAGCCTTCTTTTAATACTATAAGTTTATATTTGGTTGGAAAACAGAGTAACACAAAAAAGTAGAGTCCTCCATCTGGCAACTGGGTGAAAATTTAGTTAACCCACTAGGAAGAGCCAATTGGAGCTCAATTATAGTCAGATTAATAATTGTATTATCTTTTGGTTGGAAGTAGGCATTTCCTTCAGTTTGCCATCCTGTTAGTTGATGTTAAGAGTCATGTTATGGTGGTCCCAGCATAGTTTAAAATAAAAATTGAAGAGAGATCTGTGATCCTTACATAGCATAATGCTAGAGTTGGTGATACTTTTATTGGATCGCTTAAAAAAAAGATTATACAATCTGCTAGCTTTCATAAATCAAAACTCCACTTCAGTGTCTTGTCAATAGTGCAGAGAAATTAGAGTCCAAGTAAAAACAAACAATAACAAGTTACCTCCATTCTTATACTTCAGGACTATGTGCCACCCCACCAATGCATGTGAACCATTTCCTTTCCTTCTCTCACTTTCTCCTTTCTTCTTTCTCTTTCCTTTCATCTCTCTTTCCCCATCAAGTGGGCTGATGGAGGAGAAATTGGATTTCTGGCTCTTGTCTTGATAGAAATCCAAACCAATTCCTCACAGAAGACTTGTGACATTGGATGTGTGTACGTATAGTCATGTGTAAACAAAAGGACACTTTCTATGATTTTTGTATTTTTTATGTATCAGGACATAATAAAATTCAGTCTCCATTTAAAAATAAATCCTGACACAGTGTAATATCTCATGTTTTGCTGTTCATCTGAGCTTGTATTTAACTAATTCTCAGGCCAAGAGCCAAAATGATTTTTATTCTGTTACATAATACAGTGGACCCTCATATAACAAACGGTTTGTATAACATAAAATCTGTACAACATAAAAAATTCCAGAGATAGGGGAAATTAGCAAATCCATACAACATAAAAATGGTTGCGATTAGGGATTACTCTGTTTTCAATGCATTCCTATGGGATATTTGTATAAAGGAAAATTGGTTTAACAGAATTTCATTTGGAACGAATTAATTCCTTTATACAAGGTACCACTGTACGTAAAAATCACAGAATTCAAAGGGGTGTAATGTTCTTTTTGCATGACTGTAGTTATATTTTATACTGTAAAATCTCTAAGTAGTTTTTATGAAAATACACATCTGATTCAATACGAATTTAAAAACAGTATTATTTCAGCATTTAGTCTTATTTTGTGGCAACTTGTGGCCAAACAGAGAAGGGCAGTAGAGGAAGAAGGACATTCTCTTCTTGACACAAGTCAAGCATTGCACATGTAATGTCCACCCTATGGTTAAAAGAAGTTCTTTGATTTAGTGGAGAAATTTCAAAAAGTTCACTAGCCATGCTGACGGAGAGATTCTGGAAGTTGTAATCCAAAAAAGTAACTTTCCCGAACTCACTCTGTGAGGCACTGTGTTTCTGCTTCTGAAACCCAACAGGCAATGACTAGAAATGCTATATTTAGAAGGCTGATAAAGTTTGACACTAACAGTTGTCCTGCCTCTTTGAGTACGAGAAGGGCAACTGCCCTTATCCTAACAGTGATTTTCTACTTTTCCAGTTCAAGAAAAATGTACTCTCAGGAGACACCTCCTTCCCCAGCACAAACGGTAAGTTGCTTGTGAGTGAAGGGTGTCTCGTAACTTCTATGTTTGATATTTCTGTAGCATTTCATGCATCAACAACCCACCCTTCTTTATGGTGGCCTGGCTGCATTCTTGACATTTGAGACAAGCTACAGGCAGGTGGTAATGGGGATTTTGCAAGAGAAGATAAGCTAGAGGCCTTGTGGGGCAGAAAGGGAGGCTTTTTTTTTACCAAAATATCAAAAGAATTACAAAGAAGAAACCTGAAGATACAATTGTTATGTCTCAGATTAATAATAATGTTGAGAATGATATTTATTTATATTTGCTCTACACCAGAGCACATTCCAATAAAATCAATAATGAGAAACATGTAGCATAACATTTTAATGTGTGTTTTGTGTGTGTATATATATACATCATCAACAACAAAAACTTTGCAGAAGAGGCCAGTTTAAACCAGTTTAAAAGTTCAAGAAAGATTCATAGGAAGCCCAGAAGATGATCCCAAACCAGGTGCTACCTTCTACTGGGAGTGAGAAAGAAAATAATTTCACTAAGGAGAGAATTTTTTAAAGGCTCATTCTTCTATAAATGAAAAATGACATTTCAAAAAAAATAGTATATCTTTATATATACTGTACTCATATGGGGGTAGGTGGCAGTTAATGCTGAGTAAAGAGGTCTGGGACTGCACTGTATAGAACATCTTTCTTTCTTTCTTTCTTTCTTTCTTTCTTTCTTTCTTTCTTTCTTTCTTTCTTTCTTTCTTTCTTTCTTTCTTTCTTTCTTGCAGTTACTTTTATATTTTAAAACAATAGTTCACAGTCTTGAGTTCCTAGATTTTCCTGGACTACAGCTTCCAGAAATCCTGGCCAGCATAGCCAGTGGTGAAGGCCCCTGGGAATTTTAACCCAAGAACATCTGGGGACCCAAAGTTGGGAACCACTACTTTAAAATAATTATAGATCTGTTGTCAAGTAGTTAATACAAGATTAAATTCTGTTACTTAGCATAATAAGTGACACTAGTGTAGGGATATTTAATCAGTGGGGATTTGGTGTATCAACTCCTTTTTTATATTCCATTTATTTAAATGAGCCTACTCTGTTTTGACTGACTATGCTAAAATAAACTGCAACTAGAACAGGTCAATTTGAATCAGTGGAGTTGATGTACCAAACCCCCCACAGATTCAGTGGGCCTATGCTAGTATGAGGTACTACAGTAAACAACAAGATTTCAGCCATTGTTGGAAAACTACTTGGGGTTTGGCAGGTATCTCTGGTAGACAGACTTATTTCTATTAATAGTCTGTTTATGCCTGTAGAGCAACTAATTGGTTGACGATGGATATAGTTGCTATCTGCCTTTAGTTAAGAAAATCCTGAAGGTTTCCTCACCTTGTCTTTTTCCACCTGATTATATCAGCTCATGACAAAGGACGTTTTAGACCCAGAGACAAAATGAAAAACACACAGCTCCACAGTTTTTAAGTGAAACTCCCTTATGCAGCAAAGGATGTCTGCCTGTACTATTACTAGTTTTTTCCCCTCTGTATTTTGCAAATTAACGTGTTTCTTATGATTGGCTATGGGGAGATAAATACAAGGTTCATATCAAGTGTGATTAATCATAGAGATGACTTTCGGGAATTGTCACTGGAAGTCTATTCTATTCTGCCATTCTAATTGCAAGTTGAGCATCTCCTGAAGTTTGACTATGAGTTTTGCTTTAAAAATCTCTGAACCCCTTGATTGTTTAGGCAAATTATAGAAGGCAAAATCACAGTAGTTCCAGAGCTTGGTTGGGAAAGTTATTTTTCTGAACTACCACTCCTGAAGACCCATACCCAGATCCTGGGATTTCAAAAAAGTACTGTAAAATCTCCTAGGTTTGCATGCTTCATATTCTTAGTTACCTTACCCTCCTTCAAAAATTTACTGAACTACTTTGTGCAACTTGACAGGTGTCTGGAAGTTGAGTCATGGCAACTGGACTTCTTATCTTGAGAGACCGAAACATTTCGCTGCTCATCCAAATAGCTTCATCAGTCTGAGGAAAGCTAGTTGCGAGTCCTCCATGTTATAGTTCACTTTGACCTCATGTTACCCTGGTCTGAAAGATGAACCATGGCCTAAATAGGCTTGTTAGGTAGACAATAGTCTCAAAGGCTTTAAGGTGAACAGTGGCCTAAGATGCTGAAACCCATAAAGTATGGATGATTAGCTATGGCCTTGGTAGTGGTTATACTGCTGTTGTGGCTTAGTATGTTGATTCTGATCGCTCTAATCCTACACTTTCCCAAATTGCAGCCAGTTCCCACAGCAGCTATGGCCAATGATATGGATTCAGATGGTGAGCAGGTGGTGCCAGATGAAGAAGGACCTGATGTGAAAGCAGTGCAAGCCCACTATCTTCGGAGTCCTTCACCCAGCGTGCAAGTATTGGGTTTCTGTTTTGTTCTGCTTTGTTGGCCAAGGAGCCTTATCTCTCTCCGAAGGCACAAAATCGATTGTAGACAATCTTCCCCGCTTCTTGTTTTAACACTTAGCCCACCACGTTATCCAAGCCTGACCCAGAATCTTTTGCACTCCCTTAGGGAGGCACGATGTAATGCTCATGAATTATTTAGCTAAAATAAATAATCCCACAGAGGATCTCTACAAATACCCAGGGTTATTAGAGAAGCACTACCTAAATTTAGTAAAGTAGGACTGAAGCAGAGCTCACCCAAACTATTGTCCTTACATGTCCTGCCTTGGTTGTGATAAGTCTGGGTTCAAAGACTTTGATATGATTGGTTAAAGAGCTTTGAGATACTCAGCAGGATTTTTGGGTCTTGTAGAAAAGCATACTGAGAGAAATCTCCTGGCTTTCAAGATGCCAGTGTTTCTCCTGATGCCCACATGACAAGAGCCTGAAACTGATGTCAGTTTATGTCAAAATAGAACAACAAATTTTATTTTCTGGGGTAACATACACCATTGCCAGTTGGTGATGTATTTTTATTCTGCTTTGCTCCAATTTGCTTTGATGCACAGTCTGCTCATGTGGTCCTTAGTATCATGTCTATCCATGTCGATCTAGGATGAACTTCACAGTTTATAAATGTAAAATTAGATGATGTCCCAGACAGGATTCAAAGCAAAACTGATGTTGATAATTAAGAAGACAAAAATCATGACTGCAGAAGAACGACTCAACTTTAATGATGATAATAGAGATGCTGAAATTGTTAAAGATTTTATATACCTTGATTGGTCCATTAACCCAAATGGATACTGCAGCAAAAAAGCAACAAAACAAAAACAACAGGAGACTAAGACTTGGAAGGGCAGCAATGAAGCAATTTAAAAAGATTGTCAAATGTGAGGAGGTGTTGTTGTTGTTCAGTCGTTCAGTCGTGTCCGACTCATCATGACCCCATGGACCAGAGCTCGCCAGGCCTTCCTATCCTCCACTGCCTCCCGGAGTTTTGTCAAATTCATATTGGTTGCATCAATGACACCGTCCAACCATCTCATTCTCTGTCGTCCTCTTTTCCTTTTGCCTTCGATCTTTCCCAGCATCAGGGACTTTTCCAAGGAGTCCTCTCTTCTCATGAGTTGGCCAAAGTACTGGAGGTGTTACCAGAGACCAAAAACATGACAATCCATGTGTGCATATTCCTGAATCTGGATCACCGTGTATGGGTGTGAAAGCTGGAGAATAAAAAATGCTGACAGGAAAAAATGATTTATTTGCAATGTGAACCTGAAGGAGAGCTTGAAGACACCCTGGACTGTCAGAAAGACGAACAAGTTGCCCTGGATCAAATCAAGCCTGAGCTATCTCTGGAGACAAAAATGCTGAAACTGAGGCTGTCCTTCTTTGGGCCTACAGTATCATGAGAAGGCAGGACTCTCTGGGAAAGACAATAATGTTGGGAAAGGTGGAAGATGGCAGGAATGGAGAAATAGAAATACAACTGATTTCCTAAATGACAGGACATTTTGGACATCAATCATTCATAGGGTTACCATAGGTCAGAGACACCTTGAGGGTATGTGACAGCAACAAAAGCTTTACCAAGAGCAGAAGTAGACATAAAACATAAAAAAACTTTCAAACAGCAAAAATACAACTTTAAGATGTACGTTGAATGCAGAACAAATGAAAAACTGAACAGAGAAGTAAAACAAGAGTGTTGTGGCACCTTAAAGAATTTATTTCAGTGTGAGCGTATTTGCATTATACAGTAATTGATTTCTTCTACACATGCAATAATCTATTTAGCCACAGGTCTGTATGTACAAAACTTTTAGAAGTGGGATACAGTGGGATCATGCAATGATAAGATTATCTGGAAAAGAGAAAAATGTTGTGAAAGGTTGGAGACAGCAGGAAAAGAGGAAGACCAAATACAAGTTGGACTGATTTCCTAACACAAGCCACATGCTTGAGTTTTCAAGAACTGAGCAGTACAGATGAGGAAAACCCATTTTGGAGACTGCTCAATCATAGAGTTGCCACAAATCAGAGGTGACATGAGAGCACATAACAACAAGACATTAGATGACAATTCCTTGTCAGTGTGTTTCTGCTGGTCAGCCTCCAGCCTTTCACACCTTAGCACCATTCCACCTGTTTGTTCAGTTTAATTTTATTCCTGTATACTGGGCTATCATCTGTTGCTGCCTTCAGTTGTCTTTGTATCTGTGTTGTCTTTTACATGCATAGGTTCTGCATGAAGGCACCTCGGCACTATAATTTAGAATATCAAAATATTGCAAAATATACCAAGCATCAATTAAATGCTGTAGCATAACAGTGAAAAAAGGAAAGAAAAATAAATCAAACAAAATTGAAAGGGAAACAGTATCACAGAGCAAGGTCGGTAAAATGCAGAATTTTAGGAATGTTTGGCAGGTGAAGCAAAGGGAGAAAAGTAGAGTGAAAAGACAGATAAAAGGGAAGGGTGATCAGTCTTGGGAATAAAAACAGAGGGGCATAAGTGGACAGATGGTACTGGGACAACCTAATATATCAACCAACAATTACCCTACTGGTGTGCAAATGTAAGTAACCCAATGATTATTCCATCCGCAAGGACATCAAAAAATACCCCAGAACAATCTCAGACAACACTATTGCATAGACCTGCTGTAAGGACAAAGTCCTGTTCCTGCATACCTAAAATAGAGACACACTGAACTCATTGAGACCTACTTCTCAGTAAAACTTGTGGGACACATTGTGTTGGAAATATAAATCCTTTGTGCAGGGTTATGCTGTACTGTAAAATAAATATGTTTAAATCTTCTTTCAATTTTCATGCACTAGAAAAAAATGCAAAATGCTTAAAAGTACAGTAGGACCCCCGCATCCACATAGTCATTAACCACTGATTCACTAATCCATGGTTGGCAGAGGAAAAACTAAATAAATAATTCAGTAGCCACATAGCAAGCTACTGTCAAAAACAGCAGCTGTAAAGCAAGCCACTGTTATAAAACAGCAGCTATAAAAGCAAGTTACTGTTGTAAAACACCAGCTGTAAAGCAAGCTACTATCACAAAACAGCTGTTTTTTGGCGGTGTTCTCCCTTATCCACAGTTTTCATTATCCACAGGAAAGCCTGCAACCAATCCCCAGTGGATACCAGTGTCCTACTCTATATAGTTTTTGTAACCTAGTGTTTCATTTGACTATTCTTCCAGTCTTATTAAGACAATAGAGACCAACACCCACACATCCCTACTTTAGTAAAAGATGCTTCCAATTTTTACCCCTAATAACCTTTAACCATATGACAGAACATCAAAGCCGAAAGTTGTCAAGGAAAGCATTAAATCTCAATACAATGGCCTGAGGTTTTCACAGAGGCAGCCATGTTATTCTAGTTCAGCAGCAACAGCAATAAACTGTTGGTTTACCCTAGGGAAGAGGGGATCAGGCGGTATAAATGGGTATCGGCAAGGAGATGACTCCATGAGTGGGAAATCTTTTTCAGCTCAAGGGCCCCATTTGTTTATGGAGAACCTCATGGCCATGATGGTGGGTACCAGAGCTAATAGTAGGCATGACCCTATGGATACATATCTCCTGAATATACATTACATATGTCCATCCATTCTTAGCAGAGATGGGCCACATCTGTTTATGCACTACAATCACTACAATGCCATATTAGAATATCAAAATATTGCAAAATATACCAAGCATCATATATCCCATTCCGATTCAGAATCATGAACAGCATACTGGTACTTCCCTGCCACAGGTTAAGAAAGCCTGCTGCCTGTGGAGGAAGTAAGAATCCTCTCTTTTCCTGGGCAGATCAGTGACAGCTAATACCTCTCTTCTTTATTTCTCAGATATTTATCATGGAGCAGCTAAGCAATGGGGGAAATTATAAACCCTAGACATATGATCTCCTCTTACCACTGGTGACTGGGGAGAAAGCTGAGCAGCAGGGTTGTCACAATGGAAGGTGACCAAACAAGATCCAAGTTTGGAGGGGGAACCTAGTGGGCTGGATTCATCTTCCGTGTTGCTATTTCCTCATTAGTCACTTTGAGTCCTTTCCTCTCAGGCTTCAGTTTCCCATGACTTTGTTTTCATAGTTCTTAAATAAACACTCGTTCTTGTTAGCTGGGTAATTGTTATCAAAAGCTGGGCTTCACAAATTGAACACTTCCCAAAATCTTAACTTACACAGTACTATTTGCACAATAAGACAATGATGACAGCACATCCTATGAATGCACTAATAACTGGACCTCACCTGCTACAGTATATCCAGTCCAGCTTCCACATAGTCCCTTGAGAGCTCAAACAGAACTTGTGCGCATACACTTGGCGAGTTGTAGGCTTTATTCAGATCATAAGGTGACTTTTTGAAGGACAGAATCGAGGCCGGCAAGTGCAAGTCCCTCTTCCCTTGTATATTTTCCTGCATGTGTTGAGAGGGCTTCGGTTTTCTGAAATGTTGTTAGGTTTCTTCCTAGGAGAAAAGAAAATATTGTGCTTTGTAGAGCTGACCCACCCCTCCCCCTTACCTCTCTGTGTTCCCGTGATTGGCAATGAGAGAGAGCCCTGCTAGCCAAGCCATCTGTCCTCGCTGCAGCTTAGCTACACTTGGCCAAATCCCATTTTTTTCTTTGCATATACCTCATTTGCATGTGCATTGTTAGTAAAGCCTAAAACACTTTTCATTGCTTTTATGGAAAATGTTTTCAATTCCTTTAAATATACAAATAGCGAGTACTGTATATGAGGCAGTTGAGATTACTGGACACTAATCCACAACCTAACAGAAACCAAGAGACAATGGCTGGGAAATGGTCAAAGCACTTTTTCTCCACATTGGTGAACAGGCTTTTTCCTTTATTGAGGAGGTCAGAACACATGACGCTTTACCACTCCATGAAGTAAAGAACTTGAGAGGGTAACTCAAAATTTGTTGTAGCCCCAGTTCTGATCAATGGTAACAGCTTGGAAATACCTTTTTCCTTTTTTGCCTTTTGTCTGTGTGCATGCACGTGTGAGCACAGTGGGGGGTGTTACCTTGCTTTGGACGGGTGTATTCTAGAGATGGGCACTGAATGATTTTTTTCATTCTGTAATTCGTTATTTGTTTTGTTAGGTAATGAAACGAATAACAAGCCCCAGAATAATTTAAGAACGAAACGAAACGAACCAGAAAAATTGGTTTGGTGAGGTTCATTTCGTTCTTCCCCACTGGGATGATGGCCCGGCTGTCATCGCCCGTGGGGAGGACTATCTAGAGAGAACCCTGTTCTCGCCTCCGCACATGGAGGCGGGATCACAGCCCCCTCTCCAGCGATATCTGCCGCGGGTGCATGACCGCCGGGCTGACTGTCATCCACTCACGGTGGAGGGCGGTCGGGAGAGGGCCGCTGTCTCGCCTCCACATGAGAAGGCAGGATTGCGGCTCCCGCTGCTGCTGCCGAACCAGTTCAGGTTCAAACGATTTAAAAAAAAAAAATCATTCAAACCTGAACCTGAACCGAACCAAGGGTGGGCCCGAACCAGAAAAACCCAAACCATGGGTTTTCTGGTTCGTGCCCATTCTCTAGTGTATTCCAGTGAACAAACTTACAAATGGGAAATGCACAGCAGGCTTTCAGATTTACTTGGAAGTAAGTCTTTTAAAACAGTTGAGACTTATAATATGCCCGGCTGTCGTGCACTCGTGGTGGAGGGTCGCCAGGAGAGGGCTGTGATCCCGCCTTCACACGCAGCCCCCTCTGCAGCAAAATCCGCTGCGGGTGCATAACAGCCGGCCAGCTGTCATGCACTCACGGCGGAGATCGCTGGAGAGGGGGCTGCGATCCCGCCTCCTGGCTGAGAATATAAGCAGGGCAGGGGAGCACAACAAGTTCACCCCACCCTGTCTGTATTCCCAAATAATTTATATTCCCAGTATAAAGGGGACAATGCTGCCCTTGAACTGCAAATTCCCTGATTCCGATATGAAGGATACTGTTAGAGATAAAATTGTTTCCTCTTTCTTACTTGGTATTTCTGTGACACAAGGAAACCAAATGAAATTGTTTCAATATTGAGTATCTGGGCTGTTATTCTAAATAATATTCCAAAAATTTTCAGCAAAGTGGCAGCCCTGATTTTAGAAGGGATAAGGGGCGGGGGAGAGCAGACATTATTTACTTTTGACAGAAGAAATAGAAATTTGCTTGGTCCAGCTTTTCATCAGCCCCGATCAATGCTCTCAATATTGTATGCTCTTAAATGCAAGATAGCCCAGATGTCTTGCTTGTCCAGGCCTTCTTAGCTGCCACTGGCTGTCCATATAATGTTTCATGACCTGTTGCTATGGAGACCAATTTTGATTAATGCATCTGTCAGAGAGGCCTGTGTTTACAGCACACAGAGCTGTCTGGACCCTCTGGTGGATGGAAAAGAACCTCATCCTCTCCCATGGGGGGGGGAGAGAATGAGCACCTCCTCAGCTCTTTAACTTGACCACAGTGTTGAATATGTGAGCTTCTTGGCAGAGGGTAGGAGAGGTTTCCTTCTTTTATCCTGTTCAACCCCCCCTTCCTTTCCTAGGGAAAGTATTGGGGTAATAACCCTGGAGATGAATGGAGGCAGCCAGCCATCATCTCCTTTAGAGCTGCCTAGTAAAATTGCCCTTGCTCTGCTTTTCAGCAATTTATATTTCCAGAACAATGTGTTCCACAGGTTTTTTCAGACTCTTACATCCAAGGAATTTACAATTCACATTCCATAGATTAGAGCATCACCACTATTAGTACAAGCACATGAACATTACTGCTCCCATTTTACAGAGCATAAATTGAGACCAGGGAACTGGTTGAGTCTTTCCAAGCATTTCTTTTCCCCAGGGAAATATCCAGGACATTTCCTTATTTTATTCCCCTCATTCCTTGTCCATCAGTGTGGCAATATCAATATAAAATAGTAGCATTAACTTTCTGTTCTTGAATCTTATGTTGAATTATTGTAATTTAGCACTTTTGTTGGATGAGTACATTGAAAAGAAAACAGAAATATGGAAGAAATATAGGGAAATCACTTGTTATGATTTTTTCTTTAAGAAATAGTGTGCAAGCAAATCACAAAAAATGAACATGCTGCTGAAATAACTGTGTCACCTACCCTCTGGCTCCCCCACTCATAATTTTCCCCTACATTAACTGGTTTTGAAATAGTTGTGAAGCACAACCGTGTCAAAAGGTATATGTCAAACGGCTTGCCAAAGCTTGCTTCATGCAGTTATCATTGCTCAACAGTTACTCAGTGATATCGGACACAGAGACTGAGAGCATCTTCATGGAACCCATCCATCTATCATCTGCTATAGCTGCAAAACAGATAATCAAGGAAGGTAAGGATGGAGGGAAAAGTTAAAGGAGATAAGAAAATGGGTTTTAAACTGAAGGGTGTTTAGACTGAAGTAGACTGTACTGTAAATAAATAGACAAGATTTGCAGAATCCTTATTTTTAACAAATGAGGTTGCTTGCTTCCATAGGGGAAATCTAGTCTAGAACTGTGGTTCTTTATTCACTCAGTTTTAAAATGTAGAACTGATATGATGTGAACTCTCATCTATTGCATTCTACCATTCTAGAGCTGCTCTGACATACTTTTAAAAATGTAGACCCAATTGCTATTTCAGTAGCTTTCTAGGCCTTGTATGAGTTTAATTAGAAGCTTTCCATCTTTTTGTTTCCTAATTGTTTACTATTTTTCCAGTATCAGAATTATTGATGGATTACCTCATCAGTCAATTCTTACTATCCGTAAGGGATTAATTAAAATTTTCTTCATGTTTTAATTTTTAAAATAAAAAACACATTCAAAATAGTGCTATTTGCCAGTTTTAAAACAGGAGAAAAACAAGTGTGAGAGATAAGTTATTAAAACTTTCACCTTTGGGCTACGAAGGGGTAATTAAAAGGCAGTTTATTAGTAACATTGCTGAATAAGAAGCAAATGGAAGCAAAAGCTATAAGGGGGGTTCCATAAAATTGTCATGGCAATTGTCTGTGCTAAATAATACAGCACCATATTAAGTGTCATGGTGCATTATGGTGCAACTTTAATTGGGGCAACATTGGAATGATGTGCACATATTAGTCAAGCGTCTTACTAAAAAGTTAAGCAAACTGCTTTTATCCATCCTCTATGTGACAAAATGCCATTCAACCTCGTTATTTATTAAAATACTGTGATATAGAAAAGTCCCGCTATATGGTAGAATAAACTGTAGCAGACTAGCAGTCCATCAAATTGTAGCCAGAACACTGCTGGGACCATAGCTCAATGGCAGAAAATATGATTTGTAAGCAAAAGATCTGTTTTTAACATCTCTGAACAGGGCTGGAGAAATTCCTCTCTAAAGCTCTGGGGAACTATTGTTATTCAGAGTTAACACCATTGGTTTAGAACAGTGCTTCCCAACCTTGATTCCCCCCAATGTTTTTGTACTGTATTACAATTTCCAGAAATCCTAGCCAGCACAACTAGTAGTAAAGGCTGCTGGGAGGTTTAGTCTAAGAACATCAGGGAACCCAATAGGCAGAGGAACTAGTGGAGAAAGCAGCTTCCCAATGGGTAGGATGAAAAGAGCATTTAAGATGCTTTTTTTAATGTTAGGCAAGACCTCTTGTAATTCTGAAGACAAAAATATTGATTAATTCCAGAATTAAAGACAAAGGAGGTGAAAGTAGACTCTGGATGCCCAGGTATGCTTGAATCTGCAGAGCAACTTTTGGTAGAAGACCTATACAATCGAGTCAAGGAAAAAATAGATGACACCAGCTTATTCAACACACCTTGTGTCATGGATTTGCAAAGGGCACTTGTGAAAGACCGCCTTGAGTCTCCAAGAGATGCTATTGATGAGGTCTGGCCAAATGTCTTCATTGCAGAAAAGTAAGTATGATCTTTTTCCCTCTTGGAATAAACTTACTTGAGCTGAATTTCTCAAGCCTTGTTGTAAAAACAAGAACATTTAACTAAAATTGTAAAATTATTGTTTGTTCAATTTAGTTGATTTATATGCTGCCCATCTAGCTGCAAGGCTCCTCTGGCTGGTTTACAACTATAAAATGCAAACAGTATAACCACAAATCCATAACAATCAATTACATAACAATTACAGTAGTGAGAAAGGCAGAGGCAGGGAAGTTTGAAAATAATGTACAATGCTAGGAACCATGTGCCAGACTCAGGGAAAGCCTGCTTAAATAGCCAAGTTTTTAACATTTGCTTGAATGTTCCCAGTGAGGGGGCTGTGCATATTACAGGGGGTAAAGCATTCCAGAGATGAAGAGGTACTACTGAGAAGGCCCAGTGCTTAGTTTTGGGCTCAGAGCCCTCAATCGCCCTGCCTGGGAGGAATGGGTAGTATGGGCAGTTCTCACCGGAAGAAGATCCTAAGCCGTTTAGGGCTTTGTATGTTATCATCATAACCTTGAAGTTGCTCCAAAAGTGGACCGATAGGCAGTTTAAGGCAGCCAGTGTGGAGGAGATGTGTTGGTATCTTCTTACCTCAGTTAGTAATCTGCCCAACATGTTCTGAACCAGTTGAAGCTCCTTCATCTGCTTCATTAGCAACCCCAGCTAGAGACTACTATTGTAGTCTAGTGTCAAGATTATCAATGTATGGACCACCATAGTGAGCACCCTGGTGTTCGGGTAGGGATGCAGCTCAGCATCTGCAATCTCTTCTTTTGTCTTTGTTCTAAGTCTTTATTTTGTTCCTTTTAAATAATTAATGTTTAATTATTTGTTAATAATGTGATTTTTATATCTGTGGGGCTTTTTTAACATTTGTGCTTTCATTCAAACCATTTGTAACCCACCTTGAATCGCTCTACAGGGAGACAGATGGGGTAGAAATTAAATCAGTCAGTCAATCCATAACAAACTTGCAATGTTCTTTCCACTTCTGATACTATTTTAACCATCTGAGAGGTGGCTCACATGTATTATCAATTTGCATAATTTTACTAGGTCTGCACTAATTCCTTATCAGATTCTTATTAATTCAAGTAATTTTCTTTTCTCTCCTCCTTGGGTAGATTAGATTTTGAGTACTCAATATGAAAGTCAGTATCTAATCCCTATTCTTTTGTCTTGAAGGAGTGTTGCAGTGAATAAGGGTCGCCTAAAGAGACTAGGAATAACACACATCCTTAATGCAGCTCATGGCACTGGTGTGTACACTGGACCGGACTTCTATGATGGCATGGAAATCCAGTATCTGGGCATAGAGGTGGATGACTTCCCAGACATGGACATTTCTAAACACTTTCGCCAAGCTGCTGAGTTTCTTGATGAAGCGCTATTAACATATAGAGGTGAATAGGACATGTTGCACTACTTCCCGTTCTCTGGTTATTATTGTCCTTGAAAACATAAACAAAATGTGTCATTTAAATATTTCTGTTAGTTGGAAGAAACACAAATGTGTTATAATCTAGGAGCACAAAAATGTTGTTTCATGGGTTTTGCAAATTTAATAACAGAAAAAAATTGAGACACAGGAACGTTTACTGTTGGAAAGGCTTCAAGCATCATTTATCAAGATGAAACTGGAGCTGAATTTCACATCTGAAGTTTAGAAATTGCATTGAATTTACACTGGTGGAAAATTGTATTTTTTCTCACAGTGAAGAATATCCAGCACCTACCCTAAATATGAATAATGCTTTTAAACAGATTTCAAGCAAATGTGAATTAAATGAAAAGTTCTTTTATTTTTTGAGAAACAGAGGGCCTTTTCACATGACCCCTAAGATCCACTGGCCACTTAAATTCGGACCAGAGATCTTAGGGGTTCGTCGCTCTTCCTGTGTCCCCACCCCTCCGCACTTCCTAGCTGCTGGCTGTGTGAGGGGAGGGAGAAAAAGAGAAAGAAAAGCATGCCGCTCACCTCCGTTCTGCCTCTCGCTCGTGCCGGCAACATTCCAGTCTCTGTAAAGTAGCTCTTAAAGGGGCGGGAGCCAAAAAAACAACAAACAGAAGCGAGGAGAGCCCCACACTCACTATCGTTACACCGCATAAAGGAATTTTCACCTCCAAAGAGCAGGTACTTGAAAGGTGCGCTGGGACGCGCTAAAGTGGGTGTGGCCGCACTTAATTTCCTGTAAACTCCGGAGCTGGTGGGGAAACATTTTTAAGCTCCGGAGCTGGGAGCCATTTGCCCCGGAGTTTAGGGGTCGTGTATAAACGCCCTAAGAGAACTTCCTTCTCCACACATAAAATTCCAAGCTCAGATAACAATAGTTATTTTTTATCATTAGTCTTAATGGTAAAGTAAACAAATATATATAAAGAGAGAAAATAATAATTGTTTTAGATCCAGAAACTGTTTAAAAATGCCCTTGTATTTTAACAACTTGTATGATAGTGAAAGCAGCTAATCACCTGTGAAATTTTATTTCTAGGAAAAGTTTTGGTCAGCAGTGAAATGGGAATCAGTCGCTCAGCAGTGCTGATTGCAGCTTATCTGATGATCTTCCATCACATGACAATCTTAGAAGCCTTGATGACTATACGTAAAAAAAGGGCCATTTATCCAAATGATGGCTTTCTGAAACAGCTCAGGGAGCTCAATGAAAAGTTACTGGAGGAACGACAAGAGGAAGAGGCGGAGGATTCTGATGACTCAGCTGGTAGCCAAAGTTCTGTTCTTAAAGCTGGCACCTGTTCCTTGTTATCTGGTAGAGAAGATTCTGGGAGTATTATGGGAGCCAAAGCCCATTCTATCACAGTTGAGGAAGAAGACACAACAAGCCTCCTGGGAAGTGTACTGAGTGCTTCTTCAATGGGAAAGTCTAGCTTGGTTTCTAAACAGCCTACTCTTATCAGTGAAGAAGAGGAAGAAGAGCTCTATGAAGAATGGAGGAAGAAGCAAGGTTTGCCTGAAAGGAACCTTCCCAACAAGGATGGAGAAAGGAAATCCTCAGATCTTACTTTTCAAATGCAGGAGAAATCTGAGGATGACACTGATCAAATGGTCCAAGAGTGGCAGTGCAGAAATGAGAAGTACCAAATGGAAAGCTATTTGTTTGCCAAGGAAAAAAACAGAGAATCTAGCATGGGGACAAGTCCATGCCCCATAAATGATATGAGTGATACTGAAAGTGTGAGTAGCCAAGAGATCAGAATCTTGAAACAGCAGCTGGAAGCAAGCGGCATTAACAGAACGAGGAGAGGACGCACAGACTCTATGTCTACAGAAAGTAGCTGGGATATGTGGAATGAGAGGATGGTGGAAATAGAGAAGGAAGCTGCTCAGAGGTACTGTTCCAGAACTAGACACAGCAATGAGAATCTAATGCCAGAAAATGGAACAAAGGAAAGGGATATAGATGAGGAAAGTGTGTTGTCTGGTGCTAGTTCCTTTTATAATTTCTGTCAGAAGAACAAAGACAAGCTGACTGCTTTGGAAAGATGGAAGATCAAAAGAATCCAGTTTGGCTTTCACAAAAAGGATTTGGAAACCTCTGAGCAAGCCAAAGCTGAAGACAGCAGCCAGCCAAGTAACGAAGGTGCAGAAGAGGAGAAGAAGTTATCTGAAATCAACCTGACAGCTTACCAGGCCTGGAAGGCCAAACACCAGAAGAAAATTGGCAGTGAGAACAAGGATGAGATTGTGGAGCTTACTAAAGGTGAGGACTCTGTGTCTGCCAAGAGAAAGCAAAGAAGAATGGAGTTACTTGAGCACTCAAAGAAACTTTTGGAAGAAAGCCAATCTGTTTGCAGTTGGGAGGCAGAGAGTGCCGCAAGTGGAAGCATCCCATTGTCAGCCTTTTGTCCCTCTGCAGCATCTGTAAATGGTACCGAGGATTCTGCTTCAGCACTGAGCATGCAGACCAATCGTTCATCTTCCTTTCAAGCCCAAAGTCACGGTGGGGCCATGTCAACTCAGGCAGTAGCAACAAGTGCACCCAACCTGCCGATTGGGCCCAACAACACAATATCAGTAGCAAGTATTCAGAACTGGATTGCAAATGTTGTTAGTGAAACTATTGCTCAGAAACAAAATGAGATATTGGCGTTGTCCCGGCCTTCTTCAGTTATGGGTTCCAGTATTAAGTCGGGTGACTCAGCCAGGTATGTAGATGATGACAAGACATCTCTGCTTAGTTCACAAAGTGGCTTGTCTCTAGCTAGTTCTTTGCTTCATCAACAAGGCAACCAGTACACTGACACCCAGTCCATCCTGTCTTGTAACACCTCATTGAGTGGAAGAGCTGGAGGATCCAGCTCAAGCAGGAAAGCCACACAAACCAGCAAACCCCTTTTCAGTCTCTTTGCTGACGAAGTTGACCTAAAGAATCTTAGCAGAAAAGAAAAGAAGATGCAAATGGAAATGAGAGAGAAAATGTCAGGTTATCAGATGGAGAAACTTATCGCTGACAATAAACGTAGCACTTTATTTAAGAAGAAAAAATCTGAGGGTGATGAGCAAGATGAGAAGGCAGAAAATGATGTAGGAAACACAATCAGTGGCAAGTACCCTTTTCAATCAGATCTTAGTCAGAGCGACAGGGCTTCCACTCTGTCTGGCCAACTTGCCAATGTAGATTATGCTACAAGGTCAGAGGTGGAGAACAATGTAAACAAGTGGCTTCAAGGTTTGAAATCAGATGAAAGGTCCTCATACCAGGACTGTACTGACAGTAGAGGAGGGAAATACAGAAGATCGTCCACATTCAGAGAGATGGACACTGAAGCATCTAGCTACAGAATTTCCAGATCCCAAAGAGAAGAATTAGATAGATTCTCTGCTTCTCAGTGTAAAGATAACTTGCAAAGAACCTCATCTTCCTCTACATGGGAAAACAGGGAGGCATATACATATGCACGGTCAAAAGAGAGTGAAACAAGTTCCAAAGAAGAAAGTTCAGAGGCATATTTGAACAGAAGAGCCCCAGAACAATCCAGCAGCTCAGACTCCTCTGATACTTCCACACGGAGTCATGTCAAACTGCATCACTTGGAACAGCAGGAGGAGGAATCCAGTTCAGATGTGGCTGAGTTTGGAGCCAAGAGAAAATTTACTCAAAGTTTTGCAAAGTCTGAAGAAAATGGAGAAGAAGAAAGGTCAGAAGAAAGGAAGGAGTGTTTTTCCTCAAGGCAATCATTTAGAAGCAGGCAAAGTTCTCGTAGGGAGGAAGAGGAAGAAATGGATGATGATGATGCTATCATTGCTGCCTGGAGAAATCGACAAGAAGAAACTAAAGCAAAGCTTCGACGAAGAAGAGCTGAGTGAAGGAGAACAGAGTCAATGTCAAATCTGTGTCTCTTCCATTTGGAGGAAAGATTGCAAGCCTCTGCAAGAAACCCAGATTCAAACCAATCCTTTTAATCACCATCTATTATATTTTACATCATCCTTCTCAGTTAGCAAAGCAATGTTTGGCCTTCAGAAATACATGTTCTATTATCCTTCATTCTGTGCCAAAGAAGGGGGACTAGAATAGCATCCTTCACAAAGAAAGCAGGTTGTGCATCAGTAATAATCAATTATTGCATAGAAATGTTTCCAGAGCTATTTAAGAAAAATGATAAGTATCTTATTAGGTTTCTGCTGAGAAGAAAAAAAGGTCCACCACTATAATACATCAGTACTGCACTACTTGTGCAAGCATTGCTGTTGTGCAAGAAGTGATCTCCATGGTGAAGACTTGCCTTCGTCTTGCACAGTGGCAACTCTGTGTAAACAACATCCTGCATCATTGTGTTGATGGGAGTTTCTGCTCAGTGGAAGCTCTGTACTGGCCAGTGTCTTACAGAAAACCATATATTAATCAGTACTAACAGTTAAACTAAACATTAGACACCCCAATAATTTGCTACAGGTACACATTTTTATTGTTTTCTAAAAGTAATTGAAGATTTTGTTTAATGCCATCATTAAGACAGAAACAATACAGGCTGTTTTCACCACCAATTTGAAAATGTCACTCTTCTTACAGCTTGGGTACCCCATTTCCATGTTGAAGCTAAAAGCAGACTTTTAATATTCCATCCCTTCCAAATGAACAAGCCCTTTCTCTCTCCTGCAAGCATCAGTATAGAGGAAATATGGAGGGAATGAATGTAATGTTTGTTCCCATGACAACTTGTAACTGAGCAAAATATCCATCATCAGTTGTTCTGGGAGACTTTCTTTAAGGCTGTGAATGTTATTTGCTATAAAGGAGGCAATACTGGGGGTGGGATGAGGTTTCCAATTAGAACAGAACACTAGGCATAACCTTATGGAGAACATCTTGCAGTGGATTGTATTCCTTTTAAATCTGAATGTTCTCAGATTGCATTTTGATGTATGCACAGTAAAGAAAATTGGAATAAAAATAAAGTATTCTACTTAGAAATGCTTCAGTAGATTGGTTTCATGTTGTATGAATAAACTGTAAGAGACTCTCTCTAAAGGCCATAGGCTACCTACAACAAGTCAGGTGATAAGGACAGCCCCCAATAAGATTTTCAAGGTTAGCCTGACTTGGGCTCACTAACAAAGGATCTTAGTTTGCTGCCATTCCCATTTTAAATGGGCCTGGCACAGCCTATGCTTTTGTCTGGAACTTCCTAATATTCACAAAAAATAAGGGGTGTGCAGTGGCGCAGCAGGCTAGAGCACTAAAAACTGTCAGCTACAAAGTCAGCACCTCAGCGGTTTGAATCCCAGGTGCCATGCAGCAGAGCGAGCTCCCTCTGATAACCCCAGGTCCTGCCAACCTCACAGTTCAAAAGCATGTAAATGCAAGTAGATAAATAGGTACTGCCGTAAAAAGCGGGAAGGTAAAACAGTTTCCTTACAGCCATGTCGGCCACATGGCCACAGACTTCCACAACACTGGCTCTTGGCTTGAATATGGAGATGAGCACTGCTCCTAGAGTCGGGCATGACTAGCATGCATGTGTGGGGGGAATCTTTACCTTTTATCTCCTTGTTTTTGCAGTGCATATTTGTTTGTTTGTTTGTTTGTTTGTTTGTTTGATTGATTGATTTTTTTATATATCACCCATCTGGCAATGAAGCCACTCTGGGCAATTAATCTTGCTCCTTGGGTCTTATCACTGCCAATAATTTGGGAGGAGCTGGGCATGGCAATGACTTCACACACAATAAAACATGATGGAATAAAGCACAAGAGTCAGAAGTGACAGAATGAACAGACAAAATGCTGCGTTCAACTAAGAATACCTTTCAGTCAAAAAACTAGCACAAGGTATACACTAGTTTAGGAAAAGCAAAAAGCAAAGTGTGCTGCTTATATACCATCCCATAGTACTTAGAGCACTCTGTGGGCACTTTACAATTTAATTACAGACTACAAACCCCCAATACCCAGTGAACTGGGTACTCATTTTACTCACCTCACATGGATGGAAGGCTGAGTGAACTTTGAACGGATACCTGGAATTGAACCCCAGGTCGTGAGCAGAGTTATAGATGCTGTACATCAGTTTAAACCACTGTGCCAAAAGGCATAGTAAGTTGCAGCAGTTTGGTACCTTCACATATTTCTTCATTTACAGAATGTTTGGCACATAGGAGAGCAATGAAACATGCCCTCCCCTTCCCTGCATTCTAAAGAGCAACCCATTTTCAAATACTAAGGGATGTGCTCAAGGTGTGAGGGAGACTTTTAACAGGCCCTCTATGGTTCCCTTGTTATCTCCCCGTGGCTACAAACACGCCTAGCAACAGGAGTGCAGGGCTTGACGGTTCCATTTTAAATCCCCCACTGTACGACTAGCAGAGATGCAGCATCATTCTAGATTGCAGGAATTTTTAAACATCAGTTTGTCAGCCAAGCCACTTGGCATAAGAGATATCAGCACCACTAAGTCTTCCCAATGTTTTGGACCACCAACACCAAACCAAAGGTTCCAGCTGCATTTCTCTCTTGAATTGCCCAGGTCTGAACAGCACGGTTTTGGTTATATGCAGATTTTAAAAATGAATAATTAAATTTTCAAAAATTACTGTGCCCATAGTCACCCGGAACCCTTTGACTTCAACAATGAAGGTGCCAAAGTGGCCTACTTGGATCCAATCACAACATCTCTAATTCAGCCTCTAGATCAGGGAGTCATAAGGATCTTTAAGGCTCATTATACACAGTGCTATGTGGAAAGAACCGTTAACACTATGGAAGATAATACCAATAGAACTGTTCTGTATGTATGTACATAAGTGTGTGCGTTTGAATCAAATGTTTATGCTTTGTAGTACTGGTTTGGGGACATAAGAATTCTACATGGATTTTGAACTACATGCTGAAGGGACTGGGCCAGGCAAAATTCACTTCTACACAATTTTGCCACCTCATTCTCCTTGTAAATGTAGACCAATAGAAACCAAAAATTGAAATTTCTGACCAAACAGAAATATCATTCTTTGTCCTCTCCCAATCTGACCCATGCTGGAGATTGCCATTTGCTTTGGAACAATATAGATATACAGCTATACTTAATGGCTGTCTATCGCTCTTGAAATAAAAGACTTGTTTTAAGGCAAAAGGAGCATCTGATTCTTTTTTAAATGATGATTCATCCTCCATTTGCCCTTCACATACTCCCACTTTTCTCTGCTCCCTTTGGAAACAGGTTTAAGTCCATCTACTTTCATATTTTCAAACAAAACTCATGAAAGGTCCATAAATACAATGACTCGTTAAAAGGAAAGCTGTTTTCTCTTCGTCCCACAAGACCTCTTCCTGCGAGAGGGGCAGGGAGAGTTCAACTCTTTGAAGAATTTTTCTTGTGTTAAAGTAGTTGCATCTGAAAACTGTCTTCTGGGCTTTGTTCCTAGCATCATCTTGGCCATGCTGTGCCCTGGCTTTCTGTGCTTTTGCAGACACAAAGGAGGACCGGTAATATATAGGAAAACAGTTTATTTTGTGCTTTTTCTCAGGAACCTATTCCTAGAATGGGGTGGGGACTATATATTAAAAAGTCCCCCAAAAGTGCCTCTCAAACAAATATATAAAATTGAAACATTTGTACTGGACATCTAGACCAGATGCACAAAATGCAGATTAGCAGACTGTGGGGTATCCAGTTTTAGAAGGTATAATCCAGAGACAGACGTCACAAAGTACTCAAGAGAGCTTGTGGTATCTATCACCAATGCTTTGCAAGAGCAGGAATAAGTAGTAACAATGGGGCTGTTCTGCTGCTGGTGTGATACTGCCAAAAGGAGACAAAATCCAGCTGAAAATATTTTTGTACTGGTTTAGAATTGCCATTTCTGGCTAAGAAATGTTTAAGAAATTTATTTTACCAAGTCTGGAATCCTTCAGGGCTCTCCAGGCTGCGTGAATTAAAACCTGAATAGGGATGGTCTGGAGAAGTCCATAATGTCCTTGCTGTGGAGGGTCTCTGTAGAAGTGCAAGAAGCACACTTCAGTCAATTACAGAGCTACAGCTTGTGGGACAGTACAGCTTTCATGCACAAAACAATCATTAGAAAACTGGCCCTTTTATAATATACAGTATTAGAACATGATACCGGCAGCAAAGCTGAGAAGAATTTTGTATCTTCCTGTCTTCTACCAGTTTTATAAGGAAATCCCCTTTCTATCAAACAAAATCAAGAAAATTCAATTATTTTATATTTTTCTTTTATAATTATATCAGCCAAATAACTTATATAACAGTGGACTATTCGGCTCACCTATATAAATAAAGAACTTCTCATACTGCAGCTCCCCTTCTTGGATGAAGAAACCTTAATGTGGTGAAGATGTGTCAGTGGAGCTGAGAGTAATGCCATCAGGAGGCCAAATGCCATTACAAACCTGGGCTCCTTACAGGGTCACCCAAGTAAGATAGATCTACAATACTGTACTGTCTTCAGGGCAGTTGCTGGGTGGCAGTTGTAACTGAAGGTGGCGCTGGTGGCGAAGGCAATGGCAGTGACACTCAAATTTACAGTTGTTTGAATTGCACAGAAGGCAATGGTAAAACTCTACTGGAGTTTCCTTTCTATGAAAACCTTATGATGAGACAATTCCAAATAAAATAAGAGATAGTGCTGGAAGTTGAAATGCCTATGTCAAAAAGCAGACAATCAGCTACTAGGAAAGAGCAAAGGAAAAGTTTGAAGAGCACTATCACTAATGACATAACTAGATTTAAGCCAAAAGGAATTCTAGTGGCTGATGTATACAGAATTAAAAGGAAAACCTGATGCTGTGCAATGCATTTAATTGAAATCTATAGCATGAAAAGTAAGACTAAAGATGAACTGGAAACCATAAAGCAAAAAATGGAACATATAAACATTGAAGTGCTTGGTGTCAATGAACTAAAGTAGACTGGAGCAAAATAATTTAAGTCAGACAACTAAAACGTGTTCTACGCAGGAAATGACAAATTCAGAAGACATGGAGTAGCTCTAATACTGATGCAAAAAGAGCAGGCAGTAAGGAGCGATCATGCAAGATTTAATCCAGTGGTTCTCAAACATGTGGACTCATGGCTCCCTTAATTTATTGACCAATAGAAGCAGCTCCTCTTGCCTGGAGGGGCCATCAGGGGTCCCACTGCCACCAGGAGCAAGATCTTGACACCCCTTTCAAGTCATCCCACCAAATGCAATAATAAACACTCAAAAACAACAATAAACATAATAATAATAACACAATAATAAAAATAGCAGGCAGTCCATTTTTTCTGGTCCCCCCCCAAAAAAAACCTATTGTTCTCCATTGTGGCCTTCGTGAAGCCACACAGATGGGTTTCCCAGGCGCCCCTGCGCTGGAGGTCGGACTTCCCTAGCAATAGAAAAGTTCGTTAGTCTCCACCCCGCACCCTGCGCATGTGCGTGGGTGTTCCCACCTAAACACCTCAGTTCCTCTTAACTGCCACAGCTGGAGGTTCTTTTTTTGCTAGTCTCCACATGCTTTCATCTTGATTGGATTTTTTCTGGTTTTTTCAACTTTGGCTTGGCTTCCGACTAATGTCTTTCTCTCAGCCCTTTAAACGTTGTTCCGGTTGCCGAGCGAAAATCCCTCACACCGACGGTCACGATCAGTGCCTTTTTTGCCTCAGGGAACACCACCGTCCCGAGGCCTGCACAATCTGTAAAGGATTTAGCTCGCAGGCTCTCAAAAACCGCTGCAACTGTCTGGCTACCTATCTCTTAGAATGCTCCTTGCAACTGCAGCCAGTGGAGCAGAAGACCTCGGATGTTCCCGGGTGGAGAAGTCAGAGTCTTCGGGGCAGGTGGAGAAACCGAAAAAGATCCCGGTCCTCCAGGGCATTTCTTCAAAGCCTAAGTCATCTTCGAATCTACCAGTTTCGATACCTTGTAAGCCGCCTAAGACCTCAAAACCGTCTTCAACGGCTACAGCTCCGTCCAAACCGGTTTCGACTCTCTATTCGGCTTCATCCAGTATTTTGGTCAAAACAGAGTTTTCGGGTTCGGCCTCAGCCGTAAAGACTTCCATGGCCAGCCAACCGGGCTACCAGCACTTCCTCCCATCTGACTCTTCGGAGGCATCATCCGATGATGACACGGCTATGCCTCTGAATATTACCCTGGTTGAATCCACTCTGACGTTGGATTCGGGGACCCGTCGGTCCACCTCGGATGGGACCTGTCGGTCCACAGAGCTTCCCATGTGCTCTCCTTCGTTGTCCCTCACTTCAAAGGCTACATCCTCCCCCCTGCCAACGGTGGAGGTCGAATTCGAGGAGCGAGCCTCCTCTCTGCCCCTGAGTTTACTCTCAGGTTCGACTTTGAAACCAGAGAAGAAGTCCAGCCGTAAGCAAGTCCAGTTTTCGGTGGCTACTCGGAGAGGCTTCGACTGGATTCGACACACAAGCAACTGAGTCGAATCCGATGATCTCTGTGGCTTCGGCAGTCACCCAAGCCCTTACTCCTCTGAAGCGGACCCACGAGACCTCCGACCCGATGGCTCCACCTCAAAAGCGCCACCGCAAGGAGCACCATCTGCAGCCTCCTTCGGTCCCATTACCACCCATTCCAGCCTTTTCCCTGAGATTCGATGGGCGACAATGGTCGATCCAGACGTCGGACTGCGTCAAATCTGAAGAGGCTCAGGCTGCCACTTCCACTTCAGGCTCTGCAGCGGAGTACGAACCCTCGGATGTCGAATCCGAAGTATCGGATTCGAGTTCGATCCAGCTAGTTACTTCTCCGGATTCGGAAATTGAGGAGAAGTCTCCACCGTCCACCTCGACTTCGATGCGCAACTATGCGAACTTCCTAGTGCGCATGTCTAAAACAATTCTGCCTATTCACCAGCCTCAACCCAAGAGGGTTTGCCACATCTTTGGCAGGATTGCCAGTGAGGACACTGCTCCAGTCCACCTCACTCTGATACCCTCTTTCCTCACGATGATTGAGGACTCGTTTCAATCTTTGGGTTTGACAGGAGTCTCTAGGAAACTGGAATATCTGTACTGGGTGCATGATGATAAGGCACCCTACTTAGACAAACACCTTGTTCCAAATTCTGTGGTGGTCGCCTTGTCTCAGTTTCAGTCACAATCCAAACAAACTCCGATTCCTCCTTCGAAAGAAGGCAGAAAGCTTGGCTCCATCAGCAGGAATCTTTATTCTTATGCCATTCTGCAACATAAGATTGCCAACTATAAAGGGGCGATGGGTGCTTACCAGCGTGACCTTCTGGCCCACTTGCACCCCTTTTTAGAAATGATTCCTGAGGACAAGAGGGCTGAAGCTTCGGCCCTCTATAAGAAATCTATGGCTTTGGCAGCGCAGCAAATGCGATCTTCCAAGCACTCTTTTGACTGTGCTTTGAAGGTGCTAAACACTTCGATTGTTTTGAGGAGGCACTCCTGGCTGCGTACTACGGGCCTTTCAGATGATCATAAGGCCCATATAGAGACCTTGCCATTTGATGGTTCCGGCCTGTTTAATACCACCACTGACAATCTGATGGAAGATTGGCACAAAAACAGGACACGGCCAAAAAGTTGAATGTCGTACCTCTGCAGCAGAAGCAGCCCTTTCGTTTTCAAACCAGGAGATGATTCTGGCCTCCGACCTCCCAGTCCTCAGCCAAACAGCAGCAACGAGATTGTCCATCTCGTCCCTCGGCCTACTCTGGATTCGCCAGCAAAGTCCACCACCTCTAGTACCAAACCCAGAGAGAGAAGATCCAGAGACAACTATTGACAACTCAAGTATACGTCTCAGCCCTTTTCTAGCGGCCTGGCAGGAAATAACATCGGACCGCTGGGTTCTCTCTGTGATTCACCAAGGTTACCTTCTAGAGTTGCAATCCCATCCCCCTTTGGGGAATTTAGTTCGCATCCCTCCTTCCAGTTGCCTGTTAGAAAAAGTTTCTTCCCTCCTTCAAAAGGGTGCCATCCAAAAACTGCCCAGAGCCCTCTCTCCCATGGGACTCTACTCAGTACAGCCTGATAAGTAGCAGATAGACTATGCCGGAGCCCACCACCTCTGTTGAGGGAGGGATTTTCAATGCTAACATGAATGGCTTCCCTTACTCCTCTCTCAAACCACCTCTCTTCTTTGTCTAATATGTGTACATCCTCATCTTTGAAAGAGGGGCCTTTTTCCTTCAAATGGAGGTGTACTGCTGATTCTGGTCCTGAGCTGTTACCTCTCCTATGTTGGGCCATTCTTCTGTTTAATGGCTGTTTAGTTTCTCCAATGTAGAGGTCTGAACACTCTTCACTGCATTGGACTGCATATACTATATTGCTCCTTTTATGGTTTGGTATCTTATGAGCCAATCAGACCAGGGGACAAGAGGTCAAGCTGACTATAAGAAGGTCTCTTGCACTAGCTGTATTCAGACCGATGAAGCTGTTTGGATGAACAGCGAAACGTTTCTATCTCTCAAAAAAGAAGTCCAATAGCCATGACTCAACTCCCAGTTAAACGAACCTGGATGACTGAGAATCTTCACAGATGTTTCCTGAACAAGTTCTTACTATACAAAAAATTCAGAATGGTCACCTTAGAAAAAATCATCCCTCTCCTCCGCAGAGGGGATTGGTTCGGGGTTGTGGATCTACGAGATGCGTACTTCCACATCTCCATCCATCCAGCGCACCGTGATCTGCTTCGCTTTGCTATAGGGGAAGACATCTATCAATATTCCGCCCTGCCATTTGGTTTGGCAACGACCCCCAGGGTCTTCACCAAATGCATGGCACCGGTAGCAGCCCATCTCTGCACTTTGGGTGTGGTTGTCTTCCCTTATCTCGACGACTGGCTAGTCATCACAGACTCCCAAGAAAAGGCCTGACAGGACATTGCCACCGTCCTTGCCACTCTAGAAACTTTTGGTCTTCAGATCAATTACAAGAAGTCGCATCTCAAACCCTCCCCAGTGGTACTCTTTATAGGAGCAATCATGGACTCCACTCGAGGCATGGCGTTCCCACCTCGAGACAGGATCACAGAGACCCTTCTACTGTTACAACGCTTCCACTCCCAGCAATACATCCAAGCATTAGAGGTGCAAAGACTGTTAGGCTTCATGGCATCCATGACCTCCGTCCTGGAGTTGAGGTTGCGACTCAGACCTCTTCAGGCCTGGTTCCTTCGACATTTCAATCCCTTATGGGATCCCCCATCCAAACTGCTACTCATTCCTCCGGACTTACCTCGTTGTCTGGACTGGTGGTCCAACCGTTGCAACATCCTCTCTGGTCGACCCTTTAGGGACCCATTTCCGATGGTGCAGGTGACAACCGATGCCAGCAACACCGGCTGGGGTGCAGTGTGTCTCTCTTTCCACGTCAACGACACATGGACTCCGCAGCAGCAACAGCTATACATCAACAAACTGGAGCTCCTGGCCATCTTCAAGGCGTTCCGGGTGTTCCTCCGACACCTCTCCGGCAATGTAGTACTGGCGGTGACCGACAACACAACCACTATGTACTACATCAACAAACAGGGCGGAACTCATTCTGCACGCCTGCTGAGCCTCACCATTCACTTCTGGGACTGGTGGCTCACAACATACATCCGATTGCTATGCACCTGTCGGGAGAAGAGAACATCAATGCGGACGAAGTCAGTCGCTGCCAGCAGTCAAATCACGAATGGGAGCTGCACCCATCAACCTTCCGTCTCCTCTGCAACAAGTGGGGTCACCCTCAAACAGACCTGTTTGCCTCCTACAACAACAGGAAGTGTCAAACATACTGTTCCAGAGCAGGCAAGGGTCGGGGCTCTCAGGGAGATGCTCTCCTCCTCCCTTGGCAAGACGGCCTTCTCTATGCATTTCCTCTGATACCCTTGCTCCACAAGGTCGTAGTAAAAAATTTTCAGGAGAACCCCGATCTGATCCTGATAGTGCCTTGGTGGCCCAGACAGCCTTGGTTTGCATCCCTTCTCAGGATGTGCTTCACTTACATGCATCTGACTCCATTTCCAGACCTTCTGTCTCAGAATCAAGGCCAGATTCTCCACCCGGACCTTCCACGCCTACAGCTGACCGTGTGGAGGATAAGGAACTGATAGACTCCATCATTTCATCCTGCCATAAACCCTCTACTACCAAACTGTACCATTATAAGTGGAGGAGGTTTTCCTTTTATGCGGCAGATAAAGGATTTGACCCTGTCAACCCTTCCCTTACTTGGATTCTGCAATACCTTCTACATCTAAAAAGATCTGGCCTTACCTTGTCTTCACTATGGGTTCATCTCTCAGCAATCATCACTCACCAGCCACCGTCGTCTGCAGCATCATCTTTCTTCAGACATCCTCGCTTAAAGCTTTTCCTGAGGGGACTTAAGAACACTTTCCCGGACAGGAAACCTATTCCTCCTCAGTGGTCCCTCTCTCTGGTACTCAAAGCTCTGCAACGGCCTCCTTTTGAGCCTATGGCCACCATAGACCTGAGGCTGCTCATTTTAAAAACTGCCTTCCTCGTGGCTATCGCCTCGGCCTGCAGGGCGAGTGACCTATGTGCCCTTCGGTGTGACCCACCGTACTTACAGTTTTACCCTGACAAAGTAGTGGCCTACCCTGACATTACCTTTCTTCCGAAGATAGTGTCTTCCTTTCATATCTCTCAGCCAATCATTTTGCCGGCTTTTTTTCCTAATCCAACATCCAGGATTGAGAGGGACATGCATACCTTGGATGTTAGAAGAGCTCTTACCTTCTAAATCTCTAGAACTAAGACTATTCGGAATTCACAAAAACTTTTCATCTGTCATGACCCTACGGCTCTAGGTCGCTCTGTCACTCCCCAACGCTTTGCTCGTTGGGTTGTACAGACTATTAAACTAGCCTATGACTTGGCTAAGAGGCTGCTTCCTTTGGCTATTAGGGCACATTCTACTAGAGCTGTGGCCTCCTCAGCGGCATTCCTTAGAGGTGTTCCCCTGGATGACATCTGCCAGGTGGCCACATGGTCCAGGCCAGAGACCTTCGTGACCCATTACAGATTGGATGCCCGCATGAGGTCGGCCACTTCTTTCGGGAGGGCAGTGCTTTCCTTTGTGACGGCATGACTACCCTCCTGCCAGTGAGTACTGCTTTCAATCACCCATCTGTGTGGCTTCATGAAGGCCACAATGGAGAAGAACCAGTTACTTACCTGTAAAGGTGGTTCTTCGAGTGGACCTTCGTGAAGCCACACAGCACCTGCCCGCCTCCCCTCGGACCATCACATCCTGACTGGTACATCCATTACCTGTCATCCTGGCGGTCAAGAGGAACTGAGGCGTTTAGGCGGGAACACCCATGCACATGTGCAGGGTGCGGGGGCAGAGACTAGGAAAGTCTGACCTCCGGCGCAGGGGCGCCTGGGAAACCCATCTGTGTGGCTTCACGAAGGTCCACTCAAAGAACCACCTTTACAGGTAAGTAACTGGTTCATATTCACCAAATGCCTCTCTAAAAAGCAGTGTTTTAACTGCTTTCTTAAAGGCAGGCAGGGACTTTGCAAGGCAGATCTCACTCGGAAGCTGATTCCATAATGTCAGGGCAAGCACCAAGAAGGCCTGACTCCTAGTGATTGTTTTTCTGGCTTCTCTAACATGGCCACCCGCAGTGAGAACACCTGCAACGCTATGGTGGGTTGGCTTGCAGCTGATCTTAAGATTTGCTCCGCTAGGTATTCCAAAGTCGTGGAAGGTTTTGAAAGTCAAAACCAATACCTTGAACCTCACTCGGAAAACAACAGACAACCAATGACATGCTTAATGACTTACAGTGAATGGGCGCTTCCATATAGTGTTGTCCAAAACCAAAAGTTCCAAGCTTTCATATGAATCTCATTACGTTATACAGTGTAGTAACCAATAGCTGTGAAACGAAGCAAAAGCTGATAGTTTAGGAAAGATTTGCACTGAGGAAAAAAAAAAGCAAAATATGGAAAGTGCAGATAGATAGATAGATAGATAGATAGATAGATAGATAGATAGATAGATAGATAGATAGATAGATAGATAGATAGATAGATAGATAGATGAAAAGTCAAATGTGGTAAAGAAAGTTAAGGTGGACAGATTTCTGAAGTTTTTTTGAAAATCAACTACAGTAGTATTTAATTCATTGGGGATACTTGCAGTGTGATTTGGATGCACTAGCAATGTTCATGGCTGTTTTGCCTTGTTCTCCTCATCCCATTTCCAAGTACCTGTCAATCAGCTAACATTCTAAACACTACATGACACTGGCTCTCTCAGATCAGTGATTGCTAATACATTATGTCAGTGCAAAATTATGGAGTATTCCTTAAGAAATCTGCAGCAATTAATGTGCTTCATTTGTACCCTATTTGTTCCAAAATTGTCAATATTGCCTAGCAGCATATCTCTAGGGCTTCTCGCAGGATTCTGTCCTAGTTCTCCTGAAGCAGACGTTCTGCATGCAAAGCCTGTACTTGTCCAATTGCCAGAATTGCTGGTAGAAATAGTCTGCGTTCTCAGTGAAAATTGGGTCACAAAATGGTGACAGTAAAAAGTGGGAGAGGAATGTTTATAGGGCATGTGCAAGAATTGATTCTTGATTAATCTTCCCCAGGCCATTTAAAGGTTTCTACTACTGAGCTATTTTAGCATCATTTAATAAACTCTCTCCCTCATTCTGTTTTTAAATGCTGTTAACTGCCATAAATTAGTACCAACTAGTATCCAATGTTAAGTGGTTTTGCAATGTGTTCCTGCCAATCAAATTGTAACATAACTGAGTGATTCATGTTTTTAATGGGTAGTGAAATCTCCAGTTACATTTACAAATGAGAGCAATCATATCCTCTTTCACATGAAACTGTTGGACAGATGAGCAGCTGTGCAAATCAACAACCAAAGACTTGTTGACTGCGCAACCTAAAGAAGTATATACAGCAGGGGCAGGGTAAAGAATGAGCTGCATTATGTCCCATCAACCTCCTCCAGCCCCAGAAATGCAGCCACAAAGTCAGTCCTAGGTGAGGGGAGACTTAAGTCATTTTTACAACACTGGTAGGCTGCGAGGGCTTTGGATTCAGCAAAGTTTCAGCTGGCCCAGTATCAGCTCAGCAGGCCATTGAGTGTTAGCCAATTAGGATTGTGTTTTTTAGGATTTTGGAGATTTTGCCATATTACCTGACAGGACAGGTTTTAATCAGATGGTGTCATCTGAAATTGCTACACCATTATGCACTGAACAAAAGGGCACTGCTGTCATTTCTTTGGGCATATGTCACAAGTGTCAAATCTTTTTGAAAACAAGCCAAAATATATCTGGATTTATACAGAAAGAGTAGTAGGGGAATATCAGATTTAATGTATTCTCGAAGGCTTTCACGGCCAGATTCAATAGTTTTTTTGAGTTTTTTGGGCTGTTTCACCGTGTTCTGGAAGTTTTTCTGAAAAACTTCCAGAACATGGCCAAGCAGCCCAAAAAACTCACAATAACTAACAATATCAGATTTATTTGCCTCTCCCAGATGAAAACCAAAGTCAAAGGTTCCCCCAACTGTTTAGTTTATTCCCTGCTGAGTGACATATTGATATAATATAAGAGTTTTTATCAAATAAAATTTCAGTTTATTATCCCATGTTTACTGCAGGTTTGAGCTCCTGATACTGTACTCCCTTATGCCCAGTAGCATTGTGGTGTTTCAAAATGAGAAAAGATCTTTTAAAATTGCCATACAGTACATTGTAGGTTCATGTGACATACAGTATATATAATGCCTTACTAAGCATCTTCCATCAAATGGTCCTAACTGTTCGTTATTTCTAGCATTCAGTAGAGCACAATGGGGGATTTTACAGTTCGACTCAAAATGACCCTAAAAGCTGGATTACATAGTCTTGGGATGCAATAACAAAAACCAAGAAAACCTCTCCATGACAAAGGGAACAGTTTTGCTGAGTGACAAGTTAAGTTCAAATGAAGAGGGGGAAAACTATTTTAAACAATTAAATTTGTGAAATGGCTTTGCAACCTTATATCCTTATATCATTTGTAATGTCAAGGAATGTAAATAATTTGATTATCATAAAAATAGATCTAAAATATGTTCACCATCCACAATTCCTTCTTCTGGGAAAGGGGAAACCCTAACAATTCCAAGATATGTTTTTTTCAGTTGATTTTAAAGCCAGTGAGCGGAGGGGAGAATTCTTTTTGACTAAAATGCAGGAGAAAGGGGTGAAACACCACTGGGCAATTCATACCTTATTATAGCTGCTAACTACCTAACACAGTCTTTCTCCATCTAGTGCCTTCCAAATGTGTTGGATTAAAGCTCCCATCTTCCCCTCTTCTCCCTGTCAGCATGGCAAGTTACCACACTGGCCAGGGGATGAAGTGATTAAAGACAGGGGCATAGCTAGGGTTTGGAGCACCCAGGGGCAAAGTCAATTTTTGCACCCCCTCCTGCCTCTCAACTACGTCCCACCCACCGAGCAAGGGGTGCCCGATCCTGGGGAAACAGCGAGGGAAGGGGAGAAGGGTCCATCTTTCATCAACCCTCTTCAGGGGTCTCCTAGACAAGGCTCCCCTGTGCAAACCGCACAGTGTGTGGATAGCGGCAAGCAGGCATTTTTTAAATATAATTTGTTAATTTATTAATGTATTAAATATAATTTTTAAAACTACAATACAAAACATAAAAGAACAATATCAAGTAAAAAAAAGACATTGTCAAACCTTTCCTAATTTTAATTTCACAAGTCATTTTATCATTAATGGCCATATTCCGTAAGTCTCCATACCATTTTGCCAATGTCATTTGGTTACTGGATTTCCAATACTTGGCAAAAAGCAACCTTGTTGTTGTTATCATTATAATTACCAATTCCACCTCTTCTTTCTTTAATTGTGTATCCATAACCAGATTCAACAATGCCATTTGTGGAGACACTTGAATCCTTTCCCCTAATATTTCTTGTATTTCGTTAAAAACCAGTGTCCATTCCATTTTCCTTGTCTCACATACCCACAACATGTGTAAATATGTCCCTTTTTCTTTTTTTTACATCCCCAGCATATTGGAGAAATTTATTTTTATTATATTTAACTTTATAGGTATTATATTCCATCTTCAATATATTTTATAACCATTTTCTTTTACTCTCACTGACATATTTTTCACTATTCTTTTATTCCACATTTCCCCCATTCTTCCTCTTTAATTTCTTTATTAATATCTTCTTGCCATATTGCTTTTAACTTGATTTTTTATATTCCTCCTGAATTAGTATCTTATATATCTCACTTACTATACCTTTTCTCTGTACTTTATTCTCTGTCCTTATTTCTTCTATCTATAATTTCTTCAAACCTAGACAATTTCCTGCAATCTCCTACTCTAGTTATCCATTCTTTAGTTCATTTTTCCATCTGTATAAAATTCAACCAAGAAATATTTTCTCCTAATTTATCCTTTATTCTTTGTCTATTCTGCATTTGTTTTACCCAATCCCATAAATATATAACTTTTTTATCTTGCAGTACCTTATTTAACTTCCCTTTTAAATTATCTGGAAAACTTAATTTCCGATACTCAAATCAAAGGTGAAACCAATGGATTTAGAATCTCCCTAAAATTCATCCAGCTTTCCATCATGTTTTTCAAAAATGGATTAATTATTTTTTATCATCTGAGCTTTAATATCTTCCTTAAAGGATATATTCTCCTTTTGCATAATTTCAAGGTCTTTCCAAATTGCCATTTTCTATTATTATATCTGAAATATGTCTTAACTGATTAGCTATGTAATATAGCTTTATATTAGGTAAACCTAAACCACCCTCTTTTTGTGGTTCATACCATAAACTCTTATTAATCCTAGCTGTTTTATTACCATTACAAAACATATTTATTTGCCCCTGAATCCCTTTTAAAGGTAACATCCAAAACAAAAAATTCAATCTGGCCATAATTTTCATTTTACATACTGAAATCTTTCCAAACCAGGAAATCCTTAATTTTTGATATTGTTTTATTTGTTCAGTAATCTCTTTCTTTGCTTCCTCAAATGCCTTTTAATGCTTTTGTAATTTGTAAATACTTGTCAATTGGTTTATTATTAATAATAATGTATCATCAGTAAATAAGTTAATGTTATTTACCTTCCCCTCTTCTACCACTTCTATTTTTTATCCTCTCCGATTACATTAGTCAACATTTCCAATATTGGTATGAACAAAACTGGAGATAATGGGGATACCCTGTCTTGTTCCCTGCCCCAGGGTAAATGTTTCCATTATTCCATCATTCACTAAAATTGTAGCCTTATTATGAGAATACAACTGTTTTATTCTATTGCTGAATTGAACACTAAAACCTAAATGGTTAATCAAAATCTTTAAGGTACTCCACTCAATGCTTTAAAGGTCTAATGAAATTATCCCTACCTTTCTTTTTTTACTATTTGTTATATACATATTATTCAAAACTCTTCTAACTAAATCTGCCATATGTCTATTTCTAATAAAACCATTCTGATACTTGCTTATTTTTTTCCTACAAAACTATTTAATCTATTAGCCAAAATTGCTGTAAATATATTTGCATCTTGATTAAAAAATGAAATTGATCTATAAGAATCCATAGATATTGTTTCTTTACCAGGCTTTAAGATCAATACTATTATTGATTCTTTCCATTACTGGGGAATGTTTCCACCTTCAATGATCTTATTGAATAATTATTTCATTCTAGGTATCAATAATTTTTCAAATACTTTATAAAATTCTGGTCCTATTCCATTGGTTCCTAGTGTTTTACCAATTTTCAACTTGTTTTTAATTCCCTCAATCTTTCATCTATTATTAACTGATCCATCATTTCGCTATCTTCATTCTGAATCCTTATTTTAATATTTTCTTTTACAAACTAATTAATTCTACTTGTAGATAAGATATTACTTGCATAAAGATTCTTATAATACTCTTGGAATGTCTCCAGCTTTTCCTTCATTTTATTACACCGTTTACCATTCTGATCTAGTATTACCCCTATCATTTTTATTTTTCTTTATTTGTGTCATTCTTGCTAACAACTTGGAATTTTTATTATTATGCTCATAATACAGTATTGTATTTTCAAGTTTATTACATTTTGTTGTACTCTTTCTAAATGAATTTCCTCTAATTCTCTCCTTTTAGCTTGTAACTCCATTAATGCTTTATTATCCCTTGTTGAAATATAGTTTCAAAAATTTTAATATCATTTTCCAAATCTTGAATTTTTATATGCTTTTTGCTTTAAAATATAAGCCTCTTTCCATGCACATCTTCAGGCTACTGCCTTCATTGTGTCCTGCCATAATAACATATCCTTTCCTTATCATATAATTTATCTAAGACATTCCTCAGAAAAATTTCTTATCATTTGGCACATACAAGTGCACAAAGTTACAATATTCTGCTTTTTATTTCCCTTGAACAATCAACATCCTACTCTGATTTTCCTTATCAACTTTAGAAATTTCAAATTTATTCCTTTTAGATATCAGTATAGTTACCCCTCTAGATTTAGATGTGCCGAATGATTTCTCATAAATGTCATACCATTTACATTTCAGTTGATTTATGCCATCTTTAGTGGGTTTCTTGAAAAAAGACTATAACAGCCTAGCTTTTATTCAACTTGGCTTGAACTTTAGCCATTTTTATAACAGATCCTAGGCCTTTCACATTCCAAGAAGTTATCTGTATATACTCGAGTAAAAGCCATCCCGAGAATAAACCGAGGGCCTAATTGTACCCCCTCCCAAACTGGGAAAACTTATTCACTCCAGTATAAGCCGAGGGTGTTTTTTAAATTATACCTGAGTATATACGGTATACTGGCCAAGCTCTAAAGGGGCAGGGGGTAGTAATTGGCAATGTTTGCTGGGAGTGTGGAGGCAATAAGGAAGTTAATACGATTGCCTGATTGCCTCCACAGTCCTTGCACAGTTGCCAATACTACTCTCATCCCCTTTAGAGTTTCATAACTTAGTCCCCTTACCCCCAAATGTTTCCAAATTTCAGGGGGTTTCCTAAAATCCCTTTCTGAAGGTACCCCTGCTACTTTGGAATCGCAAGGTAAGTAAATATTGATTGCATATTTGTAAAATAGTTTTGAGTTCATATTTTTAAAAAAACATGCACTCAAAAATTACTTACATTGGAGACACCAAAGTAGCAGGGGTACCTTCAGAAAGTGATGTAAGTAGAGCAGCAATTTCCCATAGGAATGCATTGAAAATCAATTAAGCCATTCTGGAGTGAACATAGTTCAATGCTTTCCTATGGGAAGGCTGACCATTCACATGCTTCCTTTGCACCCGGTTGAGCTGGTGTGGGTGGGCGCAAGGGATACGTGTGCATGCTTGCCCAGGCTGCTGGAAGACTTTTTTTTAAAAGGTGTGCTTTCCCTCCCAACCTGCCTGGAGCCTGACTTGACTCTCCTCCCACTCCAGCCTCCTCCTCCTCCTCTTTTCCCCCTCCTCCCTTCCAGCCCCCTTGCTGCCACTGCCGCTGCTGCCTGCAGCTCTCACTCACCTCCGCCATGTTCTCTCCACAGCTGGGGTGGGCTGAGCCAGCAGCATGGCAATTACATTGCCACAGCAGCACAAGAAGGAGGGAATGGCTCAGAAGGGGAGCAGGAGGAGCGGTGGCGGTGGCAGGTCATGGTCTCTGTGAGGCAGCCATGAGGGTGGGAGGAGGGGGAGGAGGAGGAAGAGGGAACGGTGGGAGGGAGGAATTCCCCAGCGGAGAAGAAGAGGGGAGACATCACCACGCTAAGGAGGTGGACACACCTGCAACCCCTCCTCTCGCTGTCTCCTCCCCTCCCTCTGCTCCGCACTAGTGACTCCGCTGGTCACAAGACAGTGGCATGCGAATCATCTGGCCAGGAGGGGGAGCAGGTGACTGCGCCATGGCCCTTGAGCTGCCCCGCTTGGCTGAGACAGTGGGCTGGCAGACCCAGAATTTTGCTAGAGCAGTGGTGGTCCTTGGGGTTGGGTGGAGGGGTGCAGACCTTATCCTCTCACTTTTTTATTGATGGCCTGCGGGTTACTTTTGAACCCTTCGTGGGCTACTGGTAGCCCGCGGTCTACCTGTTGGGCAGGCCTGCTTTAGATCTTAATTATTTTCTTAAAAAATATTTTCTTAAAAAATATATAGGCAAACACGCTCCCCAAGTGAAACAGAGATTATTTAGACATCCAAGTTCAAAGCAATTAATGGGTAAGAAAAGGAAAACAGCTTCTGATTCAAGCCTGATTCCCAGTCTCAAGTCAATGTATGTGTGTTTTTCAAGCATCACCTACGTAGCATGCTCCCCGGGCCGCTAAGGCTTGGTGATCATTAGCCCATGGAAAAGAGGAGAGGGAAGCAGGCGATGGGATTTTTTTCCCAAGCAGCACCTATGTTGCACGCTTCCCTCTCCCCCTTTCCTCGGGCTAATGATTGCCAAGCCTTAGCGTGGGTGAGGGGGAAGGAGGAGGGGGAGCAATTGATGGAGGTGCTGCTTGGGAAAAAATTGCCTGCTTCCCTCTCCTCCTTTCCCACGACTAACGATTGCCAAGCCTTAGTGGGGTGAAAGGAGGACTGCTGGCAGGATGGCACATGGCTTCCTCCTCTTGCTCCCCCTCCAGGAACCCGCAGATTGCTGCACGCCCCAGAGCAAAAGCACTCTTCCGCCCCTCCTTAGTTACGTCAGTGAGTAAAGACTCAGCTCATAACCTGAGTTTGATCATGACAGGTTTACGTAGTGGGCTCAAGGCTGGTTTCGCTTTCCACTTTGCTGCACTAAGTAGCCTGTATACGGTGGTACCTTGAGTTAAAAAAATTCTGAATGCATTTCCTTAAGTCAAAATTTTCTTGATTCAAAACACAGTTCCCCATAGAAATGCATTGAAGATGCATTAATTTGTTCTGGAGGCTAGAAAAGAGACAAAAGCACCCTTTTGTGCAAAACCCTTTATAATGTGCACTTTAAAGATGTGTACACTGCACAGGAATATGACTGATTCAGAATTAACATTTTATACCTCAACACATCACAGTTTTGAACATGCTTACACATACAGTAAGTGCACTTTAAAGACAGGCACACTGTACAGGGACATGTTTGAGCCTGAAGAAACATTTCAAGCATCACACATCACAGTTTTGAACACGCTTACAGTACTGTAAGTGCTTTTTAAAGGCAGGCACGCTGTAAAGGAACATGCCTGACCCTGAGGTAACATTTTAAACCTCACACATCACAGTTTTGAACATGCTAAAGGCACTTAGGCTTTCCCCACAGTTGGCAAGCCTGCCTCAGAACTGCTGCCTTCTTTGGTGCCATGACACCACAGTCACTAGGAAGATAAAAAAGGCTTTACACTCCCAGACTCTCAATGTCCCAAAGCCCCCAAGTTTAGCCACAGAAATAAAATGTAAAACATGCAAAGAAATCCCAAACCACATGAGCAGTCAGCACAAACCTAAAATCCAAACTGCAGAAACCAACATGTAAAACATGGAAATGATTCAAAACAGCACACAGAGATTAAAATTCAAACTGCAGACACCAACATTTTAAACATGGAAAGGATTCAAAACAGCACAGCAAGAACAAAGATTGAAATTAGAGATGGGCATTTCATTTTGGAAGGGGATGAAATGAAAAACACCAGTACAGCTGGTGCTTGGGACCCAGTCCCACCCTCCATAACAAAATCAACCACTATCTTACCTTGGTGTAGTTCGCACTGGGTGAAAATCCAAACAAGAAACAGGCTCGGATGCGTCATCTTTCCCTCTCCCTGACGCTGGCCAATTAGGAGCTGTGCAAGGACATGCATCATCCTGCCTCCCTGTCTGATTGGTACAGCCAGAGCAAAGATTGAAATCCAAACTGCAGAAAGCAAAATTGCAATAAATGGGTCCACCCCCAAGCAAACAAAAATGAATAGGGGGGAAATCAGCAACCTACCTTTCCAACAGTAGCGATTTGCAGGAAAAAGCTCTCTAAAACCACCACAAACCTCTTCCAAAAGGGTTCCAAATCTCTCTCTCTCTCTCTCTCTCTCTCTCTCTCTCTCTCTCTCTCTCTCTCTCTCTCTCTCTCTCTCTCTCTCTCTCAACCACCACTGCACATCTCCTTACTCCACCTCACATGCAGTGCACAGAGGTCTGGAAGCATGGTCCTAATGTTTTAAAACCTCCCAGACATAATGCACCCTGGGGGGCATTTGGGGGGGGGAATTCATAACTCAAAAATCAGGCTTTTTGTAACTCAAAATTTCCCGATACCAGTGGTTTTCTATTTGTAACTCAAATTTTTCATAACTCAGGGCGTTCATAACTCAAGGTACCACTGTAATTAATTGGTAAACTATCCAGAGCACTATAAGGTGATATATAAGCAGTGCACTTTGCTTTGCTTTTCATTACTCAATACCACTGGAGGCCACCAGCTTGAGAAAGTCTGGCTTAGGATGTTTGCTCTATTAAAAGGAAATAATTTGTCTATTTATTTTGTTCTATTAAGTACTATAACTTCTTATGTTGTGATTTATTGATATGTTATTTTATTAGTAGATTTATGTACAGTATTAGAATCAGAATCAGAATCAAAATCAGAATAATTTTATTGTCATTGTACTTCTATGAAACAAAATTAAGAGCCATCTCCAGTGCATATTATAAAACACATAGAACAAAAAATATGAACCAAAAACATCCCTCATATTTCAGATTCTTCACATTCTATTCACCATTTCACAACCCCTGTTGTTACATTAGTATTGTAACAATAGTGAGGGGTGAGGAGTGAGGGGTGTACTTACTTTTGATGTCAGCTTTTTAGACATTAATGGCTGTGTGTTGCATTATTTTGAGGGGACAGCACATTTACACTGTTATCCAAGCTGCACACTCAGTGCTTTACATTGTAACCGAGTGTCATTTCTTCAGTGTTGTTACATGAAAATATGTACTAAAATATTTACAAAATGTGAATGGGTGTACTCACTTTTGTGATATACTGTACCTGCAGTCTTCTTTCTTCAAAACTAAAAATGCAAAAAAACCCTCAGTCTTTCCTCATAGGGCTGGTTTTCAGTCCCCTGATCTTCCTTGTTGCCTTCCTCTGAACTTGTTTCAAATTGTCTAAATCCTTCTTAAAGCATCTTGCCCAGGACTGAGCCTTGTGGTACCCCTCTTAGTACAGTTGTCCCCCGCGCTTTCACGGTTCATATACTGCGGTCCCGATATATCGCGGGTCTGCAGTATATGAAAAAAGGCCCCCTGGCATAAGGAGAAAACGCCTTCCCGGGCCTGTCAGAGGCCTCAGAAGTGCTTACCGGTAAACCAGAAGTGACATCCAGATCACTAGAAAGCACTTTTGGGGCCTACGAGGGCTGAGAAAGCCCCTTGCCGGCCCGCTCAGGGCAGCACCAGACCTGGGGTAAGTACCAGAGACCGCCCCCCCAGTCCTGACCCAACCCAGCATCCATGTATTGCGGATTTTCAATTATTGCGGGTTGGGTCGGGTCCCTAACCCCCACAGTAGGCAGGGGTATACTGTATTCCCAGTTTGAGAAGCCCAGTAATTACTTGCTGAATACAATTCTGTAACCAATTGTGCATCCAGTCCACCTGTTATTTGCTCCAGCTAGGCCACACCTAGTTTAGTATGCTGATCAGAAGATCATGGGGCAGCTGTCTATATTCTGTCTATAGCATTTCCACTATCTACCCAGGTTAACACATTGTTTTTAAGCACTTGCAGAGTGATCACTTTATCATCTGCTCCAGAAATTTCCCTGAGATTGAAGTCTGGCTGATTAGTCTACAGTTCCGTCGTTTCTCCTTTGTGCTCTTTTCAAAGGTTGGGACCATTTTAGCCTTCCTCCAATCATCTGGCACTTTGCTCATCATCCACAATTTCAAGAAAATAATAGACAGTGGCTATGTGAGTTCTTCAGACAGTTTTTCAATACTCTCGGATACAGTTCTTCATTCCCTGGAGATTTAAACTTGTTGACTGTTTGTTAATCTTAAACTGCAGTCCTGTCCTCTCCAGTTGTACTTTGCATTTGCCTGAAGTTCAAAGACTGACTTTTAACAGGAAATGAGCTAAAGTAAGCATTGAACAGTTTTCTTCTCTGTTACTAATTTCCACGCCCATTAGGGAGCTAACCCACTGTTACTTTTTTCTGGCTTTTGCTATGCGCTTGTCTAAATAATGCTTTTATGTTGTTGTTGCTTTTAGCATCTCTTACTAACCTCAGATCATTCTCAGCTTTTGCCTTCCTAATGCCACTCCTGCCCCCCCCCAAATTGCTACTTGTCTGTGCCCTTCTCACCCTCCACAACCAGTACAGCTCTGCTGAATAAGTGAATAATGCATATTTACCTGAGTTTATGTCCATTCAACTCAAAAAAAGCTTACTTCTGAGTAGACATGTGTTAAAATGGTCTTTTTTGGAATTCATCCCTAAATCATTATGTAACCTAGCACCTGTCTATTCTTTTGGCACTAATGTTTATTCTCACCAAGCCTTTTACCTATTAATGTATAAACTGACTTGAAAATAGAACTCATTTTTTCTTCTTAATTTCCCTCAGGATTCCTTGTTCCTCTCCTGAGAATTTTTTTCCATTTCTGGCATCTGTCTCTCTGCCTCCCTCTTTTTAAACCAAAGGCAGAAAGAACTCTTAAATAGAAAGATAGACAGATGTAATAACAGTCATAAGATGAGTCATATGGATAGATGACTACTGAGAGAACAGAGAACAAACTTTACAGGTAAGCAATCCTTTTGTTTTTACTGTAGCCTATATCCACCTACACATATGAGTAAAGATTAATGACCTGGGGTGGGGAAAGCTGTGAAAGGTAGGCAGAAAGACACATTTCCTTATGGTTTCTAGCTAGGGAGACTGAATTAGAAATTAATTGTCTAAGGAACCTGGTGGTTTCTGTAAAACACTTGCATTGCAATCAGCTATAGCAGGCATAACCAAACTTCGGCCCTCCTGATGTTTTAGACCATAACTCCCACAGTCCTTTGCCATTGGAAATAAAGGCTTAGAATTCTGGGAGTTGTGGTCCAAAACATCAGGAGGGACGAAGTTTGGACATGCCTGAGCTATAGCAATATACAACGGTACCTTGTTTTACAAATAATTTGGTTTACAAGTACAGTATTTTGATCAATAAGCAAAAATCTCTGATATTTTTGCCTTGATCAATGAGCGATGTCTTGATATATGAGCACCATAGGTCTCATTTTGCCTTCACCTTCCACCACTACTGCTTGCCCCTCACTGCTGGTTTGGGACCCCTGGCTTTCTGCCACAACTTCCCTCCCTCCATGCCACTCCATGAGAGCTCCTTTACCCACTGCCTTTGTTTTTTGTCTGTTTTCAAAGAAGCCGAGCCTCAAGGAGGTGAGTGATTTTTGGCCTCCCCCTTTCTTCCCTGGCACCTGGATTTCTTCTTTGTCTGATGGGGATGGGGGAGACACACAGAGAGACACATACACACATGCACACATATGCACACACAGAGAGGGAGGGAGAGAGGGAGGGAGACCCAGCTGTGCAGCTTTCCCCAATGTACAGCCCCAGGAACTCACCACCTCGAGGCTTGCTTTCCACGCTTTCCCACCAAACTCCTCCTACCGCTCCCCACCATTTTTTTTTGTATCTTTTGTTTTCACACAAGTCCATGCTTGAGGTGTGGAGTTATTTCCTGCCCCCTTTTCTTCCTGGCACCTGGATTACCTCTTTGCCTGATGAAGGTGGAGGACACACACAGAGAGAAAGACATACAGACAGAGACACAGAGACAGACCCCACTGCACAGCTTTCCCCAATGCCCAACCCCAGGAACTCACCACCTCAAGGCTCAGCATCTTTGAAAACAAAAGACACAAAAAACAAACGTGTTAGGGAGCGTCAGGAAGAGTTTGGTGGGGAAGCGTGGAAAGGAAGCCTCAAGAAATCAGGGTTCTGACCTGTGCAGGTGGACTTTAGAATTGACTGGTCCATCCTCTTCAGATCTGTCATTTTGAATGAGAAGAATAATTACATGGTAGGCACGGTTTGCTCACTCTGCCTTTTACACATTCCCATATACTGGATGATTGATGGACTCCCAGGCACCGGGGATGTTTGGGGCAATATTTTATTTACATCATCATGCCCTGCCATTAAGACAATTATTTGCTTGTTCAGGAATAGTTTCCTCGGAATAGAACATGAATTTTAAACTTTGTGCAAGAAACGTTATGTTATGTGTGCTTTCAGGCACAGTAGTAAGTAAAAATGATGGCTTCAAGCCACCTGAGGGATGTCTGGATTGCTAGGAAATGGAGGATGAGCAGATTTCAGTAATGCAACCTTCATTTGGGGTCCGCACAACCTGTAATTATATGAATGGTACTTGTATAATTCCTGTTAGCTAATTAAAAAGTTGTTTGTGATATTTCTATCCTATCTTTCCTCTAAGGAGTGCAAATCGATGGTCTTCACCATTATTTATCTTTATAATAAGCCTGAAGTTGACTAATCTGAAAAATGGTGCCTGGTTATTCAACTAGTTACCTGGCTAAATGGGGATTTGAATCCATGTCTCTTCATTTCTAGTCCAACACCTTAATTACTGTACCATACTTGTGTCAATGCCCTACACCAGGCCTCCTACTCTGGTAAACAGCTAGGAAATGGGAATGATAAATAGAGCTATGTCACGCTGTTGAGTGTAACATTCCTTGAACTCTAGTGAATTGATTGATCTAGTCAGTTGAAAGAAGCAGAACATACATTTCAGAAACCAGCAAGACATAAATGGAATGCTGTTGTACATTGATTTGGCATCTGACTTCCACTTTGGCGTTTATTGAGAAATGCTGGCATCCCCAGAACAGTACCAACTGGACACAATTGGGCCTGTGGATTTCTTCTCACACAGTTTACTTCTCACACTAAGAAATAATTGGTTAGCAGCTTGTAAACACTAAGCAATAATTTATGTTTCGGAGATTGCATAGCCTCATCATGCACAATGTATTGTCATTTCATTTTATCTTGTCATAAAATATATTTGTATCTTGTCTGTTTTTACCAGGACAAATCAAATTGTAAAATAAAGAATGGATGAAACTTTGAGTGGTTTTTCTGCTTGATCCTCATATAATCACAACTGTGAAAATGAAAGATTGACACAAATCTCAAAGTTGTTTCTCTCTAAACAGGGATTGTTCTGCCTGGTGGTTGGGAAAGCAGGCTCTTCCGCTTATTTCTGAAGAAACAAACTTTGGTCTTTCTTCTACAACACCACTGCAATCCAGTTACAGCTCAGAACATTACATTGAGTAGGGTTTTTCATGCTGACAGTGGCAAGGATCTGATATGCCATACAGATGTTGATGGTCCGCAACTCCCCTCATCTCTTGCTTTTGGCTATCCTGGATAATGCTGCTGAGTGTTGCAATCTGACAGCCTCACATACCCATGACTCTGGCAAGCTTTAAAAATTCAGCCCATAGGTGGTGATGCCAAGGCCATTTTTATGGAGGCTCAGGCTCTACAGACACACAGATCCCCCACTGGGGAAACAACAACAACAACAACAACAACAACAACAACAACAACAGCAACAACAGTTTCCCCTCCTTCTCAAGTCCGCCAGGAGCAATAGTATTTGCATAGGGCAGTGGTGGTTTCAGACCATCAAGCTTGTGCAAATTTAAAAAGCAAAATCAGAAATGGATGTCCAGTTACTTTTTATTTTCTGTTCTTTTTTTTTTTTTTCTCTTTACAGTTTCCAGGCCAGCTATGGATCTCCAGGCGTACTGAGGACCAAAATGTGTCCTCATCAAAGTTGTCTGTCCCTGGTTAGAAAGAAAGCTGGCTATTAAGGAAAATGTTGCCATTTGTCAAGGTATGAGGTAGTAGATAATTAAACAATAAAACAAAACATGCCACATAAAGTAACAAGAAGAGAAATGGAAGACAGATGAAATAGAATGGAGAAAAGATGCCTCCTGACATTTCTGGTGATAGCTGAGAAAGCAAACAAATAAAGCTGTACTAAATGTCCTTCTGAGACAGAATTTTCCTTTCTCTTTCCCTGCCTGGTCAATATGTAGGCTCTACAGCTTTTTCTACTATTTCTGTATACGTGCAAGAGCCAATTGCAGAATGTGTGGTAAAGTTTAATGAGGAAACTGCCACGTACCATCACACATCCTTCAGACCAAATGTTATTTCATGTCACTCTCCAATTCCCAGCAGTAAGGCAGATTTTTGAAACCTAGAAGCTGCTAGTAAAACAACCGCTAGAGGATTCAGAAATGTTATCAATAAGGAGAAAAGGAACACTAATACAATGTAGCTTGGAATATACTCTTTGGTGCAAGGCAATGTTACTGCATTAGAAGGCTTGTCAAAACTAGGAAAGCTTCATGGCTAGTTTTTGATGGCAATGAACAATATGTTCAATTTCTACCAACCTTCCAAAAATTTGCAGAACATCAACACTGAGAATTTAAGGAGATTAAAGAGTTGATAGATCAAGGTTATAAATAATGAAGTTTGGATGCCAACAAATTAAACACCTTGAGAAATTATATTGCCCAAAACGACTGCATGGATGAAAATGGTGAGACCCTGCACAGGTACTTTAAGGATGGTGGTTAGAGAACCACAGCTATCCAGGATAAAAAGGAAACATTATCCTGAATTGAAGGAGCTTTTGGTGTTGTTTGTTGGCTCCAAATGGCTTTGTGCCCTTGATCAGATATTAGAAGATTGTTGTAGCATAGAAAGATTGGCCTACAACTGTGTTTGCCACGTCAGTAGATGATTAGTAGTAGATATAATGCCACAAGCTGTCACTAATAAAACGTGATGCACAGGTTTTCATGATTGCCACTGATGGTATATCTTTCTTCAAAGACAATAATATTTGTAGAGGACCACAAATGTTTAGGATGGCATGGTTTATTACTCCTAAATACGAATTCTTTCCAAACACTGTTAAATATTTGGGTTCTGTTGGCTGGAATCCTATTGTTCACTTATGAACTTTGTAATTCTGGATAACTGAATTAGCTAATTAATAAGGCGCTGGGTCACATATTGTCCACACAACCAGATGCATGGCCTAGCATGTGACCAAAATGTCCCATGGCACCTTGTCACTAGTTGCAATTAGCTGCTAAATGTTATGCAAATCTTCCAGAAACATCACTAGGGCTCTGACTGCCATTTGCAGAAGAGTACATGACCTGATTCTGTCATGTTATTCCTGTGAGAACTGCAACATTACTAAACATCTGGTATGTTCAATAAGGAAAATATAAAGAACAAAAATAATATGCTGATCTGGGAATGGGGGGGGTCACAATATTAAGGAGAAAAATGACATAAATATCTAGGAACGTTTGCAACCATTAAAATTGTCAGAGTACAATATCTGTCTTCAGGTGCTTCTATACATGTTGCTTGCTGGTGCCAACTTGACAGGATTAGGAAATCTAAGAAGCAACATTATACCGATTTGGACCTTTGATCAATTTATCCCAGTACAGTATTTCTAACTGTAGTTGGCAGAGACTTTTCAGGATTGCAATTGAGATTCTTTACTAGCCCTTACTTAGAAATCTCTAGTTTATCTTGTTGATCTTCCATCCAAATACTAAACGGGTGTCACCCTACGTAGCTTCTAAAATAAGCCAATACTGAATGTGTTGAGGGAGGTACAGTATTGTAATTTAAGGAGGGTACTGTATCAATAACAGGAATAAATACTTTATATTTCCTTACACTAAGATTTGTTTGTTTTGGCTTGGATACAGAGTCAGTAAATCATACTTTGTGTGTGTGTTGTGTCATTATAGTTTTGACCGACTCTTCGTGACCCCTTGTCCATGGAGTTATCTTGGCAGGAATACTGGAGTGGTTTGCCAGTTCCTACTCCAGGCGTCTACAAGCACCTGGTATTCCCTGGTGGTCTCCCATCCAACTACTAACCAGTGCCGACCCTGCTTAGCTTCCGAAACCAGGCGAGATCGGATGTGCTGAGGACATCTAGGCAACAAATCATACTTTACTCCCAGTGAAATAAGTAGGTTTGACATTTGTTATGACTGACTTTCCTCCCATTATTTTTAGTGAGAATCAAGTATAACTAAGTTTAAATTCAACCCATTTAATTTAATTTATCATGTATATGTCAGCTTTCTGGGCTAACCATCCCAAGCTGGCTCACTTCAAACCAAAAGAAACAATCCTATAATAATTAGTTGTGAAATAACAGGACAAATCTCTAAAAGATCACAACTCTGTTACAACAACAGATTGAATTTGAAACGGTAGCAGATTGAGCTCAAACAGAATAAGGTTTGTTCACAGTGTTGTGTTCTCAGTCATTAATTAGTGGATATTATTAATATCTAACTAATTTATTTATTTGTTGCCTTACACAGTGCTTTGCAAATAAAATCTTGGCACATCCCTACTACAAGGGGGTTAACAGCCTCAGCTCCTCAAGACACATCTTTTACCCTGTGTTATTCACTAAGCAAGATGTTAAAAGTCTGGAATGGCATAGGCTGTGCAGAGATCTTTAAAAAGCAAAGTGTTCTGCTTATATACCGCCCCATACCACTACAAGTGGTCTCTGGGCGGTTTACAATTTTTAATTACAGTGTGCAGGCTACACATTGCCCACTAAGCTGGGTACTCAAGACCTCGGAGGGATGGAAGGCTGAGTGAACCTTGAGCCTGCTACCGGGGATTGAACCCAGGTCGTGAGCACAGTTTTACCTGCAGTACAGGCATTTAACCACTGCGCCACAAGGCCCATTTCAGCCACAATCACTTCCTACTGAGGGGTTATCTTTGCCCATCTTGCCTAATTATATTGAGCTAATGGTGATAGCCTTAAAGAAAAGAAAATTGCAATATTTCAGACACATAATGCACAATGAGAAATACCATCTGCCGCAGATTATCCTTCAAGGAAAATAGATGGGAAGTGTGGCCCGGGGTGTAGAAGAACATTCTGGCTTAAGGACTTAAGGTAGTGGTCCACAGTGAGCACAGCTGCTCTATATACGTAAAATAGCTTTAGAATTAGATAGAAGTGAGTTCAGGCTACTGATTGCCAATGTTCTATGATGACATGTCACTTGAAGAAAAAAGGTAATAGAATGTATGGGTCCAGAAAGCGATTAATGTTTCCATTTGAAAGGTAATTGTTCCTTGGAAGAAGCAGAATGGCTATCATTATGAATGCCCAAGGACAACCTCTGCTTTGGAGAGATAGGCAGGATGCCATTTGCGGGAAATCCTAAGTAGATGAATACATCTGCTTGGGAATACTGTGAAGCAAATGGTGAGCCACTGTGTGAGACAGAATGCTGGACTAGATGGGCTGTGTCCTGTTCCAGCAAGGCCGTTCTTATGTTCTTATGTTCTTATGTTCTTTCACCACGACAGCCTTGGCAGCTAATGAACTAGGACATGAGATCCATGATCTTTGGAGTTGGTTTGCCAGTGCTAACAGGAGCCTCTGGGGAGATGAAAACGTGCCAGACTTCATGCCAAGGAGTTGTTTATATAAAACCTTCTCTTTGGTGGAAAGGAGTGGAACTTCTGGTCCTGAGCCAGAAGTATAAGTGGTGTTCCTCTCAGTTCAGACATCATTAGAGAAAGGTTCCATCTTGGCGCTATGCATGGTACTGTGCTGCCTTCCTTCCTGTTGGCTTTCTGGATCAGCTAGAACAGATCATCTGTCTGCCACTAACTCGTCCCTATCTGTTCCTGAATCCGAGCTGCTTCCTGGGATTAATAGAATGAAACTTCTTTGATTGGAAGAAAATTATATAGGCAAACATGTGACAGAGTGGGTTGGAAACAAGACATGTGGGAAACACTGAGGATTGTACACTTAGGGAGAGCATTCTGCTCAGTATGACTGTGATGAAGAGCTAAAGAAATAAATGCTAAGGAAATCTGGTCCAACTTTACAAAAATGCAGTTAACATCACTACCGTCTCTCTGAATCACACACGTATTAATTTAGTTTATGGATAGGTCATGTCATATGATTTCAAGCTTTTATAGCTCTAAATATAGAAAGCAGTTCCAGCACTAAAGTCTCAGTAACATAGCTTGAAAAATTGTCAAGAGGACAGCTCTCAGAACACCCTAGTCTTCAAGCCCAAAAAGGGAACTTTTGTCTCAGTTTTGCTCAAGGAGCCTGTGCTTCTAGTGTGCTTGAAGATGCAGGTTGCCCTGAATCTGAAGTCACATATAATACATTTTGTCTTCAAGACAAAGTTGGGTGGGGTCTGTGGGGATAATCCTGTTTCATGGCTAAAATACTGGAGTTACATGTACTAAAAATACAAACAGAGCATATAAAGAATATTCTCATAATGATTGAGAGTGGCATGAAACCAAAATTTTGATGGTGTATAATCTATTGGAAATATCTGGCCAAACACGCTCTCTTATGGCATTCATAGTTTATGATGATGAAAACTTATTCTTTATGGGTATGAAGAAGTCGTCAAATGGTAATGGAAGATATTTACATCCATGTTTGCCTTACAATAGTCCATAGGGCTAGTTATCAGGGTAGTGACTAGTTTTAATTCATATTTGCCTGCCTTGAATGATAAATGAACATCAACAGAGATTGCTATTAACTCTTCTGTAACAAATAAGCATAAACACACACCTTTCCCCAACCTTCTACCCAACTAGCATCTATTCAAAGGCTTCTGTGGGGTTATCAAGTCTTATTTAAAAATCATATCATATTTAGAAAATACCCTTGGAAGTCAGAGATAGCTAACAGAAATAGTTGAAATTTCATTTCCTTCTCCATTCCTTCAAAATGATATTCGGCTCCCTTAATTAAAACTCAATGAGTTTATTTATTTATTTATTCACACACACACACACACACACACACACACAATATATAACCTGGGGCCCACTCTGGCTGGTGCTTAAGTTCTTTTAAACAGTGAAAGTGAAAACAACAGATTATTGATATATTCCTTATTCCTCATTCTGCATTGTTGAACAGATATTGAGTAACTGGTATATAATTATAATATACTCAGATTGCTAAATTAGACAGGAGCATGAGATAATTCATACATGATTATAGATAGCTGTGCTGCCTGTCAACGGTGAAGTCAGATGCATTAATGCTTCACCAGATGCCACTTTAAAATGCAGGCAAATATGGGCTTAGCTTACTTTCATGCAAAATGTTAAGAACGGAGTGCCTGTGCTGGCTCACAGGAATATTTGAAATGGTATTGATGCTTAATCTTGCTGGTACTGTACTGAATTTTACTGTTCTTTTTGTGTTCCTTGCTGAATCTGCATCTTCTGAATGCCAGTGAAGCTGTTCTTGCCCAAATAATTAATCTGCAGAGTGCAGGGAAAGAGGAGACACCACAAGATAGCAAATATATACTGTTCTGGTTGCATACTCTTCAGGTTATTGTGATGTGGCAACTCTAATGTATGAATTTGCTTGGGGAAGTTGTGTCCACCTGTAAGAGACATCTCAGTAATAGACATGGGCATGACTCGGCAAAATTGTCGTTTCTGTTTTCAGTTATCGTTTCCGTTACGTAACAGAAACGGTAACGATAATTAAGCCATCAGAACTCAAACTCGAACCGAAAAAAAAGAAAAAATTTGGTCAGGTTTTTCATTTCCGTTTGTGGCATCACGGCGATCGCGCAATGCAAAGCACAGAAAAAGTTTGTAAAAGTTTTTTAAAAAACCCGACTCCCGGCCAAAAAAGCAGGCGAAAATATGCCTGCCTGAGGCTTTGCCACCTACCAGAGGGGTGGTTTCTGGAGGGTCCCCGGCCTTTCCCTCCCTCTTCTCCTGTCCTGGGCTGCTTGCACCAGGCTGGGGGGGGGTCATCCTCGTCGTCTCGCCATGCCATGCGGTGGGGGGATCCAAAATGGCGACCACAATTTTTCTTTTGAAATCATGGTCAAAAAACACACCAAATCACCACAGAAACATGTGAAATTTATTTATTTTAAATGCCTGAATTTTAATAGTAGCAGCAGTGGGTTTTTAATAGCAATAAAACGTCGTATTTATTTTATTTTATTTTTTTATTTTTTATTTTTTTAGACCTGCCATTTGGGCTGGGCATGGGATGGGACCATGCAATTTTTTTGAACCATTCCACCAATGGCATTGCCAGGTTTTTGACTGACACTTCTGGATGTCTCGGAGGGCATAAAAAGCTGAGGCACCTTCCAGAAATCACAGTCGGGTGTATGGATGTGGTTGAGGGAGGAGGGCTGGCTGCTGGTGCTGGTGTGATCCGATCGAGATTGAGGCTTTAGGATATAAGTTAGGCAGGCAGGGAGGGAATTGAATTTAGAAAATAATTTCTTTGATTCCCTGCAGCTTTGTTTGCTGAAGGGAATAGCAGTTTATTCTTTATTTCTTCTCTGGCAGTTTGTGAGGATTTTTTTCCTGATATTGGATAAAGGGGGAGGTTTGACTGGGAGTGGGAGGTGTGGATTTATTTTAAAAATATATTATATACTATCATTTTTTTTCTCTTTTCCCAACTTCAATTTGCTTGCACACACACACATTTGGGGTGCAAGCCAAGAACAGAACCTCTATCCTAAGTGATATCCTAACTGCCCACTCGCCCGTCTGCCCGCGCCGCCCCCTGCCTGCGGCCCGCGCCGCCGCCCCCCCACTTGCCCACCCCCCACCCCGCCCGCCGCCTAGGGCGCAAAAACACCTAGCGCCAGCCCTGATTGCGGGACGCCCCTATGCTCTGGGAAGTCAAATCGCACTAAATCGCGGTGGAAATGACAAACGACAAACGGAAATGACAAATTTTTGAAAAATTTCGCGACAAACGGAAACGATCCAAATTGGACCCGTTCCGACAAGCGAAAACTCGAAACATCATTTTTTCTGGTTGTGCCCATGTCTACTCAGTAATATAAACCAGACCCCCCACACCATGTAGTCAATGAAAGTTGGCTGGAGTGCAGAAAGAACTGAGCTTTTATTTGGTGTGCAGTTAAATTTGGTGTTAAAGAAAAAACTTTTGGCATGTTTCATCTACTATTTTCATTGTGTTTTTGCAGATTAGTTACTATTGTATTTTATTTTTCAAAATTGCTTCCCTGATATGGCCCCAGAATTATTAAAAACTAAATCCAGGGGAGGGTAAATTGGGTTCAATTAGGTGAGAAGAAAACTGAAGGGAATAAAAGGAGCAGAGCCAGCAAATTGCTTGAGATAACAATCTTTTCCCTCCGTAACTAAGAGGATTAGCAGAACTTTCCATGTGGCACCAAAACATACAATAAGCAACAGTGACTTCCCCTCCTGCTGGCAGTTGTACAGGCAGAAGTCTCATTTTCTTAATGATACCACTTGCTGACACTAAGGCAAACTTGGATGTAATTTTGATTGGTTGTCCTTCCTCTCTGACTTGTGGATTCAAAAAAGAAAAATTGTAAACAAATAGACAAAATAACTAAATAAAGCATAAGAGATTGGGTTGTTGTTTTTCCTTTTCCAGTAATGTGCTGCTTTTGGCGCTGAAAAATTGGTGAGAGGGCTGTTAAGGAAGAAATATCTATTGTTTCACTAATCTGCTTGTTGGGCTCTTATGGCTGGGCCTTAACTGGATGAAACTCTGGGCACAAGAGAAAGATGTTAGCAGAAGGAAAGGAACTTCAAAATCAGATTCCCGCTGAAAGTCCATTAGCAGTCCTTGTGGATGTATGTCCATACATATCTTTTTTGTCTTGGGTGCCTCTGAGTCAAATGTTTATTGCTCAGGTTGGACATAAACAGAATTTTAAAACCTGGTTATCAAAACAGTTTCAGTCAGCAAGGAAAACCTTGTAGCAGCTGGGAAGACCAATCTAGCCAAGTTTGAAAATAAAATAAATGGAAGACAAAAAGAAAGAAAGAAAGAAAGAAAGAAAGAAAGAAAGAAAGAAAGAAAGAAAGAAAGAAAGAAAGAAAGAAAGAAAGAAAGAAAGAAAGAAAGAAAGAAAGAAAGAAAGAAAAAGAAAGAAGAAAAGTTCCCCTACTATGATGAGGCCTTTTCATAAAGACCATATTCTCTCTCTCTCTCTCTCTCCATATATAGTTGAAATTATTTATTCAGAAAAGCAATATGTGTTTGCATGTGTATACATGCAAACACTCATCTGGGAGAACACTTTATTACACACATGCACACTTTTTGGAACCAATCCACCAAAGGACAGTATGCTGTTTACAGTTCTAGCCAGGAAGATGGAAAATGTGCAACAATGGCAAAAGCTTGTTTGTCCAACACACTGGTAAACAGAGGTATTCTTGTTTTCTGAGTTAAGAGGATCAGATGTTCTCCTATGTGATGGAGGATAAGGCTGCCAGCAGCTACTGCCTCTACGGTGTCACCAGAAAGAAAGGTCGTGTGCCCTCATATGTCCACTACCGGGAAGCACGGGTGAGAAGAGGCTATTGCACTCATGTCCTGTTGGGGATTATTCCATGGGCAACTAGTTGGCCACCGTGGGATCAGAATTCTGGACTGGATAGTCTTGGTTAAAGCCAGAAGGGGTCTTTTTAATGACTCTATAGCTCATTTCTCTTAAAAGCCACATGTGCTAGTATTACTCATTGTAATATATGAGAATGAGTTTAATAAATGGATGAAGCACTTTATGAAGACATATGCAGCATGAATTCAAGTTTTTAAATACAGATGTGTATACAGTACATCCATTTTTAAAGGGTATCAAGCTGGACTACATATCCAGAAGAGGGCACTCAAGATGGTAAGAGTCAGCATTTTGGGTACCTTTTGTCCTGTAAAGACTAAGAAGTACTATCATAGCTATCTTGAGATAGTTAAAGGGCTGTCACAGGGCCAAATAAAGCAGCTTGTTTTCTGTTAGCTCCACAAGGATCCAAACCAGTTGATTCAAGTGACCAGCAAGGAGGTTCTTTTTAAACATGAACATCCTGACAGTAAGAGCTATTTGCCAGTGGAATGAACTACCTCTGAAGGTCATCATGAACACTTCTTCTTTGGAGGCCAGATGGCCATCTGTCAGTGATGCTTCCACTGCGGATTTCCTGATTCTGTGGGATTGGAGGCCCTTTTGAGATGTACAATTCTATGATTCTGTATTAAAATGAAGTACTTCCTCAGGTAATGCTGTGTGTGTGTGTGTGTGTGTGTGTGTTGTGTCATTACAGTCGTGACCAACTCTTCATGACCCCATGTCCATGGGGTTATCTTGGCAGGAATACTGGAGTGGTTTGCCAGTTCCTACTCCAGGCGCCTACAGCACCTGGTATTCCCTGGTGGTCTCCCACCCAAGTACTAACCAAGGCCGGCGCTGCTTAGCTTCTGAAATCAGGCGAGATCGGATGTGCTGAGGGCATCTAGGCTCAGGTAATGCTATGGGTCTCTTAAAACTGATGACTTATGGCCTCAATACATCTTAATCTGCCCTGGAACTATGCCCATTTATTTGGTCTTTTTATCACCAGTCAGTTGAAATTGATCTTCTGAGGAAAGGTTCAGTGTTGGATGAAAAAATATATATTTCCCCCACCCAAAAATCCTTTGTACAAGACTGGAACCTAAATGATGTAAACCCTAAAATAAATGCACAGCAATTTCCTTTAAAATGCTTTCCCCCAGGAGAATTCGCTTGGGTTTCTTTTCAACAGAATGTATTGTTTATTTTTCTTTGGTGCAACATGTACACTATGTGGAATGCAGTGCTGTCTTATGAATTTTACTCAGAAGCAAGTCTCATTCCTTCTGTACGGAATCCTTGTAGTAAGGTTATTTAGGATTCAGTGTTCATGTCTGTGTGGCTTAACCCTGAGATGACAACAGTTTGTGAAGTTGGGAAGAGGGGAGCCAAGTGCCTATAGATGAATTCTTCTTCCAAAGGTCTGTAGAGGAAAGGTTATGACAAAAAGTAAGCATTATGAAACAAAAGGATAAGGTGGTCCTGTAACTCAAAAGCTGGCTGTGTCCATCTCTGTGAAGAGCAATGGCTTTTGTCCTCATCGCCTTCTAAAGAGACATGAAATGGGACTGGAAGGGTACATTGCAGGCTTTGAACAATGCTCAGCCCCAGTCCAGGAGTTGAGGCTAAAGAGTGAAGGATACCGTATCCAATTGAAATTACAGAGGAATTTGAGATAGGAAGAATGTAATTACCCAATTGAAATCTAAACTGTGAAATTAAAAAGAAATATTCAAGGATGAAAGGGCAAAGAGAATCCTTAATCTCCACCCAGGCTAGGCTGCGTGCCAGAAAAGCAAAGAACCTGAACTGGAATAAAAGCGGAGAAAGAGAATAAAGGCAATGTTTTGAAAGGCACCCCAACCTCAGCTGTGGATCTGGTTTAGCATCCATTTCAATCTCACATTGTCCGTTCTTAATAATTTAGGTTAAAGGGGCAGATAAGACCAATGCACTTGTAGAATCTCCAAGTACTAGAGCCTTTTTAAATGGAGTGTCTGCATTGTTTTGATTAATGTCTGGAAAGTACTTACTGCCTAATTTAGGGAAGGTTTAAACTTTCAAGTAAATGCTAGTGTTTAGATTCCTTGCGTGTGCACACGGAGAACCAAATAAATATACTGTATTGATTTCACAATTCCCACTGAATGCCTCCCCCCCACACACTTTTTTACCCTTGTCACAAAATACAGTTGTACTGTATGAACAAAGACTTTGAAATAAGTTGCAAATGTACTTTCACTGTTACAACTGCCAGTGGCATGTTCAGGAAATGTGTGAGTTAGAAATGGTGAACTTCATTTCAATGCCTCTTTATGGTGATGCTAAGGGGACCGAAATCAGCTTTTCTGAGAGGGAAAGATAGGAAGATGCACATACTACAGTAATGGCATTCATACCCACTTCAGGGTGGTACTTCTGGAGTGGAAGAATCAGCCAGTTGCTATCACTGCTCAGAGGACACTCCGATGTGTTCATATTCTTCAGTGTCTTCCACTACAGTAATGGCAGAATGCTAACTATAGCCTTATTAGCATGTCAATAATGGAAAATGAGAACGGTGAGATTTCAAGACAATTGAAGGAGCTGGGAGCTCAAGTATGAATCCTACAGAAAGAGTGGTAAGGGGGGGGAGGGCAATATTGAAAAAGAAGGACATTTGAAGTGAATTTGAACTGAAATACCAGTGAAAAGGCATAGAAAAGTTTTGCCTCCACACAAAACAATTTGGGCCCTGATTTGTGATGAGGATTTGCATAGTTACACTGTGATAGTTAAACATTTATGGTAGAATTTTAAGCAGGGAATTGAGTTAATTGATGCAGCTGAGCAAGATACATCCATGTTTTGAGGACCAGCCAAATACTTTTGGAGAAAAAAAGGCAATAATGACTCTCTCTGCATGGATTGTTTTGTGCTGGTTTTAACAGCATGTTTAGTTGCTCCATGCCCTCTACTGTCTCATTTATCTACACTAGACTTCACACATCAGCCTTAGTAATCTACAGCAACAAAAAGTTTTCTCCAGATGGAATATTTGTTCCTCTTGATGTACCCATCTGAGTACCATTCCAAATGTTTTTCCTACAGTCCAGGTTTAAATTAGTGTCAATAATAATAATAATAATAATAATAATAATAATAATAATAATAATAATAATAATAATAATAATAATAAATAATTATTATTATTATTATTATTATTATTATTATTATTATTATTATTATTATTATTATTATTATTATTATTATTATTATTATTATTATTATGGCATAAACCGGTACAGGTGGTCCCAGTGGTAATCGGCATGCTGGGTGCGGTGCCTAAAGAGCTAAGCAAGTATTTAGAAGAAATTGGAGTTGACAAAGTCACCATCAGTCAGATGCAGAAAGGCGCCTTACTGGGATCTGCTCGCATAATTCGCTGATACATCACTGAGTTCTAAACGCTTGGGAAGTGTTCGACTAGTGATTGGTAATACAAAATCCAGTGTAGATAGCTGTGTGGTTAATTAAAATAATAATAATAATAATAATAATAATAATAATAATAATAATAATAATAATAATAATAATAATAATAATAATAATAATACAACTTTATTTTTATGCAGCCTTTCTCCCAGCACTTTCTCAACAATGACTATGTGACCCCTCCTCTCAACAACAACAAAAACCACATTTCTGTGTTGTTGTTGTTTCCTGTAGGCATTGCTGTTTGGTTATTTCTCTGTGTCACTTTGAACTGGGACAATGTTTTATTTATTTATTTATTTATTTTACACCATCCATGTAATGGCTAGGCCACTATTTTAGTTGGCTTACAATACCGCAACATAAACATAAAAATTCAATACTAATTACATTAAAACATCAAATAAATAGAGAACCATGCCTATATGTTGGAAAGCACTCAGATTGATAGTTTTCACTTGTACCTCTGATCTATTCAGGACAAAGAAGCAAACTGGACAAAATATCATTTTGAAACATTCTTCACATTTCTTGAAATATTTTCAAACTTTTGCTTAAAATATGCTCATGTGTGGGAGAGTAGGAGTAAATGTGGACAGATTGCCCAGTATGCTCATTTGGCACCAAGTGTGGCTACCGGTAATTACTACAATGGGAGGATAAACAAACCTAGATGAAGCTGTCATTTAAGATCATCCACCACCACCCAGAACCACTGGGGAAATGTCCAAAAGCAGCTGCGGAGGCTGGCTTGCTCACAAAACAGGTGTAGGTTTGATTGGTAGCGGGTTCAGGACCTTGGGGGCTATCCGGCCCCGGGGAGAACTGTTTTAGATCATGAACCTAAATGCCCTATGTTGTATTTGATAGCTAGGGCTAGAGAACTTCTTATGTTGGAGTCAAAGAATTTCACATTGTATTTCTGAATGACAAAAGCAGCAATATTAAACTTGTCCGGACCTTCAAAGGCTGAGTAAATTCATGGCATCACATCTGTCTCCCTGCTGAAGTCACACCTTCTGCTTCCCATCCCTGTGCTCTGCTATGCAATAATAAGCCATTTTGGATTGCAACTGCCAGCATGGGTTTATGCCTCCCCATCTTGTATGTATTGGTCTTGCTGGCTTGGTGAAAGGTTTCCCCACACCTCCTCTTGAATCCTTGTCCCAATCAGGAGCTATATGCCATCTCTGAAGCATGATGTGCAGCTCTGTTGTTGGATGTGATCTCCACCTGTCCATTTGGGGTTGTGCTTCAAATTGGTGATTTTGACCAGCACAAGGGAACTCAAACCACTGCACACTTCAGGACTGGCAATAGCAGGGCTGCTACTGTGTGTGCTACTAGGACTTATGGATACAGGTGCTACGGTGTTATATTTGTCATGTGTTTGGTGATGCAGAAAGTTTGCTGAGTGGCAAGGCTCCATCTTTGCCTCCATCCATATTTAGTGACCACATGTCCCATGTTGTGGGTTGCCAGAGAACAGTTGTCTCTTTGAAGGGCTGTGTTGTCCATGTCTGATATACTCGTAAATATAAAGAGCCATAAGGAGATATTAATGTTACTCATCCACAATTAGTGCAAGTTAGCAGATGGATAGTAAACTGCAAAGATGAAAGCTCACCCTATAGTAAGTCTTCTCCAAGCAGGTGGAACACATTCTAACCTAGTTTAAATTATAACATTCATTTCTGATTTTGCATCCATATATATAAAGGAGCACATATCATTTTATGCAAATTGTTTTGTTTTGTTTTGTTTATGTGTTAGTTCATGGACTTTTTGTTTTCTATTTGTTTTTGTTTTGTTTTGGGGGATGTGTGGGGAGCTTAGTGTGTCAATAGTATTTTTGGAGCTCTGTGAACATCTGAGACCACATTCAGGAGTCCCCTGGGCAATGGCAGCACCCTATCAGCTGAGTTTTCCACTCCTGAAACACTACTGAGCTGTTCTCAACACAAAGAAGTGGGTCTTAATGGCAGTACCACAAATCCAAGGAAATGGCTTGTTCTTTCTGTATCTTTCTGCTTGTCAGAATTGTTGCTTATTTTCTCCTGAGCATAGCTAGAATACACAGAAACCTATAATATACATTTCTTTCCATAAGGTTCCCTGTGTTACCCTGTTGTAATAAAACAACAAAGAATCAAGTAATACCCTTAATATGGACAGATGCAGTGTGAGCTTTTATGGGCATACTAAAGAGGAATAGCCACAAAACCTCCTGGTTTAATACATCCATTAGTCCTAAAGGTTCTACATGACTTCCTGTATATATGCTTTGTTTCTAGTGGCAAGCAAAGATGTTCATCTGATGTGCTCCAATTTTAAGAGGTAAATAAACAGATTCAAATATGTATGCAGTTTTCCCTGCTGTCTTAAATTTAAATAAGTTAGTTGTAGTGAATCATACACCTTTACTAGAAGTGCATCTTCATTTGTGGAGAGAGGGTTCCTTTTTGTTAATATGGGATTAGAAGCCAAATTTATTACCAAGGACTTCATTTAAACACACACAATCCCACTTACTTGAGTTAAGCTACACATAATTGAATTTAAGTACATCTACCTTGTGTATTTATGAAATGACTATACAATTCCTTGCTTTTTCATGACATATCAATCAAGTTTAGCTCGCAGTCAGGGAGAATGGAAAATATATTTGATGCAAGCATCCCTAGAGCTTTGCACTGTCCAAGAGTGTAGATGTACTGTGATAAGTATCTTTAGAGAAGAGACAATTTATTTCCTACATGAGTCCCCCCCCCAAATATATAATAGGCCACCATTCATGCTGTCACCTCCATACAGCATTGACTGTTCTATTATTTCCCTTTCCTATTTCTTTTTATATTCATAGGGGATTAATTTCACATTGTACTTGGGAATACTTGTTCTTGCACATATTGTACCAGATTGTAATTTAACAGGCCAGCCTTATCACATGCTGCTTTCTGAAGAGCTATTTCTGTGTGATGATTATATTTAAAGATGTGTTTTAAACCTCATTGGAAAGATATTCAGGAGACTTTTATTCAGTGTAGTACAGTGGCAGCTCTTGATCCTGAACGCCCAGGTTCAAGTCTTTTTTGTACCTGCAAAGAGCCATGAATAGGTTTGGGGAAAATTTTGCTGGCCTGTTTCTTCACATGGTTTCTACAAGGTTAGTTTATTGCTGAAATCTGCTCGGTAGAAGGGCAGAATATGAAGTGTAAATAATAAATGCAGTGCTCCTGTTCAAAGTGCCAGCCAGAACACCTAAGAAGACACTCTATTTCACTTTTTTATCACTGATTCCAGCTAACAGACAGCAAGTGTACTATGGCTATTATGTGCAGTTGCCTGAAGCTGCTTTGGAATTTTCTCCTTTTTAAGAGATTTTTCTTCTGCAATATCCCTACACACAGACTTGTGCTAATGCCTTCCTCTCACATGTGGCACTGCTTTAGCTACATAAGAATTAGCCCTAAGAGATGAATCTGGTACAGGTGCTTACAACTGCCATCTCTGATGCAACACTGGGATATACAAAATGGAGTGTGCAACATTGCTTTTGTCATTAGACTCTGTGAAGTAATTTACAGTATATCGCCATCTTCATCCAGTGTCAGAAGCCTGGCTTCTTGCAGTGCACATGGGTAAGTAGGATAGAAATGTACTGTAATAGCTATAGATGGAAGAAAAGGGCATAAGTGAATGCCATACATGTGCTAAGATTGTGGTTGTGCGCTGCCAGGCCAGTTTCAACAAATGCAGACCCACTGACTACAATACAGCAAAGTCTGCTGCAAGAGCTGCTGGACTGAGCATGTGGAAAAATATTATTCAATCCTTCCTTAAGTCCGTTTCACTTACATCATGAACTGACTAAGTGGAAACCACTATAGCTCAGTCTTTGTTTCTCTCCTCTAGAATGGGAATATTAAGCTATTTTAAGCATCACCATTGCTTTTAGAAGCTGTTTAGAAGTTCCAGCCCATGCAATACATTGGGGGATAAGATCTGGGTACCCCTCTGTCTTTTCTAAGTACCTGCTTGTATGCAGATTGACATGCATAGCAATTACTTCTTCCATCTTAAGAATCAGTATTACAGCATATGGGTCACTCTCTAATAGCTATCAGTACATTCTCATGCAAGGAAGCCAGATTTAACAGCTTCAGCAACCTCCTTCAGAGCTCTTTCCTTCAGATTATTCCTGAACAGATTTCTTAAAGCAAACAAACTTTTTCCAATTTTTATGAAATTGTGAGCTTCCAAAGTAGTTATTCTTGTTTTGCAACTTATCATTGTCAAAGGAGCCGGGTTCCTTTAGCCTGGAAAAGAGAAGGCTGAGAATTGATGCCATCGTCATCTTTAAACAGACAAAAGACCGTTTTCTGTTGCTCCAGAGCAGGGGTCCTCAACCTAAGGCCCTGGGGCCGGATGCGGCCCCCAAGGTCCTGAATCCGGCCCCTGGGACCAATTGCAACCCCCCCACCTACCCCCTGTTTTGGGAGCAAGCCAGCCTCCGCAGCTGCTTTTGGACTGTGATCCAGCCCCCAGTGGTGTCTGGGTGGTGGTGGACCGGCCCACTGTTTGAAAACTTTGAGGACCCCTGCTCCAGAGGGTAGGGCCTGAAACAACTGATTCAAATTGCCAGAAAAGAGACAACATTCCAAAGAAGTTCCTGACACTCAGCTGTTTGATAATGAGCTATCTCAGAAGGCGGTGGACTCTCCTTCACTGGACAATTTGAAGGAGAGGCAAGGAGGCCATCAGTCAGGGATGCTTCAGCAACGGATGTCCTGCATCATGAGGGGATTGGATTAGTTTTCCTATGCGGTCTCTTCTTGTTTTATGAATCTATTATTGTAATCACAGCACTAGTTTATTGCATTCTGCCATCATAAATATCCATATCACATTTTATATACAATGTAGCCTTAGATAGAATTGAAATAACTGTTTAAATAGCATCGGCCAAATATGTTCTTTATGCTTCAGGTAGAGCTGCTTTATGTATGTGAAGGGATTATTTGTTTGGACACTCAAGGAGTCAGCACTAGCTTGTGCATTCTGTGAGCATAAATGCCAAAGATTTGTACAGTCATGAGGATAACTGAAATAATATGTGCAAAGAATGCTCTGAAATCTTTTGCTGAATGCCCTTTTTATAGCTACCTAAGCTGACCATCCCAGCATTGGGTAGAATCATACTGTATGGCACAAGTTAAGCCCTGTGTGAAATAGTATCTTGTTTTGATCTGTCCTGATTATGTGACTCCACCTGTTAAAAAGAATAAGACCTGATTTTTCTCTTTCCCAGGCAGCCTCTGTCTAACAAGGGGGCTATTTTAGTCTTCGGGTAGGGGTGTCTTAGAATAACTCTAGTCTTTTTCAATATTAAGTAATATAACTAATATGATCCTCCTGGAGATGAAAACCAGTTGGGAGAGGGTTGCTTTGTTTTCCAGGAACAACATTCAACATTTTTTAAAAAAATCCTTGGATATCTCCACTTACAGTGGCAGCTGTGCACTGGAAGCAATGCAGACATGTGGTGCTTTACAATTGCCACAGTTTGACATCCTCATCCACAATGTTGTTTCAACAAAGATATCTTAGTTGAAATTCATTTGTGAACCAAAGTAGTCCTGCGGGAAAATCTAAGTTTAACAGACTGAAGGGCAGATTAAGAGTTACAATAATGTCATCTGGGATTAATATGCCCTTTCCACATAGTTTTCATTGCATGCTCTCAAGTCACCTCTGACTTGACGGCAATCCTATGAAAGGAGCCATCTCCAAAATGCTGTGTCCTCCACAGTCCTTTTCAGATGTTGCAAACTCAAGCTTGTGGCTTCCTTTAGAGTCATTCCATCTAATTTTTGGTCTTCTTTTCCTGTTGCCTGCAATATTTTGGTCTTCTTTTCCTGCTGCCTGCAATGTTTCCTAGCATTATTCTCCCCATTTCAATGTTAGAGTGAATATGGTTGAGATGATATTAAGGCTGCAACAAATTAGTTGGCAGTAGCCCTATATATTATCATTTCATATGATGGCCCAGACTGAGATTGACATTTACAACAGTTTTGTATCTTTGCCTCCCACTGCTGAAATCAGGAAGATCGCTTTCTTCCATCTAACCTCATCTGCATATGCAGCTCATTTCTGGAACCCATCTTTGCTTCCTCCCCAGCCAAGTATGAAGGCTGTCTATAAAAGCCTTTGCAACCACTGTGCCACTCTACTCTCTTATTGCCTCTAGGTGTGTGTGTAGGAAAGAGGGCATTTAGAGTGACTATTTACTATTCCTTCCTCAAAATTTATGGAGTAGTCATGTTAACCTGTTGAAGCATAAACAGACAGCCTTGTTGGACCTTTAAGGCTAACAGGTAGAATTAAACCTCTAAGCCAGGGGTATCCAAACTTTTTGTGGGGGCCGACCATTCAGTAGCATTTGGCTCCTGGGCTAGATTTTGGACAAGTCTCTATAACATGCAAGGAGGCAGGGAGGATGCTGCAGCAAAGGAGCCGGGGGCGGGTAGGTTGGGCAGGTGGCTGGTGGGGTGGACAGAGGCAGGGAGGGCAGGCAAACCGTAAAACTGCAAGCTGATGCCTCCATCCTTATGGGGAGAGGCCAGCTGGCAGGGATGTGTGAAAGGCTGAGCCGGCGGGGAAAAGAGGCCGTGGGCCACTTGAAATTTGAAAACGGGCCACATTTGGCCCCCGGGCCTGACTTTGGACATGCCTGCTCTAAGCTTACCCACAGCCTCACAGTAGCCCTAAAAGAAATGGATTTCCACAGGAACAATACCTTACTGCAAAGGGTCTTGTGGTGACACAAATATTTAAATGGGCCATAAAGCACCATTAGCTTTACAAAAGTCCTGTTTCTGGTTAAGACAAGCGCAGCTAGAACTCGTGTGTTGATCTCCATGATCCAACACACTAGTTATGGGAGGGGAGTTCGTTATAGGAACTCTCATGATAAGCACCTGCACTTTCACCTTTACCGTTACACTACTGTCTGCCACAGGCTCTCTGCTGGTAACAGGTTACAACTTTTTAATGTGTACAGTTTCGCTGTCCTGCTCTTAGATGGCATTCCTTTCTTAACAGCTTTGTGGATCTTTGTGGTGTGAGAGGCAAGACGTTTTATTCTGCCTTGAGTTTTTCTCCCTTTCCTTGCAATTAAACTGTAAAGAACTATTTTTGGCAACGGACCACAGCAAAATCAATTCAGTATAGTCATTGTACCTCTGACTAAAATTCACATAGAACTCGCATTCCGGAAAAAAAAATCCGTTGCATCAGCCTGCACTTGCTCAAGGTCACAATCAAAGAAAGCTACAAGATCCACTAAAAGGAAAGGGAGACTATTATAAGGGGAATGAAATAATTTTGCTTAGTTTTTTTTTCTCGGCGAGCACTTTGTTTTCGAGGCTGGGTATAGGTAACCTAGTCCAAACTGGCACGAGCGGGCGATCCTATGCAATACGAACAGTGCGCGCGTTTCATTCCGGAAAATCGCTCTCGAGATTCCCCGTTAACGGCACAGGCGGATGCGGCTTCGGCCGCCGTTTTTCCTTCTCCGGCTTACGGGGTCCCTGGAGCAGATGAACCGCCCAGCCGCCTTCCGAGGCGGCCCGAAGAAAGCTTGATACCCAAAATGACCCCGCTTCCCACCCTCCCAGCCCGCGCCTCGGTCGCAACCATCCCGGGGAGAGGAGGGGGGGGAAGAGGAGGAGAAACGCGCTCATGCGCACCGGCCCCGCGTACGGGCCTGGGAGCGAGCCTCGGAGTTTGGCGCCTGCGCAGCGAGCGCTGCCGGTGGGGAGGGGGCCCGCCGAGGAGCGAACGAGCAAGGGAGGGTTTATCGGGCGGCCGATTTTGATTAAAATATTCAAAATGGCGGACGGAGGAGCAGCGAGTCAAGATGAGAGTTCGGCGGCGGCGGCGGTGGCGGCAGGTAATCATTACTGCATTTTACATATTCATATTCATACTCGCACACGCGCCCCCCCGCCGCCCGCCTTCCTCGCTTAGCATAATTTATTAGTACTCAGGATTATTATAATTAACGGCACAGGAGGGAGCTGGGGGGGGGGGTAGCCGCCGTGCGGGAGAAAGACAGGCGAGAGTCACGGAGGCGCACACAGACACGCGCGGGCACGGGGGGCATCGGGCAAGGGTCCCCCCCACACACACTCCCGGGTCCCTCCTCAGAGCTCATCCCCGGCAGCTAGGCCGAGCACCGCCGCCGCCGAAGCCACCGCGGAGCTCCTTTACATATTCATATGATCTCTCGCCCGAGTCGTGGGAAACGGGGGGCCGGCGGGCGGTTGGGCAGAGAGGGACGCGCGGAGGTGCCCCCTCGCCGCCCTTCGCCCCAATATGCTCCTCGGGTCCCCGAGTGGAAGCGCAGCCCCCTTGGCCGCTCTGGTGTCGCATTGGACCGGGGAAAGGGGGGAGGGAGAAGGGCCTTGGCCGGAGTCTGCCTAACCGCCCTGCAGCGGCAATTCCAACCCCCCCCCCACCGCACACACCGCATGCACACCTCCCCAAAGTATTTCCCTAGAGGCGGAGGCCTGGGTGCCGAGAGGTGGTCGGGGTTCCGCACAGGGTGGGGATGGCTGGCTGAAAAGGGGAGAGAGAGAGAGAGAGAGAGAGAGGAGGGGGAGCAGGTTGCTCTGAAGAGGGGTGTGTGTTGGCAGGGGGGCGCGTGGAGGGGGGGGGGAGAAAGCTGGTTCAGGAATTGTATGGGGCGGACTGGGCTGCCTCCTCCCGAAGGATCCTGGTCTGCCCTTCCAACCCCCCCCCCCTTTCCCTCCGTGCGAGGGACGGAAGACCTTAGAGATTTCTTGCAGTGGGGTAATAGCCCCGGAGTGTGTGTGTGTGTGGGGGGGGTTCTGCGGTGGATGATGGCGAGGACGCTTAACAATGCCTCCCCCCCCTTCCCCATAGATGGGGGGGTGGCAAGTGTCTGAGTTCTGGGGTGACAGGCAGGGCGCAAGCGGAGAGCGGCTCTTTTCTAATTCTCTTCTCCTCACCCCCCCCCCCGCTCTTTCATTTGAATAATGTCTAATTCGGGGAGGTTTATATTATTGAAATGGCCGCCCTGCTGTCCCCGCCTCTCATGTTTAGTAATTCAGGCCTTTAATAACAGCCACTCAGAGCCCAATGCCGTGTTTATATTTTACATTCGCCCCATGTGCTTTTGTGGTTCAATATGATTCTTCTTTCTCGCTCTCTTGCCTTTTTGCATTTTCTTGGCAACGAACTGGGGCCCTGAGATCAAACCCAGGCTGTGGAGTGGGAAGGCAGAAAGCTAGGCCTGGCTTCCTTTAGCAGGCGCTTAGGCCTCACTCTCTGCTTCTTGATTTATTTACTAATAATGAAATAAACCACCCCCAGCAAAAACAAAACCCTCCTGGGGCATGAACAGCATCAGATCTGTTCACAGCTTCTCAATTTCTCTCTCCTATGTCTCAAATAAGGGCCTTATTTTTAATTTATAGGTAACAACAGGACTTTCTAAGGCGCTCTTTCCAGATCACTGTGTGATGGGGCTTCTCCCTTTGTCCTTATTGACTTCTTCATTTTATGGAAAAAAGAACAGTTTCTCACAGTTTTAGAAGCATTCAAATCTATAGTTCCGTTAATGTGTAATATAAAGAACATATAGCATTGGTGACAGTTTTCATCCACACTACAAATTCCGTGAAGTAGCCAGCAATAATATCAAAAAGAACTTTCATCTTGCTATTTAGAGTCAGAAGTATATGTACAATGCTGTTTTATATTGTTGATGTTAAAATGTTCAGAAGAACTGGAAAATCCCGTGAATGGGAGAAGGATACATTTTAAGTTTGTCATAGATGATGAAATCAGAAACACCCACTGTATAAAACACAACAAATACTGTATTTTAGACAACAAATATATAATAAGCCAAAGGTGCTGTCTTTTGAAATTATTTTAAGCCTATATGTTTTTAATCTAGTGTTACTGAACTTCACAGATTTGTATTCTTATTAGTGACAATTCCCTAGAATCTATGCAGAAAAATATTCTGGCAGTAGAGCATTTTATAATATTTGTATTTAATAATAAGCAGTATTTGAGATATATGACCATGAATCATATGAATAGGAACAGTATTTTTTTAAAAAAATTATTAAAATATTTTTATTTTAGAATAATTTTTCTTATGCTCACTTCTGGTCTTACAAAATTAGTCAGTAAACTACAAGGGGGGTGTAGAAAATGTAACGAAAGCAATTGTTTTCCTTCCTAGAAGTTGATTGGACTCAAATGTAATATGATTTTATGTCTCAAAAGTGTGTGTTCCTACACCTTATTTAAAGATGTAGTTAAGCCAATGATGTCATTGGACAGAGGACAAGATGCAGTTGATTTGATTTATTGAGTTAGAATTAGGTGCAGTGTTGAATCTCATAAGAAAACCATTTATCAGAATAATTTCAATTGTAGCTGCGATTTAACTACTGTTGAGACTGTATATCCTGAATATGTTACTTCCTTCAGAAAAAGAAGTGTCATTCTAACTGATCTTAAAACAAATTTTAAACATGGAATGCCAGATGAAGATTTGGCTGTTAAAGAACTTTATGAGCTCAGCAGTTACAGCTTCCATTTTCAAATCATAGCTGATGATTTTGGGATTCTGTGGTTTTGCTTATTTTCAACATTAATGCTTTGAAGATGTAACCCATTATAGTAACTTATCTGGAATTGATTGTAGACTAATTTTGTCATTTTATCAGGTTGCTTCTCCAAACAAGGAAGTTTTATTTTTCATCCACCATTGATTGATTCCTGCCTCCACTAAAATTCTATTAGATTATTTGTATGTACCTTGTGGGTAGGTAACAACAACATTTGGTCTTTGCTACATTTATTATTCTGTTCTGCTTCATGGCATACGGGCTACATGAAATAAGCTGGATGAGTGTTTTTGTTGCCGCAATTTCCACTGGTCTTTAACTCAAAATGTATAAGAAATTTCACTGGTTTGCTTTATTGCTGCTTAGCAACAATGCCTCTGATGTGTGCAGAGATTTTAACAGAGTTTATGTTCTTACTATGCAATATAAGTATCAATTCCTTCTTACAATATCATTCTGAAACATGCTCTCTATATATTCTGTAGTTGGACTGTAGTAGTTTTAAGTTTGCACATTTAATGGTATAATTTGTTTGGGGAACAAACCTAATTTGGCTCTGCATTGTGAAACTGTGTCTTCTTTCCACAAGTCTGGAACCCCACAACTATTGTAGAGAGTCGGAGGACCAGCTGAAACAAATATGAATGTATGTGTGGTATGTGTAGGGAGGGGGCGGAAAGGGAAGATTTGCTACAGAAGTATAGGCAACTCACATCATGTGATATTGGATGTAGCCTATCATGTTATGTGAGAGAACAGCATAGTCCAGTTTCATGCTGATTGTAAAAATACTATGTACAGTATATTATCATGTATAACGCTAAGTAGTAGTGTTTTAAATCACTGTAGACACATTCTGCAACTATGTAATATTTGCAAGAGTATTCTAATGTGTGCACAAAGTTTGCAGTCATTTGCAACAGTGTTATGAACTGGAAGATGGGGTGTCTGATCTACCTTTAGCTTCCATCATATTCTATTTGCAGATCAGACTGTTTTTTTTTTTTTGTAGAGTGAGGAGATTTTTGCCTCTTTTGTCTCTTTCACAATAGGAAATCACTGTAGGAGATATCTGTGTAGTATGCAAAAAGTGTTGAAGTACCATCAGGCCTGCAGAATTCCAGCAGTCATAGGCTTTAGATTATTTTCATGTTAGAGGCATACAGCTGCATATTGCTACATTCCAAGTTGAGTTTTGTATTAATAATATTGATGATAATAATGTCATCATATTATATTATAGCAGCATAGCAGTAGAGATTCCATGGGTGAATAGAAGTTTCCATATTTGAGATTTTGACATAAAGTTTAGGAATCCCTTTTATGCTAGTTTTTTCTATGCAGTTTTGCTACACTAAATTTTCTCTTACATTTTGCTTTTTAAAGGAAATGAAATCAACAGTGGTCAAAATCCTGTTGTTTAGTGCAGTAAATCACTGTAGTAGGCCTTTTGAATCAGTGGGAATTTGTTGAGTCAACTCAATGGCATTGATTCAAATGGGTCTGGTGAAATTGTGACTCTCTTTAGCATATAAATTTAAGTTAGAGTGTGTTGTGTTGTTACAGTTGTGACCGACTCTCCGTGACTCCATGTCCATGGAGTTTTCTTGGCAGGAATACTGGAGTGGTTTGCCAGGTCCTACTCCAGGCGCCTACAGCACCTGGTATTCCCTGGTGGTCTCCCATCCAAATACTAACCAGGGCCGACCCTGCTTAGGTTCTGAAATCAGGTGAGATCGGATGTGCTTAGGGCATCTAGGCAACTTTAAGTTAGAGTAGGCCTATTTAAATCAATAAAATCAATAGTAGGAGTTGACTCTCTAAATCCCCATTGATTCAGTGGACCTACTCTGTGCTAAGCAAGATAATTTTGCCCTTCAATGAAAAACATATATTGTTTTAGCAGTTTAGCTTTGTAATTATACACCCCCTTACTTGGCTGTTAGCCCCGTGGCTCCTGATAGGCTTACCTATAATTAGATATTTTTAGGGTTGAATTGTGAATGATCCGTGTCCATCTAGATAGGGATGGGCAGAATGTGACCTGCGGGTTGCATGTGACCTCAGGTCCTTTCTTTTCAGCCTTTTGAAGTTGTCTTTGTTGGTGTCGCTGTTGTGCATAAAGTTGCTTCTATCTTGCATCTGTTTCTTGAAGAATCGGCTCTGGCCACTGTCACACATGTCCTAGTGACATCCTGGCTATACTACTGTAATGCACTGATGGAAAATCTCAGAAAACTTCAGTGGGTCCAAAATGTAGCTGGTGGTTACTTGGCACACATAACACTTTTGTACTTCTTTGAAGAGTTATACCACTCCTTTTTTGGTGTTGAATTAATTTTGACATTGTTTCTTTTAAATAGCTGGTTTTAAGTATAGACAGGTATAAACTGTGAGCTTATCTGGTATTGCGACTTTGACATGCAAATATAATGTTGGTGGAGGGTGTTTTTTTTTTAGTTCATTTTCCTGAACTTTGGGAGTGGTCAAAGAGTATATTAAAAGATCAAAGTCACAGCAAACTTGAGCTTTCATTATGTAGGCAAAATCAAGTTAATGATTAGTCTTTAAAATTTTCTCCAAGTTTTACTACATATTGTAACTATTGCTTTATCTGTTAACTCTTTAGTTGTCGCCTTTTTATGGTAATTTCCCAACAACTGTGCAGTTTTTAAAAATGTAGTGAGGAATACTAAAGTGAGCCTCTTCTGCTGAAAGATTTTAAAAAGAGCAGGAGAACAACGTTGGAATATATCAGTGTCATCAGGCTACCCATGTATTGAACATCCAGATTTACTCCTTGGTATACTGTATTGGTAATTGGCCATTATACAGTAGTTTTATAAATTTGTATTTTAATTTCTAGCTTTCAGCACTATATAAAAACTCATTTCAGATATATGGTAAAAATATCACTGACCAAATTCCTTTTGTGTTGCTGCCTAAATAGTGTAAACATTAGAGGTGGTAACTGGAAGCATTGGAGGTGGTAACTTCAGAAAAGTAAAACCGTGGAACTGGTGTGTGTGTGTGTGTGTGTGTGTGTGTGTGTGTGTGTGTGTGTGTGTGTGTGTGTGTGTGTGTGTGTGTGTGTGTGTGTGTGTGAAAACAGTCATTGTTCTAGAATTAGGTGACTCCAGGGTGCCCATGGTGTGCTAGTTAAACACAACTGTTATTTGCCTAATACTCTGGTTTCCATTATTTTACTTTCAGTAGACATTTCAGCTGATAGTAACTGGTTGTGGTATAAAAATACTAAATTTAGGAAAAGGTTGTGTCATCATGACTCCAAATGGAGTTTGTGCTAAGGCTAAATGAGAGAAAAATAGAAGACAGTGACATTGGGAAGGATGAAAGAAAAGCATTCCCAACTCGGGCATGGGCTAAAGTAGTGAGAATACAATTGTTGCTGCCATAGGAGAATTAAATGTAGTATCCAGAAGGGTGTAACTATGTAATAATAGTATGAAGAGGTGGGGGAGACTGCTTTATGGTAGATCAACAGATAGCATGCTTGGAAAAAATTGTTATGTGACTTTGTTGAAATGGCATCAGAATAATGTTTGGAAAACAAAGACAGTATGGCAAAGTGTGGAAGGTAAAATGACAAAGAATAAAGTGGAATGACAATCTTATGTGGAAACACAAGACTCCAGTGTGCAACAACAACAAAATTATACAATTGACATTTAATAAGTAAAAACTGTGTGAATCACTGATTGTTCTTTCACCCATTTTCTGTGAATTTCGTGGTGGGAACAGATGCTTCCTTTTGTTAATTTCTCCTATATGTCAGTTCTTATAGTCATTCCCCATCTCATTCCTTCTTTACTAGGGGTACTGTATTTCCAAGGCTGGTGTCTTAACCAGTCTCTTTTCCTGTGACATTCCCTTTAGACTGAGTCCTGGCTGAAATCTTCTTTTTGGAGTACTTGAACATGAACCTATTTAAACTCTTTAAGTCATGCCTGCTGTCTGTTCAGTTTCTTTTGGTAGTTCTACAGTTATCTGTTTTAATACATTCTGTATTGTGACAAAATGGATTTGTGTGAACACACAAACGCCTGGAAAGGAGAAGCAAACAAGAGTTGGGATGATCAGTGGATCGTATTTTCAATTGCGGATGGGTTTGAATCTTTACTCTGTTTATGGGAGGTTAAATTTGGACAGTGATTTCTCTATTTATCTAACTTTTTTTTATAAATGGGTTATCTAATATTTACTGGAGAAGTTCATCTTTCTTGATTTGCAAAAACTGCTTCAACTAGTTGGAGGCAGCAATGGTATACCCATGTATACAAGGTGAGAGTTGGGAGGCTGTCTTGTGTAAGCTTGGCTACAATAGGACCTCACTGAGGTCTGGAGAGGACATAGTAATTTGTCTTTTTTTAGTTTTCAGTTATGGAGGTAAGACCTAATAGAATATCACAAACAGGTTTTCCTTCTGTTAAAAAGAAAGAGGCAGACAATGAGATGGGGAGATGTTCTTAAGAAATATACACCAAGGTTCCTTTTTGTTCAGAACTAGTTGCACGGTACTGTACTGCTATACTGTACTGTATAGTTGCATAGTTCTGTACTACTTTTTAAAAGCCGAAAGAACAAACTCTTCTGATTATTAGTTTCTATTTTTAGGTCTTAAATTGCTGCTGTTTTAACTGGAACAAAGCTGTAGGATTCCATCACATATCTAAGTTAAATATTGTGTGCTTGTTAAAGTACTCCAGATACGTCAGGTTTGATAGGGAAACAAGCATTGTAAGCATTTGATTATTTATTCATTTCTTAGAAGAAAATATCACTTGTGCAGTTTTCGTCAGGTATAATGAAGAACAAGGTACGTGGATGTTTTAGCACCAGTGAGAAAATATATTTCTGAAATATATTTCTAGAAATTTGGTGAAAACGCATATTGCCTGAAATTGCAGTGGCATGTGCATAAGGTTTACTTAAGTTGTTGCTGCTAATTGTAACACCCTGATAAGATGCCAGGGTGCATATTCATTCTGTAGTTGATCATGTGACCATATTCATGCATTCTATCATCTCATCATTTAGCTGTAATTACCTGCTGCATGTTACACAAATTCTGGGCAAGCATCAATAGCCATATGCTAGTAAAGATATGAATTCATTTGATCATTATTTTAATTTCTGCCTTTGCATCTGTACCTTAAGCTGCACTTTTGCATGTTTATGTCTGAAGAAGGCACAAGTAAAGGCAGTAAAGCCTGAAATACTTAGAGTGGTCTTGCTGCCAGATGGGCAGTATAAAAATCAAACAAACAAACAAACAAACAAACAAACAAACAAATAAATAAATTTAGGGCATTGTCTTAAAGAAAAAAGAACCAAACATAATACTGTTTGTTTCTGAAATATACCATTTCATATGTTACTGTGTGTCAAATGGGGGTTGTCCATGCTAATATGTAGGCTGAAATTCCCATCATTAGAAGACATTTATTTTTCAAATATCTTGCCTTTGATTTTTAAAGGAGGCCTTGTCTTTAAAGCTTGTTAAGGCATGTTGTAAGAAGCAAATTGAAACAGGAATAACTGCAGATTTTGATGAGTTTGTTTAAACAATGGACAAAAAAGTGCAAAGCTGAATTATGGAAATATTTTAAATGAATGTGAATCTTTTTGGAAGAAAGTGACAGATATTAAGAGAAGTTTGTGGCTGTCATTGCTCTTACAGCAGGAAGTAAATTCTGAAAAGCACAGAGGGCTATAAATCTGAATAAATGTGAATGGGATTGGCTTGTAAGTAAACTTTTCAGCTCACTTTGCATGAAGCTGCTGTAAATACAGGTGTGTCTTGGTCCACATTTATTTTCCTTTAAAATCTATGATACATATGGAGCTGTTACCAAGGAAAAGAGAGACTCATAGTGTCCAGATACATCTATGTAAACAGAGTACTGTATATGAGTAGATCTGAATGTACTGTAGTATGCAACAAGTCCTCACTTAGTTCTCCAGATTTTTCCATATATAGCAATGGTTCCCAATGTTTTTGAGTGTGGGCCCACTTTTGTAATAGCCAAGTAACCTGCCACTCACCTGCCATATTTGCATATAAAGGCCTTAAAGGGATAATGTTCTCAGACAGTAAGGGTTTTTTTTCCTCCCAAACTGCATGTTTCTCATATACACATTTGCACAGTAGCCTTAATACTCTGCTCTGAAAGATCAAGGAACAACTTATTTAACATGGGCTGCATATAAGGCATCCCACTCACTACCTCCCAGAAAACACTGTTCAGCACCCTTGAAGCTCACAACCCCCAGGCTGGGAAACACTGATTTATATGGAAGGATATACTAAAAGAATTTTCTTTTGTCCTTTTTAAACTGGCGTATCTTGTTTTGATACCATTCATGTCTGATAAGTGACTATACTTATTTTGTCTTTATTGATTAAGCAACATAAGGTGTATCTGTACCCATTGTAAGTTTTCTTTCTTTTGTTAGCATATTTTTATAATACACACATTCAGCATGCTTTTGTTTGCTCAATGATCATAAGAAAACTAATAAAAGTAACAATATTTGGTACATTATAATTGTCATATAAATAATGAGGCAGTTAGCTAGCCTATATCACATAAGCTACTTAAAACTCATTTTTCTCCATTCAGGCATCATAATCTCACATTCTGTTTGCATCTGATTTAGGTGATTGATTAAAAAAAAGAATAATGGTAAAAAGTCAAGGAGAAACTGGGCACTAACATTTACTAATAACACACTGAAATACAATATACACAACTATTGTTTTGGGTGACAGTGATTCATGTACCTGCAAGACATGCCTTTGAATGGAAGGGGGATTACTGAAAGATACTTGAAAGGTGGCAAGTAACTGGCCTGTTTACTTTCTGACTACTGCTTTCTTCTAACATTTTAAAACATGTTAGAACTATCCTCTCTCCTACTTCTGTTGAAACTTCTCATAAGGAAGAATCTGAAAAGGGCTATGGCCTGCTTGTCTGGGCTGAGATTAGATGTAGATCTGATTCACAAGACAGTCATAGCCTTGTGTTCTGTCTTACCTGGTAACTGATATTCAGCCTCTTGTATTATATTTTATAGTCTCTTGGTTTTATTGTTAGCCTTGTTGTTTGGGGTTTTCTTTTTATTTTGCCATAAACCACCCAGAATAGTTTGTTGCACTAATGGAGTAGTCTACAAATGAATAAAACCAATTAATAGCTTCTCCAAAAATATGTGATGTTAAGTTGTTAAGTTGTGTAATTGGTAAATGATCGCCAGAATTTCTCTTCTATATAAGAATAATTTTTGATCATACAATTTGTAAAATTATTCATGAGGTTTTTCACTGCCCTCATTCTTAAGGAATAGCACACTTTTACATTTAAAATGGTTGTAAAAATCAAACTTTCATTAAAAGTAATGGTGGATGATAATTACAGTCTTGTGCAACATTTGGGATAGGAAAGAATATGAAAGTGGCACTATGCATGCCAACATTAAATCAAACTTATATTACAGTAATACCTTGGTTTACTAGCATAATTCATTCTGGACATATGCTTGCAAATGAAAACACTCTTATATCAAAATAAATTTCCCCATAAGAAATAATGGAAACTGAGATGATTTGTTCTGTTGCCCCATAGACCACATACTGTACATACAAAATGCCAACACTCACAAAAGAAGTTGTCTAGAAGTTCGTGTTCACACACCATGGTTTAGATACCTGGCTGTGGAATCTGCTCTACTTGAGTCTAACAAGGGGGTTAAAAACCTCTCTTTGGAAACGCAAGCCAGCAGGAGCAGCCCAAGGTCAGAGGTGTCAGGAGAGGGTTAAAAGCCATTCTTTGGAAGTGTGCTTTTCTCAAGAAAAAATCTGCAGTCACCGTAATAGATGAACGGCATTATGGTGGGGGACTACTGTATCTTCTTTTGCACAAACATAGAGCTGGGTCAGGGTCACCTTTAGAAGGTCGAGGTTTAAAGTCAGGTTGACAAATAAGGACCATACCATCCTCTGAGATTTCAAGGCTAAATCTGAGGCCAGGGAACAGGTGGTTTTGATATACCAGGGGAGCAAGCTGAGCTTGGGAAATGAGCCAGAACTGCTTCTAGCAGTTTGGAAACAAGTAAAAGGAAAATCTACACAAATGGGCTGAGTTCAGATAAAACCTCTTTACTGATAAATTTGGCAAGCTTTGTTAAGGTGTGTATGTCATATTACTGACAGCTGATCAGGTGGCAAATGTACCCAGCAGGTGCCTCCCACTGCTTTCATCCTGTGCATCATTATTATTGTATATGAGATACATAGGTTTTTCCAGGCCTTGTGTTGCTGTAGCTTGTAGAAGACCATGGGGAGATTTACTTTGTATTCAAAGACACATGCCTTCATACTTGACTTCAGAGTACTTCACTTCATACAACTGGAAATGAATGTACAAGCTTTAAAGCTCTCTCACTGTAAAAAAAAACAGGTTTCTCATGCATTCGCGCTGCTCACCATTGGCTTTGTCTCCCCATCCAGGAACTAGAAGCATAGCAATTCCCTCCTGAGACCTGACAAAACTAGATCTAGGAATGGTTCAATTAGGCTTGTGTATTAGTCTTTGCACTTTTGGTTCTTGAACATTAATCACAGATATCTTTATTTATTATTTATTTATTTATACAGCTTATATACCGCCCGTCTTCCTAAGGGAACTCCGGGCGGTTTACAACTATACAACACAGCAAAATACAAAACAGAAAAGTAAATAGTAACTAACTAATAAAAGCAAATATAAACAACAACAGCAGCAGATGGCGGGACCGGACCGGCAAGGGAAAAAAAAACTGTTTGGGTCACCCAAATGCCTCCCGGAAGAGAAGGGTTTTCAGCGCCTTCCGGAAGGCAGGCAGGGACTCTGCTAGGTGCACTTCTGCTGGAAGATGATTTCAGAGGGTCGGGCCTGCCACAGAGAAGGCTCGGGCACGGGTGGAAGTTTTCCGAGCCTCCCTGGGCATGGCCACGCGCAGCATGTGTGCCCGCGACGACCTAGTCAGACGGGCCGAGGTTGATCGCTGGTCGATCCGCTCCGTCAGGTAGCCAGGTCCTAGGTCATGGAGGGTTCTGTAAACCAAAACAAGGACCTTGAATCTAATTCGGGCTGCAACGGGTAACCAATGCAAGCGAGCCAGAACTGGGGTGATGTGCTCAAAACGGCGCACACCCGCCACCAGCCTGGCCGCTGCATTCTGGACCCGCTGCAGTCGCCGAATGAGAGTCAAGGGCAACCCCATGTAGAGCGCGTTGCAGTAGTCCAATCTCGAGATCACCAGCGCCTGGACCACTGTTCTGAGGGAGTCCTCATCCAGGTATGGACAAATCTGGGCGATTCGATGAAAATGGAAAAAGGCAGCCCTGGACACGGCGGACACCTGGGCTTCCATGGTGAGCGCTGGGTCCAGGGCTACGCCCAGATTCCAGACACAGTCCAATGGCCTAAGGGAAACACCCTCCAAGATGGGATACGGGCCACCGTAGCTGGATGAGGAAGCCCCAAAGAACATAACCTCGGTCTTATCGGGGTTGAGTTTGAGCCTGTTAGCCCTGGTCCATTCCATGACCGCGCCCAGGCACTGATCAAGGGTCCGGACAGCCTCATCTGCAGCGGTAGAAAAGGAGACATAGAGCTGTGTGTCATCAGCATACTGATGACAGCAGACTCCATGTCCCCTAATGACCTCAGCCAGCGGCCTGATGTAAATGTTGAACAGCATGGGAGAGAGGGACGACCCCTGTGGAACCCCACAAGGGAGTATCCAAGGGGCTGACAACTCGCCCCCATGCTGAACCTGCTGGGGACAGTCTCCGAGGAAGGACCGGAACCAACTGTAAACAGTGCCCCCTATCCCAACCCCAGAGAGCCGATCCAGCAGGATACCGTGGTCGACGGTATCGAAGGCCGCTGACAAATCCAGGAGGACCAACAGAGAGGAGCACCCCCCGTCGGCCCTCCGGAGGAGGTCATCTTGCAGAGCGACCAAGACTGCCTCGGTCCCCCGACCAGGCCTGAACCCAGACTGGAACGGATCCAGGGCGTGCTCTCCCTCCAGATAAGATTGGAGCCGGGTCGCGGCCACCCTCTCGATCACCTTGCCCATGAAGGGAACATTAGCAATCGGGCGATAGTTGGTCAAATCGCCCGATGCCAGGTTGGGTTTCTTCAGAATGGGCTTTACCACAGTCTCCTTCAGGCGAGAGGGAAAAATCCCTTCCCTGAAGGAGGCTGTGGCGATGATCGATGCTCATTCGGAGATGTTCCTACCAACTGCTTTCATAAGCCATGATGGGCAAGGGTCGAAGGGGGTGGACGCTGGCCGGCAGTGGGCAATAGCCCTGGAGGCCTCAAGTGAGGTGACAGGCCCAAACTCAACCATACAAGGAGACCGAGGGGGCACAGGCACAGGGGATGCCGAGGGTGGGCTATGGCAACAGGATTCGAAACCGGCACGGATGGCCTCTATTTTTGATCGAAAAAAGGCTGCAAAATTCTCACTACTGAAATCAGTAGGAGGAGGCCTAGACAGTCCAGGATTAGTGAGGTCGCGAACCACACGGAACAATTTCGCTTGATGGTTCGAGGCCTCACTAATTCTCAGGGTGCAATAAGATCTTCTAGCAACCCTGATCGCATGAACATAGCGCCTGGACTGTGCGATGACTGCAGCCTTCTTAATAGCCATCCGGTTCTTCCTCCAGCTGCGCTCGAGCCTCTTCCGCTCGAAGCTCTTCCGTGAACCACAGTGAGGAACGAGCTCTGCAGCGGATGAGGCGCCTAGGGGCGATCTGGTCGACAGCCCGGGATGTTTCATCAAACCATTGATCCACCATGGAGTCTACCAGATTGCCAGCCAGTCCGCCAGGAGGCTCCCTGAGAACTTCCCGAAACCGATCAGGGTCAAGGAGTCTACGGGGGTGGGCCCAAACAGTAGGCCGGAGGTCCCCGTGGGGTGGGGCGGCGATCGATACAGAGAAGGACAGCAGGTGGTGGTCTGACCATGACACGGGGGTGGGAACAAGGTCCCACATCCTCAGACACGAGTCCTCAGACGCGGAGGAAAATACCAGATCCAGGGTGTGTCCAGATCTGTGTGTTGGGCATAAAACATGCTGGGCCAGGTTCACGGAGGCCATGGTCTGCATGAATTCCAGAGCAGCACCAGACAGGTCACCGCCAGCGTGCACGTTGAGATCACCCACCACCAAAAGGTGGGGGTTCTCAACAGGGCAGCGGCGATGAACTCGATGAGCTCTGGTAGGGATTGTGCTGGGTTGCGGGGAGCACGGTAACCGAGTACAATGCCAAACCTGTCCCGCTGCCCAACCAACAGATGGACACATTCCAACCCTGGAATCACCAGCGTTGAGGCCCTGCTGATTTGAATAGTATCCCTGTACACGATGGCCACCCCACCCCCCTTACGACCCTCCGACCTTCCTGCCCCCTGCACCAGAAACCCAGGCGGGCACAGCTGGGCGAGCGAAGGCCCCCCTCTGCACCCACCCAGGTCTCGGTAATGCACGCCAGGTCGGCCCTCCCATCAACGATGGTATCATGAATGATGGGGATCTTATTCTGGACGGATCTGGCGTTCATCAGAAGGCAAGAAAGATCGGAGGTGCTGGTGGAGTGGCTCCGAGGCACGTGACAGTGAGCTGGAGGGTCAGAACGGGGGACAGGCGCAAGATGCCTGGCCCGGGTTCTTCTTAACTGACTAACCCCCCAGCCCCTAGCGTACCGACCACGGCCCGACACGACAGGTATGGCGGTCCCTGCCTGCATGATGGAGGGTGAGAGAGGAAGAGAGAAAAAAATACAACAACGCTAAAATAACCCTATAAATAAAATGCACAACAATGTGACGAAAACAATTACAAATTACAAATTACAGATTACAAAAAAGCATACAATGGGTTCAACACCAGGGCTGGGAGAAAAGAGCGGGGGAAGGACGCAGGGTGTTTCACTCAAGGCGATCGGTGGGCGGTGGTAGAAGGTACATAGGTGGACTATGTTAATTTGGTGTTAAGACATGTACAAGAGCAGAGGGCAAAGGAGACAGGCCAACGGCCGTCAGAAGGGCCAACAACGGCCTCGGGGCCAGATTGGGCCCAGTCATAACGGCAGCAGACCAAACCCCGGGCCTCCGCAAATGGTGGTCTCAAGCCACCACAGCTGTCCAAGTCCTCTGCCCAAGATCCAGGATCTTCCGGGGGGTGGGGCCGCGGGAGATGGAACATCCGCCCCCCCAACTGTTGCTGGCGGCTAACGTGCCGCCCGGTCTCCAAGGGCTACGGGGGGGTTAAGGACCGTGGAAGGATGGAACATCCGCGCCCCCCAGCTGAAACGCCACCGAAACTCCGGGGGCCACGAAGATGGGGGCCACGGAAAGATGGAACAACCGCGCCCCCCAGCCGACACGCCTCCCAGACTCCGAGGGCCACAAGGGTGGGGGCTGCTAAGAAATGGAACATCCGTGCGCCCTCCGCTGTCGCCGGCGGCCGACATGCCGCCTGAGGTCCGGGGGCCACGGGGGGGTGGAGGCCGCGGAGAGATGGATCGTCCACACACCCCCTCGCAGGCTGTCGCTGGCGGCCGACGTGCGCCCGATCTCCGAGGGCCACGAGGGGTGGGGTCCGCGGAAGATGGAGCATCGGTGCCCCCCCGCAGGCTATCGCCGGTGGCCGACGTGCCACCCGAACTTCAAGGGCCACAAGGGGGTGGGGGCCGCGGGAAGATGGACCGTCCGCAACCCCCCCAGCAGGCTGTCGCGGGCGGCCGACATGCCACCCGATCTCCGGGGGCCACGGGGGTGGAGACCACGGAAAGATGGAACATCCGCCCCCCTGCAGGCTGTCGCCGGCGGCCGACATGCCGCCTGATCTCTGGGGGCCGCAGGGGGTGGGGGCCGCGGAAAGATGGAGCATCCGCGCCCCCCTGCAGGCTATCGCCGGTGGCCGACGTGCCGCCCGAACTCCAAGGGCCACAGGGGGTGGGGGCCGCGGGAAGATGGATCGTCCGCGCCCCCGGCAGGCTGTCGCCGGCGGCCGACGTGCCGCCCAAACTCCAAGGGCCACAGGGGGTGGGGGCCGCGGGAAGATGGAGCATCCGCGCCCCCCCACAGGCTATCGCTGGCGGCCGACGTGCCGCCCGATCTCCGGGGGCCGCGGGGGGTGGGGACCGCGGAAAGATGGAGCATCCGCCCCCCCCCGCAGGCTATCGCTGGCGGCCGACGTGCTGCCCGAACTCCAAGGGCCACAGGGGGGTGGGGGCCGCGGGAAGATGGATCGTCCGCGCCCCCCTGGCAGGCTGTCGCCGGCGGCCGACGTGCCGCCCGAACTCCGGGGGCCGCAGGGGGGACCGCGGAAAGATGGATCATCCGCGCGCCCCGGCAGGCTGTCGCCGGCGGCCGACATGCCGCCCGAGCTCCGAGGGCCACGGGGGGGTGGAGACTGCGGAAGGATGGATCATCCGCGCCCCCGCAGGCTGTCGCCGGTGGCCGACATGCCGCCCGATCTCCGGGGGCCGCGGGGGGTTGGGGCCACCGGAAGATGGAGCATCCGTGCACGCCCCCAAAATGTCGCTGGCGGCCGATGCGCCGCCTGAACTCCTGGGGCCGCGGGGGGTGAGGACCGCGGAAGATGGAACATCTGCGTCCGCACCCCCGCGGGCCAACGCCGGTGGCCGATGCGCCACCAGAACTCCAAGGGCCACGGGGGGCAGAGGCCGCAGAAGAGTGAAGCATCTGCGCCCCCCCGCAGGCAATCACTGGCGACCGACAACAGGCGGCGGCGGCCCCGAGCCGCAGAGCAGTAGCGGCGGCGGCGGCCTCCAGGGCATGAACCCTGCGCCCGCCTGCAACAGCCCAGACGCCGGGCTGCCATGCCGCGGCCGAACAGCGCTGCAGAGGAGGTGAGGGGCGGCAGGGACGAAGCGCGGTGGCGGCGGCTGACAACGAGCTCCACGGCGGGGTGCACCCCAGCAAGCCCCACGGCGAGCCATGCACCAAACGGGCAAGCCCTAGCCGGGGGGGGGAGTCCCCAGGGGAACAACAAGGAGGTGACAAGTCAGGAGAAGGTAGGTGTGTGGGGGGTTAACAAGTCCGGAGAGAGGAGCTAACAAGTCCGGAGAAAGGAGGTGAGGGGGGGAGCGCTCATACCGTTTCGGTGTGTTGGCATTTCAATAGACGGCTTCAATCTTCAGCCTCAGATGAGCGCCCCTTATAATCCCCCTCCGCAGCCCTGGCGAGCCCCAAGAGATAAAATTAAAACATAGCAGCAAATAAACAATGAAAAAATAAAACACACCGGTGCAGCCATCCCGCACGGCTGCTGCTGCCGCCCGCCATCTTCAGAAATTGCAGAGGTTTTGAAAAAAGTTGTGTTGTGGCATGGGGGGCAGTATTCAGAGATGAAAAAGTTAACAATTCTGTTGACTGTGCTCATTACCTCAGGTAGCCTAGAATTAGTTCTTTTTAGCCTGGCCACAATGTATTCCCTCCTGTCCGTTTTAAGTGAAGGCTTTAACCAAATCAAATTACAGTACCTTTTGTGTATATTTTTAAGAGAAATTATAGGATTTATAGCCTTACACCTGTTGGTATTTTAATACAAAAATAGCTTCTGGAATCAAATAATTGACTTCAAATTTCTTAACCTTCAGATACAATAAATACACTTTCACCATAGCTGGTTACACACTGCTTTTATTCCCCTTTATACCACTGTCACATATTATGTGTGAGAACTGCATGCTAACCATTTTGGCTGTTTGCTGTCTGCTATCTTGCAGGGTTGTGAAAATTCTAATAGGTGATAAAAATGCTGTAGTAACTTGAAGTAGAAAATTGCTGCAGCTTAATACAACTACCAGTTTTTATTTTAAGAATAAAGCAACCCCATGCAATGGCTTTCTTTGTGGCATTGCTAATTATGCTGACTAAAAGCATACTTTAAGAAACAATCTAGAAATATTGGCATCTAATATGAAACATTTTGGCACTGAGTTATCTAGTTCACTGCAAATGTACAATATGCCATAATTACAAATTAAAACTTGTTCAGCTTGGCCCAAGCTTACATTTACCTCATTGTTAAGAATAAATAGTTCAGTGTGTTAGAGTTTTGGCTGGATAGCCAGAGGTTGGGAGTTTGATTCCTCACTTTGTGTTCTAAAAGAGTCAGCTTGTGTGGCCTTGGGAAAGCGTCAGATTTTCAAAGTGCCCCCAAGAAGAAGGGACTGTTAAACCACTTCAGAGTATTTGTACCTAGAAAACCTTGCAAAGGTGACATCACCAAGTGGAAATTACTTAATGTCATGTAATTATTATTATCATGAATAAAACAAGTCAATTATATTTAACTTTATTAGTGAGAGCTTTGTGTGAATTTTTTCAGCTGTTTTGGAAAAAATGGCTGGGTAGAATAACTAGGCATTCAGACTGAAGTAAAAGAAGGATGAGGGAAGTAAAATATTTTTAACATGCACATCAAGAATTTTAGTAAGGCTGGGACATTGAGTTTGTTGTATATTATGCAGGTGAAGGATGAACTTTGTACATTGTACTAAATATAGTAGCCTGACTAAGTTTCCTCATTGTCATATTGAGTATGTGTTCAAGTTATCTATAATAGGAAATCTGGGAGTTCATTTAAAAAAAATAGAACATGATAGCCTGCTTTACTACTGCAGGCTATTGGTTGCAGAAGAAGTATGTGTTGTACAGGGCAAACACAGTCTACCATTGGCTACTTACATCTGAAATGAACATAGAAATAAAATTGCCATGATACCTAAAAGAAGAACAAGCATCCAGAAAGGTATTTCCCCCCAAGTTTAGTCACAAGGGAACTTGCTTGATACTTGAGAGAAAATAAAATGCAAATATAGATCAAATTTCATGTGGAAACAGAAGCACTGGCAATCATTTAATATTCTCTACAATACCATATGTCCCATTGCTGTGCAAATTTCTGGCATTCAGAAAAATAATCACCCAGATTGGTTTGATGAAAATGATGAGGAAATTGTAAAACATTTTGAACAAAAATATCAATTATGTAAATATCAGTTGAACAAATTGTTATATGTTGCCAAGTTGCCTCTGATTTATAGCCACCCTACAAGTGAGTGTTGTCAGGAAGGTCCTCAACAATCCTACTCAGCTCTTGTACACTGAAGCCTGTGGCATTCTTTATGTAGTCAGTCCATCTAGTATTTGGTCTTCCTTGTTTTCATATTGCCTTCTACCTTTTATAGTGGTACTGTCTTTTCCAGAGAATCTTGCCTTCTCATATTGTGTCCAAAGCTGGACAGACATCGTTTCAACATTTTGCCTCCCTAGTTAGTTCAGGTTTCATTTTGATTTAGGACCCACTTGTTCATCTTTCTGGCAGCCCAGAGTATCTGCCAAACTCTCATCAAACACATCATATGAATCACCCCCCCCCGCGGTTAGTTTTCTTAACTGTCCTGCTTTCACACCCATACATGATGATTGGAAATACAAGGATGTGGATGGTCTTGAACTTCGTTGACATATCTTTTCACTTGATTATCTTTTCTAATTCTTTTGTTGCTACGCTTTCCTAGTCACAGTCTTCTCCTGATGCCTTGGCTGCAGTTTCCCTTTGGAATGATGACCGCACATCAGAATCCCTATTTCTATTTCTATTCATAGTCAACATTAAAGTTATGTAGTTGTTCTGTAGTTGTGACTTTTGCCTTCTTAAGTACAGCTGTAATCCTGTTTTGGCACTTTCTTCTTTCACTTGTCAGCTGTTTATCCCCTAAGAGCTTATTATTAATGATTAATGTACTGGTACACTGACATACCAATTCCCTTGATATATTTATAGATGATTTTATTCATATTTGGTTTTATTATATAAACATGTATCTTTTTACTAAATACATCACTATAAGGTCTTATTGTATCAAATTTAATATTTTAATATCATGTAAGGTTTGGTTAACAACTGTAAATAAAGAATTCATTATTTTACTTTCCCTCAAAGTTGTTTCAAGTCATTGTTGCTTTCTGCCATTAAGATGGTGTCATCTGCATATCTTAAATAATTGATGTTTATTCCACCAATTGTAACTCCCCCTTCATCTGAATCTACTCTGGCGTTCCATATGATACATTCTGTGAACATAGTGAACAAATAAGGGAATACAATACACCCTGACTGAACGCCTTTGCCTACATGAAACCATTCTGTTTCTCTATATTTTTCTATAATGGTATTTTCTTAAACATGCTACAATTGCCAGTAAAGCTGCTTTCATCAAAATTTGTCGCAGCTGCAGTTTGAACTGTGAGACTAGGAACTGTCTAGGAGGAACACTAAGGAAGTTCGGGACCTTTCTGATTGTAGAGAAACAAATAAAATGTTTAAGCAATCAAAATTAACTGTGGCTGCCAACCTGTAGGTATCTTGAATTTCCTCAGCTCCAGCTGATCAGTACTAATGGGAAAGTCAAAGGTTTTGTAAAAATAAGCACAGCATTTCCAAAATGTGTTGAATAGACCATCTGAAATAAGTGAGGAGGCAATTGTTAGGCTGCTAGATGTATCAATCAACAATTTTATGAGTTCTGCCCTCCCAACTCCCCCCACTGGGAGAATCACAAAAGGCCATTAACCAACTTTCCAATGGAAAAGCCCTTGCAATTTCAGCAAAGAGGTAGCAATAAACGTTTCCAGCCATTTACACACCTATTTCAAGATATGAGGACACAAGGCAAAATCCTCCAGGATTTCAAAGAGGCAGAAGTTGTCTGCTTTTATAAAGAATTTGGGCCTCTTACCAGAAACTCGGTGTTTTCCAGAAGCAACAAGAGACTGTTGACATGATCTTTGCTGCTCAAAAGTTACATGAAAAACATCAAGAGTAGCACATCAAGCTCTACACAACTTTCACAGATCTGAAGTAAAGCTTTTGACATGACATGCAGGAATGTTCTATGAAAAATCATGAAGATATTTGGATGTCCTGAGAGATTTGCAAAGGCTTTACAAGAATTCTGTGTTGGTATGAAAGTTCACATTGTTTCTAATCCTTTTCTTATTAAAATGGCATAAAGCAAGCTGTGTCTTCCTCCATATCTCTTCAGTCTCAAGTTTTCAGTGAACTCAGGGAGATTTACAGGGAAGAAAACCCTGGTGTTGACCTTGAGTCACTGACGGGAAACTTGAATCTGTGGCATTTTCAGGCTATGACTGAAATCTCATTTTGCACAGTGAATTTGGTCTTTGCCAATTATTGTGCTTCTAATGAAGCCACACTTCTGGTTATGCAAAGGTGTTGTCATTAACAGACTCAGTAACAATTTTGGCTTGAAAATTATTCAGCATTGATAACATGATGAGATACTAACCTCCTTTGGGTGTAGGTTATAACGGAACAGTTCTGAAGGTGTATGGACACCTTTCTGCAGTGGAGAAGGTCGAATATTGTATAAGTACTGTCTCCCATTGCTTTCTCATTGATGATAAAATGGCCCCATAAATTTCTCAAGACAGTATTGTCTTTGGAGTGTTTGATCCTTCTTGGACTCAGTTTTTTGTTAAGCTGAAGATTTACAAAGTTGGTCTGTCCTCTCTTCACTTTATGGAGCGATGACTTGGGTCATCTTTCATTTTACAGGTCATCAGAGAATTGTCAACATCAAGTGAAAGAATAAAGTCCTTGACACTGCATTCCCTCTATAATTTTTGTGGAAGCCTCGTCCCATGCACATCACCCAGTGAACAAAATGTCCAATATTTTTATGATTTTGAAACAATGACAACTTTGTTGGGCTGACCATGTTGTCAGGATGTCAGATGATCATCTCCCAAAAGAGTATCTTGAATGGAGTGCTTTCTGCAGGAACATGCTTGATTACATCATTAGAGAAAGAAACAATTCAAGGACATACTGAAGACAAATTTGAAAGAGTTTAATATTGATCTCACCAAAAGAAATGTCTGACAAAACACCATCAAAAAGAGGCTGAAAAATTGAATGAGAACGCATCAGTAATATACAAATAAAGAGAGAAATGAAAAAGCAAGGATGTAACATCTCAGTAGCCCAACCAATCCAGGACCAGCTAATCTGACCCTATTGTTTCAGGCTAGTATTGGGCTACTTAGTCATTTGAGTATCCATCAGTGTGTTATTGCTCAATCTTAACTTCACTTTTTCTTAAATGATGGATGTGATCTTCTTTGCAGATGATATGTTTCTATCTGCAGCATTATTGTGTGCTATAATTCCCATGCCCCTCTTGCTGGAATACCTACTGACATATGCTACATAGTACTGGCATGTAGAGCATTTTTTAATATTGTGACAATAATTGGCTGCAAAAACCTTCCCAGCACAGTTGTGTTGTTTAGTACAATAGCCTTGAGTAAAATATTTATATCTTAAAATGATTCTGTGTCAGATGTATCAAAAGCTAAAAATGGCTTTAATTGGGGTTTGATCTGAATACCTCATTAAAATGTTTTTCTCATCCCAGGTTTTCTCCTGTTAAAATGGAAAAGAACCTAATTTCCACACTTAGACAAGCTCTGTCAGGCACCCCTGAGATTGGTAGCAGCCTTCATGGTGACAATAGCTTACGTAGTTTTATGAACATGGATGTGGAGTTGGGTGTCCAGTATTACCTTAACCTAGAAGAGAGGAGATCTAATCTGTACCCAGGGTTTAAATTGTCAAGGCTTCTGAAGATGAGAGCTAGCACATGTAACTGAACCCAAAGATGAATAGGTACCTGCTGGAGATTGAATAGTACTGAGATGAAACCTTCTGACACCCCCTCCAGCTATCACTATGCTTTGAACATGTACATGTATTCAGGTATTCTTACATTTAGAAAAGCAGTGCTTGAATACCATAGCTACCAGTGCCACTACCAGGGTATGTGATTTCTGGGACTTGTGGTTGTCTTCTTGTGGTTGTTTCTAAGGTACTTCCAAACTCTGCTTTTGGACAGTCTCATGCAGTCTATTAAGACAATTTAGTCTGTGATATCTAATTCTGTGTGCACCTGGCCAGATTTGCCATCTTAAGGCAATGATAAAAAGCATACCTGATAAAAAGCACTCCCAATAAGTCCCATCACTTGAGCATCCAAAACTTCAGGGATCATCTTAAAGTTACAAACGTGACTCTTCAAGGAGAGTATAAATCCCTTTAAAATAGCTATATCCCTAGCCCATTAATATTCTTCTCCTCAGTACAGTACTACTTTATGACCTAGATAAAGCTTAATCTTACTGCACCTACAAATCTTTCAGTAGTGTAGTTCAGGTAGACAAATCAATATACAGTATGTTTTGAGGTGATAATCTCAAGCTATGTGATAGGAAAGGGGAAAGAAATCCCAATAGTTTCTTATTGAGAATTTATTCCCATTAGGTATGCTTCTGTAAATATGTTCCCTCTCCATTTCCTTTTTACTGGATTTTAGAATGATACTTAACGTATTTGAGCAAGTGACAGAATATTTGGGAAAGCATTCCACTTAACTGGTAGCTAATGTTTTTAAACTAATGGGTCATAATTCTTAAGCATCATAGTGGGATCATCTGTGTGTTCTTCCCAACACATTTTAGTAGAAATTTGGAACTCTTTGGATTATATCTTAAGTGTGACAAAGAATTTGATCCCATAAGCTTGGAGGCAGACTGTAAGACAGTGTTCCTCACTCCCATTTCAGTATTAAATGCTTATCTTTGAAAATTAACTCTAGTGAAATTTGCTATCTGGAATTGTATGTTTGTCCTCCAGGTGGCACTATATATATATTTTAATTTGAACTGTCTGGCAATGTGAGAATTTTCTGTGCATTTAATTGACGATAATTGATCCAATTTGGAGTTACCTGTTCCTTTTATTATATTTTTCATTTATTTTCGTGAATCTGCTTGAGTAGACTAGGTACAAATCAAATATTTTCTTAATTTTTTTTGAAATTTAAATTTGCTGAATAGTTATTAGGAACAACAACAAAAAGGAACACCCAGTCCTCGTTTTAATTCCTGGCCTGGGGTTAGCTGATTGGTAGTTATCTGTCTGTGGAGCCAGAGGTTGGAAGCTCCACCCTCCACTATGCCTCCTTGAACAGGGGCTGGTCTTAATGATCTATAGTAGTGACGGCAAACCTTTTAAAGACTGAGTGCCCAAACCGCCATTCAAAACCCACAAATTTTTCACAAAGTGCCAATGCAGCAATTTAACCTGAATACAGGTAGCTGTGAAGGGGCGATGTCAGGTGCCCACGGAAAGGGCTCTGAGTGCCACCTTTGGCACCCGTACCATAGGTTCACCAACACTGATCTAGAGGGAGCCGTTCAACTCTGCAGTTCTAAGATGAAGATGATGATCAGATAGAATATAATGACAAATGACTTCTAGGCACACTCAGGTAAAATAATTGACAATTAAGGATAGCATATTAAGCAGGTTAAGTACTTTTGATAGTGGCTTCAAAAACAGTTTATGAACTCTCTAACATCCTGGTTAGGCTGCTGTGGTACTCTTCCCTTCCAAAATTGCATAAGAACCTGATTATTGTGTTTTGCAAATTAAAAAAATAATTTATTTATATTTGTATAAACAAAAGTGTAGAGACAAATAGAAGATTTAAAAAAATCCTTGAAGTTAATTTACCAAAATAATGCATGATAGTGGACAGAAAATACTGAATTATTTTCAAGTTAAAAGTGATTTCCATTTCATGTCTAGAAATGTCTTTAAAAAAATTATAAAACAGTTGAAGGTTTTAGTGGATATATATCACACTTCTGATATAAAATCATACAAATGCATCAGATTATTCCCTCTGATGTGTGTACCTCTATGTCAAAAAGTATTGCCTCAGAATCTCTTATAAATTGCAATGGAAAAATCCAGTCAAAGCTTTGAAGCTTGTCTTTTTTCACTTTACAACTGAAAGTGAGTTATATCCATAATGCCCAAATGTGGGTGGCCTTATTTACATATTATGTAAATTGGAGGAGCTAATTATGCAGGAGACTTGCTATATTAGCATATCTTATCTGCATAATTTTTGGCTAGTTCTTTGCCAGTGGGAGTTAAAAATGAATAAATCAAAGTTTTCCTACATATTTTTCTTTGTGCTATAGTCATAGGCATCCTAACTGTAGATCTGTTTCCTATCCTGTTGTGCTTCAAATATTGTGCACACCTATTAACCACAGCCCACATGGACAATGGTCAGAGATAACGGAGATTGTATTCCAACAAAATCCAGGGGTCCACAGAACCCTCTATTTTCCCCAGCCCAAGCTATTGATATATCAGAAGTAGCATGATGAATCCTGAATAAATTGACCCAGGTGTTTTCTGGCAGTGTTGCTTGAACAGAAGGAATGTTTGAGTAGTTATCAATTTTGCAGGTGACCTACAATTTACTGAGATATGAATTCAATGCAGAATGAAGAAGTATCAGACATATGTTAATACCTTGGTTTAACATGCTTATAAACTAAAACACTTTGGAAACTCAGATAAGTCGTTCTGGAGCCCTATAGAACACATACTGTACACACAAAGTGCAAAAACTCACATAAGAAGTTGTTTATAATTCCATGTCCACACCATGGTTTAAGCACCTGACTGTGGAATCTGCTCTGCTTGGGACTAACAACTGGATTTTTCTCTGGAGTTTTAATGTGACAATAATAAAATATTATTTGTAGCCCTATACACACATTAGCTGCCCCGTGACTAGAAAGGGTTTGAAAAAATAAGAAAGGCTATTGGAAACAAATTCAAGAAATAATATAAAGAAAAATACAACAAACCCCTAACCTGCACTCAGCTTTGAAAACATTCCTGGCTGTGCAAGGGAGACCTCCATTCCTCTCTCCTTCCTCTGCTTTGGATACTTGCCTGAGATGAAACATTCCAGACAAACCCCCCATAATCCACCAGGGAGGGGGGAGAGAGAGAGAGAGAGAGACAGACTGCTGGCTCACTTGCAATCATTTGACCTGCTCCAGTGCTTGTATTGTAAGATATTGCTTGTTGATCAAGGCAAAATTTAAAAGAAATGTTTGCTTGTCTTGCAGAATGCTCTTAAACCAAGGTACTTGTATAATGCGTAACCTGCATAATTAAACTGTAAACCGCCCAGAGACTACTTGAAGTGGTATGGGACGGTATATAAGCAGAACACTTTGCTTTTGCTTTGCTTGTAAACAAAGGTACTGTATTACTGTATACCATTAAGACTGATTGGTAGCTCTGTACATTAATGGACTCCTCCAACCAGTGCTACAGGAACTAAAAAGTTTCCATAAACCTAGCAAATACTAGTGTGGGCATTGTTGTGGAACAATCTCAATATTGTCATCAAAGACAATATCTAATGGAGTTATTGGTGTTATGCATAACATAATTACGCACAGGAATCTGAGAGAACATTGTCCAACTCTAAATTTTGCTTTCAGGATTTATTTATTTATTTATTTATTTATTTATTTATTTATTTATTTATTTATTTATTTATTTCTATACCACCCATCTTCCAGAAGGAACTCTGGGCACTTTACAATCAAAACAATGTAAGAGAAGTATCTATTGTATTAACCATCAATACAGTCACTATTGTGATTTCTGGATACTTGAACTACATCAAACCATATGCTATCAATGCACCTAGATATGTAAGAGACACTGTAGCCTACTCCTGATGCCCCAGACAACACCATATGAATGTAGAAGCCCTCTGTACCAACATCCCTTACAGGGAATAACAGCAGGCCATCAGAAATATCTTTCAAAATGAGAACACAGCCCACATTCACTACCCTCTGTGACTTTTCTGGCTCTCGCACACACTATTTTACCTTTGACAGTGGCATCTATCTCCAGAGTAATGGAGCTACAGTGGGTCCCAGCTTCCTTCCTGAGCACACCACAAAATCTATTGTCTATAACACTACTTCCCCACTACTAGCTTGCTGGCCATAGTTTCTGGGAGTTGCAGTCCAAGTGCATCTGTGTTACCCAACATTGGGAACCACCGGTATTCTGCCAGGCCCTTAGATATAATTGTATATTATAGAGGCTCCTGACTAGAGGTGTAAATTTTATAGGAACTGTGGAAAAACTGTTCTTGGTCTGTAACTCGCAGATACCCTTGCCAGCACAACTAACGGTGAAGGCTTCTGGGAAGGAACCGTGGTCTAAGAACATCTGGTTGCATGTGTTTCTGAAAATGTTACATCTTGTAACTCTGAGATCTACAAAAGGCATTTCCCAGATCATGCTATCTAATCAATATATGGTTAAACAAGAAATTAACCAGGCAAGACAAATACAGTGGTACCTTGTATAAAGGAATTAATTCGTTCCAAATGAAATTATGTTAAGCAAATTTTCCTTTATACAAATTCCCATAGGAATGCATTGAAAATGGAGTGATCCAATTTTTATGTTGTACGGATTTGCCCCATAGGTGATTATGTTAAGCAAATTTCCCCTATCTCCGGAATTTTTATGTTATACAATTTTTATGTTATACAAGCTGTTTGTTATACAAGGGTCCACTGTACACCAAACAACCTATTGCAAGACAGACCCAGAAGTGAAAATGACTGGATAATACAAGGTATGACCTTCAGCCCACAAATGATATCACTGACACATGTCATAAATCTTCAGTTCATTACTGTTAAGAATACTTCATTTGCCCAAGCCCTTGGTGGCAGGCCTGTTTTTGTTTATAAACAACCTACAAATCTCAAGTACCTAATGTCACACAGTAGACTACACAACACTGATACAGAGATGGGCACTAACCTGATACAAATTGAGATGCTGGCTCTGTCCCCACATCTGCTCTGGCAAGAAAAGCCGGATACAACATCAAGAACAGGTTTACTTGTTCTCCTGCTAATATGGTCTGTGTCATCCTTTACCAGCAGTATTCTTTTAAACTCTACATAGGACAATCATATTAATTTCTATGAATAGGAGTTCATGTACATAAATGTGACATCAAGAATGACAACACAGAAACATGCTTCAGAACATTTCAGTCTATATGGGCACTCTGAATGTTCTGAAAGTCATTGTTTGGGGGAGGGGGTGAAGACTTCAAAATCACGCCAGAAAATAAATATCTGATAAGGTGTACAATTCGTCCCAAAATGACAACAATAAACAAACAAATCAAAAACCCATCCCATTTGTATCTGCTTCTGTATTGCCAGTAGGAAAAAGGATGCCATGCGTTACATAGCAAAGAGCAGCATGAATGTTGTCAGGATCAATGGTAGCAGTCAAGATAGTCTACAGTAGACCCTCTTGTGCTCACTATCATTCTCAAAGTGACACCAACTTAGGGAAAATCCTAGAAGCTGACTTCTTTTGTTAACCACTTTTCACCCAAACACAGAGCAGTTGTCAGGGCTGCTTTTTGACAAGTGTGTATGATAGTGAGCACAAGAGGATATCTGACAGACCATCTTGTTTGCTGCCATTGGAACTATCAGCATTCAAGCTGTCCTTGGCTATATAAAGCTTGGCATCCTTTTTTAAACTTGCAATATTTCCTGGCATTTTGAATCATGGATGCAGAATCACAGTATCCCACATTCGTGAACCAGAGAGGGTTTCTGTGTATGTATGTATTTAAGACACACATACACAATTCTTTGTCATCTGCAAATCTGATAAGTACTCCTTCCTCTTATTCATTCAAGTCATCAATAAAAATGTTGAAGGGCCCAGGACTGAGCCTTCTGGTATCCACTTGCTACTAATACTGTGACCAGCCCTGCTTGGCTAATCACTCTTTTTCACTGGCTGTTTCCTCTCCCGGGGTTAATTTTAAGCCTCCAAAACATTTGAGTCAAGCAGTTTTAATGTAAAACAATAAAATAAGTTCTTTATTCATAAACTTATAGTTATAGAGCACATTCTTAAATTACAAATTACAAAGTTATTTCATTCTACATTTCTGTATTTTGAAACCCACACTTCCTATATTTAGTACTATTTAATTTATACTTTCAGTTCTTCAGCAACCTTCAGTTCTACAACATGTTTCTTCCTACCTCCACCTCCTTCACAAGTGCTGTCTCTCAGCTGCTTACTGCTCTAAACCGACTGTTTTTAACCAATGTCCTCTCTTATTCTCCCTGGAAAGTCTTGATTGACTCTCCACTGGCACACGATTGTCCAATCAGCCATTTTCCTTGTTGACAGGTAAATTTTGATACCGATTCTATCAGTTACCTCCCCCAGTTTGAGAATGAGCCATTGATAAGCACTGTCTGAATATACAGTATTCTATAACAAACTTTGTGTCCACTTGATAGTTGCTCTATCCAGCCCATGCTTAATTAATTTGCTAATCAGAATATCATGGGGGCACTACGTCAAAGGCTTTGCTGAAGCCAAGTTATACTATTATGTCTACACAGTATTCCCACAGTACACTAGAGAGGTTACTTGATTTAGAAAATGAGAAAATATTAGTATTACAGGAACAGAAAAATATAATCACCTTCCTTTTATAATATTTATGCAAAACATTGTAGAGCATGTTGGCAGGGCTGATGAATGCAGGCCAGGCAAATGGGTGTGCTAATGAAGTGTGCTGTTCCTAACCTTTCTTTCTCTAGTCAGGTGCAGACTTGTTTTTCTGGTTTTGTTCCTCTGGGTGGCATCTATATCTTCAGGAGAAAATTCCTTATAGCATAGTTGGCTGAACAGTGACAGTTTACTTCAGGCTGTTGAAGTGAATTAACTGTGGGGAATGGTTTAATTTTATTAGTTTCCTTTTTGTAGAGAGAGCAAGTGCAGCTGCCTTGTTTAGCTCCTTTCTCTAACACTCTGTATTTGTACTGCCCGAATGTTCTGTTTCAAATAAAAAACATTGCATAGTTAACACTCAATTTGATTTATAGTAACTGCAGCATTAGACATCCTTTGTTCTCGATTTTTCTGTTCTCACAATAGTTCAGATTCTATATTTCCTAAAATTGAAATACTCTGTTAGTATCTTGTAAGTAATTTTCATTATGAAGCTACACTACTTTTTATTGGCTTTTAAGAACAAGAGGGTGTTATCATATGCTGAAGGAAATATAAGCTTTACAGAAGTATTTTAAAGTCTGGTTTAAGTCTAAATTTATGGATTAGTGCTTTGAAGCAATGGCTTCCTAAAAGCCTGAGTAGGGGCAGCTCTATTAGAAGACAAGATGCATTATAACATGTTGTTGCTTGTCATATTTGCAGCTGTATTGGGAGCGGGGGGCATACATTTCCTTTTTTCATTGGTAGTTGTTTTCCATTTAAGTCTGTTTTATGGATAGATCTGTCTTGTCTTTTAGTTTAAGCATGTTATTATTTTGTTTATATATTAAAGTGAAATGAACAAAGAAGTCTGTTTTCTGAAGCACTCCAAAATGATGTCTAATAGCGTGTGACTGTTATGCAAATATTCATCTGTAGGGATGAGAAAAGGCATTGGAACGTGGCTAGTGCGCTAGTGAGGTCTAAATCAAATCTCTTGAGGTTGGGAGGGGGAGGAAGGCGCGACTTGCCATTTGATACAGTCCTCGAGTCCAAATGGCATATTGACTTCCAAGTCACTCCATTTAGTCAAGACCATTCCACTATCAATTTCTAGTATTATGAAGTGTCTTAATGAACATGCCACAGGATATTGGCAAATTGAACACCATACCTGCTCTTCTAGAGAGGAAAGACAAATGAAATTATCTTTATGCCTCTACTAGATCACTGCTGATTACTTTTGTTGTTGTTGTTGTTGTTGTTGTTGTTGTTATCACACATCTTACTACGCTGGATTTTGTATTACAAATCACTAGTCAAATGCTTCCCAAGCGTTTAGGACTACGTGATGTATTGGCGAATTATGCGAGCAGATCCCAGTAAGGTGGCTTTCTGCAGCTGACTGATGGTGACTTTGTCAACTTCAATTTCTTCTAAATACTTGCTTAAGTCTTTAGGCACCACACCCAGCGTGCCGATTACCACTGGGACCTCCTGCACCAGTTTATGCCAGAGTCTCTGAAGTTCAATTTTCAGATCCTGATATCAGGTAATTTTTTCAAGTTGTTTCTCAGTGACTCTGTTATCACCTGGTATAGCAACATCAATGATTTCACTTTCTTCACCACAATCACAATATCTGGGGTATTATGCTCCAGATGAGCATTGTCTAGATTTGGACATGACTAGTACACATGTGCAGGGGAAACTTTACCTTTTAAATCTCTCCTTCCACATAGGAGGGGGAAGTGTTGAATTTGCCAATATCTTGAACTTTCAGCATCTGCCTGTTTTGGGCAGCATAACAGATACATTTTAGCCCTACAGCATCAGCATCACCCCCCGAAAGATCTTGACAAGGAGCCTGGCCTTCTTGGTGGCCGCCCCTCAGTTGTGGAACACCCTCCCTGCTGATATCCATCAGGCACCCTCACTTGTAGCATTTAAACACCAGTTGAAAACTTGACTATTCAAGATGGCTTACTCCCAATTCTACAAGCAATTGACGCATGTGAATCTACTAATGCTCCACTAATTTTGAACTGGACACCATAGCCCTATTGTCCTGTCTTTACTTTCTTTTATTTTTATTCTTTGCTGCCTACTTTTCAGTCTGTGACATTAGATGTCGTTTATACATGGCAGTGGTTGTATTTTTGTTTTGTTTTGTTTTATTTTTTGGATCCTGATGTGTTTATATGTTAGAGTTTATGCTAATGCTAGCTTGATTTAATTTAATGTGATTTTATTTCTGTTTGAGGGATTTTATTTATTCACATTGTACTTTTCTTGTATTTTATAACTTTGTAAACCACCCAGAGTGGCCTCTTGGCCAGATGGTCATACAGTATATAAATCAAATAAATAAATAAATAAATAAATAAATACTCATTTCTCTCCTGGTAAACTTTATAGCTGTAGATAGTATATGACTAAATAGAAGGTCCATATGCAGTGTTGTCCATTGCAGATGCTTTACTACTCCATATTTTAAAAGGGTTTCCTTCAAAAATACAAGCAGACAACTCTGTTTAGAGTGGTTTTAAGAATGCTCCTTTGGGATAAAAGTCATTTTAGATTTTATCTTTATGTATAGCAAAAAAAAAAAATGCACTGTGAAGCCGTACACAAAATGAGGCTTTTCCTCTCAAATTAATAAAAATGTTTCGCAGCTCAGAAAGCCACAGAGTCTATCATGGTGTCCAATAGACTTTGAAGGCACTTCGTTCTGCTTTTCCTTTTCTTCTGTATAAGTAGGTTTCTTTGAAGTGTACTCTCCCAGTGCATATTTTTTCAGCCAACGTGTTAAGTCTTCCCAGCCTTTGTTCTTCCTGTCTAGCCCTAGAACTTCTTTTGCATTGTGGTGACCTTGATTGACACTGCATTTGTGGAAGCTAATAAGCTGGAGTTCAGAAACATTGGCCTGCCCTTGAAGTTGAAGGTCAGCTGCTGTGAAATAAATGTTCACTGTATTGCAAGGTGGAAAAGAAAATGAGAGGACAGTTATTCCAGTATAATAAATAAAAGACACCAGGTGAGAGGTCAAAATAAATTAATGGTTTTTGTTTAGGGCAACACTCTTTTACTCCTATGGGAACTGACTAGAGCAAGGTGGAGATTTAAATCCTAATAGATGTTGCCAAGCTGTTATTTTCACCTAATCTTATTTGTCTATTTTGTAGGGCATGACAGAATACAGCATTACTACTTGGTGTTCATGTTAATTCTTCTTGGTGGAAATCCTTGTTAGGTCCAGCAGCCCCAAAGTGTAGACTGTTTAGCCAGGACAACTCACATTGCTCGGGGTGCGCTATAAGGAGGCTAGTCTATATTGCAACTAATGTTGATATGTAGCTGCTAGCTCACATATGAGAATTATATAAATCCCCTTATAGAAAGGAAATCTGCATGATGAGTTTTTTAAGCGAATAACATGTACTACTTTCCCACTTCCTTTCTAAACATCTGCAGATTAAAACTAGTTGATTTTAAGGCTGCTTAACAGTGGTTTTGGCTAGCTCCCGTATTGTTCTGTAACTATATTTTTATGGCAGTTCTTTTGTGCACTTTTTGCACATATAGAATGTTATTTTCAGAAATGGCAACTCAACTCCACCCTGTAAAGTGTAATTTCACTGTAGATTTATATAAAGTCATGATACTGTGTGCATTTTTAAAATAGTGTATACAATACTTTGAGAGATTTTGTTCTGTTTCCAGTGCTTTCCTCTCTTTCTTCTCTTGCTTCTGTAATAAAGTATAAATGAATATTTCTAGGTGTTCAGCATAATGATGGAACTAGATATACATAAGCAATATTTTTAACACATAGCATTTTCTGCTGAGAATGCCTTATGTTCTACCCAAAGTTCTATTATATCTCCAAACCTTAAATAAATCTTCACCTTGAACAACAAAAATATTGTATTAGTAGGAAATCTAACAAGCTTGTTTGGAAAAGAGTAATGTAACAAGCTAGATGACAGTACTGTTGAATATGTTATGTTATTTGACAGTTTGTCAGTGAGTGATTTATAAAATTTTGCTGTTCAGATCTATTTTTGGAATTAACTGGAATAATTATTTTGACCTATTTCTGATCATAAGAGTAAATGAATGTAATGATAGTCAAGAGAAGTGATTTTCATGTCATGTTTTGGGGAGGGACTTTGGCTAAGTGGGCAGAGCACATATATTCCCTAAAACAGTACTGCTATAAAGGAACAAATAGTTGGGCTTGATATAAACAAGCATGAAAGGGTAGGTTGGACTTCAACCAATTTTCAGTGCTTTTGATCAAAGGCATTCAGTGACTACACGTTGGATTCCTTTTCACCATGACTTCCATTATGGGATGGCATTTCTGTCATTCAATAGAGAAAATGCAACTCCATTAACCTGCTAGAAGAAAAAGGCTGCATAGTTGAAAACCAGTGGTTGGGAGGTTGTCTGCCCAGAGCCTTGTTCTTGCCATTTTTCATTAACCAGTCTCCTCAGTATGTTTCTTAGTTTTGCCTTAGCTGTCCACTTATGTTTTCTCCTCATGTCTCCCTTTTTTCTAATGCCTGCCACCCACTCCCATATATAATTTTGTTCCACATTATTTGAAGAAAATAATCTTTAGTGATTGATATTGATAATGAAGATAGCATATGCAATCAGGTATCTATCTGGAAAATCTGTATCTATAGAGATTGGATTTTGTCTTTTCTTCTTTCTTTTAGATTTTAGCATCAGACACCAGCTACTGTGAAACCCACACTGTTCAATGTGATGATTATTTGGATTTTCATAAAGTGATGTAAAAGCAAAGTGTTCTGCTTACAGACTGCCCCATAGCACATAAAGCACTCTCTAGGCAGTTCACAATTTATTTATGCAAGCTACGCATTGCCCCCTCTCCCTGTGAGCTGGGTACTGATTTTACCAACCTCGGAAGGATGGAAGGCCGAGTCATCCACAAGCCGGCTACCTGGGATTGAACCCCAGGTTGTGAGCATAGTTATAGCTGCTGTACAACTGTTTAACCACTGTGCCATGGAGGCTCATGAAGTGATGTAATATATTAAGCACTGCACATATGTTTTCAAAAAGGTAAGACTATCAAAGGAGTTATTGAATAGAAGGAATCTGGGTCATGAACATCAGAGGTAAAGTGGACAGAAATTTCAAACCTTCTGCAGTATCTTTGTACAAATGTACAAATATTTTCCAGAAGAGAGATTGTTGTTGTTTTTACATCTGATGTACATCATATTGAGGATGGATATGCATAAATAAGAAGTACTGCAGATATTGTCCTGTAACTATATTTGACTCTTAACAAATATGTTGCATCTGTGGATAAGGTAGAATAGAAGAAGAAAAATAAGAAAGGTTGAAATCAAATTACAGAACGTGTTTTTTTTTAAATACTAGCCATTAGTTTAAAATTTTGGCTATGCTACCCTTCCCCTGTTGGTCATATGCTGCCTATCATCCATAGAAAGTCTGGCCTTGAGTGTAGCAACCCGTTCTGGCTATGAGCCCAATGGCTTTGGCCATCTGCTGTTCAGTTATCTGTTAGCAAATTCCCTGTTTAATTATCTGCTGGCTGACTTCCACTTGTATTATGCCTGAAGGCTCTGGCCCGGTACTTTATTGTCCTTTCAGGTCCACCTGATCTTTGTTCCATTTGACTTCCTCTTTTTCCATCTGGTCTGTTCCAAACAGGATTTGATTGAACGTTGCAGTCATGTTTTGGAGAGAGGCTAATAAGAAAAGGGGCAGTTGAGCATTCAAGCATCATTTGATGTTGCAGCTTCAACAGTAGCACCTGCTTTACAAGAAATCTTACTAAATGGTAGTATTAAGGCTCAAAGTATAAGATCTGCTTGAGTGTTGTATTAACCATTGACATTAAAGTTGAGATAACTGATTTTTATAGCACGTACAAGTTTTTGTACAGCCATGTAATAGGACTAGAATGGCTGGCACTTCATACAGCTCAAAATAGGGATTTGTTGTTGTTGTAATTGGCATGCAATTTCCATTTTGCCAACAGCTGCCATCCCATCTCTGTTTCTGAAGTTAAGTTGAAGCCTTATTTGACTGCTTTGTCTACAGCCTCCCAATTTGTCTTTTCACATACCCAACACACTGTCTGCTGCTCATAACATAGGTGGGATGTGGAAGAAATAGTGTTCTGTGGTCGCAGAATACCTTGTCAAACAGCAGTAAGTCTGGGACAAAAAGAAGAAAAATAAAACTAGAAGTCACCTGAAGGTCCACTTCCTAGTTTCATAAAGCCCAGCAGGGGCAAAGGAAGTATGGCATGGTTGCCCCATATTCAACACACTTGGCATCACTGGTCTTCTTCTTCAAGTGCCATGTCCTCGTAGAACATTGGCAATCAGTAGCCTGAACTGGTTTCTATCTGAAGCTGTTCTGTATAGAGCAGCTCTGCTCACTGCGGACCATTGGCTTAAGTTCTTAAGCCAGAATGTTGCTCTACGCCCCCACCATGCTTTTCATCTATTTTTCCTTGAAGGATAACCTGTAGCACATGGTATCTCTCATTGCGCATTATGAGTCCGAAATATTGCAATTTTCTTCTCTTTATGGTATTGAGGATTTCTAGCTTTTTATTCATGCACTGTAATACAGCCACATTAGTGACTCTGGCTGTCCATGGTATCTTCAGAATTTGTCTGTACTTCCATATTTCAAATGCTTCCATCTTCCTGCACAATGTGTCTGTAAGGGTCCAAGTTTCAACACCATAGAGAAGTATATGCTGAATACATAGGATTGAAATATTCAAGTATAAAGATAGATAAGTACAGGTTTGTCAACACTTTCCTCATTTTCTGTAAGGAATTTCTAGCTTGTTCAATTCTACAATGGATTTCACATGAAGGGTCCCAGTTATCCTTGACATACCACCCCAAGTACAGTGGTACCTCTGATAATGAATTTAATTCATTCTCAGATGCAATTTGTTATCCGAAATGTGGTTTCCCATTGAAATGAATCGGAAACCAATTAACCCATTCCAGAGGTCTGAAAAAAGGGGGACTGGTCCCCCCCAGACCTCTTTATAAAGTGCACTTTAAAGACATGCAGTGCTGGAACACCCTCCATAGAACCTCCCCAAAAAAAAAGTGCAATGCAAACATCCCATTTTCTCCGGTTACAGGTATAAAAGTATCTGGGCCTGCTAGAGCAGAGGGGGAGGAGACAGAAGGAAAGCAAATTTCCACCATTGAGGGCAGCTGGAGAACAGAAAGCAAGCCCAATAACTCATCCCATCTTCTCTGGTTACAGGTATAAAAGGCTGTGGGTCTGCCAAAGGCAATGCCTCTAGTGCACGCCTCTGCTGTGCGCAAACTGTGGCGCTAAGTGCACACTTATTGCCGCACTTTGTGCAGCAGTTGGGACCACAGATATTGCTTGAATTCAGAGGTTAATAATAATAATAATAATAATAATAATAATAATAATAATAATAATAATAATAAGCAAGATTATAAGGGCAAACCTATTGTTACTGTTCCGGTTAAGGGAAGATATGGCCATTATAAAGTTCCTCAACATTACATAAACATAAGAAGGGATGAGTGCAGGGTATTAGTGACTCCTAAGGTATCTACACATTTAAATTGCTCTGCTCTCCAAACCCCAGCTCTTCTCACCACTCCATTTTAAAATTGAAAGCAATGGAAATGGACAGGAAAAAGGAAACCTCAGCTCCCTACCTTACCAAGCTCAAAAGGTCCCCTTAGCACAAAAAAAAAGAGGGGTTCCGAATGGCTCCAAAACATCATGGGGGGGAAAACGCTCTAACTCCTCCCACCTCTCCACAAACTATGGGGGTGCAATACATTCTGGGTATACTTTTCCCCCCGAGGCATGATGAAACATTAGTTATACGAGGCAGCCCATAGGAAACATGCGTTATCCGAGGCAGCCATATACCCAGAAATTTCCACTCACTATCTGAAAAAATTGTTATCAGGGGCATTTATTATGCATGGTATTATTGTATTTATAAGATGATACTCTCTAAATTATATCACTGCCAATCTTGAGAAGGTTCTGTGAACCATTTTGTTTTTTACTGATAACCATCCATTTTTTCTTCACATTAAATTGCAATCCCATGCCAGTGTTTTCTGCAGCAACAGAATCGAATAATCCTTGCAAATCTGCCAGACTTCTTGTAAGCAGGACAGTGTCGTCAGCGTATCTTATTAACAAGAACTCCATTCACTTTCACACCTTGGTTCTTTCCTTCGAGAGCATCCTGGGAAATTCTTTCTGAATAGATATTAAAAAGTAGAGGTGAGGGAATACAATCTTGATGAAAACCTTTCATAATTGACACCTCTTCTGATATCTGGCCATCTATCTGGACACCAGCACGCTGACTCCAATGCAAATTCCCAATGAATCCGACATCATGATTTTCCAGGCCCAGTTCTTTAAGAATATTAATAAGTTTATCATGTTTAACTGTCAAGTGTTTTTTCAAAATCAATGAAGCAAACAAAAACATCAACATTGACACTGAGACTTCTCTAAACTAGTATTTAAAGACTAAATAATGCCTACTGAGTTCCAAATCAATTCCTGAACCCAAATTGGGTATCTCCACTGCTCTCTTCACACTTCTGATATATTCTTAAATGCAGGATTTTTAAAAATAACTTCAGGATGTGACTCATCAAACACTATTAATTACAACTTTTTGCATTAGGTTTCTTTGGAGGTGTTATAAAAGTGAATTTGAGCCAGTCCTATGGGATGGTTCCACTTCTATAGATGTGTGTGTGTGTGTTGTGTCATTACAGTCGTGACTGACTGTCCGTGACTCCATGTCCATGGAGTTTTCTTGGCAGGAGTACTGGAGTAGCTTGCTAGTTCCTACTCCAGGTGCCTACAGCACCTGGTATTCCCTGGTGGGCGTCCATCCAAGTACTAACCAGGGCCGACCCTGCTTAGGTTCCGAAATCAAGCGAGATCGGATACTGTTGTATAAATCGACCAGAAGGGAAAGGGATTGTTCTTCCTTAAGTAATTTCAAAACTTCCATATATATTGCATCAGGGCCTGGGGCTTTGCCACCATTTGATAGTTTAATGGCATGTTCTACCTCTTCCCTCGTGACATCTACATCATTCTCTAGCTTGACACCATGGTCAATACTTCTGTTATCCTTAAAGAGATGTTCTATATGTTCCTTCTACTCCTGTAGTTCCTCTTCAGTGTTTGTCAAGGTATTACCATTCTTGCCAATAAGAGCTTCACTTCCTCTACTGTTATACACACCTGCTTGCCTTATTTTCTTGCACATGTTAAATGAATTATGCTTAGCATCCAATTCTTCAATTTTGCTACATTCCTTTGAAAGTTTTTCTTCCTTTACCATTCTTATTTTCTGCCATATTTCTTTGTGCAGTTGGTTATATATCGCAGGATAAGAACATAAGAACATAAGAACATAAGAAGAGCCATGCTGGATCAGGCCAAAGGCCCATCTAGTCCAGCTTCCTGTATCCCACAGCGGCCCCACCAGATGCGTTTGGGAGCGCATGAGTTAAATCTGAATTATGCATCTGGCATCCAGCACCCTGGCTCAAAGCCTAGAGATCACACATCTCCATCATGGTTTGTAACCCGTGATGGACTTTTTTAGGAATCTGTCCAATCCCCTTTGAAGGCATCCAGGCCAGATGCCATCACCACATCCTGTGGCAGGGAGTTTTTCTGCCTGGGTGAAAAATATTTTCTTTTGTCAGTTCTTTTCTCCCAGCACTCAATTTGAGTGTATGTCCCCTAGTTCTGGTATTTTGAGAGAGGGAGAAGAGCTTCCCTCTATCCACTTTACTCATACCCTGCATTATTTTGTATGTCTCAATCATATTTCATCTTTTTTTCCAGACTGAAGAGGCCCAATTGTTTTGCCTTTCTTCATTTTAATCATTTTTCGCTCTCTTCTGCACCTTTCCAGTTCCACTATGTCTTTCTTGAGATGCGGTGACAGAATTGTACACAATACTCCAGGTGGGGCCTTAGCATTATAATGTTGGCTGTTTTATTTTCAATCCCCTTTTGATAATCCCTAGCATGGAATTGGCCTTCTTCACTGCTGCCACACATTGGGGAGACACCTTCATGGAGCTGTCCACCAACACACCAAGATCTCTTTCCTGATCCGTCACGGATAACTCAGAGCCCATGAGTTGATAGATGAAGTTTGGATTTTTGCCCCAATATGCATTACTTTACATTTGGTTACATTAAAACGCATTTGCCATTTCTCAGCCCACTCCCCCAGTTTGGAGAGATCCTTCTGGAGCTCTTCACAATCTTCTCTGGTTTTTACCACATGGAAAAGTTTTTGTCATCTGCAAACTTGGCCACCACACTGTTTATCCCTGTCTCCAGGTCATTTTGAACAGATTGAAAAGCACCAGTCCCAGGACTGAGCCCTGGGGCACACCGCTTTTCACTTCTTCCATTGTGAAAATTTCCCATTGACACCTACTCTTTCCGGGATCTCAACCAGTTCTCAATCCATAAGATTGCCCTCTTATCCCCTGACTATGCAATTTTCTCAGCAGCCTTTGGTGAGGGACTGTGTCAAAAGCCTTTTGAAAATCCAGATAGACTATATCCACCGGTTCACCCAAATCCACGTGCCTGTTGACCTTTTCAAAAAAATTCTAAAAGTTTTTAAGACAAGATTTTTTACAGAAGCCATGCTGATTTTCTCTCAGCAAGGTTTGTTCTTTTATGTGTTTTAAGATTTTCTCTTGGATGAGGCCTTCCACCATCTTCCCTGGGACAGATGTAAGGCTAACCGGCCTGTAGTTTCCTGGGTCCCCCCTCCTTCCTTTTTTAAAAATTGGTGTGACATCCGCTATCCTCCAGTCCTCCGGCACTGTGGCCGTTTGAAGAGACAAGTTGCATATTACCGTTAAGAGATCTGCAATTTCATTTCTCAGTTCCCTAATAGGATCTCTATTTTTCATCTCTCTTCTACAATCTGTGAGGTCCAGAATTTCATCTGTCGTCCAAGTTTGATCTTTTTTATTTCCGCGATCTTTAATTTTTCTTGGCACACCTTATTCACAGCAGCTTTAATTTGGCTCACTGGTGCAGGAGTAGAAATTCAATTTTCTGCAGTTTTCCCCCAAGGAAGTGTTATCAGTAGGAGTTACCAAAATACTCTGACCCTCTCCTAAGGCATTGTTGTGAGTAATAGTAGTGGGTCTTTAGTCCTCTCTCTTTTCTTTCACACCCACTTCCCATTCTTTTTGCAGTATTTTCTTGTTCTTATGTTGTTGATTAGACATGGGCAAAAAGCGAAATTGTCAAAATGTAATATGTCAGAACTCGAACTCAAACCGAAAAAAAGAAAAATTTGGTCGGGCCTGCAGGCAGTTGCCGAAACACAGAAAAAGTTTTTTAAAGTTTTTTTGGCTCCCGGACAAAAGCAGGCGAAAATATGCCTGCCTGAGGCTTTGCCACCTACCAGAGGGTTGGTTTCTGGGGGTCCCCCTCCCTTCTCCTGTCCTGGGCTGCTTGCACCAGGCTGGGGGGTCATCCTCGTCATCTGTCTCGCTGCATGCCATGTGGTGGTGGGGGATCCAAAATGGCGACCGCAATTTTTCTTTTGAAATTGTGGTCAAAAAACACACCAAATCACCACAGAAACATGTGAAATTTATTTATTTTAAATGCCTGAATTTTTATAGTAGCAGCAGTGGTTTTTTTATAGCAATAAAATGTTGTATTGATTTTATTTTATTTTATTTTATTTTTTATTTTTTTAGACCTGCCCATTTGGGCTGGACATGGGATGGGACCATACATTTTTTTTGAACCATTCCACCAATGGCATCGCCGGGTTTTTGACTGACACTTCTGGATGTCTCGGAGGGCATAAAAAGCCGAGGCACCTTCCAGAAATCGCAATCGGGTGTATGGATGTGGTTGAGGGAGGAGGGCTGGCTGCTGTTCCTGGTGTGATCCGATCGAGATTGAGGAGGGAGGCTGGAGGCTTTAGGATTTAAGTTAGGCAGGCAGGGAGGGAATTGAATTTAGAAAATAATTTCTTTGATTCCCTGCAGCTTTGTCTGCTGAAGGGAATAGCAGTTTATTCTTTATTTCTTCTCTGGCAGTTTGTGAGGACTTTTTTCTGATATTGGATAAAGGGGGAGGTTCGACTGGTAGTGGGAGGTGTGGATTTATTTTAAAAATATATTATATACAACCATTTATTTTCTATTTTCCCAACTTCAATTTGCTTGCACACACACACATTTGGGGTGCAAGCCAAGAACAGAACCTCTATCCTAAGTGATATCCTAACTGCCCACTCGCCCTTCCGCCCGCGCCACCACCCGCCCACTCGCCCGCCCGCGGCCACCACCCACCCATGCCCCCCCGCCACCACCGCCCGCCCGCACCTCCCCCAGCGCCGCCCGCCCCCCGTCCCGCCTGCCGCCTAGGGCACAAAAACACCTAGCGCCGGCCCTGATTGCGGGACGCCCCTACGCTCTGGGAAGTCAAATTGCGCTAAATCGCGGTGGAAACGACAAACGGAAACGACAGGTTTTTGAAAAATTTCACGACAAACGGAAACGACCCGAAACGGACCCGTTCCGACAAACGAAAACTCGAAACATCATTTTTTCTGGTTGTGCCCATGTCTATTGTTGATACAGTATATGAACTTCAATCCTAAGCATGAATGTTACATATACACTTAGTATAATGGGACAGAAAATCAGATGTTGCAGTTACTGTAAGTTACCTTAATGTTTGTAATCAAAAGCTGATAAAACTATAAATTTTACATTTAACTATTACTGTAGTAAAATTAGTTGTCAACAAATACAATAAGGATACAGTGTTCTGCACAGTTACTACCAATTTTGCTTCTACTAGTTTTGAGAGCCTGATGTTTTCAAATAAGAGATCTTGTTTGGTACTCATGCATATACTGTATAATAACAGTCAACCTAAAATCCTGTAATATATACTTCAAGATTTCAAGGAAATTCCTCAAGAAATACTTTCAGAAAAGTTTCCTAACTAAAATCTGACTGAAATCAATAGTAACTGCACAAGAGAACTGTAATGTTATTTGTTTCCTTTTTTACCAAGTTACTTTTTAATAAAATAGGGCATTTATCAAAAAACATCTCAATAGACTGGATCTCACAAGAAGTTAAAAGGTGCAAAAATTGGCTTTGTTAATTTATAACCAAAAATTTGAGGTTTAGTAACTTAAGAGTGAATATTCATTCTAGAAAATATGAATTATAAAATTTGAAAGTTTGGATTATTCCATTTTATTGTGAGTCATTAAACTAGCTCACCCATGGAAGGAATACTTTGGAAATCATTAGTATTTGTTGAGTAAAAATATAATAGGGTTGTCCTTCAAAATCAAGACTACAACTGTTCTGTGAGATTGATGAACAGTTTAAAAGGATGCATTTCCAAATGTGGTTTAAGCAATGCTGGTGGTCTATGCATAGTTACTGTGATTGAAAGCATTTTCAGAATGCCATTTGTAGACTAGAATCAGTCACATTTGAATACTAATGTGGAATAGAAAGCAACAGAGGGCCATTTGAAACTTGAATGTGCATTCATTCTAATACTGTATATCTCTTTCATTATGTAATGTAGTTCAAACTAGCCTTAGTGTCAATTGTGAAAACAGCCTAAGTAGCTTCCATTTCTGAGTTTCCTATACCTATATCTATGTATGAAGGAAGTATATGGGAATGGTCCAAAAATTTGCCTGCCTTATCTCTTCTTTGGGACTTCTGCATCAAGTTATCACTTGAGTTGTCCAAAATTTGCTACCTTCTTCATTTCTTCTTCTAGCTTCTCTCTCAAGTTGTCACCTGAAAGGTATATCTTTTGTTTCTATGTTTCTACAAAAAGTAATATTTGCTAGCTAGCTAGCAGACTGTTAGGTTCTCTTTTATAAATAATGGATCACTGCCTTTCACAGTCTAGTGACATGCCCCTTATATTAAAGAAGGGAGTTAAGATTTCTAAAAAAATAATTTTCATGTGAGATGGCATAATTGGCATTTCATGCACTAAGTGTTTAAACTTTCTAACCAATCTGAGGCAAATATACCTCTGCTCATTGCCAGCTGTGCATGTTACTATGGGAACTCAGTTGGAACTAGATGCTGATTGCTGTTCTAAGGACCACACCTGGCTTATTTGCATTCAATTTAAGTTGAGGAAATTTCAAAAGAAGAAAAGGAGAGCTTAGATTAGCCAGTGGGCAGCCAGAAAAGGCTTGTCATTTTGAGGCTGCCAGTTTGGATGACAAAAGCTGTTTTTCTATTCATCAGACATCTTGGCAGACCCACACATCGTCACTGGAATTTTGTAGATATTTCTGTGGTGGGATGTTAGTTGAAGTCTTGATTTTCTTTTAGATTCTCCTGTGTTGTTTGTCCCAATCAGGCAAATTTCGTTTTACAGCATTGCATCTATAATACAGTGTCTGATTAGAACTAAGATTCTACAAAGTGTACAGACTGAAAATATTTCTGGTTTTGAGGAATTTTATTTTACATTAAGCGAAGGCTGACAATCTAGTGATAAATTTCCTTTTTACCAATTAGAAATCATACAGCTGAAAAATTAGGAGAGAGTAACCCAGTTTGGATTATCACATTTACGTTTTATTCATCTGAGATGTGAAGAAGCCATTTGCTTAAACATGCAGTCCCTTTGCTTCTCCTTCTGTGTGAAACACAATCCAGAAACTCCAGTTAACTAATTTTTCCTATTTTGTCCAAGCTTGGACAGTTACTTTAATTACTTAAATTACCAACTTCAGAACAATTTAGGAATTTAAAGCAAATTTGAATCATGAATTAAGATCCTATCTTGTTTTCAGGTTCATCAGGCAAAGGCAAAGTAAAAAAATAACATAAAGACAAAAATATTGTGGCACCTTAAAGACTAACTGCTATATTTAATGTGAGCTTTCATGGACAGGTCCACTTTTTGGTAACCATATTTTCCAAGTTTTGGTGAAATAGAAAACTATTAAGTTTATTGAATATTAACAAGAACTGGAAATCTTAGTTCAGAAAGGTAAATATAACTTGAGAGGAATAGTTAAAACTTGGTGAGATGACTCCCATGACTGTAATAAACCAATTGAAGGATATTAATTGTTCAGAAACATAGAAATAGATGTTGAGTCACAGTATATATCAAAAATACATATTCTTCAGAGAAATAAAGGACAATGGGTTGTCCCATAGAGAACATCTGGATTAATATAATTGGGGTGAAAAACAAAAGGAACAGGGTACAACTGATTGCCTAGTCAAAGAGAAAATGTGGATGAAATATTTGAAAAACAAATTATGAGAATTTCAGAGACACAATGTAGTAGTAATGGGAGATTTCAGCTATCCTGATATTACTAGGGAGCAAAGAAATGGGGTGCTGCTTATATACTGCCCCATAGTGCCACCCCCACACCAAGCAAACTGAGTTCTCATTTTACTGACCTTGGAAGGATGAAAGTCTGAGTTGGCCTTGAGCCTGCTACCTAGACTTGCACCTCAGGTTGTGAGCACAGTTTAACCTGCAGTACAGCAGTTTAACCACTGCACCATGGCCACTTCTGCCAAATATGACTCAACCCAAGAAACACTAGGGTTGTGATAATTTTCTCCTTCAAAAAATAAAAAATAAAAATGGAAGAACAAACTAAAGAAGTACTGTAGGTACTCTTAACTTGGATTCTAGCTGGTAGAGATGACATGGTGGAAGAAGTGGCAATAAGGAAAACATTTGGGGAAAGTGACTGTGTTCTATTTGAATTCTAGATTTAAAGGAAATAAAAACAGAGTGTAGCCACATATGTAAGCTAAAATTTAAGAAAGCCAGTTTTAAAAAACTCAGAATAATGCTAAATTAGGTCTGATGAGAGGAGATCCTAACAGGCCAAAGGAGTTCAGGATTGATAAGAGGTTCGTAATAAAGGCTATTATACAGAGGAGGAGCAAGATCTGTCCTCGATCAACTCAGGGTGCAGGACATACAACAATTAGCTCAAGTTATATGCAAATACAGTTAACTATATTAGCATTTAACTTGAATACAGTGGTACCCTGACTTAAGAGCAGCTCAACTTAAGAGTAATTCGACTTAAGAGCGGAAAACTGTTGGCGTTTTAACTGCCGCCTTACAAATTTTAGATATGGTCTGCTCAACTTACAAATATTTTTTCATTTTTAAAAAAATTTAAACGTTTTTTTCCTATTTATTAGATAGGTATACCAACTTTAGTTAGACTTAAGAGCATGCATTCGGAATGGATTAAATTCGTAGGTTGAGGTACCACTGTATTTTCTAAGAGATGTACATCTGCCAGCATACTGATAGCAGCTTGAAAAGGACTGTCTGGGGTCTTTTCATCTGCTTATTTCCTTCTTTCAATAGAACAATTGTCAAAATCTGTTCTATTTTAGGTTTTTCAAAGAAAATATTTTTACAATATAGTATGTGATATCAAGACTGCAATGCAAGTTGTTTGCTTTGTTTTCTTATTGCTGTTAAGATGCTGCAGTTGATTTCAGTTACTGTTTGTCTAGTCCTCTTCTAATGCTGCCTTGAGAACAGTTAGTTGAAGAGCCAGCTGTTTCAAATAGTAGCAGAGAATATGCAAAAATCAGTCTTGTTTATATAATGCAAATTGCCTGTAATGCAGTAGTGACCTCTTTAGGAAGGTCAAGGAAGTAGAAATTGGTCAGGAAAAAAATCAGAAAAATTGATTAGAGCTTTAATGTTACCTTTTAATGTTGGGAGATGCCTCTTCTAATTCCCTATTCTTAACTTGAATATGTTTTGAATGTTCTGGGCTGTATATCGTTCCTCATTATTGTAAGCCAACTTAGATCCTTTTCCAACGAGAAAGGTGGGGTAAAAATATTCAAAATAAAATAAATAAAATAAATAGGATGAGCATTAGTAGTATGCTATTACTATAGGAGAGCTGCCTAGATGCCCTAAGCACATCCGGTCTCGCTTGATTTCGGAAGCTAAGCAGGGTCGGGCCTGGTTAGTACTTGGATGGGCGACCACCAGGGAATACCAGGTGCTGTAGGCGCCTGGAGTAGGAACTGGCAAGCCACTCCAGTACTCCTGCCAAGAAAACTCCATGGACATGAAGTCACGAAGAATCGGTCACGACTGTAACAACACACACACACACACACACACACACACACACACACACACACACACACACACACACACACACACACACACACACACACACACACACACAGAGAGAGGAAAAGTCAGAGATATTGAGATTGGGATATACAGCGGACCCTTGTATAACAAACGGTTTGTATAACATAAAATCTGTACAACATAAAAAATTCCAGAGATAGGGGAAATTTGCTTAACAGAATCATTTATTGGATGAATCCGTACAACAAAAATGGTTGTGATTAGGGATTACTCTGTTTTCAATACATTCCTTTGGGAAATTTGTATAAAGGAAAATTTGCTTAACATAATTTCATTTGGAACGAATTAATTCCTTTATACAAGGTACCACTGTATTTGCTTAATGGATGTTTGCCTTGTTGAAAGAAAAAGGTCTCTCTCTATTTTTGCCTTTTCTTTTCTGGTAACAGTTGACTTAGAGAAGTAGCAGAATCAGAGTACAACTTGATGGTGCCCTTTCCTTTACTTGGCCTTTTCCCGTTGCACCTCCTACTCAACTCCACCTGTGTTGCCCCAGCAACCAGCCCTCTGTCTTTCTTCAACTCCATCTCTTCAGCATTTGCAGGGTCAGCCTGTGGCTCAGCCATGTAAAGAAACATACAAAACTCAAAGATTTAACTGTTTTCATCCCTATTTATCAGTACTGCATTTTATCTACCTTATTTATATTAAGCTTTGTTGGGGTCATGCAAGGGTGTGTAACTCTCAGAACAGAGTTGCAAATGAGTTTTGCTACTACTGGATTCCACAGACATATAGGGCAGTGATGGCAAACCTTTTAGAGACTGAGTGCCAAAACTGCAATTTAAAACCCACTAATTTTTTTGCAAAGTGTCAATACAGTAATTTAACCTGTATACAGGTGGCTATGAAGGGGCGATGTCGGGTGCCCACAGAAAGGGCTCTGAGTGCCACCTTTGGCTCCCATGCCATAGGTTCACCATCACTGATCTAGGGCTTTCTCAACAGGGTGTGAAGTAAAGTTTCCAAATAGGATTGTTTGTTCCTTTTGGAGTGCACAGAGAATCCGTACTCTTGTACCCTCTTCTATTATCTCTTCCATATATAAAGGCTGTGTTTTAACCCATGCGTGGTGCTGTGTGTTAATCCACTGAGACGCTGGGCTTGTCAGTTGAAAGGTCAGCAGTTTAAATCTGTGTGATGGGCTGAGTTCCCATTGCTTGTCCCAGCTCCTGCCAACCTAGCAGTTCAAATGCACATAACCATGTGATTAAATAAATAGATACCACATCGTTTGGAAGGCAATGGTGTCCTGAGTGCTTGCATGTTTAGTCATGCTGGACACATGACCATGGAAATATGTTTGTTTGTTTGTTTGTTTGTTTATTTATTTATTTATTTATTATGGGACTTCTATACCACCCATCTTCCTGAAGGAAGTTCAGCGTAGACAAACAGACTCACAAAACAATCAGGACAAACAGACTCACAAAACAATCAAGACAATACACAAACAGTTTAAAAACAGAGTATGCATCCCTGGTGTAATGCTGTGATCACTAACTAAACAGATGGCGGGGGGGGAACTAAATTAAGTCACCGAAGGCCTCGCGAAAGAGCAGGGTCTTTAAGGCTCTGCGAAAGGCTGGCAAAGACTCGGCAAGGCGCACTTCGCAAGGAAGGTGGTTCCACAAAGTCGGGCCAACCTCTGAGAAGGCCCGGTTCCGGGTCGATGTTTTCCGGGCCTCTCTGGGGGTGGCCACCCGAAGTGAGTGTGCCCGCGACATCCGCAATGGACATGCCGAGGTTGATCGCTGGGCGATCCGCTCTGCCAGATAGTCAGGTCCCAGGCCATGGAGGGTTTTATAAACTAAAACCAGGACCTTGAATCTGATCTGGGACACAACGGGTAGCCAATGCAATCGAGCCAGAACTGGGGTGATGTGGTAGTAGCGACGCACACCCGCCACCAGCCTGGCTGCCACATTCTGCACCCGCTGCAGACGCCGGAGGAGAGTCAAGGGCAACCCCATGTAGAGAGCGTTGCAGTAGTCTAACCGCGAGATCACCAATGCTTGCACAACAGTTCTCAAGGAGTCACCATCCAGATATGGGCGAATCTGGGCAATTTGACGAAGGTGGAAAAATGTGGTTCTGGTCACGGCGGCCACCTGGGCCTCCATGGTGAGCGCCGGGTCCAGAACCACTCCCAGATTCCGAACACTGTCCGCCAGCTGGAAGGAAACACCCTCCAAGCTGGGGATAGGGCCTCCATATCCGGACGGGGAGCTCCCGAAGAACATCACCTCGGTCTTCTCAGGGTTGAGTTTGAGTCTGTTAGCCTTGGTCCATGCCATGACCGCGTCCAGGCACTGGTCGAGCGTCTGGACAGCTTCAACTGCAGAGGTGGAAAAGGAGAGATAGAGCTGCGTGTCATCAGCGTACTGATGGCAGCAGACTCCAAATCTCCTAATGACCCCAGCCAACGGCCTCTCATAGATGTTGAACAGCATGGGGGAGAGAGACGACCCCTGCGGAACCCCACAAGGGAGTGTCCATGGGGCCGACAACACGCCCCTATGCTGCACATACTGGGGACGGTCCTCCAAGAAGGACCGGAGCCAACTTCCGAACAGTGCCCCCGATACCCACCTCGGAGAGCCGATCCAGTAAGATACCGTGGTCGATGGTATTGAAGGCAGCTGACAGATCCAGGAGAACCAGCAAGGTAGAGCAACCCGTTGGCCCCCCGGATCAGGTCATCTTGCAGTGCGACCAAAGCTGTCTCAGCCCCCCGGCCCGGCCTGAACCCAGACTGGCATGGGTCAAGGCATTGTTGTTCCTCCAAAAAAGACTGGAGCTGGATCGCGGCCACCCTCTCGATGACCTTGCCCATAAAGGGAACGTTGGCAATCAGACGGTAATTGGCCAATTCGTCTGATGCCATGTCAGGTTTTTTAAGAATGGGCTTTACCACCGTCTCCTTCAGGCGCGAGGGAAAAACCCCCTCCCCGAAGGAGGCAGTGGCAATGGCAGAAGCCCATTCCGGCATGCTCCCACTGGCAGCTTTTATAAGCCAGGCAGGGCAAGGATCGAAGGGGATGGACGCGGGCCAGCAGTGGGCAATAGCCCTGGAGGCCTCCAAAGAGGAGACTGGCCCAAACTCAACCAATCAAGGAAAGCGAGGGGGTGCAGCATCAGGGGATGCCGAGGATGGACTAGTGCAACCGGAGTCGAGACCAGCCCGGATGGCCTCAATTTTCTATCTTAAAAAGGATGCAAAAGTCTCACTACTGAACTCAGTAGGCGGAGGTCTCGCCAGACTAGGATTGGTGAGGTCCCGAACCACCCGGAAGAGTTCCGCCTGGCAGTTCGAGGCCTCACCAATTCTCAGGGAGTAGTGTGTTGTCTTTGCTTCCCTGATCGCACGAGAGTAGCGCCTAGTCTGGATAACAACTGCAGCCTTATTAAACGCCATCTGGTCCCTCCTCCAGCTGCCCTTCAGCCTCCTCCGCTCCTGCTTCATCGTTCTCAACTCCGCCGTAAACCACGGTGAAGATCGAGCTCTGCATTGGATGAGGCGCCTAGGGGTGATCCAGTCGACGGCACGGGAAGCTGATTCAAACCACTGGTCTACCGCTGCCTCAGCCGGATCGTCAGCCAAACCACCAGGAAGCTCCACTTTGAGGTAGTGTTTGTCCACTATGGACAAACACTAGCTCTAGCCACTCCACTTCCCCATCCTTCCAGTCTGCCCTGGTGCTGGATGGAATTTTTCAAAGCCAAGGTCAGTTTTAGATATAATAAAAGCAGGAATGAAGAATAGGCAGCCCATGTAAAAAATGGAAAACATACAGGCAGTATTGAAAATGGCAAACACCCACACACTCCACAAGCTACCAAGGCTTCCTGTATATTTAAAACTAGGACCACAAGGTGCCTGTGTGCTTTGCAGCTGATGATTAAGACTGTCATTTAACTCATGTAACAACACTGGAGAGTTATTCAAACGAATATCCCCAAACAGCCAAATAACTAGATGGTTTCATCATGGAAAAATATAAGGAAGCTATTTTGTCACCTTTGGCTTGGCACTATATTCCTCCAGTGTTTTACTGAAATGGTTAAATCAATGTGAAACATTTGCTGTTTTGATGGAGCATTGGACAAGATAGTTTGAAAGGGAAAGGTGGCTTTATTGGTTCATTTTGGGAATGACTGCTGTCATAAAGTTTCCACATGATATCTACTCAGTGTTTTTCTTCAGACTTCTACTCTTGATCTTCTAAAGCAGAGGTCCTCAAACTTTTTAAACAGGGGGACGGTTCACTGTCTCTCAGACACTGTTGGGGGCTGGACTATAGTTTGGGGGAAAATGAATTTTCCTGGCCGTGACCAGCTTGGGGGGGGGCTCATCTGGCAGCAACCAGCTTTGCGGGGGATTGTTATTCAATCCATTGACTGATCAATTTCAATTTGGGGCTAATTCCCTTTGCTCCCGACAACAACACACACACACACAGAGAGAGAGACTCCCCTCGTGCTCAGCTCCACATGTCGCGCTCGCCCTTCCCAGGAAGTGGAATAATGGGTGAAGGGACAGTGGGGATGGACAGATGGCTGCTGGAGAAGAGGCTGGCAGGAGGAGGAGGAGGGAATGGGGACTTATGGAGCGGGGAGGGGGAGGGGTCTGAGGGAAGAGCACACAGGTGCAGGACTGGGGACATTTGGCGCTTGCTGAGGCATGCAGAGAAGCTCCCTCTTGCGTTCCCACCTCCAATGTGCCGGCAGCAGTGGCCCTGTCGGGGAAGGGGGCATGGCACTGAGTGGGGTTTGGAGGGTCCTTCGCTGCCACCGTGAATCCTTCAGTCATGCACGCACGCACGCCACAGTCAGCTTAGGGGGTCAGGTGGGGGTTCTGCAATGGCCAGTGGGCTGGATTCAGGACCCTGAGGAACCCTGTTCTAAAATGTCAAAAATACATGTCTTCATTATTAGTTGCAAAACTTACAATAATATATTAATGGATCAAGTGTAAATTACTGTTTTATCAAAAAAGAGCCTGAAAGTAGAAATGAAAAACAACCCCAACTGGAAAGGAAAAATAACTGATTGACTTTGAAACTTGTAGGTTTAAAGCTGTACACAGGTCTTTTAAAACATGATAGCAAGTACTGCAATGGGACTGGAATTCAGCCTTGCACAATATATACAATACACTATTACCTGTTCAAAGGGTTTATTTCTAGGAGAGCAACTTGCACTACTATGATTGGGAGCATATAATTTCTTCTAATGTTTTGCTCCACTGGGTGGCTAGTGAAGGTCAAATGCCTCAATAGGGCTATTGCTGTTTGTGACACCATCAAGAAGTGTAAGGAAGAGGTAAAACTTCCCCACAGTAAACCTGCAGGTTTATAAAAGATGCAATGAAAGATCCACTCATGATGTGCATACTATCTTTCATGAAAACAATTGTTGGAGATTGTGAGCTGTTCCTGCAAAAGTTTCCAAACAAAAACCATTGTCACTTTTTTTGTATGAGCAGTATTGTAAGCTAAAAATATTCTGGTTTGGAGTTATTAACAATTGTCATAAAATGGTCTAAGCACTTGACAGAAGCAAGGCAGATGTTGGCTTTGCAGCAAAGAAACTGTTAAAAGAAGTGAAACTGAGTGAACTTCAAGCGGCTACCTTTTACCTAGGATGCTGAAGCACAGTACTATAGCAACTGTTGTTGAAAAATTGATTGAGAAATGGCTTTTGAAGTTCAGCCATGGCTCACAGACCGTCTGCATTAGATTGTACCATCGTTATACACAAGTCGAATCCTGGAATCTCCACCATAGGGGCTGTACTGGGAGCTCCACATGCAGCAGACTGTATCACTGATACAGCAGAAGAATCCTAGCAACAATACACTGCCTTAATCACAGCTGTTCACAATGACTTCAAGGCTCTCTTTCAGGTGCATGTTGTAAAACAAGATGATTAAGTTGCATGTTTGTCAAATGTATTTTATCCTGGCTAATGGTAAAGCTTCTGTTGAAATTTGATTTTCAATTTAAGTCTATACAAATAGAGCTATTTCACAAAGAAGCTGTTGTCTGACAGCATCAGTTGCAGGATGCTACCTTAAATTCTAGAGAATTTAAATTTGTTGCATTTAATGGGAACTTTTTGCACTCTGTCATGCATGCTATATACAATAGTTACATATGTGTGAGTGTGTGATATACTTTGTGTGTGTTTGCGCACACACACATGCACACAGTTTACTATGTGTATGCATATGTGTGCGGAGGAACCAACTGATCATGAACTAAGAATTGCAAAATGTGATAGCTTTATATCTTAAATCTTTATTTAAGAAAATAATACTTGTACTCTAATTTCTAATTTGATTTTTATGACAATGTAACTATGAGTTTTGTAACATGGCTTTAGTTATCACTTTGGATAGAATGTTGACTGAAACTTATTTTAATGTAATGTTTAATAAAATAGGAAGAAAAATGATGTAATAAATTATTGTTCAGGGATTACAAAACAGATATTTTTGCAGAGAATAGTGTTTTGAAAGTTCATTTTAAATATCTTACTTTTACCTGTGTAACTTTAGAATAAAAGGTTTCATAAAGCCTTCAGTCGGTTTAATTTTTAAATTTGTTCTTACATTTGAATGGATGATTAGAAAACTGACAGAAGGTGGTCAGAGGAAGGCAGGATAATGGAAAATTATTATTAATATTATTAAGTTTATTGCAGTCATATGACCCATATATAGAAATGTACAGTAAGAGCAAAGAGAAAAAACAATGAAGACTACTAATAAATAGGAGCATCAGAGGAATGGATGGTTGAAATGATCTCTCCCCTCTTGCGTATGACAGCTAGGAAAAACTTTGCTACCTGTGCTGTGGCATATGAGTTCTGGTCTTTTAGACAGTATTGTACTAACCATCTGGAAGGGTGTCCTTGGAACGTATTAATCAATGGACAGAATAAAATGGAAAAAAAAACCATGTTGAAGAAATTTAGGGGACTCATTTCCACATGGACAAAATCTATCTTGGCGTGGAATTCCCTCGAGACTACCCTGAAGAAGTGCTGAAAGCAGCACATTCATCTTGGTCAGCATAAAGGCTCTTCAGGCCTGTGGTGAATAGAGTAAGATTAGGCATCCTGCAGGGGTCCTGTATGATGTGAAAACACCTTGTGACAAAGGGGAGCAGGTTCTGTGTGCCTGCCTCTCTATGTCACATAGCCTCTGAGTGAGAATTCCTAGGGCCTGTTTCTGCCCTAGCATCAGGATATGTTCAAGAGGTATGCCTATGGACCGTTTTGTTTTGTTTTTTGTTTAATGAAATATTGCCACTGGCTTTGGTAAGAATCAAGCAACACATTATACACATACCCCAGTTGATCTGCACAGAAATGTAATCTAAGCCAGTACTTTAAGGTTTGAGTCCAGGCATTAGTTTCCAGGCAGCCTACTCCTACTTGAAGGCACAGAACTGCATAGGCTACACAGTTAGGGACCCCAAAATTTGATGCAAAAACATAGATTGCATTATTTCAACTTTGGAATTATATTCATTGACCCAAAGAGGGATGCCATATAATAGTTGAGCCCTTGTTTTTGCTTGAAAGACTTGGATGGATGGAGAAACATGGTGTCCACCATTTCTGTATAAAAAAACTGTGCCACTGCTAGTGAGCTATATTTAGCAAGATTAAAGGCATAATTACGGTGGGCTACGCAGCTCATGTTATGTCTGAAAGAAACCCCCATGTACTTGTATTCTTTGACCTGCTCCAAAATGTCATTTTATAGGGATCAACACAGTGTTTTCCACCTCTTTGAGAATACTAGGATCTTTGATTTTTAGATATTGATGGACAGACAGTTATTGTCACAATAAGTTGCAAAGGCGGTTATAAGCCTCTTTAGTGCAAATTGGGTTAGAGATAGAACTGCAGTGTTGTCTGCATATAGGAGAAATGGGATTTGCTGAGGGCCAAGCTTGGTGGTTGGGAGATGGCCTTGGACTTGTTTCAGATTGTTAATGAATAGATTAAATAGATAGTGTGCCAGGATATATCTCTGTTTGACCCCCTGAGGGAACTGAGAAACGAAATTGCAGATCTTTTAACGGTTATATGCAACTTGTCTCTTAAAACGGCCACAGTGCCGGAGGACTGGAGGATAGCAGATGTCACACCAATTTTTAAAAAAGGAAGGAGGGGGGACCCGGGAAACTACAGGCCAGTTAGCCTTACATCTGTCCCGGGGAAGATGGTGGAAAGCCTCATCCAAGAGAAAATCTTAAAACACATAAAAGAACAAACCTTGCTGAGAGAAAATCAGCATGGCTTCTGTAAGGGTAAATCTTGTCTGACAAACCTTTTAGAATGTTTTGAAAAGGTCAACAGGCACATGGATTTGGGTAAACCGGTGGATATAGTCTATCTGGATTTTCAAAAGGCTTTTGACACAGTCCCTCACCAAAGGCTGCTGAGAAAATTGCACAGTCAGGGGATAAGAGGGCAGGTCCTCTTATGGATTGAGAACTGGTTGAGATCCCGGAAACAAAGAGTCAATGGGAAATTTTCACAATGGAGAGAGGTGAAAAGCGGTGTGCCCCAGGGCTCTGTCCTGGGACCAGTGCTTTTCAATCTGTTCATAAATGACCTGGAGACAGAGATAAACAGTGAGGTGGCCAAGTTTGCCGATGACACAAAACTTTTCCGTGTGGTAAAAACCAGAGAAGATTGTGAAGAGTTCCAGAAGGATCTCTCCAAACTGGGGGAATGGGCTGTGAAATGGCAAATGGGTTTCAATGTAGGAAAATGTAAAGTAAAAATGTATTGGGGCAAAAAATCCAAACTTCATCTATCAACTCATGGGCTCTGAGTTATCCGTGACGGATCAGGAAAGAGGTCTTGGTGTGTTGGTGGACAGCTCCATGAAGGTGTCTCCCCAATGTGTGGCAGCGGTGAAGAAGGCCAATTCCATGCTAGGGATTATCAAAAAGGGGATTGAAAATAAAACAGCGAACATTATAATGCCTTTATACAAAACAATAGTAAGGCCCCACCTGGAGTATTGTGTACAATTCTGGTCACCGCATCTCAAGAAAGACATAGTGGAACTGGAAAAGGTGCAGAAGAGAGCGACTAAAATGATTACTGGGCAGGGGCACCTCCCTTATGAAGAAAGGCTAAAACATTTGGGCCTCTTTAGTCTGGAAAAAAGGCGCTTGAGGGGGAATATGATTGAGACATACAAAATAATGCAGGGTATGAGTAAAGTGGATAGAGGGAAGCTCTTCTCTCTCTCCCAAAATGCCAGAACAAGGGGACATACACTCAAATTGAGGGGTGGGAGAGTAAGAACTGACAAAAGAAAATATTTTTTCACCCGGCGCGTTGTAAGTCTATGGAACTCCCTGCCACAGGATGTGGTGATGGCATCTGGCCTGGATGCCTTCAAAAGGGGATTGGACAGATTCCTGGAGGAAAAGTCCATCACAGGTTACAAACCATGATGGAGATGTGTAACCTCCAGGGTTTAAACCAGGGTACTTCAAGGGCCAGATGCAGGGGAGTGGTATCAGGAGACAGATATCTAGTCTCATGCGCTCCCAAACGCATCTGGTGGAGCTGCTGTGAGATACAGGAAGCTGGACTAGATGGGCCTTTGGCCTGATCCAGCATGGCTCTTCTTATGTTCTTATGTTCTTATGTCCTTATTGTTTAGGATCATATCTGACAGTTCATATCTGACAGGAGATCAACTTCTATAACTTTTGAAAAATGCTACTCAGCACTAACGAACATAGCCCAGGATGACCATGACGAGCTTCTCTCCAACTCCACGGGTAACTCAGATGAGTTAATAGAGAATCCTCCAAATCAACCAATAGAGCAGTGCAGGCGCATTGCTCAAACAGTAACTGCAATATTCCAAAGACTGCAGAAGGTGTATGACCAAATGCTTCTGGTAGAGACTGCCCTTTGGGAATTGACCAAGTCCCCAAATGCAGCTATGAACTTCCCTCCCCCTAAGAACCAAGGTGTAGGAATCCAAGAGCCCAGTATTGCAAATTTCAATGAAAGTTTATACTACCTCTCAATCCAACACAGAAGAGAGGGCATTGGTATAACAAGGATTTTCCAGCCGACCCAGGTCCTGCTTCAGATTGCTCCAATCCCTGTAAACAGGAGGCGATGGGATCCATGAAAGGAAATTTTGACCTCAGTAGGTCAACCTCTAAATATAGACCCTTATAAAGTTGACGTAAGGTCAACAAATTGGCTTCACCCGCTCAGAGGCCATAAGAGAATTCGGCTGTCCTTTGATCAAAAAGTTATCTCCCTTATGCTTCTGAAGATTTTCCCACAGCATCCTGTATCAATGGTGTTACATTAGTGCAAAATGTATGGTATTAATTCTATTGGCTACATGTTTAGACTGCAAAGATGGTATCCCCAGATAGTTTTACACATGCAACCACTTGAACAATTGCACAACCACTTGTGTAATCTTGTCTGCTGTTGCTTGCATAACAAAGTCTAGCATATCAAGCTCCCACTAAAATTATTTTCCATTACCTTGAATTAGCAGTAGAGATGTAAAATTTCTGGAAATTTTGAAGCTCGGGGGCGGGGGGGGGAGATTTTTTTTTGAAAAATTGGCATACCCCTGACTCTTGTCTCTGAAATGGGAATCGGGGGTACTGCATTAAAGTGGCTCCAGTCCTTGCAGGATAGAATGCAGAAAGTGTTGTTAGGCGATTCATGTTCGACACCATGGCCACTGACCTGTGGAGTTCCCCAGGGTTCTGTTCTGTCTGTTATTTAACATCTATATGAAATCACTGGGGAAGATTATCAGGTCTTTTGGGGTTAGGTGCCACCAGTTTGCCGATGTTACCTAGCTCTACCTCTTGTCACCTCCGAACTCTACGGGAGCTACTATCTCAGCTTTACATGAATGTTTAGCTGCAGTAATGAACTGGATGAGGATGAACAAAATGAAACTAAACTCAGACAACCTGTACTGTATGGGGTCACCCTCCAATTGAAAAAACATGTACGCATCTTGGGGGTGCTCTTGGACTTATCCTTGAGCTTGGATGCCCAGGTCACTGCTGTGGTCAAGAGTGCATTTGCACAATTAAGGCTAGCATGCAAGTTATGCCTGCTTCTTGAGAAACCAACTCTGGCCACGGTGACACATCACTAGTGACATCCCAGCTAGAGTACTGTAATGTGCTCTACAGGAAACTTCAAGGGGTCCAAAATGCAGCAGCCAGACTGCTGACTGGGTCGGGGTACAGAGATCACATTACATCCCTATTAAAACAGCTCCACTGGCTGCCAATCAGCTATCGAGCACAATTCAAGGTGCTGACCTTGACCTACAAAGCACTATATCAGGCCTGCCCAAAGTCTGGCCCGGGGGCCAAATCCGGCCCTTCAGGCCATTCTGAGTGGCCTGCGACTGGCTGGCCCACCCCTCCCTCCCCCTCCTTCACCCACACATTCCCCTGCGGTGGCCACGGCTCCCTGTGCTTCCTTTGGTCCCCACCTTCCTTCCTTCCCCCCCTTCCTTGGTCCCCACCTTTCTTCCTTCCTCCTTCCCTCCCTTGGTCCCCACTTCCCTCCCTCCCTCCCTTCCTTGTTCCCCACCTTCCTTCCTTCCTCTCTTGGTTTCCACCTTTCTCCCTCCCTCCCTTGGTCCCCGCCTTCCTTCCTGCAGGTGGGGTTGCAAGTGGGTGGGACTTATGGGTCAGTAGGTGGGGCTTGCAGTGGGGTGGCAGGGTCGGGGAGCAACCGGCCCCTGACACATTCCCAGCCACCAAATCTGGCCCTCCTTACAAAAGTTTGGGCACCCCTGCACTATATGATCTGGTTCCTAACTACGTCAAAGATCGAATTTCACAGTATGAACTGACTCGGGTGTTAAGGTCATCAGGAGAGGCCCTTCTCTCCATCCCACCACCCTCACAGGTACGTCTCGTGGGAACCCATGAAATGGCCTTCTTGACTGCTGTGCCCAGACTCTGGATCTCCTTCCCACTAGAGGCCAGGACTGCCTCATCTTTGTTGTCCTTCTGGAAACACTCAAAGACCTATGTCCATAGGCAAGCTTTCCCTGAATGATGGACTACCATGTGTATTTTATATGAATCTATAGGTTCACATAGGCTTTGTGTTTATAACTACTTATAACCTTGTAGCTTTAATGTAATGTCTATTAATGCTTTAAGATGTCCCTCAATTCTTGGTTCTCAAATACTTGAACATTTCTTAATTGTACTGCACTTTATATTATCCTTCACTACCTTAGGTTCACTACCTTAGGTCCTTTTCCAAGGAGAAAGGTGTGGTAAAAATACTCTAAAATAAATAAATAAAAATAAAATAATAGAAGTACACATAGATGTTTATAGAAGTTTATAGGAGTATCCCTGTCCTGCCTACTCACTGGAGCGGTTGATTGCTCGTAGAGGCAACACTAAGCTGGCAACATAACAAATTTCATTGAGAGGGGCCAGAATTAATTCAGGCCCTTCTTTATTCTATATTTTTCATATATATCTTGTCTTTATGTTCAGTGATTGTCAGTTTGATCTTTTAGTTTGTCCGTACAACTTTGGACACACAGTCCTATTTACAACATAAGTACAGTGGTACCTCAACTTACAAATTTAATCCATTCCGAATGCATCCTCTTAAGTCGAACTACTCTTAAGTTGAGGTACCTAGCTAAAAATTGAAACAATAAGTTAAAAATATTTCTAAGTCGAACAACAGTTAAAATGCCAACGGTTTTCTGCTCTTAAGTCAAATTGCTCTTAAGTCAAGCTGCTCTTAAGTTGGGGTATCACTGTATACTGTAAATAAATTAATGAAGGATCTAACAACATTGGGCAAAATCCTGTGTAACATTGTGTTATACCTGCATAAATGTGCTGGGTATTACACCTGGCAAAAAGGAATTGTGCTATTAAGTTGAGCAATTGGTCACATGTCCCCAGTACAACCAATCCCACAATGTGCCCGTGAAAGTGCTTCATAAATAGTACTGTCATGGCTGCCATGGGCATAATGCTGAGTAGTACCCAAGAAACTTGCCCACTATTGTGATTGGCAGAATTACAAAATTCTTTAAATAATAGTTGCCTATTAGGCTACCAGTATAAAAGCTGAACAATATGCCAATATTTATGTTCAATATATTTAATAAAATAATCTTAGATTACGAAAACCAAATACGATGTAATAAAAGTTATTGTAGGCTACAATCAGGGTTGTTAAAATTATTTATGGTTTTTTTTATAATGGTTGGAAAATTGGATTTTTATCAGACTTTCAAAAACTTGAAACAGTTTTTTAATTTTAAATTTGTAAAAGCTTTTTAAAGAGCCACACTTGATGGTTTTAATTTAATATATGTAATAGAACAAAGATCCTAATTATGGAATAAGTATTATAAATTCTAATTCTATATTGTGTGACTTGTGTTTCTATAACTTTAAAAAGTGTTCTAAATATAGCACGTTGGTTTTTGCATTGGAGCTTGTTTATGATGTCTATAGGCTTCATGACAGAGAATTGGAAGGGCAGCAATGAAGGAACTAGAAAAGATTTAAAAAGTGTAAGGATGTGCTGCTGAAGATCAAGACCAAGATAATCCACACACTTGTATTTTCAATCCCCATCTGTGGGTGTGAGAGCTAGACAAGAGAGCTGACAGGAAAAAAATCTGATTTGTTTGAAAGGTGCTATGACAGCTTAACTCTTTTCCCCAGGAGGAACTAATATCAGTTGTTGAAGATAATTATGTAAATCCTGTTGAGGCAGTAGGCCTTAAAACAAGCTTTTGATATACTTTGAATTTCCATAGAATATATATTTCTTGTTATATGATAATCCTTGCTAGGTTAGTTTACCTCAAGAGTGCCTTCTTAGGCCGGTGGTGTCTGGTAGCACAGACCAGCTTGGCAAGGAAGTTCCAGAAGCACTCAGAGAACAAGGCCAAGATTTATTTTATTTTATTTTATTTTATTTTATTTTATTTTATTTTATATTTTATTTTATTTTATTTATCTGCCTGGCGACCTGCCTTCCTACCAACATTTCTATACTGCCCAACTAGTAGCTAGAATACTACACTTGGCAGCTAACAGAAGGACACTGTCGCATGTTTGGGATTTAATGCTGCCACCTTTAAATTTATTTCTCTAGCTGAAATCATTGGAGTCCCACAGGTTAAGCTGTTTTTTAAATAAACAAAATACATTTATTGAAATAACAAATACAACTAGACAACAGCTAGATCCTGTATCAATCTACAGTGGTACCTTGTATAAAGGAATTAATTCGTTCCAAATGAAATTATGTTAAGCAAATTTTCCTTTATACACATTTCCCATAGGAATGCATTGAAAATGGAGTTATCCCTAATAGCAGCCATTTTTATGTTGTACGGATTTGCCCCATAGGCGATTCTGTTAAGCAGGTTTTCCGTCTCCAGAATTTTTTTATGTTGTACAGATTTTATGCTATACAAACCGTTTGTTATACAAGGGTCCACTGCATACTGTCTTTACTTCTTCATAGCCCTATCTACATATCCCTCTCTACATTGGCAGCTCCCTATCTAACTTCTGTATAACTTTAAATCCATCATTCCCTATCTGAACTAATTCAGATACGTCCACATGCAAATGCCAGTTCTTTACATTCCTAAGTGCTACACATTCAGAGGTTAAGCTGCCTGCTACAGACACAGAGTCATAAACAGTAATGATTAGTACCATAAAAGAGTGAAAAGGGAGTTCCAGACAAAGCTACAGGAACCATAAAGAAAAAGGAAAATTAATAGCAAGCTGGTGGCAAAAGGAATACATAAAATTAATTTATTAAGGGCAAACTATTGAAATGCTTTGGAAAACAATCAGGTCTTCAGACAAGGATATTTCTGGAAATCAAATCTATAAACATGAGCAGATCCGTTACAAAAAGAGGCAAGGAAGATGGAACCAGCTGCAACATCTGAGTCTTAGGAGAGACATTTCCAGCAGTCTAGCAGACATAAGCCAAAGGCTTATACTGCTGAATTGCTGGTGAATCATCCAGAGCTCAGTTGTATGCACTTTGACAGCTGGTGTTCCTGGGAGGAGCCTTCCCTCAAGGAAGCCCCCTGTTCTTGAAGTCTGTTCTAAAGAAATCCTCTGTTACAGCATTCCATCTGATAGCCTTAAACTGGGTAGTGCCTGAAGGCAGTGTCATACAGAGATGAGCTGCCTCGATCAGGGAAAAGACTCCTGAACTGTAGCCTTGGGAGCTGCAGAGATAGTTCCTTACTATTGTCAGGTTCTGGGAATTTAGGCTTGTAATTGTGGGAGGTGGCTTCTGCAAGGATATGACTAGTGTTAGCCTGCTTTGAGAGGCAAAATATAAAGCACATACTAGCATGTGTCTCACAAAGTGACATTTTAGGATCCAAAGAGTAAGCCCTTCACCTACAAGAAAATGCTAGGAAGAAGTGGTCAGTTTAACTTGCAAGTTGCATTCTTCTGCAGTTTCTGTCTCTCTTTTGAAAAGATCCGCCAGATCTGAGACTAATCAAACATGTTGCTCTTTCATTCCTATGAGACGTGGCAACATTCTACTTCAGAATTAAATCCTAGCCTTCAGCCCAAAGACATGATAAACATGCAATGCCTGGCAACTCCAGAGTTTGCTGGGATTTCTGCTGATGGCCTATCCCCCTCTATCCCTTCCTCAAAACAGTCTTCCTGAAGATTAGTTGACATAGGCTCTATGCTATAAGGGTAAGTTTCTTTCCTGTAGGGAGTGAGGGAAAAGCAAGTCTAATAGCTAATATTCAAGACTGAGTTTTAATATTAGTGGAGCAGGGAAAGATCTTAAGCATCAAGGAACCTCATTTATGTGGTATGGAAGCAAAGGCAGTAGGCAAAGCAACATTTTAATTTTCTAGTTTTGGTGCGCCTTTGTAGAGGAGCTGTAGAGCTCAGAAAATAAAGCACACTGTCGTTCCTGACAGAGCAAATTGCCAAGTAAAAAGGCATTGCAGCTTCCTTTTCTAATTCTGAAATTTGGTAAAAGCAAAGATGAAGTACCAGATGGGAATTATGCAAACTAGGCATGCTAATTTAGCACATCTTATTTGCATGATTAGCATAACTGTTTTGCATAATATGCAAATTCTTCTGGCTTTGGGGGAGTTGGGATGTGACAGCCATATCCTCACAGCAGCAAGGAGGGGAGGGAAGAAGCAGGGAAGGAATTCAGATGAAAGAGCTGTGTTGATTCTTGCTGTGGAAAGAGGCACAATACACTCATTTGGCTTTAGCTAGATAGCTAACAACATAGTTAGAAATATTCTACCTGCTTAATTTTTACTATAAAACATGGGGTTTATGTAAACCAATGTTTACTCTCCTCTGCACAATGGCTTGGCAACTAAACCACGACATAATGGTGTTACCTTCCAGACTGATTGTACAGACCAGGTGTTTAAAGGAAAAAAAGATTAAACCATTAAGGATGGTATCCATTTTGATGTCCTTCTCAAGGGCATGTGTCAGCAGATTAAGGAATAGGTAATTCCCCCCCCCCCAAGTCCAGTGCCACCTTCCATATTATTTTGAAGTGTCCCCAACCACTCTGGAGTAAATTTCAAGCGCTGAAAGAATGCAACAAGAGGGGCAGACACTGAAAATTGACTTCCTTTGAGCATATTGACAACAACAATTAAGTGTGAAGTTAGAGATGAATGAATTGTATTCATTTATATTATTTATATGTACAGCCTTCCCCCCCCACCCCCCAGTAGATTCAAGGCAACTCAATTTTAAAATGTGAAAAGGAGCTTTTCCAAAATGAATGTGTGAGAATTAAAACCATATGATACTTGATTTGAGGATAACTTTGTGAGATCCATGCAAGCCCTCTCCCTCGTTTCCCTCTTCTTGGGTTTCCCGACAGATATGGCCAGCATCTTTTCAGCTTTAACTGATTTATTAATTTCTTCCAACAGTTGTTGTGAGTTTTTCGGGTTGCTTGGCCATGTTCTGGAAGTTTTTCTTCCAGAATACGGCCAAGCAGCCCGAAAAACTCACAACAATGATCAGATCCTGGCCGTGAAATCCTTCGAGAATACATTCTTCCAACAGGTTTAAAGTCTCCCTACTCTCTTCCTCCAGGACTCTTACGGGAACAAAACATCACTAACAGTCCAGAAAGATTGGTTGGACTCTTCTAACAAATGTGCAGCCCATTTCCTGGGCTTCTCTCATCATAGGTTACTGGCCCTTGTAAAACACTCAGCCAATGCCGTGTTCCCACACTTTCTGGCTTGGATCCTGTTGCATAGGTGGGGGAAACAGTCTCCTCACAGTGTTGGTCCCAGGGGAACTGCGATCTCTCTCTCTCTCTCTCTCTCTCTCTCTCTCTCTCTCTCTCTCTCTCTCTCTCTCTCTCTCTCTCTCTGAAAGAAAACATGCTCCTTCCTCCATCATTCTCTTTCAGCAATATGGAGGCTTCCACACCTTATTACTTCTCCACTTTTGTTCTGCTGACTCGCACAGTAACTTAAAAGTCACCCACTCTTTCTCCACATATTTTCCTTCACAACATCAAACAGTACTTCTACCTTTTCCTCCTCTACCCAGAGCAGCAGCTCCTTCTCCTGTTCAGCTGCCTCTGGCCCCCCCTTTCTGCCTCCTCCTCTTTACATTCCATTCCTGCCAGTTCTAACAGCCCTTCCTTCAACTGAGCTTTTCCTGTCTTCCAATTTTAAATAAGTTAGTCCTGACTTGAGGTCCAGAAGGGAGAGGCTTTTGCTTGGTGATTTCTCTAGAGAGGATGGTGCACCAGTCTCTGCCTCAGCTCTCTCACAAACTTACAAAGACAATGTGTAAATTACTCGTCATTGTGCTTAAAAATATGGGCAGATACAGCTACAGAGGCCAGTGATATGAATATAAGAGGAATTTGCACGTGTCTGAAGTCTTACTCATCTTAATTGTATTATCTGTACTGTATACACTTCAGTGAAACAGAAAGTCTGTGAGATTGGTGAAGGTCCAGTGAGCTCTATTTTCGATAGGTAGCTTAATTGATTTAGTGTAATCACACATCATGCAGAAACAGATTTAGTAATGGAATGGTGATGGGTCTCAGACAGTACCTGTATGCAGTCGCCACATTCACACTAACATTTTTATTTATGGCAACCAATGTTTTTCTAAGTTATGTCTGATTTTTTAAGAAATATATATAAGGATTGTGTAATTTGCTGCAGTTTATTGGTAAACTGATGAGGGGCATCTCGGCTGTACAATCAGAAGTGTGACAAAGCACATGACCAGAACATAACCCTGGCAGCTAATTAGACATGGTGGGTTCCAACAAGCTACACAAACCATGTATGTATGTATGTATGTATGTTGTGTCATCACAGTCGTGACCAATTCTTCGTGACCCCATGACCATGGAATTTTCTTGGCAGGAATACTGGAATGGTTTGCCAGTTCCTACTCCAGGCGCCTACAGCTCCTGGTATTCCCTGGTGGTCTCCCATCCAAGTACTAACCAGGGCCGACCCTGCTTAGCTTTCGAAATCGGACGAGATTGGATATGCTTAGGGCATCTAGGCAGCTCCTTACACAAACCATACACCATCACTAATACAATTATGGCTGATGAGTCTAAAGCAGGCATGTCCGAACTTCGGGCCTCCAGATGTTTTGGACCACAACTCCCACAGTCCTTTGTCATTGGCAATCTAAGCTTAGAATTCTGGGAGTCGTGGTCCAAAACATCAGCAGGGCTAAAGTTTTGACATGCCTGACTTACATTGTTAGCTTTCATAATTCTTAACAATGCTTTTTTTAAAAAAAATGTTTCCTAGTGTGGAGTAGTATGCTCAGTGTATTATTTATTTGTTTCACTTTTATTCCACTTTTTGTGTAGAGATCAAATGAATGTCTATAGTTTTCCCCTCTCCCTTCATTACATCTTTTCGGTGAAGAGGTCTAGGCTAAGGATTAGTCAGTAACCCAAGGTCACCTAGTATGTACATTGCATGCATTGAATGGAGTGTAGATTTGGATTTCCCCAGTTCTAATGAGTTAGGTAAAACAGTCTTCCAACTGCTATACTTCACTGCTTTTTAACAGAATAGAACAAAGGGATGTGATTTTATGTATCTGATGAATTCCATTCACACATTAAGGGAGAAAAAAGTCTCTAGAATGGTGAGTAGACTGCTCAACATTCACCTAAAAGAACAGGATTTTAGGAGATAAAGGTTCTCACTTTTTCCTTATTGACAGTAGCATAGTGACATTAAATGTCCCTTTCCTGTTAACTCAGAGATTCACTGAGAGTATATGTCTGAAGTATCTGCTTAACAATTGTTTGAAGATTTGGTTCTAAATATGTGCTGGTGCTCACATGGCTCATATGAGCTTGAGCACGCACTTCCAAAACTACTGGAATTTTTCTCTCTGGGAATGTTTGAAAAAAAAATGAGAATACAGTGGAACCTCTACTTACGAGTTTAATCCATTCCGAATGCATGCTCATAAGTTGAACAACTTGTAAGTAGAGCAGCTGTATCTAATAAAGAAAAAAAGAAAGAAAAAGATGGAAAAATTAAAAAAAAGTATGTAGAGCAAACCACATCTAAAATTTGTAAGGCAGCAGTTAAAATGCCAATGGCTTTCCACTCTTCAGTTGAATTGCTAATAAGTAGAGCCACAGGTAAGTAGAGGTACCATTGTATTATGCCAAAAGTTGTATAAACTATACAATGTTGTGTCTTAACCTCAATTATGTAGAACTTTTCTCTGCTAAGGCTGAGGTTCACGGCTTGGGTGTTCTCCTGGACCTAGCACTTACCATGAAGTCCCAGGTAGCATCTGTGATCAGCTTCATCTACTTCCACGTTAGGCTGATTGCCCAACTGCATCCCTACCTGGATGTGGAAATAGTTACTATAAGTCACAATTGACTTTTACATGACATCATCATCAACATCTAAGTAGTTATGGTTTTAAGCACTTTAGGCCATTGTTCACCTTAAGGCTATTGACACTGTTGCCTACCTAACAAGCCTATTCAGGCCATTGTTCATTTTATGAACCTATTTCAGATCAAGGTGACAAGACATCAAAGTGAGCTATAAAATGGAGGACTCACAACTAGCTTTTTTCAGACTGATGAAGCTGTTTGGATGAGCAGTGAAAAGTTTCTATCTCTCAAGATAAAGAAGTCCAGTTGCCATGACTCAACTTCCAGATCTAAGTAGAACCTCATAATCCCTACATAAAACTAAGCTATGACATTCCTCCTTCAGCAGACAAGAGTGATTGGGATGGAAATACCTGAGAAGTTTTGAAAAGTGTCCTCACCTTAACTAGGAAAGCAGAAGTTGACAATTCGTTGGTCTTTGTAGTACACAAATTCACTGACAGTATGCCCAGCTTGGAAGCTTTGAAGATTGCAAAACATCCCTCCTTATCCAGTAACACTAGAAACGAGGTATTGATAGGGAGAGGCTATTTTACTTTATAATTCAAGATTTAATTTTTAATAAGCATTTGAACTCTATTCAGAGGTTGTAATTAGTTTTTTTAACATAGAGATCAGAGATCTCAGAACTATGAAAATTTTAATTTATTCAGTATGGGAGATAAATATGTATTCAGCACAGGAATAGAAAACAACGTAGGTTAGTTGAAAAGATGCCCTTTGAAATATATCCTTAAAATATTTGCTTTATTTTATTTTAGATATTATTGAAGAAAACATGCTAAACATTCATTTGACTGAAAATCTTCTGTCTACATCAGTAAATAAAAACAAAAAAATCAGCTTGTGCATGTGGTTCTTAGTATGCTTCTGTCTTGCTCAATTGTTTATAAGGATAAAATACTCCAGTGGTAGTGGCTTTTTATTCAGTTCCTGGTAGTAACAGGTTTGTTCTAAGCACAAAGTTCTTAAAACCACTTCCACCTATAGGGGAAATCTTCCAGTTTGGAAATAAACAGTTCTGTCCAACTTGTATGTACAGTGGTACCCCAACTTAAGAGCAGCTTGACTTAAGAGCAATTCAATTTAAGAGCAGAAAACTGTTGGCATTTTAACTGCCGCCTTACAAATTATAGATATGGTCTGCTTGACTTACATTTTTTTCATTTTTTGATTTTTTTTAACTTACTGTTTTAAATTTGTAGATCGGTACCCCAACTTAAGAGTAGTTTGACTTAAGAGCATGCCTTTGGAATGGATTAAATTCGTAAGTTGAGGTACCACTGTAATTCAATGTGTATGATTCAGACTGATGAAGCTGTTTGGATGAGCAGTGAAACGTTTCTATCTCTCAAGAAAAAGAAGTCCAGTTGCCATGACTCAACTTCCAGATAACTTGTATGTAACCATTTCATTGATCCTTTATCTTCAGTGTCTAAAGTTGCAGGTTGAATAAGCAAGGGATAGTGTTGATAATTTTTGTCTCAAAGTCTTCTTTGCTGAAACTGTTGAAGATTATGTGTTTGCATATCATTTTACAATGAGTTTTTAAGGTCTCCAGGAACTTCCGTTTCTTTTCATACTCCCCCAAAAAAGCTGATTTTAAGAGTGAAAGAGAATCAAAAAGAGGGGAGACCCTTTCAGAATTTTTAGCAGTATAAAGAAAATTTGGGTAGGGTTGGTAAGCCCCTCATTTGTATAGAAAATGTTTCATAAATGATATGTATTTTATAAACCAGCATCCTGATGGTACATGTCACAGTGCATATATGTATTAGTGATATGTGTCTGCATTTAGTAATCATTATAATCTGTAAAAGTATATAAAAGTTTGATAAAAATATGCTCAGTGTGTTATGTGTAATTACCAAAAGGGGCACACTGCTCAGCCATAAAACCATATTTATATAGTTAAAAATGGGGCAAGCAACACATTTGTTACTGTTGTTTATTCAAGGTATTTCCGAGTTTGGGTGCCTCCCAAAAGGTTTTCAAAGGTAAAATAAGATGTTCATGGAGTAGGTTGCTATTGACTCCCCCAACCCCAGTGAGTTTCCTTGATAAAGCAGGGATTTGACTACAGAACTTCTGTGTTCTAGTCTGTCATTCTGAACATTACATGACACTATGTATAAAACACCTAGAAAGTTTTTGCTTTGAAGGCAAAAAATCAGACTGTCTTTGAGAAGCAGTATTCTACATAATATTTCATAGTAGATCAGAGGACACATTTAAAGCTTTGAAAGATTATAATATTTATTCAAATTGTTGCATCATGCTTCATGTAAATGTTTCAAAATAAAGGGTACATCACAAAATATAACAAAACTGCTAGAAAGTGTAAAGACCAAAACACAAAGATGATTCTCTCCAAACATTGTAGTCCAGTGCAAAGAGGCTGTGAAGGCACAGATTTTTGGAGACCTATGGTGTTCGTCATGATCATCTTAGAACTGCAGAGCTGAAATTGACCCTATGGACCACCAAATCTAACCCCTGTCAATGAGGCATAGTGGGGAATTGAACTCCCAACTTCTGGCTCCAACTAAACCTGTTAACTATCCAGCAGTTCCTCTTTACCCTGTATTTTGATATGGTACATTATAAATGTCCTCAGATTGTCAGTTTTGTCTTAACTGCTAGAAACTCTTGAATTGGCAGCAGAATATGGAAAATCATACATCCGAACTTTAGAGAAGAATTCTGAGATTTACTTAAGTACCTCAAGACTGTTTAGATTAACATCAGTTGCAGATAATGCCCTAAACATAAAACTGATAAAACATCTGCTTTTATTTATTGATTTATTAGATTTTTATACTACACCATCTAGCAATACGGCCAGTCTGGACAGTTTACAAAATTTGAACAAGTGCAAAATGCAAAACATAACATCAACTCAGTAAAAATAAACAATTCAACGGAGTAAACAGAATAAGCATAACCAAGTCAATCAAAATCAGAACAGAAGACTAAGACGGAGCAAGACAGGGTAAATAGCAGCAAGTCATAACAAAATAAACTAATATCCAGGGAAAGCCTTTCTATATAGCCACTCAGGTCTTCAGATGTTTCTTGAAGACTGTCAGCGAGGGGCCAGACATATCTCAGGAGGGAGTTGTTTCCAAAGATGAGGGTCCGCGAATGAGAAAGCCCGGTTCCTTGTTGACAATTTACTAGCCTCCTTCAGTGACAGCATCCTCAAATGCCCTGCCTGAGATGATCGGGTACTATGGGCAGTACCCTGCAGTAGGGTACACTCTGACAGGTACTAAAGGTTTTGATACTAGGATTGCTTCTTCCCCAAGCACTTCTGGAAATAGCCAGCAACAGCACTTCCATATCGCAGAATGAAAGCAGTAACCTACACCAGGGTTGCTATGGAGCTGAGAATAACTCTAGTCTTACTTTCCTCCAGTGCCCCCAAAGTAACTTTACCACAGTTATCACAAAATCACTGCAATCAGTGAGAAATTATCTAGTCTAGAAATACAGTGATCCCCTGCCATTTTCGCAGTTCAGGTACCGCAGGCCCCGCTACATCGCGGGATTGCAGTACCTGCACCGTGGGGGAGCGGGGGCGGCCGGATCACTCTGCGCTGCCCACCACCCCACCCCAGAAGCCTCGGGGCAGCGCGGGGGTGACAGCGGGTGATCGGGTCCCTCCGCGCCGCTCAACCAGGCTCCCCCGGGAAGGCTCGGGGTGGCCGGGAGTGGCGGCGCAGAGCGATCGGGTCGCTCCACGCCGCTCAACCAGGCTCCCTCGGGAAGGCTCGGGAGGGGCGGCGTGAAGCAATCGGGTTGCTACGCGCCGCTCAACCAGGCTCCCTCGAGAAGGCTTGGGGGGGTGGCGCGAAGCGATCAGGTCGCTCTGCGCCGCTCAACCAGGCTCCCCCGAGAAGGCTCGGGGCGGCTGGGAGGGGTGGATTGCTCCGCGGCACTCAACCAGGCTCCCCCGGGAAGGCTTGGGCCGCGTGGACAGGCGGCGGCGGGGGGAGGTAAGATGTGCCCCCGCCCCCCACCCGCTTCCGCATATCGCGGATGGTGGGGTGGGTCCCTAACCCCGTGCTTGGCGGGGGGTTACTGTATATTGTTGTTGCTGTTACTGCTCTTTTGTTGTTTTGACTTGTGTACTGCCCCATAATCCCAAAACATTTTCTGGGGGGTTTACAACATATTTATGCAAGGAAAACTTTGTCCCCCCCTCCCCCATCCAGCAAGCTGGATTCTCATTTCACTGACGTTGGAAAGATGGAAGTATGAGTTGACCTTGAGCTGGCTACCTGAATTTGACAAGATTGAACTCGGGTTGTGAGCAGAGGCTTGATTGCAGTACTGCTGTGTAACCACTGCAACAGTTTAATAGTAAAGATTATTGCATGTTCAAATAAATAAAACACGCACCATGTTTCTTAACTGTAGGAAGCCTAAATGAGTTCTTTTGATAATATAATTTTCCTTCCTACCCAGTCTAACAGTTAACAGCTCTCTTTGTTTCTAAAGAATGACTATAATTGTAGAACACAGAAGAGTCAAATAAAGTGACGGGTGTATCTGTTGTTGCCTCTCCACTAGGAGAATGGAATTTCTTGGTGGTACAGGAACTCTCTCCTGCCTGCAGTCTTCCAGAGTCCCAATCAGATCCAAAGGAGGACTTTATAAAACAGATGGGAAGTAAAGAGAATAGTCCTGGTGCATGCATGCAAAACATAAGTAGTCATGTCTCTTGCTCTGTTCAGCTAACTGTGGTGATGTATGAAATATTTAAAAATTTGGCAGGTGTGTTAATAGAGGTACATGTTTTATCTTTTTGTAAACATTTTATGAGAATTGCACAGACAACCATGACCTTCCTTCCTGATACATACCTCCTAATTGTTTAGTCCCAAATTATTCTGTTATGTAGTTCTTTGCATTGGGGTCCTTGAGTAGCCAGCCCTAGTGGGTCAACAACTACAACTGTAATAGAAAATGAACATATTTAGAAATGATTATTATCTATCTGTGCAAATCCAAACAACGGTAAAGTTGATTCAGCAACTTTCATTTGAGACACCTGGGAGAACAGCAATGATCAGATTTTATTCGTTTATACTTGTTACAAAGCCATGAAGGTGGATTGCCTACTTCACGCTACCAAAAGTTTTGTTACTTCTAACTGGAAGAAGTTCTTTTTGTCTCTTTGTGAAACTCTTAAGCTGTCAAACAACACAGTTTGTAAATATCACATAAGTGTGCAAGTTAGACAGGTCTGTGTTCAGCTCCTACCTTGCTAATTGTTTTCTTGGGATTATTTGGATTGTGTAAAAAGCTTTTCCAAATCTCTTTTATTACTAAAGTCATTGTTGCCAGCAGGAATAAGATTAAAGGTGCTTAAGTCTATAGAGTTGTTTCTAATTTGTACGTGTCATTTCAGTGGCATTTAAACAGAATTTTGTCTTGCTTTTTCCCCTCCCTACTTCCCCATGGTACTGTGCTCAAGTTAGGTCTGAGAAGCAAAGCCATTGGAAGAAATTTCATTTTGTTCTCTAATTATTATGCTGGCACTTGGGAGATAATTTTTCCCTTCATGCACTGCCAATTAATATGCAAATGAGCTGATAAATATTTATATCATGATTTAAATTATGCAGGGAGCGCTTTCAGTGTACTCTGCAAATGAATTGTTCATGGACTTCAAAGTGCTGGCTGCTGTGCTAACGAGGGGAGATTTGCATAAGGCCCTAATCAGGCGCATACTGATTAAGCTTCATTATGGAAACTGCCAGCTGCAATCTTTGTTTCTATTTTATTAAAAAAGAGGAACTTTTCATGCTTCAGTCGCCTTGACAATGTCAGACACAGCTAGTAGGAGAGACTAAAACTCCACAGAGCAACTGAAGTTTCTCTGTTCTGCTAAAGATTGCTATGGTGTAACTGAAGTTGTATTTTTCTCCTATCCCCACCCCTCCCTTTCTTGTTCTGTTAGGAGTAGTAGTGTAGGTTTTATTTTAGGACTCCCCCCCCACCCCGTTTTGGACTATCTCAATCTGCAGAGGATTGCACAGCAATGCTGGACTGCAGCGACTACGTTCTAGGTGGGTACCAGTTCAACTGACTTGTGCAGGCGTTTAATATGGAAATAGTGGTTGTTAAGATTGACTATGCATAGATGCTTAATCACATAAGCAGGACTGAGGGAGGTATTTGAAACGCTGAATACTAGCAGGGATCCACTGGCAACACATTTTTCTCTGTTCAGGGCAATATCATTCTAAAGCTTCGGAAGGAGTTTTTCAATGATAATGTGGACTTGTATAAAATTTTAATCTGTAAACATGTGTCTTTTGACAGTAGTAGAAGTTTATTTTTCTATATCAAACTGCACTGTGGAGATGCAGGTGGGGGAAGAGTCCAGTCCACCATGGCTTGACCATCTCATGTTCAATAGTATGCTTGATATATTGGTGTGCTTGTTGCTGGTATAACCCACGTTGATCCTTATTTTACGGAAAGTAAGCACTGCTAGCAATATTTTTTATACTAATCCCCACCTAAACAATGTTCTAGCTAACACTGTTCAATCTTTTTCAGCCTCTATTAAGCTGTTTTTGTGTTTGCTAAAAATATGTATTTCAGTTAATGCATTTAGATTTTTTTCAGATTGTACTCTTGAACCTTAAGCTTTTTAATGGTTAGAATTTTACAGTTGATAATAAAAGCACTTACATTGGTCTGTTACTTTTAAATGAAGGCATTGCAAAACTGGGCTCTCAATTTGTTTATGAATACACAGAATTTTCCTGTACATATGGCTGAATTTGCAGTTGTCTGTTTTGATGCAATACTATATAGAAGCCCACCTGTTAGTAAATTTGTTATGCCTCTAGTGAATTAGTGACATACAGATCTTCATCTCACACTGTGACAAACTGTCTTTGAATTTCTGGTTGTCAACTATATCAAATCTACCCCTCTACCACCATTCTATATTTTTGAAATGCTGATAATTCTGTGACAGTTTGGCTTGGGAAGCTTTAAAGTGCAAACAAGTTACATCTAGAAGCTTGTTAGAATATGATTTCAATAGTACACCTGGTGCTTTCAGTCCTTCTTTCATTTTAATATGGGTACTTGTGACTATGGCAGTGTTTTCCTGTTTTCACCACAAATTAAGCCTTGTTATTTGTGAAAAAATGTAGGGCATGCACATTGTTTTAAAAAATGAGAGAGATCCTGTACTTTGCTTATATGTGCTGAACAAGTTACTTGTCTTGTAGCTGTAGTTCATTCAGCTTTAAGTGAAATCTAGATCATAGTTGTTGCCTTGCTGGATATGACCATATTCTAATTAGTGGCACTTGTTCCAACATATTGCGACATCTGACTCCCGATTTTAGTTAGTCAAATTTATTCAAACATCTTTGAGTATTCACTAGCAGACAATAAGGGTAGGAGCATCTCAGCAGTGCAGAAGAGACAGAGATATATAATACTTGTGTTTGTAGAGATTTTATTTGGTTGTTATCATGACTCACAGCAGCAGTTGAAACATCTGGATTTTCATGACTTTGCTGAATCTTTTTGAATGTCCTTGTTGGTTATAAAGAACAGTAACAGTTCTCATATATTTGACTTTGGACCTTTAAATATATATGCCTTGTATCTGGCAGTTGTGACTTTCACTATGACAGTTTATCATGTTAAATATGGGGTTCTCACAGTTGAGTCCTAATATATTAATTTTTCTTATTTGAAGTACAGATTCTAGCACAGGATCTATTGCTCATTCTAACTATTTTCAAGATAGCAAAGGATGCATTGTATCGAATCTGTCTCTAAAAATGACCATAGAGCATAATACTTTGATGAGCAAGGCTTTACCAGTTGTATAGGCTTTGGTATATACTCAAGATTTGGAGTAGCCAAGGAAAGCCAGTTCATTTGACAATATAGTACTGTATATACTATGCTATGTTATAGCTCTGGCTCTACTTTAGCCATAGCATTTTTAATGCAACTGCATTCGTTGAGAGCTAATTGTGCATGTATGCATTGTAACTGTACAGGTGTGCATATACATACATATTCAGATAAAAATAATATATTTCATTAAGCTTCAAGATTGTAATCAATAACCTGAGTTTTTTTATAAAAATATAGTTGCCTCACAACATGAGCCATGCCTTCCCATTTCTGGTGAATTGTTTGTTTATTTATTTATTTATTTATTTATTTATTTAGAGTTGTACAGGAGTGACTTGACAACCCATTATGTAAAAATCAGCATACATGGTGAATAGGAACAAATTCAGCATTGTTGGTGGGCAGTAGCTGTTAAATACTTTCTCTTCCATGCTTAGTGTTTCAGACGTGAGACTGGTGCATATGTTTATGGTGGAACAAATATAGTTTTTTTCATTTTAATGATTATCATATAACTTTTAGCAGTCGTATACCATTTATGCTTCAGTTATGGTTCTGACTTAATTATAAATAATGCATCAGTCTGGTAATTTTAATTAATTGTTGGTTTATAAAGAACAGTAACAATTCTCCTCATATATTTGACTTTGGTGAAGATGCAAGAGTTTTTTTTTATTTTGATTATGTTGACTTCTAGGAATCCTGATTGCTTACTGAGCACAGGGCTGGAGAACTTCTAACTTCATAATAATACATGTATATGATGCCTGCAAATTTCAAATGGGTAACTGCCTGTCTGCCACAATATTTACTTTTATTTATCTACCTTACTGCTGATGGATCTGCCTGTCTTGCTAGTGACTGTTGGCTGCATATCTAGTGCAGTCTTTAATCACCTTATTTTTGAGGATAACTGTTCTCCTAGTCTGGCAGGCTTTTCTCTATTTTTCTAATTAATGATAGTTATACCATTCATTGTTCCCAATTTTGTACAATTTTGTTATAGAAACATTTAGTAGAATATCATTTGGAGAACGTGGTGTGGGATATGACACTTCTTTGTCACATATAGCCAGACATCACTGTGGTGAAAATTCATGATGAGAAAAATCTATTTAAATATTTGAGTAACTATCTCAGCATCCAAGTACAAATGTTATTGCTTTCATTAATACTTGCAGTGTGAGGTAGTGCTGTTTTCAATGCTTTTACAGCTGGGTTGCCTTCCTTGTCATTATTGTCCATCAGCAGGTTAAGTGACCAATGGCTACGGACAAAGAATGTGCAGTCACTTGGAAACGAGGTGTTTCCCCCCAAACACATTGTCTGCCCCCTTCCAAAAAGTAATACTCACAAAAACAAAAACCCAAGCCATGTGAAAATGTAATGCAGTGTTGTGTGGGAGAAAAAATTGTTAAGTGTTTTGTCTGCCTTATTTTGCATGTTTCTGAAGAGGAATTATGTGGATTCCAGTAATTAATAACTCAACTCAAGAGACTTATCACAGTTGGAGAAGACCAATAATGGGTGGTATTCTATAATGAGAATAAATCTGCTGGCAACAGCAGTGGCATTCTTCAGTAACATACTAACAGGCATTTGTTCAGTTGCAGAAAGGAGACTGATATGATTATAACTGAAAAGTGATTGAATTTTTTTCAGCATATCTAGAGCATAATGAATGGAAATATATGGGTTATGTTAAAAATCTTTTCAACTGTTTGAATCATTTTGGCAGTTATTATTGGTAGTCATTGATTTTCCCCTCCTTTGATCTTGTTGCAACACGTCTGAATTCTTGATTTATGAGTTGTGTCTCTCTGTTTGACTGTACCACTTTTGTAAACAGTATACTGTACTGTTAATTGCTGGTGGCCTTCTCTCGCCGTTGCATAACATCACAGTGCCATTTTCAGTGTGATGGAAGGAATTATTTCCTAAATATTCAATATGTAGAGTATAGTGATATGATCATACAGTGATTGCATATAGGTGCACTAGTAATATGGCAGCTCTTCAGAAGAATTACTGGTAGCACAGGAAGAAACATCAAAATGGTGGCTAGCACTGGGAAAGGTGGAAAGGAAAGGAAACAATTTGAAGGAATTGTATTTGAACAAAATAAATCTTGCCAAAAATAGAATTCAAGAGGAAATACTGCCAAAATAAGCAACTGATGAAGCTACTTGGGTGAGGAGCGAAACGTTTCAATCTCTCAAGAAAAAGAAGGCCAGTTGCCATGACTCAACTTCTGGATAGCCTCACCTGGATGACTGAGAATCTTCATAGACATAGTGACCAAATAGCATTTCAGTGTAACCCAGCTGTTTTAGTCTTTTTATTTTATTATTTTGTTGCAAATATAATTAGTTGGCTTTTCCACACTGACTTTTAAAATTTTTGTTTCATATATATGTCTTGCCACAGTAAGTGGAGATTCCTATGTAGTTTAGGTGTAGAGTCAGAGTTTGGGACTTCAATTCTTCGCTGTGCCTCGTTGGAAAAGAGCCAGGCTGTGTAGCTGTGGAAAAGCTGCACAGGTCCAAGGCGCCCCTCAGAAGAATGAAATAATAAACAACTTCTGTGTAGTGTCTATCTAGAAAACCCTGGAAAGGCATCACTATAAGTAGAATTGACTGAACAGCACACAGTTATCATTATAATTCTCTAGACTTCTTTGAGACGTCTTGGATTTATATATGTACCCAGAAGCTTCCTGTGCTTGAACAAGAGTCTATATTTAAGTACATTTTACAAAATATGGGCCTTAGCTTTTTCTGCCCTAATTATGCCTCCTTTTTTTCTAATGCAGACTCAAGAATGAACACTCCGTCAGAAACAAGTAAACCTATAAAAATGGAGAGCGGGGATGGGGACACAGGTAATAATAAGTTACTGCTTTAAACAGTTTTCCAAACAAAATAGTGTTAGTTTGGAAGAGAGACTTCTGATCCTGTCTTAATTAGCTTGTTTTGTTTGTTTGTTTGTTTGTTTGTTTGATGGATTGATTGATTGATTGACTGATTTTATACCGCCCATCTAGCCGAAGGGCTACTCTGGGCAGTTCACAATATAACAAAATAGAAATTACAAACAATATCAAAGTGCAAATGAATCAACTTTAAATTAAACTAAAAAGGTAAAAGTTCCCCCGCACATGTGTGCTAGTCGTGTCCGACTGTAGGGGAAGTGCCCATCTCCGTATTCAAGCCGAAGAACCAGTGTTGTGCAAGTCCATGGCCATGTGGCTGGTATGGCTGCAAGGAAACACTGTTTTACTTTCGTGCTTTTTACGGCAGTACCTATTTATCTACTTGCATTTACATGCCTTCGAACTGCTAGGTTGTCAGGAGCTGGGATTATTAGTGGGAGCTCACACCGCTGCATGGCACTGGGGATTCAAACTGCTAAGCTGCTGACTTTGTAGCCGACAGTTTTCAGTGCTCAATTTCAGTATTAGCAAAGTATACTGTGAAAATAAATTAAAACAGTGCTCAATTTCAGTATTAGCAAAATTATACTGTGAAAATAAATTAAAACTGAATTATATACAACAAGAGGCAGAGAAAAGAATTTTGGGCATTAGAATGATAAAGATGTGGGAAATCTATCCTAAAGAGCCAAGTTTTTAACTGGCTTTTAAAGATTTTAAATGTGAGTGCCAAGCATACATTTGGGAACAGTTTATTCTATAGATGAGGGGCAACTATGAGAAGGCCTAGTTTCCCATTGATGTTTTTCAGACCTGTCTCGGTGTTGGCATCCTCAAATGCTGCACTTGAGATGAACAAGTGGCATGGATAGTTCTATTTGGAAGTAATAGGTTACAGTACTCCCCCACTTTTCGCAGGGGTTAGGGACCCGACCAGACCCGACCCGCGATAAAGGAAAATCTGCAATATGCAGATGCTGGGTTGGGTTGGGGCTGGGGGACTGTCTGGGGCCTCCTACACTTACCTTAGGCCTGGTGCTGCCCCGAATGGGCCTCCAACGGGCTTCTGGAGTTTGTTGGAGGTCCCAGAAGTGGTTTTGGGTGATCCAGAAGGCACTTATGGTTTTGCAGAAGCCACTTCCGGTTCACTGGAAGCCACTTCTGGGGCCTCTGATGGGCCTAGGAAGCCTGTCAGAGGTCCACTTGGGGCAGTGCCAAGCCTGTGGTAAGTGCAGGAAGCCTTCATGTACCACAGTCCTGCAATATACCGGGACTGCAGTATATGAACCGTGAAATGGTGGGGGACGACTATACGATACTATTGTTTCTTGAAAGGTTGTATGCCCAGTTCTTAATTCTGTGCACACCGCCTCTTCTTTCTTAATGTTGGTATGTATATATGTTCAAAATAGCACTTACACAATGGTCATGTGTGAATGCATTTTAATTATCATAATAATTGTTTATTGTATTCTGAAGCGTCTATGCAGCGATTAGGCCTTATTTCACATTATTGCTTATGCAGTCCAAATGCCCTGTTTTAACTCTCATACTGCAAAGGCTATTTGTAGGAAGGTGAGTTTTAGCATTTCTTAGCTGCTTCAGGCACTTCTGTGTTGCTGGTGTGTATGAAAACATGATCCAACATACTTTTCCAGAGAAGAGCAACTTGAGATAGGGAGAACAGCAGTGCATTATACTATCAAGACCTGAATTCTCTCCACTGTTGCCAGTCACATGTATGTTTGTTTCAGTGCTCTTGCTGGTTTCCTTACTGTTGCTTCTAACTGCTTTCTTTGATATGATAGTATTTTTTATTTATTTTATTTTATTTTATTTTATTTTATTTTGAATATTTTACCCCACCTTTCTCCTTGGAAAAAGGACCCATGGTGGCTTACAATAATGAGGGACAATATACAGCCCAGAACATTTAGGACATATTCAAGTTAAGAACAGTGAGTTTGAAGAGGCATCTTAGATCATTAAAGGTATCATTAGATCTACAAAGAGCATGCAAGAATAAAAGAAAAACCCATTATGAGGGGTGAAAAGCAACATGGAGAACATTAGTGTTCTTATGAAATCTGTCAATGTAATCATGTATGGTAATCCATATAAAGTCACATACTGTAATAGGTAGTCCCTCATTCAGGTAAAGCTTGGCTGAAGAGAAAGGCCCTTGCCTGCTTCTGGAAAGACAGCAGAGATGGGGCAGTCCTGGCCTTCAGCAGGAGGGAGTTCCAAAGTCTTGGAGCAGCAACTGTCATAGTCAGTCTCCAAGGCTAGATGTATATAGCTCCAAGAAATATCCTTTCTCTGGCCTCTGGCTGCTGTCATTGTGGCTCAGAGGAGTCCTATGTCTGCCTATAAACTTGTTGATATTTTTACCAGTGCCACCAGTGGATTCCTACCTGAGGAGTTTTTAGTCAGATAGGAAAAATATGATGAGGAAATAGGGAAGCTGCACACTGAAGATAGGGAAATACATCCAGAGAGATAGGACTGAGTTAATCTGTGAGAGGTTTGAAATAAAAGGCAGAGCTTGAGTGTTGCTGCTTAGAACAGTGTTTTTCAACCTTTTTTGGGCAAAGGCACACTTGTTTCATGAAAAAAATCACGAGGCACACCACCATTAGAAAATGTTAAAAAATTTAACTCTGTGCCTATATCAGTCTCTAAAAGGTTCGCCATTGCTGGTGTAGGGAGAAGCAGGACAGAGGGGCCACAGATTGAGGCAGCCCGCTCTCTAGCACCCAGTTCCCAATTACCTGTGTTGTTTTTTTAAAGACATTTTGCCCTGCATGGACTTCTGTGTCCAGTGGAGACCTGAGAAGGGGCACTGACTCTCCAGGAACACAAATAAGACCCAAAAGCCCATCTTGCTCTCCACACTGTGGCCAAGGCAGATGCCTTCAGCAAGTCCAGCGACAGGAGGGGAGGAGGATGAAGGAAGGCAGGAAGGAAAGAAGGCAGAAAGTGTTCTGCTTGTATACCGCCCCATACCACTTCAAGGAGTCTCTGGGCGGTTTACAGTTTCAATTACAGTAGGCAGGCTGCTAGACATACACATATGCAGGCTAGAAATGAGCACGTTTCTATGAAGAGGGGAAAGGATACGAATGGAAAGAGAGAGGTGGGGGGGAAAAGAAAGAAAAGACAGAGAGAGGAGAGGGCGACCCAAGACAGAAAGAAAGGGGCAAGACTTCAAGGAACCCATCGCGGGGCCCCTCAGAGACGGCTCTTCCCCTCCCGGAGCCTAAAGGCCGGACGGACGGACGGCCAGCCGTACCAGTAGCCCCCCCCTGCCCGACCGCCTCCTCAGCCCAGGCCCGGCGGAGGCCTCCTCCATCCCCTCCTCCTCGCAGCCCTGCCGTGGTGCTCGTGGGGCAGCCGGGCGCCCCTCCTCCCCTTCCCCTCACCTGGTGGTTTGTTCTGGGCTGGGGCTCCCGGGCCGGCTCGTGTTGGCGGGCGGGCTGTCGGGCAGCTCAGTCCATTGGTAGCTCCCAGGAAAGGGGTGGTGGTGGTCCAGGGTAAAAAAAGGAGGGGGGAGAGGGAAGCGAGCGAGTCGCGGCGGCGGCGGTAGGCACAGGGCAAACACTAAGAGAATGAGCGGGGCCAGGTCCGGCCGGGGAGGAAGTGACGCCAGGGCCGTGGGGGGAGGAGCCAAGCTGGCCCTTGGACGCTATTTATAGCGCCTCCCAGCTGTCGGCCGCCCGCTGGCCCTGGGTTGAATTTCTTTAGAATTTTTCAAATTTTCCCACGGCACACCAGGCAACATCTCGCGGCACACTAGTGTGCCACGGAACAGTGGTTGAAAAACGCTGGCTTAGAAGACTATTTAAATATTTGTACACAAGTGAACTTGATTCTAAAACATCTTTGTATTCAATAAACTTTATTTTATTTGGTTCCATGTTACACTTCGACTGGGACTCAGTTATTTAAACTGGGATACCCTAGCCTAGATGGTGGTAGCAAAGCTAAAAAGGTAGTGAGTGTAGGTCAGTGATCTGTGGAACGACTGGGGGCTCTGCATGGTAGTCGTGCCTGCCTTGCCCACCCGCCTGCCTTGGGGCTTCGAGATCGGACCAAGAGGGTTTACCTCCGTTCTCCCCCCCCACTTCAAGCGCCAATTTCCCCCCTCGCCTCGCCCCCCCACTGAGCCGCCTCGGGGGCGCCTCCTACCCGTCCTTTTAATGATCTCTCAGACTCTCGCTGGCGTCCTTTTTCTGCTGCTGCTGCTGCCCTTCAGCTTCATCCTGGAGGCTCCCCTCACTCTTTCCCCACTCAGAAGAGGGTGCCCTGCTCGCCCGCCCCTCCTCCCTCCCCTTCCTCCTCCCCTCCTTCTCCTCCCCTCCCCCTCCTCCCCTACTCCCCCTCCCTCCGACCAATCCTGGCACCAGACTCTTTTGGCGGCCGCGGCGCGAGCCTCCCTCCAGGGCTTGTTCTTCCTCCAGAAGCCTGAGGTGGAGGGGCGGCTGAGGAGGCACACTCGCATTGGCCCCACCCATGGCAAGGAGGCCGGCGCTGCCTTGGAGAAGATCATCGTGCCAGCCACCAAATGTTACATTGTCCAAAAAATCTACAGCGGGGAGAAGACTCAAGAGCGGTTTCAGCTGGAGCTCAAGCAAGCCTTGGAGGCTCAACATAAATATGTCGTCATCGAGCTGATGCTCATTGGGGAGGAGACGGCCCGCTGGTTCAATATTGGAAAGTTCCTCCGTGCTGGCGGGCATCACCTCCCCCCTCAGCCTGCTGGCCCTTCCCACGGATTACTCTTGTTACATCTCCTTGCCAGCGGGCATGCTGTGTGTGTCGCTTCCTGCACCCTGTATGAGATCTCATGGCAGGTCGAGCCCTGGGGCAAATACCAGGTTGCAGACAATCCTTTCCGACTTTCCTGTGTGCCCCAGCGTATGTTGGTCTCATCCATGGCGGTCGTGCTGGTAAGGAAGGAGGAGCAGCACAAAAAGATACTAAAGACCACCATAACACTTGCTGTCGTACCTCTTCTCTGCAAAAAATATTTATGAACTGTATGCGTAGTGGTTAATTAAATTGGAAAGCTGACCGCTAGGCTCTGGATCTCCCACCCACCTGCCTGCCATAAATATAAAAGGTGGGGATAGGAAAGCTTCAGTTGAGAGGGTGGTATCAGCCTCATTCACCTCCCCAGCATCTTCTCAAGATTTGGGTGGACAAGAGCTGCTGTGGTACCAGAATGCTATTCAGCCTGAGTGTTTCTCTTTCCGTGTATGTGAATGTCCCCCCCCCCACGCCACTTCCTGAGGGTTTTCCCTCTCTTTCTGTTTAGTACTGTTGATTTGTTATCTATGTTGATGTTAACCTTGCGGTAAACCGCCCAGAGTTCCTGCTGGAAGATGGGCAGTATAGAAATAAAATTAAATAAATAAATAAATAAATAAATAAATAAATAAATAAATTGGTTGGCAGGCATTGGGATTTTGAAAGTCCAGTGGTCTCAAAGTATTACCTGAAGAATTTGAGCCAAGCAGTTGAAAAGCACTCTGAAAAACAGAAACCTCACTCAGTCCTTGTTTAGGTTAGGAGTAGTGGGCATGTGCTAGTGTGTGAGTTAATACACACACACATGAGGGGAAAGGTAGATTTAGGGAGATTGCCTTGCGCTGAATAAAATACCACTAGTTTTCACATTTGTGAAGCAAGGCCTGAGCTGATTTGTGAAGACAAAGTTAAACTACTCAGGCTGAAGGATGTTTTGACTTGTAGTTTGGTGAAAGGAGTTTGAAGGGTCAGTGTGCCAGTACAGAACTTCTGGGCCACAGTTTGGAGAAAACCTTGCCAAGAAAGAACAGTAGTGTGTGTCTTTTCAAAAAGTAAACTTTATCTCACTATCCTTGACTAGCCTGTGGCCAGAATCCCTAAGATAGAAGGTTGTTTTGGGACAGGTGGAAGGTCAAACATTAGAGAACCGAGGTGAAACTTACCGGACAGCAAAGCCTTTAAAAGAACTAAGAAAAGAAAAGAACATTGGGTTTAAAGACTGTTTGAAAATCTGGGAAGCCAGCCAAGTGGAGCTGAGGAGAAACAAAGTATAGTACTGAACAGCTGAAGGAGAAGGGGAGTGGGAGAGAGAGAAAAAAACCCTTTGCCCAGAGGCTTGATTTAAAGTGCAGTACAGTAGTCCCTTGCCACATCGTGGGTCATGTACCGCTGTCCCAGTATATTGTGACTTTGTGATGTGCCCCTCTCCGTCCCCACCTCACCAAGCTGACCTCACAGAGCTCCTGCTCGCTGGTGCCAAAGTCAGGGCACTTGCGAGGAGTTGCTTTCAACTTCCTCCAAGGCGGAAGACTTTGAAAGCCTTAGCCCCAGAGACAGGGGAAAGTCCTCCAAAGGGGTAAAACGATTGTGCCTACGTGCCTAGAGAGTCTGCCAGAAATGCTGACTCTCTTTTCTTTCCCTCCAGAAGCTGTTATTAGGAGGTCCCACACTCCAGTGTGAGTTTTGGAGTTTTCCTTGCAGGGGACTCCTAACTTGTGGGGCATACCTGGAAGAGCCAGTTGGCTGTCCTTCCTTCCTCTCCACCCCATCTACCTCCTCACTCTGAAAGCCACCTGTGGGAGCACCTTCCTTAATCTGCAAAGCCAAGCATTCTCCACAGATTTCCCCCTTTGCATTGAGATAGTTTTAAACCAATTTCCCCAGTGATCAGTATCTGATTTTTGTGTGTGTGTTGGAGTGGAAGACAAAGATTCAACTGGCAGACTGCATCTGCAGACTGGGAAGGCACTGGACTAAGGAAAATCACCGTTGTGTGGTCTTTGTCTGGGATCATTTTGATTTTACTGGACAGGATCCAGAGCAGAAGGCTTATGCCCTTCTCACTTTAAACGAGTTCTGGTGCTTTCCTCCACTTACTTGCTTGCTCGGTGACTTTGTTGCTTGCTTGCTTGCTTGCTGGAGGGAGTCACCAGCAAGATGGATCGTGCCTGTCCCACCAGTGACTCCTTCCAGCAGGCAAGCCAGCAAGCAAGTAAGCAAATGGGGTAAAGTTTTGGTGTTTTCCCCCATTTGCTTGCTTGCTCGCTGACTTGCCTGCTGGAGGACTGACTTAGGGAGGAGGAGAAATGGCCACAGCCAGCAAGCCCGCCACCCATGTGCATTCACCTTACTCAGGGCAGCGGTGACGGTGGTGGCAGCGTCTCTTCCGTTCCCCCGGTTCACTTGCCTTTCCTGCTTTTGCCTCAGCCACCTAAGCAAAGGGGGTCCCATTGTCTGCTTGCCAGCCTGCCTTTCCTTTAGCTGAGGCAGTGGCTGCTTCTGCTCCATTTTCCTTCTTTCTTTCACCAGCTTCCTGCTTTTGCTATGTGAAAGGGATCTGTTCCCAGCCACACCACCCCTTGCCCATCCACCCACTCACCAACTTTCTGGCATGGCGGTGTGGCTGGGAATGGATCCCTTTCCCTTAACTGGCTGAGGCAAAGGCAGGAAGTTGATGAGGGAAGGAGGGAAAATGTAGCAGAAGCCGCCACTGCCACCTCAGCTAAGGGAAAGGCAGGCAGGCAGGCTAGCAAGCAGGCAAAGGAACCCCTGCCAGAGGCAGTGGTGGTGAAGGCTTCCGGGCCCAACATGATATGTGGACACTGTCACCGTGACAACGTCCACATATCGTGAATTTACATTTACCGCGGGTGGTTAAGGAACCTAAACCCTGTGATGGAAAAAGGACTACTATATTTTTCTTTATATTCAAGACCTATATCTTAATAAAACAAAATATACAGAATGCCACCCAAGAAAGTAGAGTCCTGTCAGAACCATGCCAGTTGAGAACTGTGAGCCAGAGGGTGAATTTTTGGAGGGAAATCCTGAATTACCTCAGAAGAAGAGGTGAATCCACTAAGCAGTCTAGCCTTTGAAAAGTGGAAAATGGAACAAGAATATAAATTAAACCAGCTACAAAAAGAGAAGGAAATAGAATAACAAAAAGAAAAGGAAAAGACTCGATTGAGAGAACTAGAAATTGCAGAAAGAGATAACCCTTCAGAGAGAACTGGAAATTGAACAAGAAAATAGACAGAGAGAATTACAAATTGAACAAGAGTCCAGACACAGAGAAATGAATTTCCAGTTAGAATTGCACAAGTTATAACCTGAGCGTTGGAGAAACCAAGATAATAATAATTCAAATGTAGTAGAACAGAATTTCTCTAAAGTAGATCTTAAGCATTTTCCAAAACTTAAGCAAAGCGATGACCCAGAAGCTTTTCTGATTTCTTTTGAAAGCTGCTATATTGATTTGAAGTCCCACAGGATCAGAGGATGGTGATTCTAAGATCCACGGTCTGTGGGGAATTGGCAAAAATATATGCACAGATGCCAATAGACCAATCCAGAGATTTTGAGAGATATAAACAGTTGATTTACAGACATTTTGGAATTGCCTCGGAGCAGCTTAGAAAAAAGTTTAGAGGAGTGACTAAGTGCAGAGAAGGAATGTATGCTCAGCTGGGAGCCAGACTTTCAAATTACCTTACAAAGTGTCTAGTGCAAGAGGGGCTAAAACATCTGAGGAAATTAAAGAAACTAAAGTTTTATGCAGCCATAAATGGAGAATTGAAATATCTGGTTAAGGAAAGACATCCGAAAACCTTACAAGAGAGCTAAGTTAGCTGATTAAATTAATGAAATCAGAGACCATGGTTTTGATAACCCAAAATTTGGCAGGAAAGGCTAGGAGAATCATAAGAACAAGTCCCAATTTGAGAAGGGAAGACAGAGCCCAGTGCCAAATGGGAGAAATATTCCACAGAGCCAGGAAGAGCAGGTTAAAATGCATGAATCTCAGCCTGCATAGCCTGAGGGTACAGAAAGAAAAAATAGCAAAGGGAGTAATGGCAACCAAAAGAAATTTTATTGTTTTGAATGTCTAGAAGAGAAACATACCAGATAATTTTGTTCTAAACAGACAAAATAATAGTGAGAAACAAGTGTTTTATATTCAGAAACAGCAGGAAGAAAACTCAAGAACCAAACTAGAAAGGAGCCTAGTAGCTGAGGAGAAAAGATTGGCCAGAGGCAAAAATTGCCCACTGTTATTTTGCCTATACAGGCAAGGAACTAGACATAGATTTACTGAGAAAATCTGCGAAGCAGGCAAATATAAGTGGTGATAATTATCTGAAATTAGTAGATACAAGCTCAGAAATTACAATTACAATTGCTAGACCTCAAGTAATAAAACTCGATATTCTTCAAAATCAGTAGATCTTGGTTAAATGAATTGGGCCTGAAGTAGTAAAATTACAGGTGGCGAGAGTAAGGATTCAGTTTAGATGTTGGGAGAAATCTTGGGAGGTTGGGATTTCTGATCAGATTCCAGCCATGTGTTTAATTGGTGTTGATGCCCTAGAGTGTGTGCAGAGTGCAAATTGGGTAAAGAGAGCCAAAAAGAAACCAAAACATGAAAATATGAAAATCCTCCATAATAGTCAAGAATTGCCTCAAAGTCAAGAAATATTGCATATTTCTTGCCAGAAGAAGTGGTGACAGCTGTCAGCCTTGACAGCTTTAAGAAAGGATTGGATAGATTCATGGAGAACAAGGGTTTCAGTGGCTATCATTATGGATGCCTAAGGACAACCTCCGGGTTGGAGAGACAGGCAGGATATTTCTCAATGCCATTTTTAGGGAATCGTAAGGAAGACATCTGCTTGGGAATACCCTGAAGCAAATGGTGAGCCACTCTGTGAGACAGAATGCTGGAGTGGATGGACTGTGGCCTGTTCCAACAAGGCTATTCTAATGCTCTTATGTAACCAGAGAGATAGCCAGATAAAGAGGTTGGCAAAAAGAGCAGTCTAACTGACATTAATGACTATCAGGTGGTGTCAGTTGAAACAGTGCAGCCGCAGAATAGCAGCCAGGGGAAATGTTCCGAAGCTTTAGCTGAATATAGTCAGCCAGTAAAACCTATATCAATCAAAATAGAAGGCAATTATGAAGAGACTGTTGCCATTAGAAATACTGTAGCTGGAGAGGATATGCAGAATGGATTTGAACTGAAATTGCTACAATAACTTACTATAAGATAAGTTAAAGCAAAGACAATAAGTGAATATGTGGCAAAGACTCTACAGGTTGCGGACTTTTCCATTGTGATTTATGGAAACCTAACACCAATAGTGGCAGATGCTGATGGTGGCTTGGTGCAGAGTGTCATTGTGGATCTAGAGTCAGAGAGTGCTGGCACCCCCAAAGATGACAACTACATGGACTAGTCATTGCACAAAGTTGGAAGGAATGCTGGTGAGGCATGATCTAGGAACATCGTGTGGGAGAATGACCAACCTCTTTGTGGAACCCAGGAAAGTTTTGTCAGCGATGTTGAGATGGACTAAAAGGAACTTTTCCAAGATAAGTGGTAAAGTGTCAGTGTTGTTAACCCAAGGACTTAAAGTAAGTTGGTATCGATTTTCCATGGACTGGACATTTAACCTAATTGCTGGAGGTGAGGTCGTCAATTGTGTTGTGTTGCTTGTGGAAGGAAACTGAAAATGGGCATTGCTAACTAGACCGGACGGGACTGAAACATAGACCATGCAAACAATGCACAAAGGGTAATAAAGTGTAATGCATAAAGTGACACTTGTTAAATGTACCTCAATAAGTTGTCAAAATGTGTTAGATGCATATATGGTAATTGTTGTTGTAACAGTACTGTTGCAGAGTTCAAACTAAATGCTGGTAAGCATTTATTATTAAGTAATAATGGTGTTAAGTTGGAACATGTGATGTAAGTACTGTATATACTCGAATATAAGCCGAGTTTTTCAGCCCTAATTTGGGGTGAAAAAGAGGCCTTCAACTTATATTCGGGTCAATACTTTTAGCCACTGAGGCAAGTGCTTGGGTCGGTGGCTAAAAGTCATTTTAAGCATTGTGTGCTGCTTCTCATGCCCCCCCCCCCTGCATCACAGGGAACGGCGTGCGATGTTTGAAATGACTTTTGGCCACTGACCCAAGCACTTGCATCAGTGGCTAAAAGTCATTTTAAACATCACACACCACTCCCCAAGCTCACAAAGGAGGAGCTGCCAGGCCCTGCTGCATTTCCCACCCTAGACTTATACTCGAGTCAATATGTTTCCCCAGTTTTGGGGGGTTAAATTAGGGGCCTTGGCTTATACTTGAGTATATACGGTATATGCAATGTAATGCAAGTATTGTAATGTGTTAGTTTTTGCATGCTGAATGTAATTTGATCAAGAGAGGAACTTGTTACTTGCCTCCCCTGAATCAAACTTGTAAGGGGGGAGGAGTTGTGGCGTTCATCCTTGTCTTAACTTAAGTGCCTAAACAGGAGGGGGCAAAGGGTTAACTCCATGTACCAAATAAGGAGTGTGGAGGCAGAACCCAATTGCATAAAAGGCTCAACCTGAGGAGTTTTTAATCAGATAGGAAAAATACGATGATGAGATAGGGAAACTGCACACTGGAGATAGGGAAACACATCCAGAGAGATAGGGCTGAGTTAGTTTGTGAGAGGTTTAAAATAAAAGAGAGCTTGAGTGTTGCTGCTTAGAAGACTGCTTAGAAGAACGTTTGAGTATTTGTACACAAGTGAATTTGAATCTGAAACGTCTTTTATTCAATAAACTTTATTTTATTTCATTCCAAGTTACACTTCGACTGGGATTCTGTTATTTTAAATTGGGATATCCTGGATGGTGGCAGCAAAACTAAATAGGTAGCAAGTGCAGATTAATGGTCCGTGGAATGACTGGGGGCTCTCCGCGGTAGTCGCTACAGCAATCATGTATGATAATCCATACAAAGTCACATAATAGGTAGTCCCTCATTCAGGGAAAGCTTGCCTGAAGAGAAAGGCCTTTGCCTGCTTCTGGAAAGGCAGCAGAGATGGGGCAGTCCTGGCTTTCAACGGGAGGGAGTTCCAAAGTCTGGGAGCAGCAACAGTCATAGTCAGTCTCCAAGGCTGGATGTATAGTGATCCCCCGTCTATCGCTGGGGTTAGGGACCTGACCTGACCCGCGATAACTGAAAATCCGCGATATGCGGATGCAGGTCAGGTTGGGTGTGGGAGCCCTAACTGGGGGCTCTTGTACTTACCCCCAGCCTGGCGCTGCCCCGAATGGGACTGCGAGGGCCTTCCCAGGCCTTCTGGAGGCCCCTGGGAAGGCCCCCGCAGGCCCATTCGGGGCAGCGCCAGTCCTGGGGTAAGTATGGGAGGCCAGAAACAGCCTTTGCCCCTTACCCCAGGGGGGCTTTTTTCATATACTACAGTCCCACAATATAGCAGGACCGCAGTATATGAACAGCGATAGGGCGGGGGACCACTGTATACAGCTCCAGGAAATATCCTTTCTCTGGGCTCTGGCTGTTGTCATTGTGGCTCAGAGGAGTCCTATGTCTGCCTATGAACTTGCTGATATTTTTACCAGTGCCACCAGTGGATTCCTAAATGCTTTTGCTATCTTTCAAAACACCATCATGTCTTGAAATATAAAATTATTTATCTTTAAAGAAATGGACAAGATGTCGTGGTGCTTGTCGGATATGTTTGTGAAAGGAAGAATCTGCTCCTTTGAGTTATTTAGATGGTATGCCTGTTTTGCTTGTGCATCTGTTACCATTACTGATTCTTACAGGCACCTGTTTTTATTTATCCTTTCCATTTCCCCCATTATTTTCCACTTTGTAACTATACAGTGGTACCTCAAGTTACTAAAATTCAAGTTACAAAAGGAAATAATTGGAAATAGGGATGCCCTGTTAGGAATTTTTTTTCACAATAGGAAGCTCCAATGGAGCATCCGTTTCCAGTGATTACCTTTCAGTACAATGTGCCGCCCCGTGCATGCTCTATGTAGCATTTCCGGAACTAGGACAACAGTTTCCAATGATTTCCTTTCAAATTGGAAACCAATGTCCCGGTTCCAGAAATGCTACACACAGCATGCACGGGATGACACTTTGTATGGAAAAACTGCCCCAGTGTAGCTGTCCAAAAGCATGAGAAAAGCTTCCCCAAATTGCTGGGTTGTTGTTAGGGAACCCCTCAATCAACTGGCAGCCCAAGACCGGTTTTAACAGCTGTTGAGGAGCAACCTTCGGCTGCCGGTTGATTGAAAAGTTTTCCCCACCCCAACCCAGCAAAGGGAAACTACACAGAAAGTGTAGGTTTCCCTGTTAATGTCGATCAGCTTTCTTTTCACATAGAATCAGTCTCACCAGTAACCTGTTGCATTGTGGGTTGGGATATATTTGTGGTGCTGCAGTCTCTCTGCCTTGGCTTTTGTTTTGTTTTGGCCATTTTACACTGGCCAAAATCTTGTTATTCAGTCTAGTAAGTCCTACTGGAATAGTCTGAGATCAGTGGGGTCTTGATGAATCAACTCTTTTGTAAGTTTCATTGCCAAAGTTGTGCTCAAGACTCAGAGCTCAATCCCAGGTAACCAGTTTGTAGTTGACTCAGCCTATTATCCTTCTGAGTTTGGTGAAATGAGTACTCAGCTCACTGGGGAAGAAATGTGTAGCCTGCATAATTAAACTGCCCAGAGAGTGCTTTAAGCACTATGGCGTGGTATATAAGGAGCACACTTTGCTTTTTGCTTCTGTTCAGTACAACATCTGACATTTTAAACATAGTACAGTGGTAGCTCTACTTACGAGTTTAATCCATTCTGAATGCATGCTCATAAGTTGAACAACTCGTAAATAGAGCAGCCATATCCAAAAAATAATATGAAAATTAAAAAATATACATAAGTAGAGCAGACTGCATCTAACATTTGTAAGGCAGCAGTTAAAACAGCAACGGTTTTCCACTCTCAATTCGAATTGCTTGTAAGTAGAGCTGCAGGTAAGTAGAGGTACTGTACCACTGTATTATGAATCTGGCAGCTTATTCCACTAAAATGTTTCTGTAAAGAGCTTGGCTTTCCCTTCAAGGACCATAGGCAATTAAGGTCCCCTTGCATCTTTCTGACTATATTACTGTTGCATACTCTGATTCCTCCTATGTCCTGCAGAAGCAGGAGTGCTGGCCTGAAATCTAGCTTCCTTAGCTATGCCTTTGGAAGTGTGATAATGTCACCTGAAAAGAGATGTTCAGCAATGAGACATCTCACTTTTCTCCCATGGCTTTTCTGCCTTGTAAACTCCCGTTCACTGCAGGTAATCCATGGGAGATGCAAGAAAGGAAGAGGAAATATTTTATTGCTGGAAATCTCCCCCTGCCAGTTAAGTATTTTGGCAACAGCCATTTTCAGTAATGAAAGGCTTTCTCCTCCTGTCCTGCCACTGCCACAACTTCTATGTGATATGGGATTCTTTGGAACTAGGAGAAGTAGTGGGAGAGAAGGGGTGGTCTTTCATTACCAGTACACTGGAACCTTGACTTACATACTGCTTGTCTTGCATCATATTTGACTTGCAGCAAGAAGGGGCCTGTTTGACTTGAGTCGCAGGCTTTGACTTACATCTCGGAGCCCCGGTGCAAGGCACCGGAATTGGGCGGCAGCCACAACCCAGCATCGCGGCTGCAGCCTCCAAACTGCTTCTTCCTTCTTCCCCTCCTCCGGCAGCAGCGGCTTCGGCGAGGCCAGCTCAGAGCACCTGGAGCTGGTCCTCGGCCTCACCGAAGCCGCTGCTGCTGCCGGAGGAGATGAAGGACCTCACTGGTTAGACAGTCGGCTCAGTCTTGTAAAAAATCTGGCTGCAGAAGTCTGGTCCACAATGGAAGCATTTTAGTTGGGGAGCTGTAAAGTTTGGGACTCTAATGGTAAGCATAGAGTTGTTCAGAACTTGGAACGTCAGGTTAAAAATCAGTAAAACATAAATGTTAGACATTGTTGCTAGGAACATTAAAAAGTGGAGGCATATAACTTGTGGACTATAATTCCACTGCCTCCTCCTCTCTTTGAATAGACATTTCATTTACATCCCCAGAAGGAATCTCCTATCCCAGTCAAATTTGTGTTAAATTGCTGTTTTGGGGGGTCTTCTTCATCATCTGGAACAGATTAATCCGCTTTCCCATTACTTTCTATGGGAAACGTTCGTTTGACTTAAGTCATGTTTGACTTAAGTCTAGACCACTGGAACGGATTAATGGCGCAAGTCAAGGTTCCACTGTACTCTCTACCTCCATGGTGATACTTTGTATCACCCTACTGTGGACCTAAGTTACTCCAACAGGATGCCAGCCTTAATTTTCTCTATCATTACTATTTTAATGAGCAGCAGTCACATAATTTTCCATTTAGGCTAATACAGATTTATTACCCAGCTGTACACTTGTGCAATACATAATGCTTCCTTAGGAGCATTAGGAAATACTCTATTATCATGGCTGGCATGATTCAGTCTCAGCAGATATGCATCTGCTGCTGTGATTCTTCAATGGCTATCCTGAGGGCAGTGGACAGTCTTTTATAGACTGTGTTCACAATGGCCAGTCTCAGATTAATGAGTAAGAGAGGAGATTGTGAAAATGTAGGAATGCTTTTTGCCTGTATCTTATGCAAGGCTATATATTTCAGTTCACAGGCTTCGTTTATACTCTTAGTGAGCAATAAAGAGGATTAGTGCAGTAGTATTAGTTTTCTGCTAGTGGCCACGACAGAAGACTAGAATTGTATGTTTTTGGTACTTCTGGGTTGAATTTCATAATCAAGGCATTTAGAAGAGCCCAGTTATTTAAAGCTTTTATCACATAGAAGTCGAGTATTCCTTTCATTTCCTGAATGTAGCAGCTACTACAAATGGAATACAAACTTCTATTACACAACATTGTTTCTTTAAGATTTCTCAGTACCCAGAAGACTGCAGGAATATCCACGCATTAGAAATCTTTGGGCGCAACCCACTGTTAACCCCAACTAATTTAGAACCATTGAAGTTAATGAGGCTTGTTATTCATCACATGAGTATCTCTTATCAATTTGAGGTGTTCTAGAATTCTGAATTTAGCCCCTTATGCTTACTAATAGTTGCTAGGGGTCATATTCTGGCTGTTTATATAGTTATTCTAATGACACTTATGAGTGAAATAAAGAACTAACTATATTTATCATATTTATTTATACAATATATAATATACATGTATCTCATTTGTTCCATATGATCTGTCAATAAGTTCTGAAATTCAGATTTCACTGATATGCAGGAAGAAAGGTGTATTTTACTATATCAGGTTGTAAGATCCAAATACTGGAAGAATGATGCATTTTGACTTAGAATGTATCTCTTTTTTCACAAGAATCCTCATACAACTGTCCTGGCTACATCAGGGCTTCAGTTTAAATCAGAATGTTAAATACATTAATAACCACAAATGTAAATTGATAGCATCACTGAAGACCATTAAATTTGCAACTTCTGTTTAAACAGAACATTTAAGTGATTTAAACTCTTTTTGTATCACAGTGTAGATCACTGATTCCTATTGCAGGATTTAGAGAGCAGCTGCACTTTAAGGTGGTGATGTTTTAGGATAATAGACTGACTGTATATTGGTTACTTAAATTGCAGTACTCCATTAAGGCCTCTGGTTGTGATCTAAGTTCAACCTCACCAAGTTCAGCTCACTGGGGGGCAAAGTGTTCATTGCATAATTATGTTGTAAACTGCCCAAAGAGTGCTCTATTGCTATGGGGCGGTATACAAGTCAGTTGCAATAATGACATTATGGGTAAAGCTATTCTTTTTCTATATCATTTTTCTTTTTCTTACAAATATTTCTGAAGGCTATAAAACTGTATTTGTATTGATACAGTTATGACACGTAAAGGCACTAGGCAAGGGTGTCCGCTCTCCCCCTGTTGTTTATCTTATCCTTAGAAATACTACTCCATGTAATAAGAAATACTGAAGGAATTCAGGGTCTATGTATTAAAGGAGAAGTCTATAAGGTGCAAGCCTTTGCAGATGACCTGCTGGTTATTTTGGAAGATCCACAGCTTTCTCTTCCAGAGCTGTTAAAGATTTTAGATGCCTACTCTAAAATCTCAGGACTAATGGTTAACAGAGAAAAACATTGATGCTAACCAAAAATATGACCCCATGACTGTGAAGTTGGTAAATTTGTCGGGTTTTCAACATGTAAATAAGGCAAAATACTTAGGCATCACTATATCCAATCGTTGTAAAACACTTCTCGAAGATAACTATGTCAATGGGATAAAAGCAATTAAAGCAGACTTGGAAATCTGGTCAAGGCTTCAGCTTTCACTAATGGGTAGAATTGCTCCGATTAAAATGACTGTCCTACCTAAATTGCTTTTTCTATTTCAATGCTTACCTATATTACCAAACTTTAAGATTATCTCTGATTTGGAAAAAAGTATACGGGTGTTTATATGGCAAAAGAAGAAAGCAAGGATTAGAAATGTCTATTTACAAGATAGAACTAAAGTTGGTGGTTTCGCTCTACCCAACTTGATGTTGTGTTATAAAGCAGCAGCCATGACTTGGGTTAAAGACTGGATTTTAATGACAAACAATAGAATACTACAGCTTGAAGGTCACAATCTAGACAAGGGTTGGCACCATTACCTATGGCTTAAGGGTAACATACATACTCTCTTTAAAAAAACCTTGGATTAGGAATGCGTTAATTAAAATATGGTTACCTATAAAAATCAGTTTTATGTCAAAAATTCCAATGTGGCTATCTCCATTAGGAGCGATAACTGGTTCCCATACAAGTGCAATCCTTAAATCTTTAACCTATAGACAACTTTTGAATGCCGACCGCTCCTTGAAGCCACTTACTCAACTAGAATCTGAAATTTGGAAAATAGATTGGTGGAATTACCAACAAATACATTCACATTTCAAAAATCTCATTAAAGAGGGTGGTTTTATGACTAACGATACTTCACTTGACAAAATATTATCTTCTGGTGATGCAAAGCTCCTTAGTAAATTCTATAGTATTTTGTTAAATGAGAAATCGATCAATACACTGGTAAAAGATACTATGATAAGATGGGCAGAAAACTTTGGCTATCCTATTCACCTAAGTAAATGGGACTCAGAAGCAGAAGCAGAAGCAGAATACTTTTATTGGCCAAGTGTGGTTGGACACACCCAGAATTTGTTTTGGTAAAATATGCTCTCTCTATATAAAAGGAAATAGAAAAATCATATAGTCAACAATAAAAACACAGTACAACACTACAATATAACCTATTATTTAAAAAGGAAGAAGAAAAGTAAAAATTAATTATTCAACAGTTTGATAGTACTTGGAAAGAAACTCCCTGTGGAATACAGTAAAACTTTTTAAGTTGATAGCCTTTATTTTATTTATTTATTTATTTATTTATTTATTTATTTATTTATTTATTTATTTATTTATATCTCGCCCATCTTCCCGTAGGAACTCTGGGCGGCTTACAGAGTAGCGACTAGCGCGGCAATGAACAACAGTCCGACAATAAACTAACAACTAAACAAAATTAAAACAAGTGAACAATTCAAAACAGTTTAAAACAGTTTAGTGCCCCAGCATCGCCGGCTGGTACAGAGGCGAGGTACTTAAAGAATAGTATAGATGGCGGGGAGGAAAAAAAATCAGTTAATTAAAGCTCACCAAAGGCCTCACGAAAGAGGAGCGTTTTTAAGGCTTTGCGGAAGGCCAGCAGGGACTCTGCAGAGCGCACTTCGCTGGGAAGGGTGTTCCAAAGAGAGGGAGCTGCCATCAAGAAGGCCCGGTTACGTGTGAGCGTCTTCTGGGCCTCTCGTGGGGTGGCAACCCGAAGCGAGTGCGCTCGCGACTGCCGAACAGGTTGGGCCGAGGTTGATCGCTGGACGATACGCTCTGACAGGTAGTCCGGGCCCAAGCCATGGAGGGTTTTATAAACTAAAACCAAGACCTTGAATCTAATCCGGGATGCAACGGGCAACCAATGCAGGCGAGCCAGGAATGGGGTGATGTGGTTATAACGACGCACACCCACCACCAGCCTGGCAGCCGCATTTTGTACCTGTTGTTATAAGATGTTTTATAGATGGCATTTTTCACCTCACCGCTTATCCAAGATGTATAATTACTCACCTAGATGTTGGAAATGTAAACATGATAGTGGTACTTTTTACCACATGTGGTGGACATGTAAAGAGGCAAATACATATTGGAGAATGGTAAAATTATTCATAGAGAGATCTTTGAAGATTAAGTTAGAGCTTCGACCAGAGTTTTTTCTATTAAATATAATGGATATAAATATTTCCTTTGATCAAAAATATGTACTCCATCATGTAATAACCGTGGCAAGGATATTATATGCGAAATTTTGGAAACAACCTGAAGCACCTACAGAGAGAAATCTTCATGACAAAATAAGAGAATGTATCGAAATCGACAGGCTTTCCGGATTCCTGAAGGGAGAATATGAAGAGATTTCCAAAAGAAGATGGCAAGAAGTACTTAACCTACTAACACTTTGATAATATCTTGTGATATCTTGGTATGTATAATCGCTAACTTTTGGCTTGATGTATTCAATGTAACTTCTTATAATGTACCCCTTTTTCCCTTTTCCCTCCTCCCCCTCCCTCCTCCCTCTAAAATCAATAAAACTCTTTAATTAGAAAAACTGTATTTGTATCCAACTGTATAAAAATTCTCTCAGTCCATTACCTGTCACTCACATCGCTTCACAGAACATCAGAATGTGTCATGCTTGAAATTATTGAAATTATTACAGTCTATTTTCATAGGTATAATTCTCTGTTCATTATACAGTGGTACCTTGTATAAAGGAATTAATTCATTCCAAATGAAATTATGTTAAGCAAATTTTCCTTTATACAAAATTCCCATAGGAATGCATTGAAACAAAGTAATCCCTAATCACAACCACTTTTATTTTGTACGGATTCACCCCAGACAATTCTGTTAAGCAAATTTCCCCTATATCTGGAATTTTTTATGTTGTACAGTTTTTATGTTATACAAATCATTTGTTATACAAGTGTCCACTGTACTAACTTCCCTGATATTAGTAGTGGTATGTCAGGATTGTTACCTATCTGATCTCCCCACCCTCATCCCATTAGTTAATCATCAGTACCTTCAGTTCTGAAGTGAAGTCTTTATTTACAGTCTTAGACCAAAGTACTACATATACAATCTAAAATCAGGGGTAATGCAATCTGAACCCTACATTCCCAGAGCCTTTGTAGCTCATGGCTTTATATTTGTTATTTTAATTTTTATGTATATTTAATATTTTAATATTTTAATTGTTATGTATAAGAATATTATTCTTTGTATTCCTGTTTTTATGCATAATTTTAAATATTTAGCATATTTAGTTTATTAATATATCTATCTATAAATTTTACTCTTGTGTGGTTTACATGATTACTAATTTTTAACTGGACCTTGTTGCTCATATGTAATATTTGTATTACCCCTGATTTTAGATTGCACATGTAGTACTTTGGTCTAAGATTGTAAATAAAGACTTCACTTCAGTACCTTCAGTTCAAGTCAAAAAACATAGAAAATGTGGAATCTTTCTTGTCAGAAATCTTACAACAGTGAACACTAATCCCATTTTAGTATTTCTCATACCAACACAAAAAATCCTCACTTGTGTATGTATGTGAAAACAAGTGCTTTATAGATCAGCCAGAATGCATATAGAAGGAAGCACTGGCCAATTACAAAATGAGTCTCCTCAAGCTCAAAATCTGAGAAATTTTTAAATAAACTTGAATGATGGTTGTGTTGCTAGTTTCCCAAGACATCTGACTGATATTATTTGGTTGGACTTTTGCATTATAAGCTTTAATAGCTTGTGTTATATCTTGTCTCATTGTTAGAACCACATAGGATGTAAATTAGGCATTTCTAGACGAAAGCTCCTTGTGATTGTTAGACTGAAAATACTCTACTCTAGTTGACATTAGTTTACTTGTATCAAGTATTGCTGTGTTTAAATATTACATGGATTGATATATCATTTCAAGTTTACATTGATTCATACTTCCCATAATCTATGATTCACTTCTCTATTGTACAGGATTGGGGTTTTCTTTTGTAGACACTAGCAAACACATGATGGGTTGGTTGATTGGTTGGTTGACTGAATGATTGATTGATTATATACCACTTCTGTAGTGTGAGCAGTTCTCTGAGTGGTTTATAGAGTAAAATTTAAAAACCTCAAAAGACACCAGATGAGAATGCATGATTAATTTAATTGTTTTATTTGCAGCAGCCCTATTCATAGTTCTTTGCTCTTCCCTAATAGCTGATTGAATGCTAACCTGGCTAATCACTTTTAAACATGCCTTCTCTTTTTTCTGGGCATTAAGCCCAGATTATTAGAGCAAGGTGGGTTTTAACTTGAAACATAAAAATAAGTTACATATAAATGGCATGAAATTTACAAGCTTAAAATTAAAGATGTTATGAGTCAACTTTCTCACACTAGAGCTAGTCCTCTCTGATATAAAGTAATTATATTGTACATCTCCCTGGAAACCCAAAACTCCGGTTCTCTATCAACCTCTCTCTTGCACCTTCTCAGTTTTTTTAATAGGCCTTCTGGAGAATCTTGATTGGATCTCCTCCTGCATTCAATCCACTGTTTATGTATTTGCCATATATAATTAATGAGAATTCCATCACAAGTGCCTTCCAACCTGGTGTCTTATCCTTCAGTCTATTTCTAGTTTTATTTTGGATGTTCTCATCATAGAGGTTTCAGGTTATAAAATATTCAAAAGTTGTTTACCATTGCTTGAGTATTACTACTATAATCTATTAAAGCTCCTCAGCCAGTGTTAGCTTCTGCTGTTATTGCTATCTTGTACTAGCCTTGTAGGAATTTTCCCACCTCCTTCACCACTGGAACTATAAAATGTCTTTTACTGGTGGGACTATTATATTCTGAAAAAGAAGGGTGCATCTTAGTCTGATGTCTGAGCTTGATTGATCCTGCTAGGAATCCAGATTCATAACAGAGTCTATCCTTCTGATAGCATTGCTGTCAGCTTCCCTGACATATTTTTACCTCCTCACCCTGTTTAAGTATATGTTGAATGTAAATAATAATACTGTTGTGTTTATTAAATTGTGTTATTCATTTGTGGGGTTTTTTTACATCTTTGTTCAGTAGACCTCTTTTGGATACTCAAACCCACATTTAGAATTAATCTTTGTTTATTTATATTTTATTGGATTTATATATTGCCCATCTGGCAGCAAGGCCACTCTGAGCGGTTTCTTACCCAGGGTTTAGGAAAAGAACATTCTGAAGATTTCAAAATATCTTTTATTTGTATTCTGTCTGATATGTTATGGTTGGTTTGGATGAATGGATATTTTTAAGAGATATTCTCAGTTGATCAGTTATGGTTCAAAGGGGCCATAAGCTGAAAAGATGGTGTTTCATGTTTGTAATCTCTCAATGGGTTTTTCAGAGCATTAGCAACAGAGTTTTTAATTTTTAAAAAATTTATTTAACTTTTATACCGCCCATCTAGCCCTAGGGCTACTCTGGAGCAGTTTACAACATGGGATCACATGACAAGCTAAGATCTCTTTGCTGAATCGGTTCAAGAACACTTTTAGTAAAGTGTGGTCATTGTCAAAAATTACAAAGAACTACTCCAAAACATGATGGAAAGTTCTGCGTGTTGAGTGGGTGGATAGATATTTTCTTCCATGTAAGAAACCCCAGGGAGAATGCAGTTCTTCTCAAAATGTCTAGAAGAACTCTGTTGCTTCCCCACCCCACCCCCACCCCCCACTGAAGTTTTGGGGCAGCAAACCTGCTATATGAAAATATATCTAGAATTTTTTTTCTGAATTGGCATTTAGAATGAATTTTAATAAATTGTATCTACTCTTGCTTCTTCAGGCACCCAGACAAATGGCCTGGACTTTCAGAAACAGACTGTGCCTGCTGCAGGGGCAATTTCTACGGCTCAGGCCTTCCTCGGGCATCTTCATCAGGTAAGCATGTGCTTTCTTTCCTCTGAAACTAGGAGTGGCTCTATAGATAATAAAAAGGGAAGTCCATGGACACAGGGTAGTATGAAGTTGATGTCGTGTTTCAGTAGTGTATCTCAAGTGTAGTAAGCTATTGAAATACAGATTTGTAAAACCTTGCGTTCCTCAGTATGAGGAAGAAAGCAGAACTTGCCAAAGCAATGGAAAGAGCAGTAGAGCCTTCAGTCTTTAAACATAGAAAGGATGCCCTGTTCTTAATTTGAATATGTCTTAAATATTCTGGGCTGTATATTGTCCCTCATTATTGTAAGCCACCTTGGAAAAGGACCCATGTTGTTAGATTTTGTTATACATAAATTAGTCTTACATTAGATGTCACATTACATGTAAACTGGCTTGAAATTGCACTTTTAAAACTTGTGATCCTTTTTCTGTTTCAAAAAATTCACATATGGTATTAACAGACATTCTCCCTTACTGGCTTTTATTATCAAGCAAAAGCATGAATTAGGAATCTGCGATGTAAGTGCCATTTTATATTAAAATGAGTTGAACTGAGATACAGTAAACCCCCCGCCTAGCACTGCCCCAAACGGGCCTGCAAGGGCCTTCCCGGGCTCGTTGGAGGCTCTAAAAGGGCTTCCCGTGAATTGACCGGAAAATAAGAAGTGACCTCCAGATTGCTTGAAAGCACTTTTGGGGCCTCCGAGGGCCTTACCCAAGACTGGTGTAAGTACAGGAGGCCTAAAACAGCCCTTTCCAGCTTACTCCAGAAGACTCCCCCCCCCCATATATTGCAGTCCCGCAATATAGCAGGACCATAGTATATGAATCACGAAAGGGCAGGGGGTTTACTGTAGTTTCTTGACTGTGTTGTTGAGTGTTGTTGAGTGCATTTTATCCTAACATAAGTATATGAAGCTTAATACTAAATACAGCATGCTGGTGACATTGAGATCCATCTTTTCTTTACATGTAACTCCAAGGAAGATGTTCTAGTTTTACAATGGTATCTGAGGACACTAACAGATTAGGTGAAAGTGAGCAAATTGAAATTGGATCTGGACAAGACCAAAGTGTTCCTGATCAAGTGAAAGGTAGACAAAGGGATAGTAGGAGCATGTGTCCCTTGAAGAGTCAGGTTCAGAGTTTTAAGTGTGGTCCTTGATTCATCCTTGGTTAAGTCCAGATTTTGGCATTGGCTAGACATGCATTAGCACATCTTAAGTTAGTGTGCCAGCTTTCCCAATTCCTACAGATGTCTTATCTGCCCAGGGTGACATGTGCTTAGTTGTTGGCATAGAGTTTTTGAACCTTTTTTCTCTAGAACTACTACAAATCATAATTAGCCAAAAACATCTAAGTTCTCAGAGGGGTTTCAGTAGACACAGCTGAATCCCAGCATGATGTTCACTGTGGTCACTTTAAAGGGAAATATTAGGTGGGGCATGCTAAACTCTGCAGGACCTATAAGGGTTGGGGGACTGTTAATATCTTTGCTCATTGGATTCTGCATTAGACTCTGTACATGGTGGCTCTAAAACAAACAGTCTGTCCCACAACCCCTGCTAGTCCTTCTACTGTGAGGGAACAATCATTTTATTCAAACCAGAATGTGACATTTAAAGTAAAATGCTACAACAAGGAGTTTCTAATCCAGAAAAATGTGGTGCCTTTCCCATCCCCAATACAGTAATACCTCAGATAAGGAATGCCCCCTGATAGCAATTTTCCCTGACTGGCTTGAGCCCCCCCCCCTCAGCTCAGTCTTCAAGTAGGGCTTTCCCCAGCCTCTGCTTCCTCCCCATTATTCCTAACCCTCACCAGCTCCTGGTTCCCAGACGGCAGAGGTGGGAGCCAGGGGGATCCTGACACATTGAGTAATTAATTCACACATTTGTTTTTGTTTATTTTACTTTTAACACCCTCTACAAAAAGATTACAGTTCAGACATCTGGATTATGAACCTACAAAGAGGGTCTACCCAGGAATGTGCCCTTTAGAAGCTGGCTTGGGGAAACCCAATCTTCATCAAACTTGGAGGAGTTATAGAGTCAGAGGAGGTCTCCCTGCAAATTTGATGTCTCTAGGTGCAGTGGGGGGCATTTCATAGCCCAACACATCAAAAGATTTTAAAAATTTAAAAATTCCTTGATTTGTATCTGTCATGGTTATCAATTTGTATGAACAGAAATTGGTAAATTACTCGGGTTTTGAATGTATTTTGCAATTCATTTTTTAAATTTGTGCCCATCTCTAGTTAAAGCTGCTTTTGTCTCATTTTTTTGGAATAAGAAAAAGGATTCAGAGTAATCCTCTTGGCTGTAGGATCTATAGTTGTGTAGCAGGGGATACACTCGTCGACCGCTATATTGCGGCTCATACACTGCAGTCCCGGTATATCGTGGGACTGCAGTATATGAAGGCAAGGGCTCCTGTTTGGGGCCTCCTGCACTTACCTTAGGCCTGGCGCTATCCCGAGGTGGCCTCTGACAGGCTTCCCAGGCCTGTCAGAGGCCCCAGAAGTGGTTTCCGGCAAACCAGAAATCACTTCCAGTTCACCAGAAACCACTTCTGAGGCCTACAATGGGGTTCTCAGTCCTGTTGGAGGCCCCAGAAGCTGTTTGTGGTGAACCGGAAGTTGCTTTCAGTTTGCCAGAAACCATTTCTGGGGCCTCCGACAAACCCAAACCCAGGCCAGTTTGGGGCAGCACCAGGCCTAAGGTAAGTGTAGGAGGTCTCAAACAGCCCCCCCCCCCCGAAGTGTTGACCCAACCCAGCATTCGCATAATGCGGTTTTCCCTTCATTGTGGTTTGGGTTGGGTCCCTAACCCCCCACGATAAACAAGGGATTACTGTAGATATATATATATATTTAAAGAAAACCCTTTTAACTAAAACTTTTCAGATTATGCTGTTGTTTTATCTGCTTTTCTGAATTTATGGTTCAGAAACAAGCAAGGACCTTTCTCTTCAGTCAAGCTGTGTGTTTATATGAATCTGCCATACATGGCTACACAGACTTTGTGTTTATAACCACTTTTAAACCACTTTTAACTTTGTGTTTATATCTCTCCTTGTGTGATTGCATTGATACTATGTTATCAATTGTTATTTTTAATGTTGCCTTCTAATGCTGTAAGATGCCCCTCAATTCCCTGTTTCTCACACTGAATACTGTATGTCTTAAGTGTAATGGATTGTACAGTGGACCCTTGTATTAACAGCTTGTATAACATAAAATCTGTACAACATAAAAATTCCGGAGATAGGGGACATTTGCTTAACATAATCACCTATAGGGAGAATCCTTACAACATAAAAATGGGATTACTCCGTTTTCAATGCATTCCTATGGGAATTTGTATAAAGGAAATTTTGCTTAACATAATTTCATTTGGAACAAATTAATTCCTTTATACAAGGTACCACTGTATATTGTCTCTCCTTACTGTAAGCCACCTTGGGTACTTTTCCAAGAAGAAAGGTGGGGTAAAAATACTAAAAAAATAAATAAATAAAATATATAAATGGTAATAATAACTTTCCCTGCTGTATATCTTGTATAACTTTCATTTGATCATGCCATGAAAATATAGTATTTTTTCTGAATTAATTCTGTAAGATATTCTTTAAATTCTATAAGAGAGTTTTTGTATTGAAGCACATTGAACTTGGACTTGGGTTAAAATGGATGTTTGTGCCTTTGCAAGCTATACCTAAGAGACTTTTGTTGATAAGCCCATGCATGCTAAAACTGCCAAAAATTAAAGTTTATTAACCTAGCCAATTCTCTAAGGCAGCTGCGCGTGATGCTGCTTTAGAAGCCTTCCTCTAATTAATATGGTTGCTATCTCAGAATACTACTGGGCAGGCAGATTAAACTGGATGTTGGCAGTGCAGATGGAGGCTTTTTTGGAGACATATTGTCTGTATGGTGACAGATGGCATGTTTGTAATCTTGTAGAATTCAACCCAGAAATGTTGGAAGTATTTAAAGAGGCAACAGAATATTTTTACATGTTGTAACTCTGCCTAGGAAATGGAAGATACTGATTAATTCTTGCCACTATTTTACAGCCCATGTGTGGAGTATATGACACATCTGTTTTGGAACATCTTTTCATAAATGATGCTGTCATCATGTTACTCTTGACTAGGCTGTCATCCTTTGCCTGCTTTTGAATAAGGGTATTTGCTCTTTCTCAGTTCCTCAGAAGGGATATGGACTATAGAAGAATTAGCTGTTTATATTTAAAATCTAAATATTCCATTTAAAAATTTGGTAGCTATCTAGTGTTCTAATGACCAGCTGCTTTAGACTGATTCGCTCCTTCACTATAATGTTAGGCCCAAATGTTAACTTGTTTTTATTTATTCTTTGATTCTATGTGGAAGTGTAGGACTTAGGGACCCTTCACAAATTATATTTTCTAACAGACAGGTCCGTAGAGTTAGGCGTGCTGGAAAAGGTTGTGCCATTTAATGTGTGAACAGTGGTGCAAAGATCTGTCTCTTACAAATTTTGAGGAAGCAATCATATGGAAAACAATATTTTATTAAGGAAATTTAGTACATATAGTGGCACATACCATCTACTTACGAGTGGCTCTACTTACGAGCACTTTGACTTAAGAGCGCTGCTCTCTGCCCCACACTACAGCTGTCACCTGCCAGTGAAGAGCGGAGAGCAGCGTTCACTGCCCATCGCCACCTTGTCCTATACCTTGGTTGCTTTGATCTCTGCAAAAGACATTGAAGCAACCAAGAAGAAGCACGAGGTGGCCATTGCACCTCCCTTCTAACCCGCCTGGGCTGCGTGAACTCACACACCTCACCCCATCCACCTACCTGAGCCACGCCAGCATGTGCGTGCATGCTTGTTTGGCTCGCCCCTTCCACCGGCCCAGGCTGCCAAAACATGCACATGTCCCCGGAATCGGGGACACGCGGCTTGAGCGGGTTGGAAGGGAGGTACGCCTCCTCCCCAAACCACCCAAACATTCACACATCAAACAACTCCCTCGCGGTGGTAGGGGGCAGGTTTCAAAGGGCTAGAGCCAAGCTGTCATCGACTGTAGATCTTTGAAACCCGCCCGCTCATCATAACAACCCCATCACAGTGGTGGTGGGGAGCGAGTTTCAAAGGGATGGCGCCATGACAACTCATCTCTAGCCGTTTGAAACTTGCCAGATCGCCACTGTAACCCCCTCGCTGTAGGAGAGGAGCGGGTTTCAAAGGGCTAGAGCCGAGCTCTCATCGGCTGTGGGCCTTTGAAACCTGCCCGCCGTGACCATGAGAGGGTCCTCCTCCTTTTCACTCAAGTCTCAGAGCAGAGACCCAGGCGAAGAGGAGGTGGCTGCTCCTTCAATCAAGGGCAGCCGAAGGCTGCTCTCCACAAGCCCCCTAGAGAGCTGGTTTTGAGAGGTCCATAAGAACATAAGAAGAGCCGTGCTGGATCAGGCCAAAGGCCCATCTAGTCCAACTTCCTGTATCTCACAGTGACCCCACCAAATACCTCTGGGAGTGCACGAGACTAGATATCTGTCTCCTGATATCACTCCCCTCCATCTGGCCCTTGAAGTACCCTGGTTTTAAGGCTGGAGATTACACATCCCCATCATGATTTGTAACCTGTGATGGATTTTTCCTCCAGAAATCTGTGCAATCCCCTTTTGAAGGCATCCAGGCCAGATACCATCACCACATCCTGTGGCAGGGAGTTTCACAGACTAACAACACACTGGGTAAAAAAAGGACAAGGGGTAGTACAGACCATCAGTGCAAGGAAAAACGAGCTGGACAAAGGGCATATACAGTATTAAGGTTGTTTATACTGCTGAAGAAATACAAGATATACAGCAGGGAAAGCATGTTGAGAGTATTTTGGTGAGAATCAAGGGTGAGAAAACTGGGAAGGATGTCACTGTGGGGTTATATTACAGAGTCAATGTATCATTCCTCCTTACTCAGACTAGAGTACCATCATTGAGGTTGTATACAATATGTGCATACCATGTCTAATATGGTTGTTCCCTTAGAATGGCGTAATTTGTAAAATGCCTAGAATGTTGTGATTGCACGTCAGTCAGTGGTCGGAGGCTGCTAGGTCAGACTGCTTTTAAAGTGTCCCTATAATACTTGGTTGATTTTTACCTTGACTACTATGTATGCTGTTTTAGTATTCAAGGTGTTAGCTGTGCATTTGATATGAAATGTTTTTGTATTTTGTATGTTGTTTACGTATTGATTACTCTGACTACATGTCTTTTAAATGTTATGTTTTTCTATAGCGAAAAGTCCCTGAAGAAGGCCACTTTTGGCCGAAACGCGTTGGGCTCTTTTAATAAACCGTTTTTTTCTCAGCATCCTGAGAGTGCTTTTTCCTGTACTGCTGCTACTTTTTCTTTGGGCAAGTCATGGTTTATTGTTGAAGCCAGTTTGAGAATTCATGGTTTGGGGAGTTCATCTGACCTTAGAAGCCACTTCTGAGGTAGCACCAAGGATGTCACAGGAAAGGCAAAAAAAGGATATCTTACAAAATATGGTTTGTCTGTATCTTGGAAACACCGAACATTATTTAAGCTAGAGTTGTGAATTGTTTCTATGGAACCCATGGTTTGGCATTAGATGCACCAGGGCTATCCAACTTTGAGCAACCCGTGGTCTGCTTTTTTCTCCCAAACGGCCCTGCGGTCTACTTTGATCTCCCCAAGGGCCCCGTGGTCTACTTACAGGAGTGTGCACATGGCTGCCCAGCTTGGCCCTCCTTCCCCTCCTCCTCCCCCCCTCCTCTGTCAGTGTCGTGACTACTGCTGCGGCCACAAGACCGTCCAGCCAGTCCAGAGAGGGCAGAGAGAGCACGGCAGCCTGGCCTGGCCCTTTTCTTCCCCCCCCTTTCCCTCTTCCTCCTCTGTCGTTATGGTTACTGCCGCTGCCGTGAGGCTGCCTGGCCAGGCTGGAGAGGGCTGAGTGCTCACTGCCGCTTGGCCTCCTCCTCCTCTTCCTCCTCTGCTGCCATAGCTGCAAAGCCGCCTGGCCAGGCTGGAGAGGGCTGATTGCACACAGCAGGCCAGCCTAGGCCCGCTGCTGCCGCCAGAGCCCCGCCAGTCTACTTACCGAAGCACGTGCGTGCTTTACCAGTGGTCCGGTTTAGGAGCCGAGTGAGGGGGTGAGGCGTGGCTGCAGAAGGGAACATATCCGGACCCAACGTCCGTGCGGACAAATCCCCCTCAGAACACGCTGCTACTGGTGGCAAATCAGGAGGCTGGCAGAGACCTGGTGGGCTACTTCTGACGGCCCCATGGGCTACTGGTCGCCCGCAGTCAACGCATTGTGCAGGCCAGAGATACACATTTAATCTAAAATTATTTTTACATTCTTGTTACCTTTCAGCTATCAGAGATTTGTAGAACTGGGAAAAACAGTTGTTTGCTGCTCTTTTTTATCTTGGCATTGTTTTTACAGGTTCAGCTCCCTGGATCAAGTTTACAAGCTGCTGCCCAGTCCTTAAATATACAGGTAATGGTTGCCTTAACACAGGCCTGCCCAAAGTCCGGCCCAGAGGCCAAATCCAGCCCGTCAGGCCATTCTGAGTGGCTGGCTGGCCTGCCCCTCCCCCCCTCCTTCACCCCATTTTTTTTAATCTGCCAACACTGACACCGCTGGGAAGCACAGGTGGATGGGCGGTCTGCCGCCACCGGCACCGCAGGGGAAAGTGTGGCGGTGGGCAGGCCAGTGGGCCTCTACCACCACCAAGGAGCTTTGGGGTGGGCTGGTGGGTGAGCCTTCGCCACCACTGGGGAGCTTGGGGGGGTGCAAGGTCATACAGATCGCCTCATCCAAGGGGCGACCTGTGGCCACGGCTCCCTGTGCTTCCTTTCATCCCCACCTCCCTCCCTCCCTCCCTTGGTCCCCACCTCCCTCCCTCCCTCCCTTGGTCCCTGTCTTCCTTCCTGCGGGTGGGATTGCAAGGGGTCAGTGGGTGGGGCTTATGGGTCAGTGGGTGGGGCTTGCAGTGGGGTGGCAGGGTCAGGGAGCAACCGGCCCCTGACACATTCTCAGCCACCAAATCTGGCCCCCCTTACAAAAAGTTTGGGCATCCCTGCCTTAACATCTCAATTGGACAAATTAGTTTGTCATCTGTTAAGAAATGCTCTTCAGTATTCCAGTTTTTTGTCCTATCAAAAGTTTTTCTCAAGTTGTATTGCAGAACCAAGTCCACTAGAATAACATTTTGAAATCTATGTAGATTTGGTAGTATTATAAAATTGACAATATTACTATAATATATAATTTAAGTTCTCAAAAATTATAAATAATCATATTTAATATGTAAAGTTGTTTTACTGCAGCTTAAGACAATGTCTATAGCATTAACACCTACCAGTTGCTTCTGTTCATTAAACATTCAAGCAATGCATCAAAAGAGGAAGAAATATATATAATTGTGAAGTGGCTTCATTTTCTGTGAGTGCTAAAGAACTAGGAGAGAGCATTCTTGAAATCCCCAAGAACACGCACCTAGTTACATATGATAATTTTGAAAGAAGGAGAGAGAGTGACCTTCCTCTCTAAAAGAGAGAGGCTGAAAATTGCCTTGGTTGCCATGGTAAACTTTTGGTCCCTGAGAGAGATGTTGGCAAACAGGCTATATCTCCAGTGCAGAATGTTTACAGTCCTGTGCTGTAATTATCTCTCAATGACTGGCAGAATTAATCAGAGCCTCTATGTTAATTAGCCTTCTCTGCAGTCCCCCAAACAGGTGGTGGAAATATGCAAATCTATGCAGAATTTTAATGTTCTGCATAAGCAGTTTTAATTAGCATAAACCCCCTCTTCTTGTTTTTTCCTTTTCATGTGCTTTCTCGCATTTCTTCCCTCATGGCTACACTAATTTCTCCTTTTATGAAATAGTTTTAAATAAATGAACTGTGCTTGCCTGCGTAAATACCAAATTTTTGCAACTTAAGAGACAAGATCTATACAGTGAAAATTGGTTTTCTCCCCCAGATACAATTCAGTATGCAAAACTTTGTGTGCTAATGCCTTCTCAGGCTGATATCCTTTATTGGCCAGAGGTAGTACTGTACTTTGATTAAAAGCTTCAGGAATACTCCTGGTGGCAACAGTCTTTCCTGCTGATAACAATGTCATCATGTCCATATACTGAAGTACAAGGGGGATACAGGTCTGTCTGTGACATTTCAGTTAGAAATTTTTTGATACGGATTTAAGAACTGGATTTCTTTTAAGTCCTTCATACTTCTCCTAGCTGCAATATATATGTGGTAGGAAGCCCTCTCAAAAGCTTGCTATAACTTGAACAAGTTACACATTTATTTGGAAGAATAATTTAAATGACTCCCCCTTCAAATTCTGATAAGCGTAATACAGCATCATAGGCATAGTATTATATAAAATCACTTTGTATTATCCACAGTTGTCTGTAAAAGAAGGGTGAGGGATTTTGTGCTTATTTAAGTTTTTTTAAAAATGTAGAGAGGGTACATAGAATATGAAAATGGCTGTGTCCACACTGATAACTGCTTTGATTTACAAAGATGTGTACATTTCTTTCCTAGTCTAAACCTAATGAAGAGTCTGGGGACAGTCAGCAGCCAAGCCAGCCTTCCCAGCAGCCTTCAGTACAGGCGGCCATACCCCAGACCCAGCTCATGCTGGCCGGAGGACAGATCACTGGGGTAAGACATACCCAAAGAGTTATAATGGGCTGCCAGCTCTTGTTGTTGCATTATGCAGTCAACAAATTAAAAGACTATAAGATGGATCACTGTATCATAACTCTAGATAAATCTGGAAGAAATTGAAGTATAAATCAAGTATGATAGTTTCTCTACATATGCCTAGAGGCTCTGATTGGTCATTGGACTGAGACTAGTCTTGTTTGCCCGGGTGGACACTTTATGCCAGTGATGGTGAACCTTTTAGAGACCGAGTGCCCAAACTGTGATTCAAAACCCACTAATTTTTTGCAAAGTGCCAATACAGCAGTTTAATCTGAATACAGTTGGCTGTGAAAGGGCAATGGGTGCCCACAGAAAGGGCTCCGAGTGCCACCTTTGGTACCTGTGCCATAGGATCGCCAACACTGCTCTATGCTCAGACATGAGGATAAATGAAGTATCTCGTTTATATATAATAATAATAAAAAGTAGGTCATGGCACCATCAAGATCAACAGATTTATTTCAATGTCAAGGTTCTTTCAAAATAGAAAGCTGAAACTGAATTATATCTGTTAGTCTTTATGCCATACCTCTTTTATTGTCCTTCTTGTTACACATGCTGAAGCAATGCTACTTCTTTTTGTAGAGTTCTCAGTAACATTTGAAATTGTGGATCATGATAGCCTGCTGTTTGGTCCTGTTGGCTTTTAGTCCCAATACAGAGTTTACTTAGATCTTCTAAAACTCTATACTGCCTGAGCGCACTTTAATTGGAGAACCACCAAGTCCATGTATATGTAGGCTCATGCCTCGAGATCTGAGGAAGAAGCCATTTTATCCATTTTCAGAAATGGCATCTTCAAGAGCAAAGACAGAGATGGTACTTCAACTCAGTCAGAGCTCCAGCTTCGTTAAGCTCTATCTAGCAAGGGTTCTGACACTGCTATCTTTTAAAAGTCTGGCAAAAAATCTCTACAGTATAGGGCCCCTCTTCCTTTATCCTTTTAACTGAGGAATTTTTTTTACAAAAATAGTTTCAAATTCCATAGATACATTTATTTATTTATTTATTTATTTATTGAATTTGTACCCCGCCCATCTTCCTGAGGGAACTCTGGGAGGCTTACAGCAAGCTTATCAATACACCAATATACAATATAACAGACAAATACAATGAAAAAAGGAAATACAATATAACAAGCTACAATATACAATTTAACAGACAGAAACAAATTCAAGTAAATTAAAAATAAAACAGTAAAACAAGTGGCACCCTTGGAGTAGAACTAGTGTGACTCAGCAACCGAGCATCTCACTAAATAGAGTAATTGACGGATGGCGAGGGGGGGGAATTAAATTAAGCTTGGTCACCAAAGGCCTCACGATAGAGCAAGGTTTTCAAAGCTCTGCGGAAGGCCAGCAGGGACTCTGCAGAGCGCACTTCGCTAGGGAGGCTGTTCCACAGCGAGGGGGCAGCCACCAAGAAGGCCCGGTTTCGGGTGGTAGTTTTCCGGGCCTCTCTGGAGGTGACTACCCTAAGTGAGTGCGCTCGCGACTGCCGAACTGGTCGGGCTGAGGTTGATCGCTGGGCAATCTGCTCTGCCAGGTAGTCCGGGCCCAGGCCATGGAGGGTTTTATAAACTAAAACCCAAGACCTTGAATCTGATCCGGGACGCAACGGGTTAACCAGTGCAAGCGAGCCAGGACTGGGGTGATGTGGTCATGACGACGCACACCAGCCACCAGCCTGGCTGCCACACAGTTTTCACTGTACAGTGGAAGTTTGCCACAAAGAAAGATGTCACAAATATTTGTAAATAAAACAGTAAAACAGGATCCTAGAAAGTGGATTTTTGCTTTGCCAAGCAATATAAAGGAAACCTTAGAAACAGTCAGATTTAATGCAATGTGTTAATTGAAATAAAACAAACTTCTTTTTATGCATTACTTTCTATAAAAAGTTCAATTAGAAAATCAGATACAGTGGACCTTTGTATAACAAACAGTTTGTATAACATAAAATTTGTACAACATAAAAAATTCCGGAGATAGGGGGAAATCGCTTAACATAATTGCCTATGGGGCAAATCTGTACAACATAAAAAGGAATCACTCTGTTTTCAATGCACTCCTATGGGAGATTTGTATAAAGGAAAATTTGCGTAACATAATTTCATTTGGAACGAATTAATTCCTTTATACAAGGTACCACTGTATATCTTGCTCTGTTTATTTGTGCTGGGACCTGTTAGTTTCATTCTTGACAAATTCTGAGCTTCAAGTCATTGATGTCATAATAATAATAATAAACTTTATTTCTATGCTGCCTTTCTCTCCAAAGGGATGAGAAATAAATAGCACTCTTTCTTTCTTTCTTTCTTTCTTTCTTTCTTTCTTTCTTTCTTTCTTTCTTTCTTTCTTTCTTTCTTTCTTTCTTTCTTTCTATACCACACCATCTAGCAACAAGGCTACACTGGGTGGTTTACAAGCTACAAACAAGTATCAAAACACAACTCAAATAGTAAACTATACAGTGAATAAACAATACAGCATAATAAAACATGAAAACATGACAAATCAAGTAAGATCAAAACAGAGAACAAGATGGCCTAAAGACGAATCAAGAAAAGATAGCAGCAAAGATAGAATGAGTTAATAACCAGGGAAAGCCTTTTTGAAAAGCCACATTTTCAGATGTTTCTTGAAGACAGGAAGCAAAGGGGCCATCAAATGTCAGGGGAAAGTTGATTCCAAAGATGAGGGGCCACCACTGAGAAAGCCCGATTCCTCATCAATGACTTGCGGGCCTCCTTTAGTGATGGCACCCTCAAATGCCCAGCCTACATGGAGAAACTATGTTCTCCATGTAGATCAGTATTACTTGTATTGACAGATGGTAAATCCTTCATTCTAAAATTATATAAATTGTTTGTTTGCCTACATAGTAAGCTTTTGCTGTAATCTGAAGACAATTCCTCATGCCTTTTCATAGCATGTGTGTATGTATCTATATGTGTATAATACATGTTTGTGAAATCCATCCAGATATGTTTTGTATAATTTTGTCAAATAGCTCTTTGCCACACGGAGACTAGATCCCAGTGTTTGGATTCAGGCCTGGAAATAGAAAAAGAAAAGAATATTCATGTATCGGAGGGAGTCTGATGCCACCTGTTTCACAGAGATAATGTGTGTTTGGAAACTGGCAGAGATGTCAACCTACCAGCTCAATCCTATTTAAAAAAAGGCAGACAAAGAGGGAGAGGGCTTGGAGGAGAACAAATTGTGCACATGTTCCTTAGCTATATCTTAAGGCATAATAGAGATGATGGATCATGGCAGGGATTCATGCTAATGTGAAGCAGCTGGAGTATTATCTGTTTGTTTGGTAACCACAGACAGTATTGCTATTTCTCATTCATTTGGCTAATCACTTGTGCTTCTGGTGGGTGTAAATTTCCTTTCAAAGCCTGTCAGTGATGGCTTGTTCTTTTTGCTTTCTGTTTCCTATCAGTGCTGCTTCTTTCCACTGCTTGCGCTGCTAATTACCCTTTTCACATTAATCTTGCAGCACAGCCATAGAGAGGCTTCTGTAATCCCAGCAGTCATGCTGATCACAATAGTAAAATGCTTATGGCCATACCATATTGATGATATAAAATTAGTTGTACCACTTAATTTCGATCTTACCTGAAACAAACAACTGCCCTTTATATAGGACAACTTGATCTATGGAAGCTGCCCAGAAATGTTTTCAAGAAGGGTTATTATTTGTGTTATTAACTACTGTCCTAAAACTTGTTTCTAGCTCACGTTAACACCAGCCCAGCAGCAATTATTGCTACAGCAGGCACAGGCACAGTTGCTGGCAGCTGCAGTGCAGCATTCAGCCAGTCAGCAGCACAATGCTGCAGGCGCCACCATCTCAGCTTCTGCTGCAACGCCCATGACACAGATTCCTCTATCTCAGCCGATACAAATTGCACAGGTGAGCCTTCAAATTATTGATTGGTTTGACCTAACCAAACACATCCTTGTTTCATTTCATGGGTCAATTTGAGTCTACAAGTCACTGTAACCTGAACACGCCATCTGCTTGGTCCACTGCTTTCCAAAGACCACCCATCCTCATTGGGAAAAACTTTTAAGTTCCCTTTTATGAAACAGATATTGTCATCAACATAACATATAACCTCAGTGAAATAATTCATGAATGGCCCTTGTGTCAGTGTACACTATCTTCCCTGTTCTGTTTGTATATTCCGTTTTGTTTGTATATTCACTTTTAATTTATGCAAATGGTAACTTGTGACTTCCAAATTGTACAAACAGTAACTTGGATGCATCAATATCTGCTTCAAAATGAGAACTGGAATGCTGAAGTGGATCTCTGTTTCTGAAAACTGGCACCTCTATCCATGTTATGGTTGCTAAGTCTAAATTAGACTTTTCCAGAAAATGATGTCCACAAGAAATTAGTGTAAAGTTTGGAAAGAGTAATTCAACCAAGGAGACACAAGTTTGGTTTTTGGCTCATTGGATGACGTTGGACCAGTTCCTACTCAGTCGAGTAGGACTGGTGATAAAAACAAATGGGAAAGCATTTACGTTGTCCTGGAAGGAGAATCAGATTGAACATATGCATAATCTATAAATTATTTTTTTTTCAGAATTCTGCAAGCATTTCCTGGGAAGTTGGAGAATAAGGGCCTTATCAAATACTTGCTCTGCATTGCTTATTTCAATTGCTGTTGGAAACCTATCTTTTATTTTGAATGTTTGAATGGCAAGTTAATTTGGCCAGATCTCTGCATCAGCGGGACTGTTACATTTTAATTAGTTGATTTTATGTACATGATTTCTGTAGTCATAATTTTTCCATTTCAGTATGAAGATGTGTGAAATCGTGACACTGTTGTATAACTACTAACAGGTGTTTGAACCTTTGCACTGTTTTAATTACCTCCATTCAATTGGTATTAGACAGTTTCTAAACTAAAACAAACATGATTAACACAACTACCTATGTGATAACAAATATGTAACAAAAGATTTCTTAGCATTCTGCTGCAAAGAAAATGTGTTTTATTTTTTGAACATGTTTGTGTCACTTCAGAATTGGTGTTTTCTTTTATTTGTTTAGTAGCTGTAAGAGGCTGGTTTTCTTGCATCTGAAGGCTCCCTTGCCAGCTTGCATGAGCTGTTGCTGCCCCCCAAGATAACTCTCAAAGCTGATTTTGTGATATGTGAAATTGATAACCATGATCATGGTGATAGGGCTTGGCTAATGCCCAAACAACACATTGTTCCATATTTATTTCTTCTTCACTAACATTTTGTTACAGACAAGTCCCTTCATAAATAGATGAGATACCCACAAACATTTGGGGGGTGTGTGAAATGGAGATGTTAGTTCCTCCTGATTTTCTAGTTTGCTGTATCTGTGGAGGTACATGCATGAGAAATTAGATGTAGAGCCTGTTTCATAGAATCATAGAGTTGGAAGAGACCTCAAGGGCCATCTAGTCCTGCCATGCAGGAACCCCATCACAATATTTTCGACAGATGGCCATCCAGCCTCTGCTTAAAAACCTCCAAAAAAGGAGACTCCACCACTCTTTGCAGCAGCATATTCCACTGCCGAACAGCTCTAACTGTCATGAAGTTCTTCCTAATGTTCAAATGGAATCTCTTTTCCTGTAGTTTGAAACCATTGCCCCGAGTCCTAGTCTCTAAAGCCATGGAAAACAAACCTGTTCCCTCTTCAATATTACATCCGTTCAAATATTTAAACATAGCTATCATATACCCCCTCAGCCTTCTTTTAGAGAGGCTAAACATTCCCAGTTCCCTAAGCCGTTCCTCATAAGACATTTCCTCCAGACCCTCAACCATCCTGGTAGCCCTCCTCTGCACCCGCTCGAGGTTGTCAACATCCTTTTTAAACTGAGGCGCACAGAACTGGGTACAGTACTCCAGGTGGGGTCTGACCAGAGCAGAATAGAATGGTACTATCACTTCCCTTGATCTAGACACTATGGTTCTGTTGATGCAACCAAGAATCGCATTGGCTTTCCTGGCCGCCGCATCACACTGCTGACTCATGTTCAATTTCTGGTCCACCAAGACTCCCAGATCCCTTTCACAGGTACTATTCTCCAGCCAAGTGTCCCCCATCCTATATCTGTGCAATTCATTCTTTTTACCTAGATGTAGCACCCTACATTTCCCTCTGTTGAAATCCATTCTGTCAGCTTTGGCCCAGCATTCTAATCTGTCAAGGTCCTTTTGGATTTTCATCCTATCCTCTAGGGAATTAGCAACCCCTCCCAATTTGGTATCATCTGCAAATTTAATTAGCATACTCTATTCCTTCCTCCAAGTCATTAATAAAGATATTGAACAGCACTGGACCCAGAACAGAACCCTGGGGCACCCCACTGGTCACCTCTCTCCTGGGTGCAATCAGTCAACCAATTACAAATCCACCTAACAGTAGCACTATCTATCCCACGTTTTACTAACATCTTAGCAAGAATACTATGGGGAAACTTATCGAATCTCTTACTAAAGTCCATATAGGCAATATCCACAGCATTCCCCCTCCTCCACCAGGCCTGTAATTCTATCAAACAAAGAGATCAAATTAGTCTGGCATGACTCGTTTTAAGAAACCTGTGTTGACTTCTTGTAATGACAGCATTGTTTGTTGAATAATTGCAGACTGACTTTTATAATCTTCTCTAGGATCTTTCCAGGAATTGAAGTAAAGCTGACTGGGCGGTAATTATTTGGGTCCTCTTTTTTCGCCTTTTTTGAAGATGGGGACAACATTAGCCCTCCTCCAATCGATGGGGACTTCCCCTGTTCTCCAGGACTTCTCAAAGATTATTGCCAATGGTTCTGAAATTACTTCTGCCAGTTCTTTTAATATCCTTGGGTGTAATTCATCTGGCTCAGGAGACTTAAATTCATTTAATGTTTCCAGGTGTTCCTGTACTACCTCTCTACCTATTCTATGTTGCAAGTCCCATCCTACCTCATCTACTCTTTGTCCCAGCGGATCTCTTTCTTCCTTTTTGGAGAAAATGGAGGCAAAGAAGGTGTTGAGTAGTTCTGCCTTTTCCTTGTCTCCTGTTAGTAACTGGTTGTCCTCGCCACGCAGAGAGCCTATCATTTCCTTATTTTTTTCTTTTGCTGCGGACATAACTAAAGAAACCCTTTTTACTATATTTAATCTCTCTGGCAAGTCTAAGTTCGTTTTGCACTTTAGCTTTTTTACCATCCCTCTGCATATATTAGCTGTTTGCTTATATTCCTCTTTGGTGCATTTCCCATCTCTCCCTTTTGACTGTGTGGCCATCTGTTCACAGAAGGCATCATCCCACTCCTCCGGCTGGCTTGGGGGTCTATAATATCATCCCTCTACTTTTATGAAGTTGCTAGCAGAGGAAAACTAGCTGCTGCTGCTTGCTTTTTCTTGGCAGCTGCTGTTATTCTTTTCATCTGCCCCTTTTCAAGAACTTTTTATTATTATTATTACAGGTTTCCAAATAAATACCCCAGTCACCATGGCCGTTACTCGCACTCACTTGTGGAATATAGAGAGTAGTTGTTCAATAACTCAGTGAGTTGGCTTACATGGGTCCTAGACCTCAGCTCCACACTAGTAGAAGAAAAACCAGTCTTTGTGATTTTGAAAAGCTTTGTAGTTCTAAGAAATGCCCAGAATAAAGGAATGGGAATCCACCTCTTGAGTCCTTTATACTTAAAAGCCCTGGACATGGTTGTCATAAGCTATAATTCAGATGGCATCACCTGATTATTATTTGTAATAGTGACAAGTGGGAATATGTTTGAAGAACTGTCATTCTCAGCCCCAGTGACAGAAAAGAGCATCTAGAGAGACTGAAAAAGCCTAGGGAGAAGCGAGACACCAATATTTGCTTAATGTTGAGGATATGTTGCTGTTAATAAATGTGATAATATGGCTGAATGCCTCAAGAGCTTTAAAACAGAAATGGTGGTGGTGATGGTTGTGATGGCCATGGTGATGATGATAAAACCTAAAACCCATAATGTTTCTTAGAGGTTTTCCTTTTGTTTGTTGTCACCAACATTTGTCTGTAGAATCTGTTCTGTTCATAAATAGGTATTTATTTATTTATTTATACTGTCCCCTTAGTGCAAACTGCACTATCAAAGATGGATTCATAGTTGGAAAAGGGTTTTGTTTCTAAAAGGGAGGGATTTGATATTTAGGTTTGGTTATCTCTTAATATATTTTTACTTCTTGAAGGACTTGCAGCACCTGCAGCAGCTCCAACAACAGAATCTCAACCTGCAACAGTTTGTGTTGGTGCATCCTACAACCAATTTGCAGCCAGCACAGTTCATCATCTCACAAACGCCGCAGGGGCAGCAGGGTGAGCAAGAGATAATGAAAGGATAGAATACAGAATTCTCTGTTTTCAGTATGTGTTTCTATAATATTATATTGCAGGCAAATTATTAACCAGAGATGTTCGCATTTGAGCATTCACATTTTAGGATAAAATCATGTTCTTTTAGATGATAAATCATGATGAGTATGATAGTCTAATTCAAGAACTGGGCCTCTTTGAGGAGAGGGGCAAAACTCTTGTGTGACCATTTGTTCTTAAATTTTGGAGAGCATCAGCTCTGGTTTTACAGCCTGTAACATGCTTACATTCCTTTGTAGTAGTTAGCTGTACAGCAGCAACACCTACTTGAAGTGTAGCCATTTAACTAGAATGACTAATTGGTTGAGTGTTTCCCCAGAAACTTTTAGTACTTCTAAGCTTGGCTAAAGCATTTTAGAGAAAGAGAGAACTGTCTATTATTCCCATCAACATTAACATGGTTCCATATTGATTTTGGTTGCTAAAAGGGGTGGCAAAGGACCAGTTCAAACCACAACATGAAATTGTCACTTTTTAAAGGCTATGACTCCTCAATTTCTCAAACTGGCATGGCCAGTCTAAGCTCCAGTTCACATATAATGATGAATGGCAATTAGTGTTATATGAAGAACCCCCAGGCTTGCACACTTCTGTTTTCTTCTATTGCAGCTAAATAGATCAGAAATAGTTTTCAGATTAGCTGCTATTCCATGTTACATCTAAATCTTTGAAAATTATGTTGAATTTAAATTAAAGGTATTGAGCAAGGTAAAGTGACAAACTATAGTTCAGTGATGGCGAACCTATGGCACGGGTGACAAAGGTGGTACTCGGAGCCCTATCTGTGGGCAATCAACATCACCCCTTCACAGCCACCTGTATACAGGTTCAATTACTGTATTGGCACTTTGCAAAAAAATTAGTGGGTTTTGAATTGCAGTTTAGGCACTCGGTCTCTAAAAGGTTCGCCATCACTGCTATAATTTAACTACACGTTTGTCAAGTTCAAATGTAATGGTTAGGTATTTTAAAAGTGGAAGGGAAAGTGTTCCATTTTATTGGGCTTGGAATGCTGAAAGGTTCTTTCTCCCAGAGGAGAAGAGGGAAGCATTGGACCAACCAGCTGATGCAGGCTTTCACATATTTCATTCTGAGGTTAATTCATCCCAGCTGAGAGAACAGGCCAAGACAAACCTCTGGTCAGGGTAGGGAACGAGGGAATCCCACTTCAAACTTGACTCTGTTTGAGTAAGAACAGTAGTGTTCTTTTAGTTGACCCAACAGCCCGATTTCTTTTTCCATTCAAATGGTCAGGGCTAGCATTTGCATTTTTGTGGTTATCCCAAGTAGTTAGGTGGGGCTCCCTCATCCAATTCTTGTGCAGTTGAATCTTGTCTATTGTTTTGCAGTTGAATCTTCTTACTTCTGTATTCAGGTTGCTCTTGGCTCCACTGCTGGCCACAAAATCTGTAACTGAAGGGTGTTTCCCTCCTCCCCTACCCTATATTAGAATTTTTTCTTGGCCTTGCCTTCACAGTGGGAGGAGTTAACCATTTCATGTTAGAGCCATTCTCCACTGACCAGAGGGAACCTTTATTATAGTATGCCCAGCAATCCATTCTTATTCTTATTCTTCCTAGTGTTCCCCCACTGGTATGGGATCTTCTCTTTGGATCCTAAAATGCCACTTTGCCCTATGGACCATGTCTTCAGGGCTCTGGTTGAGGATTTGCATATCCTTATTGACAGTGTCCTGCCATCTCTGAATTGGTCTCCCACACATGGCCGCTGGCAGTCCATTAACTGTACAATTTTGCTTTACATCTAAAGGCACCAGAGTAAAATATATTACTGTATGATTTTGATATATTAAAAAAATTAATCCTGTTTTCCATCATGAGGATGTAATTCCCTTCTTTATTGTGTTACTTTGGAAGGGCTGTTTTTGTACCAGTGAGAGCATTCTCCACACACACTTTTTAAAATATTTCAGTCCTATCTCTTCTGCTGTCTCCAGAGTATCATAACTATACTGATTGTTAGAGGTATTTAAACAAACACTGAATGAATATCTTAGTCATGTGATGCTTTGTACCAGTTCCTGTTTTAGGAGCAATATAATTTGTACAGCTTGGCTAATATATTCCTCTTCCTGCTCTAGTTCAGATGTTCTTGGGGAAGTGGCATGTTTGAAATAGATTTTTGTGAGTAATTGGGATTTATAGGTACATTATGCCCTCAAAATGTACCCTTTGTGTCCACTAGATGCCATACTGCTGTAAAGCATGTTGCTCAGTAATAAAGTATGTAAATTTGCTTATTAGTGTCTTCTTGTTTAAGGTCTTCTGCAGGCGCAGAATCTCTTAACGCAACTACCTCAGCAAAGCCAAGCCAACCTCCTGCAGTCTCAGCCAAGCATCACTTTCACTTCTCAGGTCAGTGTTTCCTTTTCTAAATCGTGTTGTAAATTACTAGGCAGTGGTAGGATGAAAAGATTCCTTCATGGTATGTGATAAACATTAGTGACTTTATTCTCAAACTAGATGAAAAATTAAAAGACCATTGTGTTCTCTTTCTTTTTATCTGGTTAAAAATGTTTTGTAGTTGACATGTTCTAAGCCCTTCCTCTGCCTGTTTTCTTATATGTTTTTCCCCACTTCGTTGAAAGTCAAATGAATACCCAAATCGAAATCATCCATGTTTGTCTCAATGTTTATTTCCTGGATGCAGTAATTGCATTCTTACCATCCTGAGAAAAGGTACATATTAGAAAATGATACGAAATGTGTCACTTTGCAGATAGCTGTGTTACATAAAAAGTGCTTTCCAGATATTCTTGTTTGCTGCAGTTTCATTTAAAAGTGAATATAAATATAATTTTTCAGCTAAGAAACATACTTAATAGTGATTGTTGATTTTTAGTAAGTTGTTATATGCTGTCAAGTCACATCTGACTCATAATAACCTTATGAATGAGAGACCTTCAAAATGAGCCTTCAAAATGTCACCTCCCTGAGAATTGCTCTCGAACCGCCAGGCGGATAGTCTGGCCAGGCCTCCTCCTACTGAGTTCCAGCCTTTTTCGAACTAAGATTAGCTCTTGCAACTGTCCCGCCAAAGTTGTGCCTTATTTTATGGATCCACTCCATCTTGTTGGGTCTTTCGCCACCGCCTTTAATAGCTCCACTTAGCTCTTGCAACTTAAAGTTGTGCCTTATTTTATGATCCATCTTGTTGGGTTTTAAGTTAGGGTGATCACTGTATACTCTATCCAATATTCTGTTGTGCAATTGTGTGAAGCAGAAGACAGTCATCAGTGGTAGATTGCCATTGACTGAAGACTTACTTTTTCAGTTTCAGCATGGGCTTAACTTTGTCTCATTTCATATGAGCTGTGGTCACCCTGAAATTGAAAAGTAAAGAATTTAATCAGTAGCCGTGGGCTGATACTAATGTAATTCCCATCACACAGGTGGAGTTATGCAACAGGATACTGACTTATGAACGTACGCTTAAGAAATTTGTGTGCTGGCAATTATGAAGTAAAACTATGCTTTACATTTACTCTCCTCTTTGTTTCCTCATATTATTAGCAGCCAGCAACCCCAACACGCACAATAGCAGCAACCCCTATTCAGCCACTTCCACAGAGCCAGTCAACACCAAAGCGAATTGATACTCCCAGCTTGGAGGAGCCCAGTGATCTTGAGGAGCTTGAGCAATTTGCCAAGACTTTCAAACAAAGACGGATCAAACTTGGATTCACTCAGGTAACATCAAAGACTTAAGATTCATTGGGACAGTACAGTGTTCTTACTTGAAAGGAAGGGGGCTGTGTAATTATATAAGTGACAACAGAAGGATCTGGAAACATCTGCATAATACATTTTAGTAAGTATTAGACGGTCTTCCCCTGTCCAGTTTGGCATTGCTCCTCTACAAATTGATAGGTTTGCAACACAGTGTTTGGATGTTTGAAATTAATCAGTTTTTCTTTTAAAAAAATTAATCCTGGATTTTTAGGTGTGGATGGGACTGTAGGCTCCATTTCATGTCTAACTATGAAGTTCCTGTGATAAACATCTACGTATTTTCCATGTCTGCTGGCTTCCATACAAGAAGCAGTTCCAGTCTTTGCCCTCATCCAAAAGTCCAGAAGCAAAAGGAAGTTGTATCAGCCTTTAGGAGGAATACCCTTGACCCTCAGTCAGGAAATGACCAGTTATTCCTTGTTCTTCTAATTTTGACCTCTGCCACCAGTCATAAGAAAGGCAAGATAAGACCAATTTGACCACAGCTGGCTCTATGTGCAGGTGTAAAACATAGCATATTTTTCCAGATTTTTCAATTGTTTTCACACTTGTCCGATCAAAAATCCTTTGACATCCTTTCTGATATATTTTCCAAGTCGATTGAAAGCAAAATGTATTTGTGCCTATTTTGGTGTAAACATTGCAGTTAATGGCAGTTTAGTCACAGAATGCATCCAGAGAAGCATCTAGTCTTTATCATATGAAAAAGAATGCAGTTGTTTTGAAGAATATGTTCCACCACCTATTTGACAAGCCTATTCTTCATGGCTGGTTACATTTTTTTGGAGTGGGCAAGTGGTTAAAATAAATTACTATGGTTCATTACAAAAGGGAGGTGACTGTGCTGCTACCCCTAAAACTACTGTGTCTGGATCCAAATTATAATTACCACTGTAATCATAATTCATTTTCAAAACCTTTGTCCTGTCTTTCCATTTAAAACAGAGGTGTGCAGTCTTCAGAAGTATAGGGATGTATGTGCCCATCTGTGTATGTTGGGGAGGATGACATGTGTCCCTGTTCTCATGCCTCCATCAGAACTCCTTTCTTTGACACTAGCCTCACAAAACAATAATATATCCAAGTCATTTTAATAGAAACTCACACTAGGAGCAGAAATAAATCAGGCAGAAATCTTCTATTGAAACAACTAGTTCTGCATGTTTTATGCCCCACCCACAGATCTGGTCACACCCTGGATCTGGTGTTTACCTCCATGTCGGGGGATTCGTGTCTGGAGGTGGGGGACCTTGTCTCCCTTCCTGTGTCATGGACAGACCATCACCTGCTTTCATTTTCCCTGGCGATCTCGGCTCCTCCCCCGCGGGGACCATCGGCCCACCAAGGCTCATGGACCCTCAGCGGTTCGGTGAGCTCTTTGGGGGATTTCCTGGTAGAATGACTGACGATCCGGCCGAGGGTGTGGCGAACCTTTGGCATGAAACAGCTGTCCACACCATTGACCGGATCGCCCCCAAGCGCCTCCTCCGCTGCCGAGCCCGGCCCTCCCCATGGTTCACGGGGGAACTTAGGGCAATGAAGCAGGCTAGGAGGAGGTTAGAGCGCAGCTGGAGGAAATCCCGCACGGCGTTGAGTAAGGCTGCTGTTGATGCCCAGTCTAGTCGCTATATCATCGCGATAAGGGAGGCTAGAACTTCTTTCACCTCCCTGAGAATTGCTGAGGCCTCGAACCGCCAGGCGGAGCTCTTCCGGGTGGTTCGGGACCTCAGCAATCCTAGTCTGGCCAGGCCTCCTCCTACTGAGTTCAGTAGTGAGCAATTCGCAGCCTTTTTTCGAACTAAGATTGAGGCCATCCGTGCTGGTTTTGACTCCAGTTGCAGTCGTCCTGTCCCGCCATCTCCAGTTGCTGGTCCGCCTTCGTCGCCTCGGTTGGATGCGCTTGGGCCTGTTTCTGCTGTCGAGGTCTCCAGGGCTATGGCGCATTGCCGGCCTGCCTCCACTCCTTTCGACCCTTGCCCTGCCTGGCTAATTAGAGCTGCCAGAGGGACCATGGCCGAATGGGCTTCTGCCATCGCCACCGCCTCGTTCAGCGAGGGGGTTTTTCCCTCTCGTTTGAAGGAGACGGTGGTAAAGCCCATCCTGAAAAAACCTGGCCTGGCGGTGGATGATCTGACAAACTATCGTCCTATCGCCAATGTCCCTTTTATGGGCAAGGTGATCGAGAGGGTGGCGGCGGTCCGGCTGCAGTCATACTTGGAGGAAGTGCCTCGATCCTTGCCAGTCCGGGTTCAGGCCTTTCCATTTAAAACAGCTTTGGTCGCCCTGCAAGATGACCTTCTCAGGGCGGCCGACAGGGGTTGCTCTTCCCTGTTGGTCCTCCTGGATCTGTCAGCGGCCTTTGATACCGTCGACCACGGTATCCTGTTGGACCGGCTCTCTGAGGTCGGAATTGGAGGCACTGCTCGCAGTTGGCTCCGTTCCTTCCTGGAGGGCCGGCCACAGTACGTGCAGCATGGGGGGGAGTTATCGGCCCCTTGGATCCTCCCTTGTGGGGTTCCACAGGGGTCGTCTCTGTCCCCCATGCTGTTTAACATCTACATAAGGCCGTTGGCGGGGTCATCAGGAGTTTTGGAGTCTGCTGTCATCAGTACGCTGATGACACGCAGCTCTATCTCTCCTTTAACACCTCTGCTGTGGAAGCTGTGGAAGTTCTCGACGGGTGCCTGGAGGCCGTACTGGCCTGGACCGGGGCGAACAGGCTTAAGCTCAACCCCGAGAAGACGGAGGTTATGTTCTTCGGGAGCTCGCCGTCGGGGTACGGTGGCCCTCTTCCCTGTCTGGGGGGAGTCTCCCTCCAGCTCGCGGAGAGGGTGCGGAATCTGGGTGTGTTCCTGGACCCGGCGCTTGCCATGGAGCACCAGGTGGCGTCGGTGACCAGGTCCGCCTATTTCCATCTTCGGATCGCCCAGACTAGCGAGCTCCTTGAGAACAGTGGTCCAAGCTCTGGTGATCTCGAGGCTGGACTACTGTAACGCGCTCTACATGGGGCTGCCCTTGAAACTTCTCCGGCGCTTGCAGCGGGTCCAGAACGCGGCGGCCAGGCTGGTGGTTGGTGTGCGTCGTTATGACCACATCACCCCAGTCCTGGCCCGCCTGCACTGGTTGCCCGTTGCAGCCCGGATTAGATTCAAGGTCCTGGTTTTAGTTTATAAAACCCTCCATGGCTTGGGACCGGACTACCTGGCAGAGCGTACGCTCAGCGGTCAACTTCGGCCCGTAGGCGCGAGCGACTTGCTTCGGTCGCCACCCCCGGTAGCCCGGAGGACGAGCACTGACCCGGGCTTTCTCTGTGGCGGCCCCCAGCCTCTGGAATTCCATTCCCAGTGAAGTGCGCTCTGCAGAGTCCCTGCTGGCCTTTCGAAAGGCGCTGAAAACCTACCCGTGAGGCCTTGTTAAAAATCGTAATTTGCGCGTTAGTTGAGGTGTTATCTGGTTTTAACAGTGTCTAGGGTGTTTATAGGTTTGTTTGTCTGATTGTTTTATTGTGTTTTGCTGGCTTTGCAGCCTTTGTGTAAGCCGCTTAGAGTACCTAGTAGATAAGCGGGATATAAATATAACAAATAAATAATAATAAATAAATAAATGAGGCCAGGCCAGGAAGAGAAGGGGGCGCACATCTCATGTTGCACATTTTTGGCTCCATAATTAATTGTCATAATTAATTAACCACCCAGAGTGGCCACATAGATAGATAGATAGATAGATAGATAGATAGATAGATAGATAGATAGATAGATAGATAGATAGATATAGATAGATATGCTGTATTTTCACTCTATAAGACACACTTCCCCCTTAAAAGTAAGGTGAAATGTTTGTGTGTCTTATAGAGCGAATACAGTAGTCCCCACTACATATATATCACAGATTTTAATTTAGAGAGAAGTTACCTGCACTGAGCCTCTACCATCTCCGGCTACAGCCGGGATTCTGCGGTTCCAACCACCTCATTTGCAAAGAGGCTTCCTCCAGGGAGCCTCTCCCCACCCCTCCCCTTCTGCAGCCAAGATTCCCCAGTCAAAAATCACCTTGTTTGCAAAAAAAGCTGTCCTTCATGGAGCCTCTGCCCTCCCCTTTTGCAGCCTGAATTCCCAGTCCCAATCACCTCATTTGCAAGCTTCCCCTTTTGCAGCTTGGATTCTACAGTTCCATCAACTCATTTGCAAGCCTCCCTTTTGCAGCTTGGATTCCACAGTTTCAGTCACCTCATTTGCAAGCTTCCCCTTTTGCAGCCTGACTTCCCCAGTCCCAATCACCTCATTTGCAAGCCTCCTCTTTTGCAGCTTGGATTCTACAGTTCCAGTCAACTCATTTGCAAGCCTCCCTTTTGCAGCTTAGATTCCACAGTTTCAGTCACCTCATTTGCAAGCCTCCCCTTTTGCAGCCTGGATTCCCCAGTCCCAATCACCTCATTTGCACGTCTTCCCTTTTGCAGCCTGGATTCCCTAGTCTCAATCACCTCATTTGCAAGCCTCCCCTTTTGCAGGATTCCCCGGCTATGAAACCTTAGGCTAAACATTTTTTCTTGTTTTCCTCCTCTAAAAACAAGGTTCATCTTATGGTCTTGTGCGTCTTATAGAGCGAAAAATACGGTAATTATTATCTGTAGTGCTACTGACAGTACATAAAAGTTACCTTTTACCAAGTCTGATTGTTGGTCCATTGTTCTCTACACAGTCAGCAGTTATCCATATTTTCTAGTCCTGTCTGGAAATGTTGTCCAGTCATTTCCAGGTGTGATTTTTAGGGTGTGGGGGTGTGGGAGGCCTCTCCTGGGCCTAAAAGAAGGGACCTAGTAATATTATCTGCCACTAGAGGCAACTTTTGTAACATTTTTTTTAAATTGACAGCAGTGTTGAGGTCAAAAGTCTGCCATAGCAGGTGGCCAAATAAGTGAACGTATTGAGGCTTCCTGACCTTGTCCATGATACATATGTTACCATTTCACACAATAGAGCAGGGGTGGGGAACCTTCAGTCCTCCAGATGTTTAAGACTGCAATTCCCAGAATTCCAAGGCTGTATTGCCAATGATAAAGGACTGTGGGAGTTGTGGTCCAAAACATCTAAAGGGCCAAAAATCCCCCCCGCACGCACGCACGCGCGCACACACACACACACACACACACACACACACACACACACAATAGAGGAATATGCAGAATAGCTTTTTCTGCTAACATCAGAGAATTAGGATCATATGGGAGGAAAGACCTTTCAAGGAGCCTGTTCACAAACTTTGTATGCTTTTGTAGACAATGCCCAGCACTTTGAATTGCACTTGGAAACCAAGCAATGACTACATTTCAGATGCCAGCTGAAATTTTCAGACAGTTCTTGGAAATAATCAGTTCTGGACTTTGGTACACTAAGACAATAGCCCTGTCTTATTGTAAAAGAAAGTATGGGAGGTCACAAAAGTTTGCTTTCCCCTTTCTAGACTAGGTGGTTGAGTGGGTAAGTAGAATTTTTGAGTAAAACTGATTTATCTGGATCTGTCCGAATGATCAGATTTAAACTATGCTTTAATCATTCAAATGGTTTACTTAGCAAAAGAGAAACAAGGGCAATGTAAACTGGTAATGTTTTTGGTCATTTAACCAGCTTTTGTATTAACTATGGCATCTTCTGGAAGCTGGGATTGGGTTCCTAGTGAGAGGCACAACTCTTGATTCATTCAGTTCCTTCATGGCAAGTGAGTTCTGGATAATGATATTCTGCTATTTTTGCTTGACACCATGGTGCTTATACTATGAAATATGGCAAGCTTCTGTTGTGTCCATATCTTTTTCCGTATCTATGTGAAATCCCTCAACATATCTTATTTTATAGGTATGTTGCGGGAGCCCCAATGGGATTGCAGGCAGCACATAGATTATTGCAACACTCTTTATGTGGAGTTGCCCATGACTCTTATTTGGAGACTCCAGTGGGTCCAAAATGCCGCGGCCAGACTGGTGGTTGGTGCGGGCAGATATGACTGCATCACCCCAGTTCTGGCTCATCTGCATTGGTTGCCATTGCGTCCCGATTTACAAAACCCTCCATGGGTTGGGACCTGAATACCTGGAAGAGCGGATCTTCCAAAGATCAACTGGGCACCGACCCACCAGAACATCAGAGCCTTTCTCACTTTGGGTGGCCATACCCAGGGAGGCTAGGAAATCGAGTACTCAGAACTGAGCCTTCTCTGTGGCTGGCTCTGCCAAGTGAGATGTGCTTAGCACAGTCCCTGACTGTCTTTTAAAAAGCACTTAAAACCTTGCTTTTTAAAGAGGCACTTGATGACCTTTAGCTTTCTTTTTTTTTTACGCCATGTTGCCAAGTATCTATTACTATATTTGTTCTTTGTTTTTATGTGTCTGATTTTCTTTTTTATCCCTTATGCTCAATAGGCATGTGGATTTGGACCAACCAGTGGATATTGTCTATCTTGATTTTCAGAAGGCTTTTGACATAGTCCCTCACCAAAGGCTGCTGAGAAAATTGCAGTCAGGGGAGGGTCCTCTTAAGGATTGAGAACTGGTTGAGATCCAGGAAACAAAGAGTAGGTGTCAATGGACAATTTTCACAATGGAGAGAGGTGAAAAGCGGTCTGCCCCAGGGATCTGTCCTGGGACCGGTGCTTTTCAATCTGTTCATATATTACCTGGAGACAGGGATAAGCAGTGAGGTGGCCAAGTTTGCAGATGACACAAAACTTTTCTGTGAGGTAAAAACCAGAGAAGATTGTGAAGAGCTCCAGAAGGATCTTTCAATATAGGAAAATGTAAAGTAATGCATATTGGGGCAAAAAAATCCAAACTTTACCCATCAAACTCATGGACTCTGAGCTATCCATAATGGCTCAGGAAAGAGATCTTGGTGTACTGGTGAACAGTTCAATGAAGGTGTCTACCCAGTGTGTGGCAGCGGTGAAGAAGGCCAATTCCATGCAATGGATTCTGAAAAAGGGGATTGAAAATAAAACAGCCAATATTATAATGCCATTGAACAAAACAATAGTAAGGCCGCACCTGGAGTATTGTGTACAATTCTGGTCACCGCATCTCAAAAAAAGACAATGGAACTGGAAAATGTGCTGAAGAGAGTGACTAAAATGATTACTGGGCTGGGTACTTCCCTTATAAGGAAAGGCTAAAACATTTGGGGCTCTTTAATCTGGAAAAAAGGCACCTGAGGGGGAATATGATTGAGACGTACAAAATAATGCAGGGCATAAGTAAAGTGGATAGAGGGACGCTCTTCTCCCTCTCACAAAATACTAGAACTAGGGGATATCCACTGAAATTGAGGATTGGGGGAGTGAGAACAGACAAAAGATTTTTTTATCCAGCGTGGTGTTAGTCTGTGGAGCTCCCTGCCACAGGATGTGGTGATGGCATCTGGGCTGGATGCCTTCAAAAGGGGATTGGACAGATTCTTGGAGGGAAAGTCCATCATAGGTTACAAACCATGATGGAGATGTGTAATCTCCAGGCTTAAAACCATTGAAAGGATTATGTTCACAGTTTTGCCACTTAGTTTGGATGTCCATGTACAATCAGTGGTATGAACCACTCTTTTGAGCCTGGGAACTGATGATAAATCAGGACCATTCTAGTTTTTGAATGTTGAATGTTACTAGTTTCCACTGGTAACAACTTCAGTGCCACCTAAGTTGTTACCAGAGGTAGCCTGTTTCCTCTTTCCCAGTGCTACGCTCTTAACATAACCTGACTACTGTTGTCTTAATTACAACAACTGAAACAAAGCAGTGTATGCTGAAGAGTGTCTCCCACCAGGACAAAACTATACATGGGTCACCTGGAAGGTCATTTAATATGGAAAATCTGATTAATAAGTCTTAATAGATTTCAAAGTGAAATAGGAAGAATAAATAAAAGTAAGCAAAACTGGGGCCACTTGGATACAAGAAAAAATTCTATGGAGAAATTCAATCAGTGCAGCATTTGCATGCATATAGCTTTTCAACATTTAACATTCAAAAGATAAAATGCTGACTAGGATGTTATGGGCATACATCACTCATTAAAAGACAGTTATCCTGGTTTCTTAAGAGTTTCCAGGCTCAAGAAAAACACAGTAGTTTGTTTTACTCTGATCCTAAACTGCAAAATGCCTTTTAGAATCTCTCAGTAACTGCCTCTTGTTGTGCAAACCTGCATATTCTCTGAGGTCATCTTAGTATGGTTTTCTTCAACTTTTTCTCATAATCTGACAAGAAGTGGGTGGTGACAGTTGATTGGACCTTTCTTGGAGCCTCATGGTACAGGGGTTAAATGCCTGTACTGCAGCTAAAACTGTGCTCATGGCCTGGGGTTCAATCTCAGGTTGCTGGCTCATGGTTGACTATCCTTCTATCCTTCCGGGGTTGGTAAAATGAGTACCCAGCTTGCTGGAGGGGCAGTCTGTAGCCTGCACACTGTAATTAAAAAATTGTAAACCGCCCAGAGACTACTTGTAGTGGTATGGGGCGGTATATAAGCAGAACACTTTGCTTTTGCTTTGCATAATTAATCTGTAAACCGCCTAGAGAGTGCTTGAAGCGCTATGGATGGTACATAAGCAAAACACTTTGATTATTAGTGGACTAGTGCTTTAGGTTGATCATGACCTTTTAAAGTGACTGTGTGAGTTTACCAATCTGGAGCAGATATTTCAAAAAGCCTTCATAGCCTTCTTGAAAAAAATCTTCTGAGTAGACTTCTGTGATGATTAACTAACTAACTTACATCATGTCTTTTGTGAACCCTTCTGCTGTATCTTTTCCTTATGTATGCATCCTGTTGAATATTCTGTGCTTTAATACATAATTCCACAATCAGAATAAGGTAAAACTTGAGTTGTGGGCAGAAAGTCATCCTACTACTAAACTGAGAAGGCATATTCTAGTACTTCTAGTATCTTCTAGTATTCTACAACAAAACAGTTTAATAATAGGATGCCAAACAGAAGAATATTTACTTAACCATTTTATTGTACAGTCTTATATGCATAATTAGTTTTAATGATAGCACTTGCATAATTATGTAAGTGGTTAGCAATTGGAAAATGTAATAAATAAAGATTAAATTAACATAATTAGATTGCATGTCTGTGTATGTACATGCCTGCATCTAAGAATTCTGTGCCACTGGCATACTAGGTTACCTTTAGATTTTAAAAGACGTATTGTTTTGCCTTTTGTACATAATTGCTAGGTCTAAGTTTACATAGAAGACTACTTATTAACTAGTATGTTTATTAGAATTCTTTGTAGTGTATGCTACATGAAGGAAAGTATGCTAGTTTTTATTTTATCAAATGTAAATTAATATAGTATTTTGCTTTGTAGTAAGCTACACTTGCGTGGGAGAGAGTTTTGTGCCCTGGAACCTTCCAGGGACTGTGCTAACTAAAGATGTGAAGGCCCAGGGGTGGTGGTGGGAGGACTGTTGGTTTTTTTCCTGTCCCCCCCCAGAAGACTTTAGGGTTTTTTTCTGAAAAATTGGAAAAATTTAAACATGATGAATAAAAATTTTTAAGGCAGGGTGTTCTAATATTTTCCAAATCATTTCTTTAAAATATGCATAGTATCAGATTATTCTAATTTCTGTGCTCATATTTTATGTCCCTTAAGTAACAGAATTACTTTCAAGCTGCAGAAGGGGGTGGTTTTTTCCTAGCTTCAACATTTCTGCAAATTTTATATCTCTAGTGCTAACTGCCCAAACTGAAGAAATAAAAGGAGGAATAATAACTAGTGAACAGAAATTCATTCTCAGTTTTGAACAAGTGGGGCAAAAACTGTGGCCTGCTTAAAAGGTGACTTCCAGGAGCAACAATTCACTTTTCTTTGGTCGAAAAAGCGAGGTTCAAAGTAAGGCTATGACCACAAGAACAACCTTAGGGGAATATATATGCATTATTGTACTAACATAATTGAATGAGTTTATGGTCATTTTCTTCATATATGTGTTTGGTCTGCTTGAAGGAGCACTCCGTTATTTCCTTGCAGAATTTCTACTTTAGTCACGTGAGAACATGTAGTGTCTCTGGATGATGATGATAAGAAATTTGAACTCTAGAACTGGAAGGTTCTATAATCTTCTGTGCTGAGTCCTTGATGTATCATCTTCAAACTTCATTTCAAGAGATAGTGGATAGTTACTAATAAGATTAAACGTTTTTTGAAGGTGCTTAATATGGGGTATAAATGGAAATTTTATTTTCTTCCCATGCACATAGGGTGATGCTGGGCTCATTGAGGGTAAATTCCTTAGAAATTACTTTTATCCCTATCTTACCAACTATGTTACAAAGTGGTCTTCTATATGCCAATTTCAAAATTACCTCTGAAAACTGTATTTGTAATAAAGGCACTTTAATTCAGCTGCAAGTTGGAAAAATCAGAACTTTTTTGTGCTGCAGTTATATCCATTGATACTTTTATAACGAGAATTAATGTCATATATGATTAAAAGAGCAGCTGTCCTAACTATTGGATATTTCAGCAAGTCCAGCTTTTTGGCTGTAGACCCAGAGGTTTGGAGTTCAGTTCCCCACGGATGGCTTTTTGATTGAGGCTGGACTTGATGATCCATTGTGTCCCTTCCAGTTTTGTAGTCCTAAAAGAATAGTTATTATTATTCAAAAATATCAGGCATGGTCAAAACATTGAAGAGTATTATGTAGCCCAAGTTTTAACCAAAACCTTAAGCATCTGTTCAGTATTGGTGCAGTATGTATGCTGTTCCCAATATTGCCTTTCTTTCTTTTTGTTGTTGTTTTTTTGGAACTCTGGTGATGTTATTTCTGAGATCTGCAACTGCTTATAATACTGTGTGAAATTTATTACCCAGAAATACCAGACACAGTCAAAATTGACTTGTATTATATAACAGATACAAATTTTAGCCAAAAACTTAACTATCTATTAAATATTGGTGCAGTATACATGATGATGATGATGATGATGATGATGATGATGATGATGATGATGATGATGATGATGATGATGATGATGATGATTGGCTTTATGTTTAAAATATGTTTCCTTCGTTTCCATGTAGGGTGATGTTGGGCTCGCTATGGGTAAACTCTATGGAAATGACTTCAGTCAAACGACTATATCTCGCTTTGAAGCCTTGAACCTCAGCTTTAAGAACATGTGCAAGTTAAAACCACTTCTGGAAAAGTGGCTCAATGATGCAGGTGATTACATGTCCAGTTTTTCTTAAGCTGCCCTACTAGATCTCTGAAAGGTACTGATAAATGTGAAGAAGACTCCATGAAGCATGGCTTATGCTTTTTAAGTCTGTGGTTTACTTTAAATAGATTTGCAGTCAGTTTGATCAAATTTGCTTTTCCACAGCTCATTCAGGGAACTGCATTTAACTTAAATAGCAGATGCACAACACTGCTGTTCACAACCACTGTTAACAGTGTGTATATTGTAGAGCCCATAGGTTTGGATCCAGATTTTTCCTTCTGATTGTGGAAGAGCAGCTTTGTTCAATAGTTTCGCCCACAGATGCAGTAGTGGATATGATTTCCAGAGATTGCCCCTACAGTCCATAAGCGCCAGCACTACAATATCTCCCATGCTCTTGATTCTGGTTTTGGAGGCATAGTGGATTGCAGGAGAGAGAAGAGGCAATAAATTGTCTCTCACACCCTCTTCTGCGGAATGAAGAGCAACTTTGTGGATTCAAATTTAGTTTAATAGTCTTATTGACCTTCCACTGAACAGACGTTACAGGCAGTGTGGTGAGTTTTGCTGTTGCACATGTGGATGTCTCCATGATTTCACCACCTCTTGTATTATTGCATTGGTGAAACGTTACACTCAGCAGAAGCTCCATATGAAATTGGCCTTAGAATTGCAACCATGGACTTTTTGAAATGTTGATGCAACAGTTTAAGCCGAGGTGGTTAACTGAACCTTTTTATCACTTCTGTTTATACTACAGTATTTTAGTTACTAAGGTTTGCATCAACTCCTTTTCTAGAAAACCTCTCATCTGATTCAGCTCTCTCCAGTCCAAGCTCCCTGAATTCTCCAGGACTGGGGATTGAGGGCTTGAACCGCAGGAGGAAGAAACGCACCAGCATAGAGACCAACATACGTGTGGCCTTAGAGAAGAGTTTCCTGGAGGTCAGTAAAAATGTTACACAGAGTTAATTTCTGTTTTCTTCTGTAATGGATGTTGTCATGTTATAAAACAGTATACTATAAAATGATAAAATGGAGGCAAATTATTAAGAACTTGATCAAGCGCTGTAACTGTGTCATTGGATATGGTGCAGTCAAATATTCTTTATATTTTTCTTGGAGTAAGCAAAAAAATGAACTGTTTTCACATTATGTCTTTGGCAGAACCAAAAGCCTACCTCGGAAGAGATCACCCTGATAGCAGACCAACTGAACATGGAGAAAGAGGTGATCCGCGTTTGGTTCTGTAACCGGCGCCAAAAGGAAAAAAGGATCAACCCACCCAGTAGTGGTGGAACCAGCAGCTCGCCCATCAAAGCAATGTACCCTTGTCCTACTTCATTGGTAAGAATTAGAAGCCACTGGAGCTGTGCTTCTCTTTTTGCTAACAAATGTGACCTGTAAATTGCTAACTCTGAAGTTGGTTCATTGTTGTGCTCATATAGTATCTAGTGTTCCATTTCGTGCATGATAAATAAAGGACACCTAGCTAGTTGGAGTATTCTCCACATGGTCGTGCATTGTTTGAGCACTCAGACCTGGAAAGTTAATGATTTCCTGAATACAGCGAATGGCATTAAGAGAGTCCTAGGCTTTACCAAGTGAACATCCAGTGCTGTGTAATACCATGTATTGGGCACCTTCTGTTAGTAACTGGGGAGATATTGTATGTGAACCTTTTTTGAAGAGTTCAGCCATTATATTCTGACCTCTAGGTGGCAACAACACCAAGCCTTGTGACAAGCAGTGCAGCTACCACCCTGACTGTCAACCCTGTCCTCCCTCTAACCAGTGCAGCTGTAACTAGTTTGGCAGTCACAGGTAAGCCTTGTTTTCTCACCTGCAAAATGATGGCAGTAACCGGCTATTGATTTGTAGCACACTGATATTTTTGTATGAAGTGATGACTCGGGTCATCACTCAGTTTTAACACATTTTTGAGTATCAGCTCAAATGAGAGGAATCTCTGACACCATTTTATAAATAATAAAAATAATGTCACAGAGAAACAAGAATTTTATATCAGGAAGGGATATCAGGTTTATTTAGCCCAATTCCCTTTGACCACATGAATAAAAACATCCCTGACATGTTGCTTAAAATTCTCTAATAAAGTCCACTGCCTTCTTGGGTAGCTGGTTCTGCTGCAATCCAGTTTGTTCTGTCAGAAAGTTCTCTATGTGTGTCCCTTTTTTGTTTGTTGTTAGAATCCATTGGTCCAGACCCTATCGTCTGGAGCAGTAGAAAATAAGCTGGTTCAATCTTACTTTGAAGGCTTTCAGGTATCTGCAAGTGGTTGTCATTAGTCAATATTTTTCCCCTCCTACTTAAACATGTCAAACATATTCAACTGTTCTTTTTAGGATTTGGTTTACAGAGTCACATATCATCAGTATGTTTAGGGTGCACAAAAACACAGGGAGAAGGCATTATTAAAAGGTATTATACAATCATTAAAATAAATTCCTTTGAACTTAATGTTCAAATTCCCATCTCCTTATCCTTCTCTCTTGTCTTGTCGAGACTTTTAGGGTGTAGGTTTAAGGGTAAGATTTTTTTGTTTTACTGCTGTGAAACCTTTATAGGAGACTTTTTGGCTGAAGAAGGAAGGTATAAATGCTTTAAATCATTATCAATATGTTTTAGAGATGAACAATTTTGAAATAGCATCAATTTACTTATTTCTAAACCATGTATTTCATAATATTATATCTAATTTGGCCTTCTACCAATGGAATATTCAGCACAGGCAGATGTGTTTCGTCCTGGTTAAAGATTCCATAGAATCCTATCTAGCTATCTGTTCACATGGTGGTCAGAATTCAGCTGCAGAATTTCCAGATGTAGTTAGCTATAGTTCTAAATGGTCCTGTAAAATAGTGGTCTGTGAGACTTAGCTCTGGATTACAAGTCCTGTTCAAAGCTCATGCCTGCCACAAGCGTTCCAACTTTACTCTCAGTGCTCTCCTTTGCCAAACATGGGAGAAAATAATCGTGCTTTGGATCCACAGATCACATGATCTTTGTTCATAAGTCAGCTTTGCTTATGGAATGTGATGGGAACAGTTTTTGCCAATTTCCCTTCACATCCTTGTGCTTTTGAACACTGCTCCTGAGGCTTGAGCATGAGCAGTTTTTAAACAGAAGATTTGTGGCCATCTGTACGGCATTTTATTATAATAATAGATTCTTTGTACTAATGAGGGTTTGGACTAGATGTCATTTAAGGTTCTTCAGTTCCATATTCTAGCTCTTAATATTAATCAGGCCTCAGCCATCTGTTTCTCCCCAGATGTGAAAATGCTGAGTGTTTCTCATTGTCCTCTTAGTATGTTAATGGACATACCTAATTTAAAGAATGTATAGCTAGGCCTTGACTACTCAAACTCAAAACTGCTCCACTATGCTTAGACCCTCCACCCCACAAAATGAAATCCATCAATATAGGATTGAATAGGTCTTCCTGAGAAGACCATTCTAATAACACTAAGCAGTCTCTGTTCCAAGTTTTTAGTAACCCCCTGCCTATTGTGGGGGTTAGGGACCCACCCAACCCGCGATGACTGAAAATCCGTGATATGCAGATGCAGGTTGGGTGGGGCCTGAGGGGCGGTGGGCGATCAGATCCCCCCTTCGCTGCCCGCCCACGCCACCCGAGACTTCTTGGACCAGCGCGCGCCAGCGGCGTTGGAAGATCTGACCTCCCGCCGCCGCCCACCAGCACCATCCCGAGACTTCTCGGACCAGCGCGTGCTGGCGGTGTTGGGGGATCTGACCACCCGCCACCGCACACCCCCGCCGCCCCGAGACTTCTCGGACCAGCATGCACCGGCAGCATTCGGGGATCTTTCCCGGGAGGTGGGGGGAGAAGCGGCATCCGGGGCTGTCTCCATTGAAATGCATTTTCCCCATTGGAATACATTGGCTCAATGCATTCCAATGGAGAAAAATTTCTCCACTGAAATGCATTGAGCCAATGCATTTCAATGGAGACAGCCCCGGACTCCGCTTCTCCCCCCACCTCCCGGGAAAGATCCCCGAATGCTGCCGGTGCATGCTGGTCCGAGAAGTCTCGGGGCGGCGGGGCTGGGCGGTGGCAGGCGGTCAGATCCCCCAACACCGCCGTGTTGCATTGAGCCAGTACATTTCAACACAGATTGTGGGGCAGCACTGGCCCCAAGCCAGCACCAAGCAGCTGATTGGCGCTGGGTGGGGGAGGAATGGCGCCTGTAGCAAGGGCAGTGGTGCCTTTGCATGGGCTGCAGGAAGCGGGTGACGTGCTCCAGCTGATTGGTGCTGGGGTGGGGAAATACTAATCAGCTGGAGCCCCAGCATGTACTCTGGTCCCGCAATATAGCGGGACCGCAGTACATGAACCGTGAAATGGTGGGGGGTTACTGTATATCTATTGAATCTTATGTAGCAGACGTGCTTTCATGTTGCATGTTGTGGGAGAAGATGGTCTGTCAGAGGTTCATGCCCCAAACTGTATGTAGAATTTTATAGCTTCGATACAACATCTCAAAATGAAATAAACAGATAAGCCATCTAAATCAAGATACTGCATTCCAGACAATAATGTGGCTGGAATATTGTGTACTGATGAAAGATTAATACTAAGTAGTCAAACTAGAGGTTTCCTAGATTATGACTCAAGTATGAGAGGACTCAGTATCATTCTAGGAAAATACATAGTTAATGAGCCCACAAAGGCTGATAATTCCACCTCTTGTCATTCATTCACTTGAGTCTCTGAAAGCAGCATGGGATCAAAGACCAATTCCCAAATCACTGGCCTGATACTTGAGAGGAAACAAGACCCAGCCCAGACCAAATATATGTTTTACCTCCCAGTGAAAAAGAGCAGGCAGTTGTTTACTTTTTTGTTTTAAGAGGCAGGCTATGGCTCTTATATAGTCTTTCAGTTGTGAATGTCATAGTAAATCACATAGTGGTGTTATGCTCCTGTTTTCTCCCTCTTAACATGTAGTCTCTCTCTCTCTCTCTCTCTCTCTCTCTCTCTCTCTCTCTCTCTCTCTCTCTGGCTGCTTTAACTGTAGTCAGGGACAACTCTGACTTAGTCACTTCTCCTGTTTAAACATAATGTGCTTCATCCATTTATTCCATATGAATGCCATTCATTCCTCTTTGTGCTCTGCCTTCAGTGTATACATGGACTAATTCCAGGCACATCAGGTACCTTAGCCCTAATTAAAGTAATCCTTTCAGGCACTACGGAAACCATCCCCAACAATACTGTGATTTCTACAGCCCCTCCAGCGTCCTCAGCAGTGACTTCGCCTTCCCTGAGTCCCTCTCCTTCTGCTTCTGCTTCCACCTCTGAAGCATCCAGTGCCAGTGAGACCAGCACAACGCAGACCACCTCCACCCCTATGTCCTCAGCAATTGGGACCAGCCAGGTGATGGTAACTGCTTCTGGGTTGCAAACTGCAGCAGCTGCTGCTGCCCTGCAAGGAGCTGCACAGTTGCCTGCCAATGCAAGTCTTGCTGCAATGGCAGCTGCAGCAGGCCTAAATCCAGGCTTGATGGCATCCTCACAGTTTACAGCTGGGTAAGTAGTTTCCATGAAAAAAATGTGTCTGAGAAGTGGTAAAGATCGTGTGAAAACCACCCATTATTTTAATTAATCATCACATATGTTCCAGTGCTTTCATCGCCTTAGCCTAGAAAATAAGTAATGTCAGAAAACAGGTATCTTCAGTTGTTAAGCTAATAAGGATATGTCAACAATTTTCAATTATAGAAATGTTTAAATCCTTTTTAAAAGAAAAGTATTTAAATTGTGTTTTATGTAGTAGATGTTGTACTTCAACTGTGTTTGCTTTATATAAACACAAAGTATAAAATCTATGCAACCACATACTTCCTGTAAGCTACCATGAGTCTCTTTCTCAAGACAAAAGGGGATATAAATGATTAAATGCTTCAATACTGCCTCCCTCCTCCCAGCTCTAGGGATGAGAATCTTCATGCATTTCATTTTTTTAGGCAGAATTTTTTAAAAAATTCAAACCTTCTTCCTGCTGAGCAAGGTTACAAGTGCATTTTCTGTTTTTTGACACTTGTTTTGAGAAAAATTCACAGGTTTGATCTTTCTAGGGTCTTTTTGCTAAAGAAAAACTAAGAACAAAAACCAAGTTGCTCTTTACATAAAATGCAAGTTTAGTGCAAAGAGTAAAGCTTTTTGTTTTCTTTCTGGCCATTTCTGCTGCTGACAGAAAAAGAGGACTAGTCTTTTTGCTCTTTTGCACCAGGAGCAAATCTTCCTGTGAGTAACCATTTTTTCAACATGATGTTGATGCATCAAGACACCTTTTTTCATCAGGAACACAAAAAATTGTGGGTATTCATTTGGTCCTTGCAATGTTTTTAAAAACACAAATAACTGCTCAATATTACAGACCTTCTTACATGGTAAGCTGACAGGATCTTCTGTAATCCTGATTGAACTACAAGAAATATATAGATTTGGAGCTTAAATTTCGTCTTGGCTCAATTGAGCTGATGTGAACAATTAATAGTCTCCAAATTGTTTTTCTTTCTGCTTTGAAATTGCAGAGGTGCCTTACTCAGTCTCAATCCAGGGACACTAGGCGGTGCTCTCAGCCCAGCTCTGATGAGCAACAGTACACTGGCAACTATTCAAGGTCAGTAAACTCCACCCGCTATCTAACCTTTTACATTTGTGTATCTGTTCTCTCAAAAATTGAAGATCAAAGGTACAAATTGATCATATGAATTGAAAGATCCCTCTGGAAATAGAGACTGAGTTACAACTCAAATATTCATCTCTCCCAGCCCCAAAGATAAAGGGACTAATTAAAGTACATCAAAATATTTGGCCTCTTAATTTGTCTTCCAGAAGCCAGATCAAATAATCCAATTTTACAGCTCATATATGCCATGTTTTCAGGGTAGATCTTTGGAGGAAAGTAATTCTCATGATAGGATAGTTCCCCATATTAGTTCCCTATATTATTTCAGAATCCATGAAGAGTAGGGATTGGCACAAAACAAAAAACAAAATGCTGTTTTGTCGTTTCGTTAGGTAACAAAACAAAATGAGGAAGCAGCATTTCGTTACAGATGAAACGAAATGGTAGGGTTTTATTTTGTTAAACCAACCATTTTGTTTTGCTATAAAAAGGCTGCCTTACTTGCTGGGCTCGCAATGAGCCGCCGCCAGAGCCCAGGAGGGGGAAGAGAAGGAGGTGGGTCCCCACCACTATTCTGCTGCTCTGGTCCTCCCCGCCGCCTCCTCTCTGCCCTGGCTTCCAGCCCCTCTCAGTTGGGAGATGGGTGGTGGGTGACCCCCCTGGGTCCTAGAGGCACCAGATTTGGTGCTGGGGAGCCATTTTCACAGGGTCCAGCCAAGCTGTCATCAGCTGGATCGGTCTGAAAATGGCCCGGTCGCCACTGCGGGGCTCCTGCAATGGCGACCAGGACGTTTTCAGAACAATCCAGCTGATGACAGCTCAGCTGGACCCCTTTAAAATGGCCCAGTCACCACTGTGGGACATCCTTTGGTGGTGACTGGGCCATTTTTAAAGGGGTACAGCTGATGACAGCTTGGCTGGATCACACTGAAAATGGCTCCCAGGCACAAAATATAGTGCCTCTAGGACCCAGGGGAGGCCCTCCCGCCTCCCAGCTGAGGGGCACTGCCTGATCCCTCTGCGGGGAGCGCCGGAGCAATAGTAGGGATCGTTTCATTTCATTTTGTACAAATTGTTTTAAAATAATTCCTAAGAAACAAAATGAAACGGGGTGGGCAGGAAACGAAATGAAAAACTATTTTCCGTTTTGTGCCCATCCCTAATGAACAGCTAGTTCTGTAATATAGACAGGCACTGGACAACATTGTTATTTGAAAAGTTGAAAACAAGGTCCTAAATTTCATCTCTTTCCCATGTACACAACTTTGTTTTGTTTTATTGGACAAAAAATTGCTGAGACAAAACCTGTCCTCACTCAAGTCTACTGTGCTTTACCACTGGGAAAAGATGATCTCATAACCAATGCATGTAGGGACAAAAAAAAGTCTTGTGCCATTTTTCAGTTTGAAGTTGAAGTGCCACGCTCTAGGAGTCAGTTGGTTGGTCCCATTCAGAAAAAATGTTGGAATTTAGGAAATGGAAGTATCTGGAAACCCAACTATGGCCTTGACAGCAAAGCTTAACACGATAGCTAACAGCCAGTGCCCTTTAATTCCTACTCAGTCAGAAGCCCCTTAGTGCAAGTTATATATTCTGATGCATGGGGTTTCAGAGGCAGTTACATAACTGGGTGTGAACAGTCACAAGAGATTTCATTCTGCCATCTGAATGAAAAGAAAAAGGATTCCTCATTTAATCTGGATTCTGTGCATTTGAGTGATTCTAGAAACATTCTGGAGCCATGGGACAAATTACTGGGGAGGTGGCACCCCATTAACTACATTTGTTTTGCCTGTGTCCCGTGCACTGTACGAAACCAAATAGGAAACTAAACTTGCAATATTCGGGTTAGATGAAAAGGAAAGAGCCAAATGTGTGGTGTCCTATGTACAAGTGACAGACATTTTTATAGTTGTCCTGTACATTTTCGTAAACCTGAGTAGAAGGTGTCACAGGACAAGACACCTAAAGGAAAGATGCTGTATCCCTTATTCCTAACTTCTTTTGATGCCAACATTTTCCCAGGAGATCAAGGCCCAAAGCCAATTGGTTGGAACTAATAAATGGATTAGCCCTTGAAATTCAAGAAGAGTGACATCAGTGTACAAGATACTTCTGTGGGGATCAGTCAGGGAAAACTCGGGATATGATGAACAACTGTGTATCAGTGTCTTATCAAATATTGTCAGAATTAGATGCATACAGTTGAAGGCAGTCTGAACAAATGTTGGAAAGTTACTGTTGTGTTTCTTTTAAACCTGCAAACGGTAACCTGTATTACCCAATCACCATAATTCCACTTGAAAGGCCACTAGCAGAATTCCACTTTGAAATCCTATTTCATTCCATTCCCATGCCTGGGAATGAAATGCAGCTTGCCTAGGCCTCTTTTCCAAAGCTGGCTGTTGTGATTTCTGAAAGTATTCATGTTGCTGCTAGCTGGATAATAGGAGGGAAAATTTACAACACTTTCCTCAAGCCAGCAGTTTTGAGAAACCATTTGGGTTTTATAGCTTGTAACATTATCTCAATTAACTCAGTTCTGAGATATAGTAAGATATCTCTGTGTTATTGTTTTTCCTGAGTGGACTTGTCCATTATTAATAAACAGACCAGCATAGAATATTTATTTAGCCAACTTTTATGAACTATTTTGGAAGAAAATAGCATTTCTGAATTGATTCATTCAAGTGAGGTTTTGTATCTGAACTAAAGCAACAACTATATGCATTCTTTACCTTGGCAAAGCTGCTTTCTGGAACCTTCTAAAGCTAAGTGATATTGGTGGGAAAATCTCTCCTACCCTAGACTGCAGATACAGAGCTTGGTCTCATTATTCTTTAACTGTTGCATCAATTGTCTCACTTTCTGCTCAGAGTGGCTACTGAACTTATTTCCCTCTTACTCACTTTCTTTTGTTTTATTTTAGTTCGTCATTACTTCCCATTTTTTGTTTATTTTATTTATTTATTTACCAGATTTTTTTAGCTGCCCCACTACCAAGAGGTCTCTGGGCGGCATACTTATTTCTTTAAGTATTATTTTTTCCTCAGGAGTCGAGGCTTTATAACCTTAAGGGCATCCTTTAGAAAACGCTCAGTGAACTGTCTTCCACAGATAAGCAATTGGTGCCCCCTCATCTGAAATAAAGGGCACATGTTCGACATCACCTTCCGCCTGGCTTTTTCAAGCAGGCGCACTATAATAATTCATCATGATTAAGTACTTTCTTATGATTGTAGGTGTTAAGCAGCACACTTTTATTTTAAAAAAAAAAAAAAAACCACAGAGCTGAAGTCTTAGGTTCAGCTTCCATCAACCATCTGTCAAGAGCTTTGGAAATTTTCACCCCAGGATTGGAAATTTTCACCCCAGGTTTGTCAGGAAAAGTATCTGCTTTTCTTGAATCCTTTGGACACAAAGAGAAAGCCTCAGCAACCCCAGCATCAGCCACAGTATCATCTCAATCAATATTAGTTTCATAGGGAGTTTTCAAATATGAAACGTCATTGGAATCAAAGAAGAAATCCAGAAACACCAGGCTCGCTTTCAGCTGACTGCCAAGACTATTCCAGGTTCTCTAGCTTCTGTAGCAATACTGTTGCATGTCCTAGCTACAGGCTGTTGCCTCCACTATCGCTATTTATATTTCCACCCCCAGACTTGACTAGAAAATGACATTGGACCTCCTGTCCTCAAGACAGAGTGCAGACGATAGGCTATAAATCTGATAATGAGATTCAGTACAAATAGTCTACACCAGGCATGTCCAAAATTCAGCCCTCCTGATGTTTTGGACCACAACTCCGAGAATTCTAAGCTTAGATTGCAATAGGCAAAGGACTGTAGGAGTTGCCATCCAAAACATCTGGAGGGCTGAAGTTTGGACATGCCTGGTCTACACCCATCCCTTTTCACATTGAGCTTCGTCACAGAAGAAACAGATTACATCAGGTTAACTCCTAGAATTTCATCATGTTTTGCCTGACGCCATATGCTCAGTCTACTTGTATAGTGATTTCCAGATTTATTTATTTATGTATTTCTATACCGCCCGTCTTCCCGAAGGAACTCCGGGCGGTTAACAACAATCACATCAGTAAAAATGAATATGAAACATATCACTCAAAGGAAAACAAAAACAACAAAACATAAATAAATAAGAATACTCTGCAAGATGGCAGAAAAGGGGGGGATGGTCTCCAAATGCCTCTCTAAAAAGCGAGGTCTTAAGTGCTTTTTTGAAGCTTTCTTTGGAAAGTCATCATAGTGAGAGCTGTATAAAAGGAGAATTGGGAAGTATCACCATCACACTGGATTTATTGAAATGACGCCCTTGACAGCAATGTGTTAACTGCTAAGATGAGAAGGCAAACCAAACTTCAGTGCTGGCTTCAATGGAGCTTGCCTCACTATCAGTTTGATGTTGGAATCCAAGTCTTTTTAAGGATATGGTGCTTTCCACAAACAAAGCAGCACTACATTTTATAGCCTTGTCATGCCATATCATGTTGTATTTCGTTGTTCACAAGGAACAGTTCTTTTCTTAACTCCAGTCCAACTGCTGGAGACGTTGAAGTGTTTTTTTTCAGATTTGTTAGTTCCTTTTGTTATATTTATTGCTGAGAACGAAATTGTATTAGTTGCTAGTAGAAAGAAAAACTAGCAAACCCTGTTGCCTTTGAGTTACAAATGCTGACACTTTCTTCGTGTCATTTCAGCTCTTGCATCTGGTGGCTCTCTTCCAATAACATCACTCGATGCAACTGGGAACTTGGTATTTGCCAGCGCTGGAGGTACGCCCAACATCGTAACTGCCCCACTGTTTCTGAATCCTCAGAACCTTTCACTGCTCACCAGCAACCCAGTTAGCTTGGTTTCTGCAGCTGCAGCTTCCGCAGGGGCCTCTGGAACAGTCGCCAGCCTTCATGCCACCTCCACCTCAGCAGAGTCTATTCAGAACTCTCTCTTCACAGTGGCCTCAGCCAGCGGGGCTGCCTCCACCACCACTACTGCCTCCAAGGCACAGTGAGTTGGGTTGAGCTGTGCTACCAATAGCTTATTTCACTCTCTAGTGAGATTGGCTGTCAACTGGGTTTTTAGACTGCAAAATATGATTGACTCCCTCTCGACGTGTTGCTGGGAACAAGAGAGAGAAGGAAAACTACAGAAAGAAGGGAGGGGGGACAAGAAGAAGGATTTAAACTGGGACAGACATTTGCCTAATTTTATAATAAACACTGTTTTCAGGATTGCTTCATTGATTGGAGAACTTTCTAACCAAAAATGTAAAAAACAAAAAGGACTACTTATCATTTCCAGCAATTTCAGTGACAAGTTAAGGTGGGTTATTGACTCAAACATAGGAATGGGATTTCTTCTTTCTTTTCGATCTAAATATCTTTTTTTAATTATCATTTTTGGTCTGTTGTACAGGCCATAATGTCATACAAGGTGTTTATAATCTTATCAATCGTGTTGGGGGTTCCTTTCTTAACTGGTACAATTTAGGCAGGCCTGTATTACTGATGTATCTCTTTATGATGATTATTATTATTATTTTATGTATATGTGACACATTTGTGTTTGGACACATTTGTCTTTGCTCCATTTCAGTGAGATCCCATGCCACGCAGAGGGAGGGGAGAATGTGAATTGCGAAATTATTCTTTACAGTTTGGTATATTTTGGGGGGACTCTCTCCGAGGTGTTGGCAGCTAAGTGAACATGCAGAGGGTAATGTGCAAAGATAATCCATGTTTGTGAGCTGGGAGTTCTATTTGGACAGCAGTTGACTCATCATCTTTGGGCCATATCTAGCTCTCATTTGCACGTCTTTGGCTCCTATTGATGCCAAGAGGGGGAGGGATTTGGCCTGTAGAGCCTGTCCTTAACACCTGTGCTGGTGGCTCTCTTATCACAAAATTGCATGGAAATTGCCACTTTACAGCTTTTGGAGTATTTCTGTTGTTTGCTTTTCTCAGGAGGCTGCCTGTCTTGATGATACTGCATATGCATCCATTGAACCTTCCTACTAGCTGTTTGGCATAGAATTTCTAAAAGCTGCATTGGCTCATCACCAAGAACATTTTTATCCTGATGTCTCCAGTATGATTGTATTGGAAAAAATGCTTTTAACTTAAAACATTTCTGCTCCAGAAGTAAACTGGGTCATGTGAACAGGGTCTGTTTTATGAACAGGAACTACTGTTTGACACTGTCCACTGCTCTGGAAAAAGAAATGGTAAAGAATTACCAGAAAACTGAGCAGTATGTTTGCATGGTGAACAGCTGCATGACAATATTTCTGGCTGTGTTCATGATGTAGAGACAGTTAGAAAAAGATGGAAACAGCAATTAATTTGCAAAGAACTCTGACAATAGGTGTTCAAGAGACAGAGGAGACAGATTAATTTAAGAACTCTACTGGCCTTAACCTAAATCTTCTCATTTTAGAAGTGGGTAGATCACTGCAATGGACTGACAACTTATCTCTGCTTTTGAGGTGAATTGGAAAATAGTCTCCAGAAGGAAAATCTGCCCATTCCCCCACACACACAAAAACTGGGGAGTGGGGATTACCAAAGTGCATGCAGTCATCCATTTTCTACCAAAGCTGGTTTATCAGCCTCTCACCAGCTGATACCAAAAAAGACAGTACTGTAATCTTATGCTTAATGCCTTTTCTGGCTAGCAATCCCAATGTATAGGCCCTACATTAATTGTCAACTGGCAGAAATATTTGTCTCCTCTGGACATGTCATCATGCTGTTTGTTTTATGTTCATCTCTGACTCTCTAACTGCATGTTTCACAAGCTATTTAAATCATAACAAAATTTGTGAACTGAAAGCAGGGAAATGAGCAAATGTCCGTCCACCACCTTTAATGTGTGTTTAATTTTTTTAATGTTTTATTTTTTAAAAAACTAAGCTTGAACCAAAGTCAATTTCTAGCAAGCTGCTGTACTAATGGACTAGTTTGTATAAGTGCAGTTCAGATGCAGAGAGGTGATAGATGCTACTGACAATTTCTTTTCATTTTTTATTTTATATTAAAATTGCTGCTTGTTTTAATCTTTTTTTTGGGGGGGAGTGGGTTGGTCTTTTGTATATCTTTTGGCAGACAAACTCTTAACTTGATTATTATCTAGTTTCCATGGCGTAATGTGTAAATAGAATGGCAATGGCAGATGGTTACTAATCCAGCTGATCCCACATCCTGTCCTTAGCGTTTTGGCTCAGTCCAAATACTGTGATGTGGCTGTCTCCATGATTTCAGTCTCAGTGTAAAATTATAGGGCTATCAATAATACTGTGTGTTAAGATTTTAAGTGGCCCATAGTAACAGCTTGGAGCGGTCGAATGTATGAAAGGATGGCAGAAGAGAAACAGGTACCCACTATGTTGGTCTAATTACCATAGTGTTGACTAGTTTCTACCAAAGGAAATATCAATCCCATGGATTCCCCCCCCTTGAAATAAGAACTTATGCACATTCAGACTCACATGCATGGATACACACTTCACTGGATAGAAGAGATGGTGACAGCTTTTGAACCACAGTGCTTGTTTTTCTGTGGATTTCGATATCTAGAAAAAAATATTTGCATTTATGGAGAAAAATAAATAAAACATGGCCCTTTTAAAGCATTATACAGTATTTCCTCAGAGAAGTTCAGTTTTTCATATTCTTTGTAATCAAAGGGTGTGAAAAATAGATATCCCAAACATTAGTGTAGCATAGCTGTAGGCTATAAAAAGCTTATAGTTCTGTTGCAGTATTTACATAATGTTGGTTTGAGGTCCTTTAAACTTTTTTCTCTTATCACTATGCCATGATTAAAAAAATGGTTGAATTCCTCATACCAAACTCTTTTATAAAAGTACTGGAAGGTTTTGGTTTTTTAGGGCAACCTGGAACTAGAAATGTGGTAATACCTCACCATACACTGTTTGTGTTAGGCCTGATGCATTTGGTCTTTTGATATGAGACTTTTTGCAAACAGACTTTGTGCAAACAGCTCATCAATGCCAGAGTCATAAAGGCAAGTGCTATTTCTTATTGATCATGGCCACATATTTACACATAATTATATTACCAGAATACATTAACATGCACATAAAATGGACACACAAGCTGCACAGTGTAGAGAGATCAATAAGCAACCCCTATTCACATACTAATAATAGTTAAGCTTTTTATTTTCACTTCAGCAGGCAGTCAGACTTTGATCACTAGAGAAGTTTTCCAGGAATCACATTGTTGTAATACAGGTAGTTTTCCATTGTCATTAAATTATAAGTGTGTACAGTCGCAGCTCATGAAATTTGTAACGCCAGTAATATATACTGGTAGTCATTAGAAAGTTCAACAATCTCAAACACTGTATGACTTTTGTCCTGATTTTCCAAGACCACTTTTCCTTAATTTGATTTGTTGAGCAGATTTTGATCCTGTATCCCAGGATTCTAGAAAGTGGACAATTAATATTACTACCATTTTTCTTGCATGGATTATTTAGCTGTCGTACTCATTTATTTTATGCACCCTTACCTGTTTCATCAATCAATATCAGAAACATTTTCTTTCATAACTAACGGCCTCAATGGATTCATGATTACATTACATTCTAGATTTTATTTATTACAAATACCAGGAGATAGAAGCTTTATGCTTGTGGCTGCAATCTTTGCGGTCGTACTTTTCATTTTTCACAGACTGCAGTCCCCATTGGTTTCAAATCAGTAGGAATATTTCTTTGTTTTAATAAAGTGGAATCCCAAAACTGTGCCTGTGACATAGGAAACCAAACTAGCAACAATATTAGTAATTGGAATGATGTATGGAGAATAACATATTGAGAAATATGTTTTAAAAATTTAAAAATTGCAGATTAGGTGAAATACCAGTTTGTGTTAGCTTAAATTGTGCATATTTAGGCCCACATGGATGTTTTGTGTTGTAAGGAAGTTGTTTTCCCAACCGATTACATACCCAGTCTTAATGCAGGAATTAGTAATATTCAGCAGATATTCATGAACAGATGCCTGATTCTCAGAATTTCCAAATAGTACTGCTTTTATTCAAATCTTTTTATAAGTCAGCCCTGTGCAACCAATTTCCATTGTACTGCATCTGCAAATGAAGTTTGTATATGCAACAAAGATATTTGAACTTCCCCATATTATAGTTCATTTTCTTAAGATTAAGAAAATCATTCTCTTCAGGCAATACGAACAGGCCTACTTTGACTCTATTTTTTCCCGCAAGGCTTATGTGTATCAAGTATTACTAAATATCAACTTTATCTTTGCAATGTTTTGTCATCTTGAGTCCATATATATATATATGAATGACACCGATGTGTGCCAATAACAGAACTACAGTTTTTATATATATATATATATATATATATATATATATATATATATATATATATATATATATATATATATATATATATATGCATGTTAGGGTGGATTCGGGTTTCTTCCCGTGTAGAAATCTGGCTGTTTTGGCGACGTTTCGACGAGGTCTCACTCGTCATCTTCAGGCTGAAGAAGAAAGAAGCCAGAACACCAGCCTGAAGAAAGTGTGAGACCACTTTGCGTCGCCAAAACAACAGCCAGAAACCCGAGTCCACCTAACATGCATATTTCTACACGGAAGAAACCCGAATCCACCCTAAATGCATACCTATACCCGTGAAAATCTACGAAAACAAATATATATATATATATATATATATATATATATATATATATATATATATATATATATATATATATATATATATATATATATATATATATATATATAAAAAACTGTAGTTCTGTTATTGGCACACATCGGTGTCATTCATGGTTGGGAGGCGATCCGGCAGTACTTCAGATTCAAGTGCAGCTTCCAGGCAGTCCAAGTGCAAAGTTGCTCAGAGAGAAGAGGCAGACATCAGACAACTGTTGTTAAGTCATTATTCACTAATCCACCTATTTTATCCTGCTGGGCTATAAAAGTTGAGTACATCCCAGTAAGTCTCCCAGTAGTCCAAGAAATAAGATGCACTACTAAGGCACAAAGGAATGCTGTCGCTGTGGAATCTAGCACTCTTTAGCAATGGGATGAAAATGTAGATTTACATATCTCTATATTGGCTTTCTCATTTTCTCACCTACCACATGCACTGGCAAACATGCACAGAATTAATTTTCAGTGGTGCACACATAAGATTGGAGCTACTATAATACAGTACTCCCCAGTACCTTAATCGTGATTAAAGGGAATTGCTATAGTATAGCCAGGTTCATGATTAAAAGGTTCGGGGTGAATGCCAGTGTAATCCTTAACAAAGATTACATGTGATGAAAGGAGTATCTGTAAGGGGGAAGGTAGGGAGAATGGGGTCCCATAGCCTAACTACATTCAGAGGCTTGGGTATATTACATCTGCTTGCAATATCTGCAAGGCCATGTTGGAGTGTTTTGTGATGGCACGGTACTGATGTGTGTCACCAGAATTAGCTGTATAGAGCTTAGCTTTACATCTGAGGAACGAGAACATACCAAGGAATAACTGCCCACTTCGATGTTGCTCAGATGACCTGCAGTGGGCATAAAAAGGCCTGTTGCTTTGCTATAAGGTGTGAACCAGTCTGGAATGTAGCATCCTTTCTTGTTTAGTCACTTAAGCTTTAATCACCAAGGAAAAGGAACTTGCGAACGGACTGTGTAGCCTCATTACAATGATTTAAATTTTATTTTGAAGTTCATCTAAGATGCTTCTGCTGGGCAATTCAACCAAAAATGGTGGGTATTCGCTGAAATTGTAAGAAAGAGAATAAAACATACTGCTCGATTCTCAGTGCCAGAAATTCAGCTTAAAGAGTCCATTGTTGCCTTATTCTCTCTGCCTTCCCTATTTTACATGTATATTATGTGGGGAAGGTTAGTTAATATCATAGTATTCTTTAACTGAGTGCGTCATCTTTTTCATCAATACCTGTAAACAGAAAAATATTGGCTGCCTCTATAAATATATAGCCTGTATTTCATTCACTGCCAAACTGATTAATGCACAGACTTGTTTTTCAAACAAAAGGCATATGGAATTAATCTTAAATGTTTTCTGACTTGCATTGTGACTCATAGATATTGCTTTGATCTGTAACCTAAACTAAGAATATATCTAGTGAGCTCTTATAAAATAGCAGTGAAATCTTGGTTTAGTAACAGTCTCCCCAGTTAAGTACTATGATAACGATTCTACAGTGGAGCAACGCTCTTCTCTTCTGATTTAAGATGCAGAGGTTCTTAGTATTAGAGAGTCATAATGAAATTAGTATTTGGTAAAATGAAAGCATTTGATCTTCACCTGTTGCTTTTAGAGCCATGCGAGAATAGCAGCTATATTTACCATGCAAATTACTTTATTAGTAATAAAACAAATACATATTTTGCTATATTAAATTATTAACAATTCCTCCTATAACTGTATTTTTCTGTAATACCTGCCTGGATATGGGCACTTGTGCAAATGCCTTTTTGGAAGAAGGTATTATTTCATCAAATTCATGCTATTAATCATCTTTTTCAAGTTCTAACAGGATGTTTTTGCCTTGCGTAGCTAATACTTCTTCTCCTGGACATTTGGGTTATATATATGCTCAACTGATGTGCCTACATTCACTTTTCTGAAAACAGATTCTGAAAGCATTCTATATAGGGTCATAAATATGTGAATGATTATAGAAGAAACACTACCAGGAAAATCTTGACAGGTTGATTATGGTTACCTATCCATACCCAAACTTCTCAGGATTTGTGGCCCAATTCTTAGCAAGTTATATATTAATTAATCTTAAAGCAATACACTCTTTGGGCTACTCTTACTACATGCAGCACCTGGGCCAAATCTAACTTATCAGTACAAGGCTTTCTGTTGGCTTAAGTGGGCAAAGTTGATTCAGAAGCCTTAGGACCTTGAATGGAATGGATTTTGAACACCATATCCAATGTTAACGCCTTGTGTTTGTAATACGCTTGAAGTTTGTGCCAATTCAACTTCCCCTCCCCCCCACACACACAGACACAGACATACACACACGCACAAGATTGTGGATTGGTTTTTAGCTTGCAAACATTAATTCCCTGCCTTTCTTTTTGCTAAGCGTCCAGCATGTTTTTAAATTACACCAACTGAATCAAAACCTGTTTGATGTCTAGAAGTCAGTGGAAACATTCACACTGTGTTCTCTTTTTATTTACATAGGGGGCTTATGAAATTCCACAATGAAATGCTAAAAGAATGTTGGTTTTATGATACAAAAGTACATTTGAATTGCTAAGCATTAGCTGTATTGGATCTAGTTCTGATTAGTTTTCAAGTTGGTGTCCATCCCAGATAGTTTTTAATAGGTGGACTATCATTTAACTTGGTTTCATTGTCAACAGATAATTATTAGGCATTCATTCCCATTGAGATGGCATGCAGAAAGAAATTAGGGTTGCTTCACAACCTAGGATTTTCAACCATGGAATAATCTGCCATTTAAGAAACTGCCAATATGCATTATAAGATATTCCACCTTTATAATGACTACGGCCTGCACTACTACTCCATGGGCATAGTGAATGAGCTGGTCCTTGATTTACACTGGAATTAAAGTAGCTTTTTAAAAAAATCTAAAAGGTCCAATTCAGACTGTCTGTCATTGCGGTTCTTGATATGTTTTGACCTTTGTCAAACATATGGCATACACATTGTTATGGTTAATAGTAGTAACAAGCTTACTGTACCTTTTTTTACCCTAAGGGACAAAAAGGAGGCATCTCTACTGGAATAATTAGGGAGTTCTAGTTCTCTCTCTTCTTATCTGTTCTCCTGTAAGGAGGCAGTGTTTCGGAGTTGTAGGAGCAGTAGCTGGCTTTCTGGCATCTTTAAAAAAATACCTCAGCATAGTTTTGTAGTGTTTGCAGAATGGAAAACCAGGAAAAAGAACTTTATAACTAGTGGAAGTAATTCTAGCTGTAGAGTTTAGTAGAACTGTCTGAAAACTCCGATAAACCTGTATTTGCAATTCTTTGTTTATGTAACTACTTCACAGAGTGTGGGATAGGGAGCAGAAAAGAGTTGGCTGTGTTGTAAGGCAGATGTCACTCACAACCTTTTTTTCACTTTGCCTTGTCAAAGATAGCAGACTGTTGTCATTGGCATCTGGAGTACTTGGGCTGTACTTGGGAGTACTGTTGCATATTAGCATGCAGGTTGCAAATCTGGTTTGATATACCATTTCCTGGTCCTTCTGGCTGTGCATAAACTCTGCCTCCCTATCTTCTCTCAGCAAATAAGGGCCTTGGTATGTAAATATTGAGCAGTGGTTGTGTGGTGGAAGATGTGCGTATAAGAAGATAAATTAGTGATTCATTTCGTGCACTAGGGCTGTAGTTGCACCAAGGTGTTTAATTTTGGATAGGGACAAAGAAGTTTGCATCTTAAATCAGATGGGGAGATCATTCTTTTTTTTTCCTGCTTGTCTTGTTATTGAATGTAATGCTTGATAATAGGTGGAAAATCTTTTTAAGTACTTCTTTTTCTAATAGCAATGCTAATCTTGTCTAGACCAAAAATTGTGGAAGGGAATCCAAACTGAACACTAACCTGCTCCTAGTTCCTGAATAGAGTATGCCTGAAAAAGTTGGAAGGTTGTGTGAGATGGCCTTCTGAGAAAGAAGGATGTTTTGTTGGATAGCTTGTTAATCGTTTTAATTTTAGTGGGGGATGGGGAGTACTTTTTATGGTGCATTGTTTAGATTTAGGATGGAATTCTTGAGGAAACTCCTCTTTCCATCCTGACTCAGTCTAAATTATCTCTTTTAATTCTACACAGGAGCGTGTGGGTGTATTTCTGAGAGTGGGTGAGAATTGGAGGTACAACTGGAGGGGCAAATGCCCAACAGCTGTGATGGGAACCAAAGGCACTGTTAAGTCTTTGCAAGCTCTGCCATTTTCAGAGAGTCTTAAAGAAAATGCTGAGTGGTCTTAGAGGTTTGGATTGATTGCTCTTAACTTCGGGAATCTTGTTTCATGTTGGTTGTCCTACCTTCTTTATACATGGAGCTGGTTTAGATACTAAAAAAAAGAACATCTATTCAGAACAGTATCCAAGGTCAGAGGCCATTGCCTGAAAATAAGGAAAATCTACTTCCACTCTTAAGCACGGAATCAGCACTGTCTGGTTTCAGATCAGCTCAGATGCCCTGTATATTGTTCTCTTCTTATGATGGGAAACCTTGGAGATGTTTTTCTTTACTCTTCAGAATAGCTTTGGGCATTGTATGAATTCCATCAGCCAAGGCCATCATAGTCCTAAGTGAACGAATGGAGAGTGTCAGTTTATATATATTAGTCGTACAGCTGCTTACTCCTCTGGAGATCGGCTGGGTTGCAGAACTTCACTGAAAGCTTTACTAATAGACTTGTTGTTCTGACATGTAAAGTGGTATTAATATTGTGTGACTTTTCTAAGAGCTAGATTTATAGATAGATAACAGGGAAATGGAAAATGACTTCTCAAAGATAAGAGCACTTGGAACAAAAGATGTGGAAAACGAGGAAGGAAATGAAACAACCAGTTGGTAGGTGAGAACGTGAATGAAACAGGGCTGAAAAGTCCACCCCTTGGTCTGCCTTATTTCTCCTCTTCCCTCAGGCCAAAAAATGGGGGGTCAAGAGTCTAATGTAGGCTCTCCCTCCAAATATTTATAGATCCTGATTCCCCACAATGCTTCCCCCCCTTTCCTATTAAAAATTCTGAACTTGTTACACAGAGCCCACAAAAATCAGAACTTTCCTGGACAATTTCTAGTAGAAATATGTTTAACTCACCAGAGGGCTCTGTGAAAATGTAATGGATGATGCTGGTGATACGAGTGTTACAGGAAACCTGATAAAGCTTGAGGAGTAGAAATAGTTTAAAACTGTTGTACATAAAGCAAGCCAAAATAGCTTATCACTGGCCTTCATAAAGACACTTAAGTAGTCTTTAAAAACTCATTAGTTTTCCCAAGTAGTTCATGTTAGTAGGTTAGCATGTATGGTTTCTGTATTTGAACTGAAGGGGAAAACCAGCACATATGTCCATTTACTGATTCATAGATCAGTTGCAGTAATTTAAAGTTCCATGGAGGAAAATTTGGATCTTTCTCGGAAATCTGGTAGGTGAGAAGTCATGTGCAAAATTTTAGAGCATCATGGTTTCGCCACTGGCCTGGTTTCACCATGTTGCTGTTACATTTCCTTCTTCTGTGGTAGTATCTAAGGCTAGGGGTGAATACGTGTCGGGTATTGATCCGCCACAGGTACGGGAGCTGTCGTATACCTCATTTCTAACTCGTAACTGAGTAAACTTGCTTTAACTTTCTTCAAACCCTACAGAGTTGCCAAGTCTGCCCTCCCTCCCTTGGTTAATGTTGAACTTTGGCCTATAGCATCCCGTGACCTGCAACCTGGGGAGAGACCCCATAAAGCCTCTGAATGTTGCTGCTTAAAAGCTACTTCAAACTGAGGGCAAATTGCAATCTTTTATTTCTTTTGGTTACCAGGGGTCCTCTTGTAGCCTATGAATATCCAACTCTCCCCCAATCTGTGCATGATACCTGTACACGGCCTTCTTCCTCCTCCTGGTGAGATGTCAGGGCTATATTGTATTCCAGGGTCAAGGCAGGACTCTGAAGGCTCCTTAGCCAAGTGCTGCATGCATATTGCTCATTACATTTTTGTCTTGTTCCTCTTGTATTTAAATTTCTCCTTTTATTATTTGACAATCTTGTTCCTCCCCCTCCCCTTCCCCCAGGCCAACCAGAAGCTGCATCCTTTCCAACATTTTGCTTTGAATGTAGTTCCCTACCCCTTCGGAAAAAGAAGCTTTGCCAGGTCACGGTACACTGCTATATGCCGAGGTGGTGGTGGTGGTGGTGGTTTCTTTGTTTTGTTTTGTTCTTTTAAAAATTTCCAGCCAAAACCAAAGATTTCCTAATGATTGTATAACTCAAAACAAACAAACAAACCAAAGACAAAGGGGCGTCTTCAGCAACAATCTTATCTGAGAAACCATTCCTTATGGTTGTCTAGGAGGTCAGTTGCAGTCCACAGTCTGCCTCCCCGTTCTGAATGCCTTGGTCCACAACCAGGGCACGTTTGTTGAGCAAGATGACTTTAATCCCATCCTGTCCTAACTGCTGGGGCAACCTAAAGTTCTCTTGGAGCTCCAGAAATCCAAAGGGACAGATGGAGAGGGAAAGGGATGGGATGCCTTTCACAGATGGATTGTGAAGCTGGAGACATTGGTGCATGATTGGCTGCTCTGCTGGGTACTTTTTAACTTTTGGGAGCTGGGTGATATTGATTAATACATGCTGAGGTGCACTTCTGAGCTTCCCCATTCCCCATTCCCCACCCCAACTGCTTGGAAGAGACTGTCCTATTGTGAGAAATCCCTGAAAAAAATATTTTGTTTCTCCTCTTTTTGTGTTCATTAATTATTTTTGCAGCACCACTGTGCAACTATGCATTGTATTTCTCAACCTTTTGAGCTAGGTAGATGCCTATGACTTTTTAAACTTTGGGGGAGGGGGGTTGCCAATGAAGGAACTTTTTACATGGATGTTTTAAATCTCAGTTGATTTGGGGGTGTTTGGTTCTAGGGTCATACAAGCTCTATCCCAAAGCAAAATCCAAATGTTAATAATATTAGCCTGATGCAGATACCAAAGATAATTTCTTTCCTGCAGAACCTTAGACTTGTGTATTAAGTACAATTACCCAGCACTTGCATTAGTCTAACCTCAGTAATTCCAAAGCTTAGATGTATATTTTGGTATATTTCTGGGATATTAAAAATGTCGTTTAAATTCTTGTTTGTTTCAGTGTAATGCTCTTAAAGTCATAGCATGGAGATAACTGAATTGTCTTATTCTTAGTACAGTAGTTTGAAATAATAGTATTTTTGTATGTTTTGGGTGTGTCTATGTATGTATTAACACAACAGTTTTCACTGCCTAGGTGTTCATAATTGAGAAAAAGTGTACATACTCTGTAATTTCCACCAGATTGTCAATTTAGAATGCATTTTCTCCTATTGCCATTCCCACCAGGGAAATATCCCCCCCTTTTTTTAAAGAGGCAGCATGCTTGTAAGAGTGAACCTGTATTTTTGCCCTTCCAAAAAGTATTATTCATCTATATTAGAGGTAAAGCAAGAAGCAAAGTAATTTAAACATTCCTAATGAAAAATGGGTATTAGACTGTAAAACTGTGCTCTCTGTTTTTAAGAGTGGCATCTTGCTAGCAAAGCAGCGATTCTGAAAACCTTTTCCCACTTTCTCTTGCAACAATTAATTTGTAAGCTGATTGTTGATTGGAATGTCTTTGTTACTGATCATCAAATCACTGGCATATGTTGTCATCTAATTATGTTATCTATACATAAGGCACATTCCTGCCTAATTTTGAATCTGAGAACTTAAGGGTCCTCTTTTGAAACCTGGTGTAGCTTCAAAATGAAGATCAAAAGGATGCTGTCTCTTTAAATGTACTTCCTCTTTTTCCCCTGAGTGGCTGCCTGCAGGTGGCTGTGGGCATTGAGAGACTGTGTAGATTACAGTGAATCAGGATGAAAATGATAGATTTTGTGTAGATGCATTTGTCTGCTGTAATTTTTATATATATAAAACTTACTGTAAATGTACAGTTCATTTCTGTTGTAAACATCATTAAACCATTTTCCAAGTGTTTTAACATGCATGCAGTGGTTTGTGACTTTTAAGCAAATACTGGTCATGTCCAAAAGGAAATGACAGAGCCTGAGATTTTTCTGCTACTTTAAGCCAAATAATTTGGGGCTGAAAGGTGTTCGTTCTTGTTTTCTGTTGGCCATGAACTGCAAGATGTTCCAAAGTCAGGATCTGTAATTGGAGGCCATGAAGAGGTAAGCCTAACTTATTCTGTTATTCTGCATGGGCTTCTATTCAGAAAGTAAAATGCCTTTTCTCTTGCCCTTTTTTGTTTTTAATGAATACATGCTCCTACTAGTTTATAACTGTGAGATCTATATTAAATAAAGCATGTTAAACTCAGTTATACTTTTATACATACAGTATTTAAATGTGTTGAAGTGGCAAGTCTTAAACTTGCACCCTCCAGCTATCTTGGAAATATGGAATTAGTGATCCAACATATCTAAGTGGTGTCAGGCATAAGAAGACTGCTTTGAAGTGTATAGTTAATTGTTTCAACATTACCCTAATTTTGGAACAGATGAACCAGTCTTGAAGACCTTGGGGCTGTTCTGGCAGCGCAAGTGTTGAAAGCAGTGGATTAGCAGTAAAAATAGCTACTACTTTTGCTGATTATTTTATTATTTTGATTTTTATTGTTGTTGTATTATGATTGTTGTAATCTGCCCGGAGTTCCTTCGGAAGACGGGTGGTAAAATATAGATAGATAGATAGATAGATAGATAGATAGATAGATAGATAGATAGATAGATAGATAGATAGATAGATATTTTGTTTGTGGATCTAAGCCCACTTTCTAGCAATCATCAAATTAATGCTGCCTTCAGTGATTCTACTCCTGGTTCCAGATGACTCTGAGGCCCATTTCTTCCAACACTGATTGTTCAGATTTAGCAGGATAGATTTAATAAAGCTGAAAGGCTAGTCTCCAAATAAGCATTACTCCCCAGGTGACCTTGAATGACTGCACATCCCAAAGACACACACACTGAATGTGTCTCAGCTATTGCCCTCAGTATCCACTTGTTCCAGTTGAGGCTAGCAACCACCCCATATTTTCAGGAAACATGTGGCTGCCACGTGCAGTGTATCTCAAATCAACTCGCACTGTGATCTCTCCAAACATTGATGGCAGGTTTTCACTGATGACATACAATGGAAATGCAAGCTTATGACACCTTTACTTTTCTAGGTAACCTTTGTCTATGTATCAGGTGAGAAACTAAACTGCAGCAAACGCCGATAAGGGGGTATCAGCACCAGCAGTTTTCCCCCAGGCAAATCCCGTGAGACTGCCGATCGCTCCAAAGACCCCGATGAGCGGGATGGGGGCGGGGCCAGGGCAGCACAGGCCATCTGGCCTCTTTGTTGTCTGCCAGCAACAAGGGTGGATCGTCGTCGGTGCGAGTGGCTCAGCACCCACGTGGCGGAGGAGCAGAAAACTGCACAACATATAGTCTTCCTAGCAATGTGGCTGGAAATTCAGGTTTTTTTATCTCCTCCACAGTAAAACTATCTGTGGTAGCTGTTCTGTCCCGTCCTAAGGATGAAGTCATTGATTTTAATTCACCCAGTGTCCTATTCAAAAGAAGTTTACATAATGTATTCTGTTTCACAGTACCAGTAGTAGTAAACGTAAGTCAGCAGGAGACTGTAGATTCATCTTTGGCAGTGCTTCTTTTCATTAGGAACAAAGCAAGTTTCAACCAAAAATTCCTAGGGGAATATATTTCCAATCCCTATGGTTTTTTTCCATCACCCACTTTGGGATGGAAAAGTCACTACATCTTGGAGATTCAAAACGTGTTGGCCTTTTAAACATTGTGAATAAGATATATTTTTTTTTAAATCTACCACTCTTTGTGAGTTATCAAGGGTCAAAGAAAGGTGAAAATGCTACATTTCACAGATTGTCTAAATGGATAGTTAGGACTATCACTTTATCTTACTAATTAGCAAAAAAAGCAGTGCCCACTTCTTTTAAAGGGCATTCAACTTGGTTGCTTTGTCTGTAGTGCTTCTCAGCTGAATTCATCTAAGAGACATTTGCAGTGCAGCAGCTGGGTTGTGGAGTTTGGCATTCATCAAGCAATCTAGGCTGATTGTCAGGAGGAAGCTTGCGGCTATAGTCAGCAAAGCAGTAATATCTTCTCTGTTGGCCTGACATCCCACCAGCCAGTGAGCTTGTTAGTTGCCCATATATAAGATTCACAGAGACCATAAAGAAGGAAAACAGGTTACTTACCCATAACTCGGGTTCTTCAAATCTTCATCTTTAAATTCTCACAACTCACCCATCCTCCCCCCTGTCTGCTGTGCAAGTGTTTTTTCTGTATCAACAGCTGACTGGGGAACAGAGAATGAGCTATAGGGTGAGGTGCATGCACAGTGGAAAGGGCCTAGATCAGTGGTGGTGAACCTTTGGCACTCCAGATGTTTTGGACCACAACTCCCTGAATTCCAAGCCTGTATTGCCAATGACAAAGAACTGTGGGAGTTGTGGTCCAAAACACCTGGAGTGCCAAAGGTTCGCCACAACTGGCCTAGATTAAGCTCTAGAAGGTTCTGAAAATGTTTGTGATTACACAGAGGAAACCATCTTTTTAACCTTATCTTGTCCATTATTCCATCTACAGCAGTTGCCCTTTTTCTGAGTTCAACAGTGCCAGATGTTTAGGGTTTTCCACATAAAGAATTCTCCCTTCCAGTGATAGTGCCTGTGTTGCCCCTCCTAGCATATTTTTCAACCACAGCTGTACATTCTTAAGTTACCACAGTACCCTTATGGAAACATAATATCCCATGTCAAAATGTTTTGTTTATATTTTTAATTGCAAGGTTGGTTTTTTTCAAAGACTGACAGTATTGTTCAATGATGTACGCTTCAAACAAAAATGGACTATCCATTACCCTTCTTCCAAATAATCCTTGGAGTTATGAGATCTCGTTTCTATTTAACTATATTACAGTAAGCTATTTTAAGAAATAGCCTGATTTTTTATATCTTTCATCGATGATAGCTACAGACCTATTAAATAATACTAAATAACTGATTTAGAAAGCAGTATTCAGAATTAATATCATAGGATCATAGGCCAAGCTGAAGGTACTGATGTGATTATTACATACCTGGTTCCTAAATGCTAAGGTTTTGCTGGATATTTTTGCATCCTCCCAGCAACTCCTTTAGATTTATTTCTTATTTTCCAATACGGCTTAGAAACACAAGTCTACCTTATCTGTATTAAATCTGAAGAGGGAGTAATAATATGTAACAAAGATTTTATTTAAAATCCATAGAACATAAGATTCCAGTTACTTTAATGGAAATGACAAATTTCTAGCTTAAAAACATTGACTTTTGAGATCCAAAAGTGCATTTGTGAAAGATCAGATTTAATCATGGCTCAGAACAGGCGCATGGCTTCTAATTTTAATATTGCTAGTTCCAAACAATTGCTTCAGTATATGTATACAGAGCACCCACTTAATTCTGGAAAATGCTGCTCCATGAACAGAAACCCACTTTGATCAAAAAAGTTCTCAAGAGCATTCTAAGGCTAGAAACACCTGTGTTTTCATTTTTTCTGGTAATGGTGGCTCATGAGTGGCAAGAATGATTTTTTCCCCAGTTGGCAAAGTGATTTATTAAGGTAATAATGAGGGAGATCGACTGTATATAATATGGAGAAGTAAAAAGTCAATGGTTTTAAAACTGATGCATTCCTTTAATTTTTACTAAAATTGTATGACATGTAAATAAATTATCATGAAAAACGTACAAGACATTTTCACACTTGTGGACTTTGTCAAATGCACAGCAATAATATATTTTTGTAATATATTCATCATACATAGTCATAATTATTCAACAAAGACCTAGCAAAAGTGTTCAGAATAATTTGCCACATACTCCCCCCCCCAGAAATACCCTCATGAAAACAGTTGTAAAGGGAGGAGCAAGTATACCACATATCTAACTACATACCTATTTTCTAAATAATAAATGTAATATCATGTATGCACAAGAGAACATGTTGCTCTTTGAAATTAAAAGAACGCAAGAGGAAAAGAGCTTGCTTTCATTGAATATATCCAAGGTTATCTTTTAGTGCTACACCCAGATCTTTCTCCCACATCATTCTTGAAATTGACCAAGATCCATATCGAAATTCAGTAAGTATTTTATAAACTTTCAAAACAAATTCATTAATACTACCCTCTGAAATTAACATTTCAATAGGAATAAGGAGTCTCAGATGCCTGGCCATCAACACCAGTTTGGCAAGAAAAATGAAATGTTGCAAGCTCTTTTACAATGTTTTAAGAGTTCCCATAACTGCTGCCTAGAGTTGGGAGATTATTTTTTTCATACGGGTTGTTACAGTCTTTCTGTTGTTTAATTTGAGCGTTTTTCTCCTCATCAGTAAAGACAGGATGCCGTTAAGTAGGAAAGGTGATGAAAATACTATTCTGAAGTTCTTTCTAACCGTAAGATCAGTTCTGAAGAAATAACTGACATGCAGGCAACCGTCATATAGTTCCTCATTGAGCGGATATTCCAAATCTTTCCAACACCAATAAAAATCACATCATAATTTGAGTGTCACAAATTATTCTGATCCATTGTCTGAAAAATTCTACATGCTTTTAGAATTGATATCATTAATTCTCCAGGTTTCATGGTCAAAATGTATTTTGCTTGCTGCTATAAATTTCTTGTTTTTCTGAATAAAGCCCAAAGGTACTTTTGCCATTATTTAATGGAAATATCTGGAAGCACCCATAGGAAGGTCTTGGAATGGGGTGGCTTGTTTTAAGCAGTATTGTAGTGACATTTAATTGTTACTCTGCATCCCTGCAATATCAAATTTAATTTCTGCCAGTGTTGTTGAAAGGACGGTTTGATCACATGGTGTACCTCAGTTCTCTTTTATGGTTTACACTGGTCTGTATTCTTCTAGCACAAGTCCATTTTCAGGACGACCACTTTAGTCTACTTTAAATGTCTTCTCCTGTCATTCAACAAAATTTAGAAGTCTAACTCATTTTCATTGCTATATTCTAAATGTATAGATACAGTATCTTTGAGCTTGATGAGAAGCAACCTGTATTTTAAAGGACATTTAACAATAATTCTTAGTGGCCATTTGCTTTACCTTACAGAAACAGTTGAGACTGTGTGATAAATTATCAGAATCACTCTGCTCATCTACAGAAATCTGTACATGCTGATTCCACAGTCACATCTTCATCTCTTCTTCACAGTCCCATCAGCGACAACCATTCCCTCAAGCATTGCCTGAATAAATTAACCAAGAGTTAAATTCTAAACTAACCTTTCCCAGCCTTGTGCCTCTCTGAACTACTGCTTCAATCATCCCTGACCAGTGCTCATTCTGGGTAGGGCTGATAGAATTGTAGTCCTAAACCTTTGAAGGTCACACTGTTGAGGAGAGCTGCAGGGTATCTAATCTCTTGTGATACATCGGAGCAATAATGACGCATCATTGTCATACCTTCCCAGTTCTGCCCCCTGACCCAAAAGGCTTTGTGCATGTAAAACAATCTTACAAAAATGCATAATTTACAGCCAAAAAGAACAGTTGCTAGTTACCGTCTTGGGACTCCAAATGCTTTTGTGTGATGGAAGCAAAGTCAGCATCTGCTGCAGAAGGAATGCATTTTTTTTACCTCAAGTAGTAATTCTTGGGGGGAAAACAACCACAACCTAAAATTTGCCTGAGCAGCTATACATAAGGCGGGAACTTTACAGATCTGTACATTAAAGCTGCAGTTTGAAAATGGATAAAAACAAAAGGATTTCCCCCTCCTTTTGTTAACAAGCAAGAGGTGTAAATTGGCAGTGGCAACTGCATCAATGAACCATCATCTTGACTGATGTTCAGGATCCCAGTAGTTTCTTTAATTCCTCATCTTTCATTCAGCTAGTAAGGAGTTTGCATTTGCTGCATTTGAAGGACATCATATGTGTCCTTTGTCGCTGCACTGAGACCCTATCAAAGAGAAAGAACAAAACAAGTTAAATTGTTGTGTTGTGGGAGATGCACTCCTAGGTCCTTAGTCAAGGATACTGTGCCTCATGTTCTGTTGGCTGCTGCCAGGTTTCATCTGATTTATGAATGATGACCCTAATAGAGGTTTCAAAGTATGTGAAATATTTAAGGAGCAGATTCAACAATGCCAGGTACCCAATATGGTGTACTGTAGTGGATAGAGGGACAGACTAGAGCTCTGGATACTAGGGTTCAACTTCATGTTCAGCCATGGAAACTCACTGAAGGAATGGAACTGGTAAAACTTCTTAAATATCTCACTTGTCTTGAAAGCCCCCATTAGGGTTATGAATCAGTTTTAACTTGATGGTACATAATTTCAGCAGTGTTACTCCCAGTTATTTTCCATGTCCAAATTAGGATTTGAACCTGCCCCCATTAGATCCTACTTCATCAGCCTGTCCCCTGCATCATACTAGCCCTTTTGAATGGTTCTGTTCATACTCAGGCTACTTAAAAGTGGAGACAAACATTTATGGGAGAGAAGGACTGCTCCCTGCCTGTCAGTTGCGCTAACTGACTCAGAAGAGCAAATGAAGTTAAAGACAATTATATAGGAATAGATAAGGGAATGGCTGTCCTCTGAAATTATCAGCATTGTGACTTAGTGGTACAGCACCTGATTTTTAAAGTACATTTTGCCTTTTAGTTTCAGATGGATGTAAACTCCAGGCTGCCACCAGAAGTTTGGAAAAGGGACAGGGTATATTTTATCCCTTCAGATATTGCTGAACTGGCATGTCCATTGCCCTTCATTACCAGCTACATAGGCCGATTGGGGTGGGGAGGTGCAGTGAAATATCTAGAGAAGCTGTACATAAACCATCCTGGCTGGAAATATAGTTAAGAAAGCCAATTTATAGATTGATACCCTATTTTTGCACACGTCTCTTCCTGTTGTGAACAGGTGCATGGAATAGACAGTGTATATGCACACACACCAACAGCCCATTCTTCGTGTAGAACCAGATCCAAGATGAATGAAACTAGTGGACACAACAAACACACACACCTTAAGACTGATTAGTGTAAAGGAATCTACAAGAAGCAGTGGAACATTCCATACCTGATAAACAGCGTCATTGCCTTTGCCACGGCGCCTCTGCAAAAAAGGAAAGGACTGAATTAATAGACCACCACACTCTCCCAAAATGGTATTTGCTTGGAACGATAGCAACCATCCCTCCACAGCATACTGACTGCTGGATGTGTCTGGTGATTCCTCCCTTGCTCTCCCTAAGTGAGGGCTACATATTCTCACATGGCCAGCATCATCATGAGCCATCAAGTCAATTCTAACTTACATCAACCTTTCCTTTTTCAGGGTTTTCCAGGAAGAGAATAGTCAGCAGTTGTTTCCCTTTCCCATTCTTATGGGGGCATTCTGGGACTGTGCAGCTTGCCCAAGGCCACACAGGCTGGTTCTTCTCATAGGAAGCACAGTGGGGAGTCAAGCCCCCGACCTCTGGCTCTTCTGCCAGATACCTCAACTACTGAGCTAGCAAAGTCAAAACTAAGAATAAAACAGAAAAAACAAGAGTCTTGAGGTCAAACCACAGGATATGCTTTCTGTGAATTTAGTGAGGTTATCTTTCAAGAGCTGAAACATCTGTTTATTGTAGCACATATTTTTATTAACCAGTTACTGTATATTGAATTTAGTATGCTTAGCAACTGCTCATTGGGAGGTAAACAGACTTAATTTGTGAAGGCACATATCTCTGAGGAAATCCTACAGTTTGAAGGAAAATAGGCTAATCAAGAGGAAAGATGTATTCTCCTTAACCTTTATTTTTACCCATACAGTACAACTAATCAGAATTTGGAGTGACCGTGATAGTTGTGAGATTCTGTGAGCTGTAGTCCAAAAAGAAAAAAAAGGAAACTTCTCCAAATTGTGAACATAATAATACAGTAGTAGGGAAATAAGAAAAATTAGGAATTCTGGTTCTGGAATGGCTTGATAGCAGGTGTTTTTATGTTTATTTTTAACACTGCTAGAGTAAGGATTGAAAGAAAACAGACCAGTGGCTGAATGCTGCCTCCCAGGTGTCCTGGCATATCCACACAGGTGGGAGATACACTTACCTCTCCTTTCTTTCCAATTTCACTGTACGCTTCACCCATCTTATCCCTCTGTAGAGACTGGCCATAGGAAATCAGAAAATAACTGTTACTGGAAGCAAAAGTAATACATGTTCCTTTCTATGCTAACTTTCCTTGTATGCTTTCTCCCATGAGTTTTTACTCTAGGTATAATGTGTCCCTGCTTCTCTGATACCCCCTTGTTAGAATGGTCCATAGAAATCCTTTTTTTTAAAAAAAAGGGTCCTTTTAATGTAGTGAGGCTCAGTTTGGGTGTAAATACTTTCTTGCTATTAGCACGGTTTTAAAGATCCAGATAGATGGTGCTGGAAAGAGGTGGGGTGGGGGTAACTATTTTTTGAAAATGCCCTTGCCATTCCATCAAATCTAATTTCACCACCACCAAAAGCAGAAGGCACTGATTCCAGTGCTAAAAATGTGTTATCCGTTGTGGACACCCAATTCACTTTTTGAAGACAGTGGCACCTGCAGCTAAATCTTCAATTAAGGTTTCAGATCAAATGGTTTTCTGTGTGAGGAAAGCATCTTTAAGCTACCCAAACAATTTAAGGCTTTAAAGAAACCAGCATGTTCTTAGCTTGGCTCTTGGTTTTTTTTTTGGGGGGGGGGGTATATTTCTTAGACGATTTCACAATGGCAGGTGATTTACTACTTATTTCATAGGCGCGTTCTATGAATTTATGCACTATATTTACTTTTCTTATAGTTTAGCAAATTCAGGTGAACAACTAGGCTTTTCATTAAAGCTGTACATCTGCACTGGAAAATGAATTTTTTTCTATAGAAAATTAATATAGACAGATACATCACAGTCTTAAAATACAGAGCATCAAGGTTTAGAACAGTAATTTTGTAGAACTCAACATGATTCACAATTCAGGAAGGTTCCAGGTGGGATCACCACTACCCACTCACCTATCTGTTACTCCTTTCCCTTACTTTCTAGTAATGCATTCAGGAATTATCTCGCCTCTGGTGTTTAAAACCACATGTCACCAGCGATTATTAATTTTTTTCAGAAATGTAGTAGCCTGAAGCTTTACATGAAACAGCAGCGTCATAGCAAATCATAATCACTGTGCTTTGGGTTTTTTGCATATCTCCATATCACCCCAGTTCTGAACTGCCTGTGCCACCAAAATGCCACCTACAAACACATACCCTATCTTTACAACAGCACATCACAATTAATCACACAGGAAAAGATATGTTCAAATCTTTCTAGCTTGAAAAAACAGCAGCTCCCCAGCACCCGGGGGGGGGGGAGCCACTTTGGGAGTAAAAAGAGCTGAACCAATTCAAACTACTCTTTGCAACATATGTTCAATAAAAAAAAAAATACTTGGAATTTCCTTGTTTTGTAAATGAAGCAAAAGTCTGTGGAATCTGACCATATGATCACACTCTAAGTTGGATTCATGCCAAGTGCACTGCAAGAGTGCAGCTAATGTACAGCTGATGACACAGGGAGAAGATGTGCACACCTGCACAAAAAAAGGTTGCACTCAGGTGTGATAAATGTTGTGAAATTATGTTCCATTTTTATGCAAGTTGAGTTAAATGTTGATGTGGAATAGACATGCAGTGAAAAGGAACCTGTTTACACAACTACTTTAAGATAAAACTAAGGCGACTTGTACATGAATATGTGCATCATTTCAGAAAAGTGGCACAGACGTTTTCCCCCTTCTCCAGCTACATCTACCCACAAAGCAAATTTTTCTTCTCGAACAACCAATTATTGGTTTTACTTACAGTGTAAACTCTGTCCTGAGCTTGCTTTCTTCTATGCTGAAAGGAAAAGAAACGGTAGAAGTTCTCCCAACCATTCTTGTGATCAAATTCAAAATATTCCAAGAATATACATGATGCATAGAGGGAAATTTTGTAGAACTTCAGATCATACAGTGGTTATAAAACTTTTACCTTTGCATTTGAAACCACTGGTACAGGCATGATACACCTTTGAGGAGAGGTCTGTCCAGTATCATGTATCAGTAGCATTTCTCAAAGCATTTCTGTTACATTTCTGCATAAAAGTGCTGCAGAATTAAATAGGACTGACTGTGGCCAAAGAAGAGTGGGCCTGATGAAGATACCTGTTTTCTCCCTCCCATTTCAATGTCTGCATCTGCCTTGGCGACTCCTAGCGAATCATATTCATTTCTGTGTCCGGGAGCTAATTTCTGAAATGAAGGGAAGAAAAGCACATATGCTAGAAGGGCACGTAAGAGGCGCTCCAGGTTTCTTCCAGGCTGACCAACATTGTGCCTTCAGTAGAGACTCAAAGACAAATGCATGTGCAAGAAACCACATCCTATCATGCTGAACTAAAACACTGGGCCTGCCCTGAGGAGCTAACCACTACTTCAGTCTTCTACAGTCAACAAATTCATTTGCTGCATTTGTTTAAAAATTAAATCCAGAACCATTTGGTAGGAATACTAAATGCTAGTAACTGTGGATCAAAACTTTGAAAAGTCAATGTTTCTGGAGTACAATTCTCAGAATTGCCCAACCAGTATATCTACATCAGGTGGGAGACTGTAGATGTGGTTCAACAAGAGGCCCTTTCCCAGCTAGGTGAGATTCCATAAAGATAAGCTGGTTTTGTTCACTTCAGAGTAGCTATTGATAAACGGAAGTTACCAGTTATCAGTTCCTGTCTTGAGGTACAAGCTCTCAATATTTATATATGGTGATGTGTATTATGTACCCTATCTTTCCGCTGGGGAGTTCAGCGTGAGTTTATTCCAGTCTTATTTTACTCATCCTCCAATCAGTCTTTTTTTTAAAGTGTTACAGTATTGTTTAACCAAACTATTTGTTTATTTATTAGTTATTAAATTTATATAATGCACCATCTAGCTACAGGGCTACTCTGGGCGGTTTACAAAAGTTAAAGTATTTCCCCGCAAACACACAAATTTACAGTATGCAGAATTAAATCAACAAAAGTTAACCAGTTTTATAATAACCACATTTCTCCATCCTATGACACCTTCCCCCTCAGGATTAGATTGTATTATTTATCAGTATATTTCATACTGCTTCATTTCTCTCCAAAAACACATCCCAACACATACCCCCTCCCTTTTAAAAACATACTAAAAACACACTCCATATTTCTTTCAAATCATTAGTTTTTGATATTCTTCTAATTTTCATTTCACAAGTCAATTTGTGATTAATTGCCATTTTCAAACACCATTCCTCTCTGTTAATTTGGTTATCACTTTTTCAGTTTGTTGCAAATATTAGCCTTGCGACAGTCACCATTATAGTATAATTAATTCATTATGCTCTCTCTTCATTTGGCTATTATTAACCAAAGTCTACCAGGTAGTCATTGGAGATATTTATATACCCAGCCCGATGATTTCCCCAGTCTCCTTAAATATCATCATCATTTCTCCTCATTTTGCAGGACCACCACATACGGTAATACAGCATCAGTTTCATCAGTCTTTTGAATGTGTTTAGCCTAAGAGAAAGCAATACAGTGGACCCTTGTATAACTAACAGCTTGTATAAAATCTGTGCAACATAAAAAATTCCGGAGATAGGGGAAATTTGCTTAACATAATTGCCTATGGGGCGAATCTGTACAACATAAAAATGGGATTACTCCATTTCCAATGCATTCCTATGGAAATTTGTATAAAGGAAAATTTGCTTAACATGATTTCATTTGGAACGAATTAATTCCTTTATACAAGGTACCACTGTATCTTGATCCAAGTTTCTTCCAGCTCATTTGATAGCCAAGTGGTGATTGAAACTTGAACCACTCCAATCCTGCATTCTAACCACTGTCATCACACTGTCCTACAGATGTTCAGCATTCTTCCATAAAGTACATGAATGACTGTTGTGATGGTTGTGTCGAACAAGGCTAAATTAATGCCAGAGCACTACTTTAAATTAAACACATTTGATTATGATAGATTACAACCTCCCTACTTCTTGAATTCATCAATTAAGGAAGCAATTCAGTGCTCAGTTCCTTTACTGTCCCTCCCATATGCCTCTGACACCACTAAAGCAATAGCCTGCCAACCGTAGTTGCCTTGTTTCATTTTTGTTCTTCAAGGCTCAGAATGGCATTGGGAATGGAACCACATGTACCCTGTAGTGCAAAATTATTCAATACAATACACCACTTCCTTCATACTATCATTATAGCTGCTGGCTCTTGCTTAAAAGGGGGGAATTTGAGCCACCTTAACATAAGAACAGCCTTGCTGGAACAGGCCACAGCCCATCCAGTCCAGCATTCTGTCTCGCACAATGGCTCACCATTTGGTATTCCCAAGCAGATGTCTTCACGTGCTTATGATTCCCCGCAAATGGCATTGAGAGATATCCTGCCTATCTCTCCAACCTGGAGGTTGTCCTTAGGCATCCATAATGATAGCCATTGATACTTGTTCTCCATGAACTTGTCCAATCCTTTCTTAAAGCTGTCAAGGCTGACAGCTGTCACCACTTCTTCTGGCAGGGAGTTCCACAGACCAGTGATCCTCTGGGTGAAAAAGTACTTTCTCTAATTTGTTTGAGATCTAGCACCCAAAAGTTTCATTGAGTGCCCTCTAGTTCTAGTGTTGTGCGATAAGGAAAAACTATTTTCCCTATGTACTTTGTCCATACCATGTATAATTTTATAAACTTCAATCAGGTCACCTCTTAGGAGCCTTCATTCAAGAGTGAAGAGGCCCAGCAGTTGCAGCCTCAGATGGTAAGGAAGGTGTTCCAGTCTTCTAATCATTCTGGTTGCCCTCCTCTGCACTTTTTCCATTTCCATAATATCCTTCTTGAGGTATGGTGACCAGAACTGTACACAATACTCCAGATGGGGCCTCACCATAGATTTATAAAGAGGCAAAATGACACTTGCTGACTTATTTTTATACCCTTCCTAATGATCCCTAGCATTGGGTTTCCTTTTTTTTCACTGGTGTGGCACACTGGGTTGACACCTTCATTGAGCTGTCCACCAGGACGCCAAGGTCCCTTTCCTGGTTTGTTGCAGAGAGTTCAGACCCCATCAGTTTATAGATGTAACTGGGTTTTTCCCCCAACGTGCATCACTCTGTACTTGCTAATGTTGAAGCTCATTTGCCAGTGGTTTGCCCATTCCCCCAGTGTCAAGAGATCCCTCTGGAGCTCTTCACAATCTCTCTAAATTTTTACTACCCAAATTTGGCTACCTCACTACTTTCTCCTACTTTTAGATCATTTATGAAGAGGTTGTAAAGCAGACCTCCCAGTACTGAACCTTGAGGGACCCCACTCTTTGCCTCCCTCCATTTGGAGAAGTGCCCATTTAGTGCTACCTGCTGTTTCCTGTCACTTAGCCAGTTGCTGATCCAGGACAAGACCTGTCCCTTGATTCCATGACTGGCAAGTTTATTCAAGAGCCTTTGGTGCTGGACCTTGTAAAAAGACTTCTGAAAGTTCAGATAAACAATGTCAACTTGATCTCCCTTATCCACATGCTTGTTGACACTCCCAAAGAATTCCAACAAATCAGTGAGGCATGATTTGCCCTTGCAGAAGCCATGTTGGCTCTCCTTCAGCAGTGCCTTCTCTTATATGTGCCTATTCATTTTATCTTTTAGGATGGTTTCCATCACTTTACCTGGGACACATGTCAAACTGACCGGTCGGTAATTTCCTGGATCACCTCTGGATCCTTTTTTGAAGATTGTTACATTCACGACGTTGCAGTCATCAGGCACAACGCCTGAGGGAAAGATTATATATTTTGGCTAGGACCTCAGCAATTTCATCTTTAAGTTCCTTGAGAACTTGTGGGTGGATGCCATCTGGTCCTGGTGATTTGTTAGCATTTAGTTTAACAACACATTCAAGGACCTCCCCCTGATTGTTTCTATCTGCCTTAATTTTTCAGTTTCCCTCCCTATGATGGTAGGCTCTGTTTTGGGCATGTGGTCTCTGCTTCAGTGAATACAGAAGCAAAGAATTCATTAGGTCTCTCCACAATCTAAATTTCTTCTTTAATAATCCCTTGCCTTCCATTCTCATCTAAATGGTCCAATGGCCTCCCTAGCTGGGTTCTTACTTCTAATTTATTTATTTATTTGTTTGTTTGTTTGTTTGTTTCATTTCTATACCGCCCATCTTCCTACAGGAACTCTGGGCAGTTTACAAGAAGTTAAAAATAAACAAGTAAAAGCAACAATATATGCAAAAAGAGAGAGGAAGACCTCAGCAAGATGTATCAGGGGCGAAAAAAATGAATAAAATTAAATAAAATTAAAATTACTGGTAAGTCCTTAAAGAAGTCCTTGTTATTTCTTTGAGTGTTTTTAGCTATACACTCTTCTAAGCCTTACTTTAATTTCCTGATTGTTGCCTTGCATTTGTTCTGCCAGAATGTATGTTTCTGCCTGTTGTCCTCATTTGGACAAGCCTTCCATCTTCTAAATGAGAATTTCTTGCTTTTGATCACTTCCCGAACAGCTCCTGTAAGTCACATTGGAGTCCTCTTGGACCTGGCAGTGCTTTTTTTCCTTTTGGGTATGCATTCCAATTGGGCCTCTGTTATTGTTTTTGTGAACAGCCTTCATGCCTCTTGGAGTGTTTAGACTCTCTCAGTTTTCCCTTTTTGCTTATTTTTTTACTAGTTTCTTCATATTTGGGAAATTTCATTTTTGAAAATTTAAGGTCTCTGTGTTAGATTTTATCACCTTATGCATAGTTTTTATGGTGGCAGCACTAGGAGGGCTGCAAAAAGAGGTTCATTTTCCCTTCTTGTAGCTTGTAATTTTTTTTAAATGTGCTGAACTTGACTCTCAAACAGGATAAGGCTGTGTAGAAAGAATGTCTCTCTGGAGCCTAAAGAGTCACTAACTTTATACAACAAAAAGGGGAAAAGCACAACTACTGTATATTGGAGAGGACTGTGTGGACAGGGTGGCTGTATTCAAGTTCCTGGGTGCTACCATCAAGCAGGGTCTGAACTGGAGTGCTAACACCACTGCTTTGGTAAAGAAGGTCCAGCAGAGAATATACTTCCTCAGACTCTTAAAGAAAAACAATCTGAGCGAGAGACTGCTGGTGTCCTTCTACTGATGCTCAATAGAGAGCATTCTCACATACTGTATTCTGTGCTTGGTTCTTCAGTTGCACAGTCACGGATAGAAAAGCGCTCCAGAGGGTCATAACCACAGCCCAGAAGATCATTGGTCACCCTCTCCCATCTCTGGAAGAACTATATAGTTCCCGTTGCCTTAAAAAGGCAAATAATATTCTACAGGATTCATCTCATCCGCGACATAGTCTGTTTGTACTTTTGCCTTCAGGGGAGAGATACAAAACAATAAAAACAAGAACAGACAGACTAAAAAGAGTTTTTTATCCAAGAGCCATAACCATCTTAAATGCTGCACCCAAATAGTGTGACAATGTGGAGCTGTAATGGATGTATATGAGTGCTTTTAATTCTTTTTACCTTTTAAATTATTTTTTCTTTCTTTCTAATTTTAGTTTTGTTTTTTGTTTTCCTCACACCTGGGATAGCTTTCAATTTCGTTGTACTATGTAAGATGACAATAAAGTTTCTATTCTATTCTATTCTATTCTGTTCTGTTCTATTCTGTTCTGTTCTGTTCTGTTCAACTGGAGTTTGTAAGACATCTTATTAAACCTGTACAACATTATTATTATTATTATTATTATTATTATTATTATTATTATTATTATTATTATTATTATTATTATTATTATTATTATTATTATTATTATTATTACACAGCAAACAGGATAACTAAGCTGGATTTTGTATTACAAATCACTAGTCAAACACTTCCCAATCATTTAGGACTATGTGATGTATCAGCGACAGCTAATTATGCGAGCAGATCCCGGTAAGGTGGCTTTCTGCAGCTGACTGATGGTGACTTTGTCAACTCCAATTTCTTCTAAATACTTGCTTAGCTCTTTAGGCACCAAACCCAGTATGTCAATTACCACTGGGACTAACTGTACTGGTTTATGCCAGAGTCTCTGAAGTTCAATTTTCAGATCCTGATATTGAGTAATCTTTTCAAGTTGTTTCTAGGTGACTCTACTATCACCTGGTATAGCAATATCAATGATCCACACTTTTTTTCTTCTCCACAATCATAATATCCAGGGTATTATGCTCCAAAACCCTGTCTGCCTGAATTCGGAAGTCCCAAAGCAATTTTTCATGCTATTATTGGATGCATGGCAAAGATTTCATCCTCATGGAAGAAGAGACAGGTTATATAATCCTAAAATTGTAAATCCTATAGGGTTCATATCATCAATGCCAGACACCACACACAGACTCTAGGAAGTCTGGGAAACTGACAATGAGAAGAAGCAACAAATCCAGGTGTTTTGCATAGACCCGAAAAGGTTGCTGTCCGAACTGAGCAAGCCACCTTCTGCCTCAAGTGACTCTCCTGTCCCCCGAGGGAGAAAGAAATGAGCTGCCATTACCCTATTCCAATGTTGCCATACCTTCCCTCCCTCCACCATGCTGCACCCCTAAGCCCTGCCCCTCATCTTGAAGCAGTCATCCTAGTGCCAAAGGTGTGTCCTCTATTTAAAGCACCACAAGCTGAGAGCCCTTTTACACGACCCCTAAAATCCGCTGCAAAACACTTGCAGATCCAGAGCATAAAATTGTTTTCCCACCAGCAGCGGACTTTTTTTTAAAAAAGTACGACCCCTCCCAATTAAGCGCGCCCCAGCACACTTTACAAGTACCTGGTCTCCGGAGATAAAAAAAAATTCTGATGCAGATTGTAAAGCTGTGGATGACAGGCTCTCCTCACCTTCTCTTTGTTTTTGTTGTCCCTGCTGCCCCTTTAACAGACAGGAATCCCTACGGGTCTGCTCCGACGGCAGAGTAAGGTGAGCGGAGGTGAGCCTGCATTTTTTCTCCCTCCCTTCACCGCAGACAGAAGCAACAGAGTGCGGAAGGGTGGGAACACAGGAAGAGGAACAAAACCCACATGATATCTGGCTGGGGGATCCGAATTTAAGCTACCAGTGGATATTAGGGATCGTGTAAAAGGGCTCTGTGCACCTGGTGGTGCTTTACAGAGGAGACGCAGCCAGTGATGCAATGCAGCAGAAAGGAGGGAAGGAATGACGAGCAGGAGGCATGGCAGAAAGCTGGAAGGGAGGGAAGGGGAAGGGTGCAGGGTAAGGCAATAGAGGAGGAAATCAGGACAGTGGCAGCCTATTGAGTAAGTTTGAAGGAAGGGACAGGAGATGGTAGTAACAAACTTCCTCCAGAAAGAGGAAATGATGATATTTACCATTCATCACTAGGGCTCTAAAGAAATCTCATCAATGTCTCATTCATAGTTGAACCAGGGCTGTCTCAAAAAAGGGGGATAAACTGCTGAGGATTCCCCAACGGCCATGTTAGTTCTCATTTCCAGCATATATATTTTTACCCGCCATCTGCCACTTATTACTTGTTCTGTCTGATTATTCCTGTTTTTAAATTATTTTATTTCCTGTTTGATTTTGTTTATATTTTTTGTTGTAAACCGCCCGGAGTTCCCCTGGGAAGACGGGCGGTATATAAGCTTAATAAATAAATAAATAAATAAATAAATAAATAAATAAATAAATGAATAAATAAATAAATGAATGAATAAATGAGAACAAAACAAGTGCCGCCTTCTCTCCCGTGGTTTCTTCAATTTGCACAAAACATCTCCAGGGGCTTCTCCCTTTCTGAAGTCAAGCACATGCACAGCGGACACAAAAGGGCAGGTAAATTGTTCACAAATATATAAATTACCCATGTTGCATCTCTGATTTTTAAAAGTCTAAGCAACAAAAGGGCAATTAGCATTAGTATTTTAAGGTTTTGTGTGTGTTAAATCAGACTTGTAAAATTCTCTCTCCAATCAATGGGGGGACTCAGCCTCTCTTCACAGGGAAAGCAATTTTGTTCTGTATAGTTTAGCATGCAAAAATAAAATATGTCACAATTCTAAGGCCATCAAAGGCAGGCCCCCCACTTGCACTCATCGGCTTGTTCAGTTTCATCTTTTGCCCCATCAATAGTCTTCAACTGCACATATAGGTCAAAAGTCAGAATAGATTTGCTACTTACATTATACAGGTCATCTGCATTTTGAGAAGTCGTCTGTTCAGCAGGGTGTTTGCTTAACTAGAAAATGCAAGAAATGTTGGCATGCAATATTGCAAATATACACAGATGCATGAGGGCTTGTATTCATGTATATAAATGTATACATGATGTGCAGAAAAATGGATGACATGTTTTCCTACCTTTCTCATGTGAAACTAGGGTCAGCCAATGAAGGTGTGTGAAGAACAATTCAAGGGAGATAAATGGAAGTTGTTCTTCATACAGTATTCAACTAAACCATGGAAGTTGTTAGTGCAATATGTACTGATAAGACATAAGGGGCGTGGTGGTGGCTCAGCCAGCTAGAGCACTGAAAACTAGTATTGGCTACAAAGTCAGCAGCTCAGCGGTTCGAATCCCGAGTGCCACACAGCGGAGTGAGTTCCCACTGTTAACTCCAGCTCCTGCCAACCTAGCATTTCAAAAGCATGTAAATGCAAGTAGATAAATAGGTACTGCCATAAAAAGCAGGAAGGTAAAACAGTGTTTCCTTGCAGCCATGCTGGCCAAGTGGTAATGGACTTGCACAACACTGGCTCTTTGGCTTGAATACAGAGATGAGTACTGCCCCTAGAGTCAGACACGACTAGCATGCATGTGCAGGGGGGAACCTTTACCCTACTGATAAGATAACCATAACCCTGGAAGACTTTAAAAAAGGGATTGGATACATTCATGAAGGAGGGGCCTTTCCGTGTCTTCTAGTCATGACAGATACCTGTGCTCCCCACAACTGAAGCAATTGCTGGGTGGTGGTGATGGGGCATTGTTTCCCTCATGTCCTACTCTGAGGCTCCCCACAACTGATCATAGAATGTTGAGATCTTTTGTCACCTTTTTTCAATCTTTCAGGAATTAAGTTTGTATTGAGATGCACAAGGCCCTGGAATACCAACCCACTGAATCAACAAACCTTGCACTTAGGATATTGCCAAAAGCAAAATTCAACAGCATTTTGTTTTAAAAATTTCAGTAGAGTGACCCCAGTCTGTGCTTGCAGTCTATTTTTATTTCTATCCTCTATTGACAAGAAATGGAAGGAAAGCAGCTAAGTCAATTTTTGAGGAAAATACAAGTAACAAACTTTTAAAAAAAAATCCTGTTCCACCAATAAAACCAGTATTTTATTTTGAGGAAAGCCAATACTCACCTTTGCTTTTACGAAACATGCAGTGATGACTATAGCATAAATTAAGAGAATTCCATCCAGAATGAAACATAGTTTTGGATCTGCTAGTCCTAATGCATCAGCATCTGCATAAAAACATCAAGGGTAAATTCCGCAGCTTGGAAATAATTCATTTAATTCAGCCAGTTGTGTGTAAACACATAATGCTTATCTCCTAATGAGATGTTAGTTTGTGGGTCATCCATCATCTAATGTTTAAGAACAGTGCCTAGTTGTTGGCAAGCATGCTTTCCCCTTCCCTCATCAAACTTAACAAGAAATTTTCTTCCTTAACAATTTACTGTTGCTCATGTATGCTGAATTTGAGATTTTCATTCATTATTCATTGCAAGGTTTTAAGAGCATGGTAACGGCATGCAAAATAGTCAAACTGAGAAAGAATGTATGGGGATATATATTATTTATTTATTTATGCGTTTCTAGACTGCACCGACTTTCCCAAGGGAACTTTGGGTGGTTTACACAAAAGCCAAACAAATAAAACAACAATTAAAATCAAATAAGACGATTAATAACAAATCAAGAGCAAAACAAGGGAACCCAGCAAGTGACTAAAGGAACTAAAGAGTAACAGAGAATAAAACAAACAAACAAAAAACAGGGGAAAGCAACACAAACATTAACTATCACTGTATTTTTTAAAGCCAAGTTTTTAATGCTTTTAAAAAAGGCCTCCGCCTGGCGACTCTCCCATGGCAATTTGTTTCACATGGCCAGGCTGGCCACCGAAAAGGCCTGATTATGGGTGGAAACCTTACAGACCTCTCTAGAGGTGGCCACTCGGAGCGAGAGTGGTAGCGATGCTCTGGTGGGCCAGGCCAGCGCTGACCTTTGGGTGATCTGCTCTGCCAGATACTCAGGTTCCAAGCTATGGAGAGTTTTGTAAACCAAAACCAATACCTTGAACTGTATTCAGGAGCCAACAGGTAACCAGTGCAGGCAAGCCAGAATTGGGGTGATGTGGTCAAATCTGCCCTAATCCACCACCAATCGGGCCGCCTCATTCTGCTCCCATTGCAGTCGCTGAACAAGGGTCAAGGGAAGCCCCATGTAAAAAGTGTAACAACAATCTATCTTTTAGATGACCAGCACTTGTACAACAGTCCTCAGTATGTCCCCATCAAGGCACAGGCGAATCTGGGCTGTAAGCCTAAATTGGTAAAAGGCTGACTTGGAAACGGCTGCCATCTGGGACTCAAGGGACAATGCCAGATCCAAGACAACACCCAGACTCCTCACTCTTTTCAACCAGCTGGAAGACGGTCCCACTCAGACTGGGAAGATGGCCACTTTACCCACCCACACCCCAAAGAACAGAGTCCTCTCAGGGTTGAGTCTGAGCCTGTTAGTCCTGGTCCACTCCATAACCGCAGCCAGGCAGCGGTCAAGGTTATAGACAGCCTCCATTGCAGAGGTGGAAAAGGAGAGGTAGAGCTGTGCGTCATCAGCTCTACTTTGATGACAGGAAGCCCCATGTCTCTGAATGACCTCAGCCAGTGGCCTCATATAGATGTTAAAGAACATGGGAGAGCATGGTCGTCCCCCCCTCCAGGGTCACTCACTTGGCATGGCCCTAGAGACGAAGGAGTGGATCCAGCCCAAGGGTAGGCCCCAATCCCCGCGTCTGAGAGCCTGCCCAGGAGGATACTGTGGTTGACGGTATCAAAGGTCATAGATAAGTCGAGAAGGACCAACAAGGTAGAGTAGCACCTGTCAGCTCCCCTCAAGAGGTCATTATGCAGTGCAACCAGGGTAGTCTCAGTCCTGTGACATGGCCTGAACCTGGATTGGAAGGGGTCCAGGATGAGATCTTCCTTCAGGAACAACTGGAGCCGCTTGACGGCAAACTGCTCCACCACCTTGCCCCTAAAGGGAACATTATCTATCAAACAATAGTTAGACATGTCATCCGCAGCCAAGCCAGGTTTCTTTGAGAATGGGCTTGAGCACTGTCTCCTTCAGCTGACTGGGAAAAATCCCATACCTGAAGGAGGCAGTGGCAATCATAGAGTCCCATTCCAGCATGCTCCCTCTGGCGATCTTAATAAGCCAGGACAAGCAGGGACTGAATGAAGAAACCGCCAGCCTGCGGTTTGCCAGTGCCCTGGAGGCCTCAGCTGATGTCACAGGACCAAACTCAACAAGACAAGGAGACTGAGGGGGTACAGCGCTGGCGATACTTGGGGACAGACCAGTGCAACGAACAGAGCAGTCCAGATCTGCACAGATGGCCTCAGTTGTAGACTTAAAGAAGGCTGTGAATAGCTCACTAGTGAAATCACTAGCAGGAGGCCCCAGCAGACTAGGATTGGTGAAGTCTCGGACGACGCAGAACATTTCTGCCTGACGATTCAAGGCTCCACCATTTCTCAGGGAGGCAAAAGATCAAGATATAAGTAGTGATGTGTACAGCATACTACTTTTATTTTGGATGCCTGGGGAATATCTCTCATTTCTTGTTTTTTAGATACCAGTCCTTTTGTTTTACTTGAAACACAAAGCCTTTTTTCTGGTCATTCGTTTTATGTTTCTCCAGTTGTGTTTTCCCATACTCCAAAAGCTCTCAAAAATCCTCAAAAGCTATTCCAAAAAAGCAGAAGCAAGGCAATAGAGACTCAACCTACACCAAAAGAGGGCCACAGTACATGAGAAATAACAACAGTACACATTCAGTGCCACCCACCCAGTACAACTGGTCCTCTGGGTTTGGGCAGCAGAGTAGAATAAAGGCAAGGAAACAGCCAACCAGCAGCGGCCTACCACACAGATACTCCTACTCAGCCAAGCAACCAATAGTAACACAACACGAGGAACGATACAAGAGAAATACCCCAAGCAGTGCCTAACCAACCACCACCACCACCACATAAACAGCTAAAGAGTGACCTCGCTGCCAGATGAGCAGTATAAAAATCCAACAAATAAATAAAAATAAATAAATACTGGTATAATTTAAAAGTCCACATCCTGGCCCACACACCACTATAGAAGCAAACAAAACAATTCCCCAAAGAACCGCCAAACTGTACACCTTTAATTTAAAAAAATTAAAAGACCCCAAACAAAAGGTTATACAAAAACTTGAAACATAAAAGAAACATGAAATGACGGTGTAGCCCACTTTTATGGACCAAAAAAAAAAAAAAAAAAACCCCAGTATTTTAGGGAATCTCTTTTAATAATTGCCCAAAGGGCATAAATTACATGAAAGAGAGCCTCTTGGTTTTGGATCTTTCGTTCAAACAGAAAAGGCCCACTTCATACATAGAAGGGTTGAGTAGTGGTGAAAAATCTTCTGCATATCATTAGAACTACTCATAGTACAGTGGTACCTCAATTTACAAATTTAATCCATTCTGAATGCATGCTCTTAAGTTGAACTACTCTTAAGTCAGGATACCTAACTAAAAAATAGAAAAAAATAAGCTAAAAAATGAAAAAATGAAAAAATATTTGTAAGTCAAGCAGACCATATTTAAAATTTGTAAGGTGGCAGTTAAAATGCCATCAGCTCTTAAGTCGAACTGCTCTTAAGTTGAGCTGCTCTTAAGTCGGGGTACCACTGTATTGCTGATTTAAGAATTACTTAACCTTGATTTGCTGCCTGATTTTTGTATCCATTTTTGCTACACTTCAGTATTGTACTGTATCAGTATCCTAAAACTGGATAACAGAAACATACTGTATTTCCTATGCAACATTTCCAAACTAGATGAACAGCCAATAACGAGTAAGCAGCACATATGTTGGTAAGGGTGGACATGAAGAGAAGCAAGTCACTGACAAAAAAATGTAACTGAATTGATTTGTCTATGAAGATCCTCAGTCATCCAAGTGCCAAGTCATGGCCACTGGACTTTTCTTGAGAGACTGAAACATTTTGCTGCTTCACCCTTGCTGTATATATTGCTATATACAGCAAGGGTGAAATAGGAAGCAAAAGTCAATATTTCAGCCTCTCTTTCTGATTCAGACTCTCACACATCTACCGCCCCAGGAAGACACATAAAAGCGGCAGACACAGTGGACGCCACGTCACATCACTTTTGAAATCACTTTTATGAGAGAGCCCTGCTAAAACCTCCTAAGTGGTTTCCTTTCACAGGATCAATGCCAGGTCCTCCCCTCCTCGCCGGATGGATGGAGAGTCACAGACACAAAAGCCACTTCCTCAACACAGCTTAGCATACGACAGATGTGCTTGTCACAGCTAGACTTAGTGAAACACTACTTGATGGAAGAGAAACAGAATAAGCCCTTCAGGCACAACTTTAGGAATCTACCGGATGGCACCGTTTTTGTGAAAGTCTGTGCCCAATAAAATTTAACAGTCTTGATGTAGCCTTAAGATTCTTATGTTATATTGCTGTTGTATCACTGCAGCAAACTAAACAGCTACCCTGCCCCCACGGAAACCCATACATACCACATTCCCATCACCGCAGCAGCAATAAATGTTTCAAGTAAATTCAGAATGGTACTTTGGAAGAGATGGGAAAGAGTGATAAAGATGTAATCCTGTGCCCATTTACCAAGGGTTTCTTATGACACACAACTAAATTAAGTGGAGTTTTCCTCAGAGTTAATTTTTAAAGGATTATGTTGTGAATGCAGGCAGTGCAAATGGCGGCTGGGGTGGGGAGAAAGGAATAAACTTCAACTGTTACTCCCAACAAAGTGTTGGATTTAGCCCAATATGTATTTCTGGACGAACATGCAGGATGACAAGGAATAAGGCCACATGGTGCTACTTCACACATGAGCAGGGGGAAGATATGTCATTCTTTTTAAGCGAATATATATATGATATATAGACTGTGCCTATAACTGCTAAGAAAAGTTCACCTGTTACTTCTGAGACACAAATGCCATGGATACGCAACTATGTACAATATTTTCAAGTACAGAAATCTATATTTAGAAGTACCCCTTTAGTTTCAATGGGGCTGACTTCTGCGTAGACATATGCAGGATTGCTCCTGAGGTATAATTTGGCTGGAAACTGGGGAAAAATACAACTTGCCTGCTTCTCTTTAAACTCAATGTGAGTTTCTACTCCTGACTGAACTACAGATCCCACCCCCTGCCCAAGTGTTCTTGAGATAGCCCCTTCCTTCCAGTTCTTTATTAATCTCCTCTCCTTTCTCCATGTTCTGTTCTCTGAAGACAGCTGTTTGGAGATAACATAGGTGGTTATTTCACGTCCTTTTTTCCATGACTAGTTTTGTACTGTGACAGCGTTGGTTGCAATCACGTGGTTTTGTCCCCTTTTCAGTGGCCCCATGGTCATGATAACTTGTCTCGTGACAAGTGTTACCTCACGGTCTTGTACCGTAACAAACACTGAATTTGTCTAGCTTCCTTTTTCCTTTTGGGGGGGGGCTTAAAAATTCTTTTTCGATATTTCGCTTCTGGAAAGTTAAAAAAAAAACAACAACCCAAAAACCTGGACACAGTTTTCTAAGAGAAACAAATGTTTTGTTGTGTGACAGTCATTACTACACAGTGTTTTGTCTCGGAACAGAAAGCGGAAACAAGAGTGACAAGGGAAAACCCTACCCCAGCACCAGGTACAGTTTTGTCGCACTTAGCACCCGCTCCGGGGGCATGGTCAAGACAAATTTCAGTAGTTGCGCGATGGATGTGAAGTAACATTATTTGTACCGCTCCTAAGCACAACACTTACAGAGACAAAATCGATTTGAAGTAACCACCATATTTGCTCTTCCCTCTCTATTTTTAAAAAAACACACAAGCAAACATCTGTCATTGTAGAAACAAGGAAGAAGCTGCTGTTGTTGCTGTGCCATCAAGTCACTTCAGATTTATGGTGGCCCTGTGAAAGAACAATTTCCAAACTGTCCTGTGCTCAACAACCCTGGTCATGTAAACTCAAGTTGTGAACATCCTGATGGAGTCAATCCATCTCAACTTTAGCCCTTCTCTTTTCCTGCTGCCTTCAACCTTTTCCAGCTGCCTTCAACCTTTTCCAGCATTATTGCCTTTTCCGGAGAATTGCCTTTTCATAATGTGTCCAAAATAGGACAGGCTATATTTTGTCATTTTTGCCACCAGAAATAGCTCAGATTTGTTTGCTGTAGGACTCACTTGTTTGTCCTTCTGGCAGTCCGGGGTATCCAACAAGCGTTCCTTCAGCTTCATATTTCAAATCAATCAACTTTACCCCATCAGCTCTCTTCACTTTCCAGCTTTTAGACTCAAACATAGTAATTAGGAATACAGCGGGAGCTGACTTTGATTCAATCCTAGTGACCACATACACTGGAAATGCACCAAAATGGAGCCATCTTACTCATGCCTATGATGAAGACCCAGAAAGGTATGGATAGGAACACCTGAAAGTTGGAGTGAGAGGCACTGACATTTATTAATTTTGCAGATTCCCATCTCAATTTCAGCAGCCTCTGAAATGTTGACACCCAATGCAAGGGTCGTCCCGGCAAGGAGGGGCGAGACAGACATGGGCCTCACAAGCCTTGGGCGGGGGTGGGGTACGGGCCCTCTTATACCCGGACCCCCAGACACTGTGGATCCTGAGATCACAGAGCCTGGGGTGAAGTGGCTTTTGAAACCCAGAAAGGACAGGGACCGGCCAGATGATGGCACCCCTGCCCCTGAAGGGAAAAGGTTTGGCTTGACCGGCCTGGGGGGAGCCGAAATTGAACGGAACTCCCTGGGGGCCATGCAGGACTTGCCTCCACCTGACAATGCCCTTGGGTGGGGTCCAATTTGTGACCCCAGGACCAATGGTTCCCCGCACGTCAGCAGCCCCCTCTTAAGACTAATGAACAATGTTATACTTCAATAAAGCGTAGACAACCCAACTCACTGTCTCGCCTGTTATTCCAACCGGGGGGGGGGGCAAAGCCCCACTCACCCATCCTTTGGTGCAAAGATTCTTAAACTATCATACCAAGATGACCAGTAGGTGCCAAAGTGAACATGACCTTGGTAAAACTATGATTTCCCCTCATTTCTATTAAAGACATAATGTTCTTCTCTGTCTTTCTGTCACACGTGAACACACACACACACACACAGAGCCCTGCATGAAGAGGTAGAGAGCTTTTTAGATTTAGATCCTCAAGGAAATGATGACAACAGACAAGACACCAAAGAGATATAGGTTCTTCCCCCACGGCAGAAAAGATCCAGAAAGACAAGTCCTTGTGTCATTTTCGGCAATGCTTGATTATAAAGTTCTACCTGCTTTGTAGGTCCCCCATGATTCAAAGCTTTGCTTCTAGGATCACAGCTAACAGGAAGGTAGTGTTACTAGGCTACCATTTCTAGGATTCTCCCCCTTAATCTAAGAACGTGCAGCTCTTCCCCTTATCCACTAACTGGGCCTTTTTCATCCTTTTTGGTTTTTTGGTTCCATTCTTTCCGCCCCTGCAAGTAGTCTAACCTTTTACATCGTAATTGAATTCGCCAACCCACCTTTATTCACTACCTCTTTCATTTCATTTTCTATCCTGCCCTCTCTGTCTCCTTTTCATCTTCCCCACACTCAGCCCCCACCCCAGAGTCCAGGCAGGTTCTCTTGTTTTCCCTCTTTGATAAGCATACATTGCATACCACTGGTTATGGAACATAATCAGTGAGAAAATAACTGAAATATCTGGTTCCAAGAGTTGCTAAGAAAAAACAGGGCACAATTATGAAAAAAAAAAGGCATGCCTGTGCTTAGAGGGAAATTGGTCTAGGGGGGAAAGACGCATGACAGCTTTCTTCCGTCAGCCTGGCAGCACCTGCAATGCACAGCAGGGCTTTGTGTTTTTGTTTTTTCAAAGAAGCTTCACACGACTGATGTTCAGTCATAATTTTCATGCAGTTCCAGAGACTGAAGGTCATTAACGGAACCTGTAACACATGTTAACAGCAAGAGAGTTTGAGCGTTACTCTCCCTATCATATTAGAGTTAATGAAGGTTGGAAAAAGACACACGCGCGCACACATACATCTGCATATGCGCGCGCGCACACACACACACACACACACACACACACACACACACACACACACACACAGAGAGAGAGAGAGAGAGAGAGAGAGAAGAAAACAGCAATAATGGACCAGAAAGGACATCAGATAAAAAGGCAAAATTGTATTATCCGCACTACCATGTGGATTCGCTTCTTCCCAATCATTTTTCATTCACAATGAGATAAGAATCCCACCTTTCTACCCCATCTGCTGGCAGTTCCTGTCCCACCAGATATCCAGAGGTGGGCAATAATCTTTACAGTAATTGCATCTATTTGCAAAAAGTTCTAGTACACCCAGAGCTTAATTAAATGGCCACTTTCTACTGCATGAAAAACATTAGCCCACCACATACACAGAAAACATACAGTAATACCTCGGTTTACAAGTACCTTGGTTTAAGAGCATTTTGCAAGACAAGCAAACATTTCTTGTAAATTTTGCCTTGATCAATGAGCAATGTCTTGGAATACAAGCACTGGAACAGGTCACATGGTCACAAGTGAGCCAATTGTGGCTCTCTTTCTCCTCCTCCCCCGGCTGGATTGTGGGTGATCGTTTCAAAGGTTCCATCTCAGGCAAGCCTCCAAAGCAAAGGGACGAGAGAGGAAGGAAGGTCTCTTTTGCACTAGCCACAAAAATTTTCAAAGGAGAATGCAGGTTAGGGGTTCGTTTTATTTTTCATTATTTTTTAAATTTGTTTTCAACATTCTTTCTAATTTTTCAAACCATTTTGAGGCGTGGAGCAGCTAGTCTAGTGTGTATATATGGCTACAAATTGCATTTTATTATTGTCAAATTAAAAACACAAAGTAAATTCCAGTTGTTAGTCCCAAGCAGAGCAGATTCCACAGCCAGGTACCATGGTGTGGATGTGGACTTTTAGGGAATTTCTTTTGTGAGTTCAGGCATTGTGTGTGTACAGTATGTGGGACCCCAGAATGAATCATCTGCGTAGCCATTATTTCTTTTGAGGAAATTTACTTTGATATAAGAGTGCTTTGGTTGACAAGCAAGTTTCCGATTATGCTCATAATCCAAGGTATTACTGTACTCATTGGAGGATCTTGAGCTTACATACATGGTTCAGAATCGTGCGGCGTGGCTGGTAAGCGGTGGGGCTGCCAGGGATCACATCACGCCAATTCTACGTAACCTGCATTGGTTACCAGTTGCTGCCTGAGCCCAATTCAAAGTGCTTGTTTTGGCATATAAACCCCTAAATGGCTTAGGACCTAGATACCTGAGGGACTGCTTCCTTCCATATGAACCTATCCGGCAATTAAGACTGAGCCAGGGGGCCCTCTTGAAAGAGCCATCTCTCAAGGAGGTGAGAGGGATGGCTTGTAGACATAGGGCCTTCTCAGCAGCTGCCCCCAAGCTATGGAATGCTCTCCCAAGTGAGATCCGCCTGGCGCCAACACTGATGACATTTCGGCAGCAGGTAAAAACCTTCCTGTTGCAGAAGTTTTTTAATTGATACAAGATAGAGTGTGGGTCATATGATGGCAATTTTGGGTAATGATTTTAGTGTACGGTTTTTATTCTTGTTTTAATTATTTATTGATATTGATGTTTTAACTGTTTTAATGCTTTGATCATAAGCCGCCCAGAGACCTTTGGGTAGTGGGCGGCATACAAGTTGTAAAAATAAATAAATACATTTTTGTTGTTATGTGCTGTCAACTACAACTCATGACAACCCTATGGATGAGCACACCAGGAATAATCCAAAGAAGCAAAACAAAACAAAACTGCCCTTCTCTGCTGTGGCTTCATTTAGTGTCAATCTATTTTGTACATTATTTGGCCTTCCCACTTCCCTGCTGCTTTCCACCCTTCCCAGCATTCTTGCCTTTTCCAGAGAATCCTGCTTTCTCCTGATACGCCAAAAGTAGGACAACCCTAGTGCCACCATTGTTGCTTCCAGAAATAGTTCTGGCCTGATTTGATTTGGGACCCACATCTTTGTCTTTCTGGGAATCCAGGGCATCTATTCTGCACAGCTCTTCTCCTGCACCACATTTCAAACAATTCATTTTTTTCTATTGGCGTTCATTCCAATCCAGTTTTCACACCCACACGTGATGATTGGAAATACAATTATTTGGGTGGTCTTGGTCTTGTTCTGCAGCGATACATCCTCACACTGACAAACTATAGCTACATTTAGAGACCATTGCAGGGTTCACAGCTGAAAAGGAGACAAATTTACTTTTTTTGTACAGTGCGACCTGTCTGGAAATGCTAAGAGTTGTCCAAAAAGGGGGGGGGGAGTAAGACCATCTTCAGATTGGCATAAATCAAAAATATACATGTTCTGTTCAGATTGATGGAGCTTGTGGCCAGCAGAAGTCCAGATAGCAAGGCACGCTCAAATGGTCCTATGCATCTGCTATACATACTGGCTCATGTGAACAGGAAAATTAATAACGTGATCCAGACCGGCCTGTGCTACAAGATGTGTATGTGTGTTGGTGTTAGACACACATTTATTTACTTATTCCTCTCCCACCCATTCACTCCCACATTATATCCATATGTAGCTGCCTGGTGAACCCAGAGATGGGATGGGCATGTTGGGTGAAAAAGAAAGTAGGGAATACCCATTTGGCTGATACTGTTGTCCATTCTGGTTTCTCATATATCTCTGGAGGGCATTTGCCTTGCATTCTTGGTAAGTGGGTTTTATAAATAGTCACAGGACCCTCTCTCCTTACTATGTTGCTAACACTGCAGTCATGTACAATATTATTATGAGGTGTTGTCAGCAGACATAATTCAACTGCTGCTTCATCTTTTCACTGACTATATTAGAGAAGTAAGTGTTCATTAGTATACCTTTTTAGTTGTATCTGTATTCATCATATTTGTTTTGTTTTGTTTTACCCTAAGGCAGAACTTATTCTGACTACTCGCTAGCCCTAATCAAAACACTGCTTTTTAAAATTATGTACGGAAAATCAGATGCATACTCTCTGGCCCTTCACTTTCCACTCTCAACTCTTCTCTCTCTCCATGGAATGTGGGTAAAATAGCCATATTTGGCTGAATTCAGTCTTGTCTAATCTTAAAGAATTCCCGAACAATATTTTTACAGAGATTCAGAATAGAAGCATAGGAGATTGGGGTCAGAGTGGGGCTAGCAACGAGGTACAGCCGGCCAATATGCATAGGGTAATGAACATTCTTTCCCTCTATTACAGTCGTTTAGATAGGAAGAACAGCAGGGTAAAGTGTCTTTTGAGTTTAGGAGCTCCACAGAAAAAGAAAAGAAGATTTTGTCCAGAGCAGCTTTCCATGTAGGCATGAAAAAAGCAAGACCCATCAAAAACGTGTTTTGTACAATTAGAAATATAAAACCCCAACATTTCACATCTGATAATATATTACAACAGTTAAGGACAAGATGCTATTTTGAAGCCAATTATTTAAAGGTCAAGAAGCTACTGAGTTTTAATAAGCTTTAAAACCTAATTTTAAAATCATTATTAAAACAAACCCTGGTTAGGTTTAACCATGAAGGAACTTCATAGGAGCATAACTCTTAATGATGACTATGCATGGGTTGGGGTTTCAAGAAAGGAAGAAGTGCACCTGTCTTTCATAAAGCTCCCAAATATGATGAGTAGCATTATGCTTCTAAGTGAACAGGTAGAACGCAGCACTTCATAAATTGTTCTACGTGCAAGAAACAGACAGTTCATACACACAAGGGACCCTAAGTATGTTTCCTCAATGTCTTATTGGTTAGTATTCTGTACATGCTGGCTTAATATAAAGTAAAAATCCCAGGCATGATGCCCGACACCAAGAAATTCCAGTATGGCATTGCACAATGAGTAGCACATCCATTACACAACTGATTGTGCAATGCACCAGAGGAAGCACTTCAACAATAGCCCAACTACCTCATGCACAACCTTGAGATCCATGCATGTTGTTGTCCAACAGGATTTTGGCCAATAAGTTTTATATTTCAACTACAAGTGTTCTTCATCTAGTCAAAGGAGCTTTCTAAAATGCTGTGTATTCAGCATAAATTAATAGCAGCAATTTGTTTCCAACTGCCAGAGAAAAAAATATTTATCTAAATAATTCCTCTCCTCCTCTGCAGCCATTTTGTATATTGTATATAACTGCAGTAAGTAACATTATAAATGTATCATTAGTTCCATTATGGTATTCAGTCTATCATTAATTTTTGTGGTGTTCCATAATAATGCTTCACAAAAACCATGTGAGGTTAAGAGGTAAATTAACCTTTTTAAAACACACCCAGGATTTTTTAAAAATTCCTTTAGGAAAGGCTTCGTTGAACAGTTTTGTTTCTTAACTTTTCTGCCAACATTACCCGGGTTCAGAGAGCACATTGGGAGAAGGCAGCAGCAGGAGCTGCCAATGCTTACTTACATGCATTCACTGTAATGGCAGCAGGCACTGAGTATTTCTTTTGCCCAGCTTTTCAACTATGTGAAGAGGATCTCCATGCCCACAATTTAAAGGTGGCATCTTCGCACAAAAATATGTTAGCCAATAGCCATGGCTGGAACGTATATAGTCCTTCTTATCAGCAACCACAAAACCTGCCTGTTGACTATGTTGCCTGAGGCTGACGGGACCTGCAATCCTGCAACATAGGCAGGGTCACATATACTCTATGATGTAGACTGAGGCGCAGATGGTGCCTGCCACAGTAATACAACCTCCATCGCCATGTGTGAGCAGAATGTCCAAAAATGTTCACGCCATACCAAGTGTTTATTAGTGTATAGGTTGGATAGCTGTGTCTAGTTGATGAGGTGCCGGAGCCTATTTTGTAGCTGCACAAGCTGATTAGGACTATGCAGTGCACAGCAGGGTACAACAATCTTATACAAACACTGATTTGGTGATGGGCGAATAACACTTCTGTTATCAGAATTCATATTTTCCATGTTGAGTTTCTTTTTTTCCCTTTTTTATTGATTTTGACAAACCTAATTACAGTCTTACAATCTCAGATCTCTTATAATATTCTTTCCCCCCCCCTTCTCCTGTCCCCCAACAAAAAGGCCATCTTATAACTACAACTTAAATTTTTAACCACGAGCACAGTTTTTTCCATTTTTCTACAGTGATTATATTGGCTTCACCATTATATACCCATTGAAAATATACCAACCAGTTTCTATGTCAATGCAAATACAATCTCCACACTGATCAAAATCTCATGTGTTTTGTTCCATGCCCACAGTCCTCCTTTCTTCGACACAGCACACCGGGTGATGCCCCGCTCTCCTTTCTTATCCTTTTTTGGTGCATATGTGATCTAGTGCTGAATTCAGTAGTTCATAAAAAATACTAGTTCCTGGTAGTATCAATAACAGAATGATAAATAGCCTTCTGAAGTATTGTAATAAAATTACAAGGCAGTGTCTGAGCATATGAACCTCAAGTTACCCTTGAGTATGTAGAAAAAATGATAAAAAGGTTTTCTCCTTTGTTTATAGTATTGGAACCCAGGATTATACAGAAGCATATTCTGGACAGATTAAAGAACTTCATCCCATAATACAATTTCTGAAGCTCATGGTCACAAGATATAATTGGCAATTAGTTTATATCACAATATGTCCTCTAATTTTAGCCCTACTGCCCTGGGCTCCTTCCAGGTGTGTGTATCTGTGTGCACAAGACACATATTCATGTTACTACCCTCATGCAGGTCCTGTTGTGACCAAAATGAAAATTGTCACTTTGGTTGCCATGTGTGTGTGTGTGTGTGTGTGTGTGTGTGTGTGTGTGTGTGTGTGTGTGTGTGTGTGTGTGTGTGTCTGTGTCTGTGTCTGTGTCTGTGTCTGTGTCTGTGTGGCACAGGTACATGTAGACGTGCACACCTTAGACCCCCATGACCCCCAACACCCCCCAGTCTTAACACTATCAAGATACACTACAGCAAACCTTCTATCAAGATACACTACAGCAAACCACTAGAGCAAAGCTTCTTCAAAATCTCTTTAAATGCTTTGTACAACATCTTGTTGCCCAGGGCAGGAAGCAAGATGTTAGACTGAATAGCTATGGGTTTGACGAAGAGCCTGGAAAAAATAGCTAGTTGGACTACAACGGCTGGCACATAGTGGCCAGTGTGACCATATTGGCTAGGGAAACCAGAATAGAAAAAAGATGTCATGGACAGTGTTCTGGCAAAGGCCTTGCAACCTGCTATGAAATAAGGACAGGAATAAAAACACTACAGGTGGTACATAGAAAGCAAACACATGACAACAGGGGGAAAGTATAAACTGACACAATTTGGAAATAACTATGCACATTAGCCACACACACACAGAGAGAGAGAGAGAGAGAGAAATAAAAATGTGAAAAAATGGCATTGTCAAAAACTCCACAAAAGGTCCTATATGTAATGGAGGTGTGTGTGGAAACTACAGGTGGAATTTAGAAAAATGCAATGAAATCAAGACTGAGAAATGTTTACATTCTTAATCACAATGCAGCTGCTCTTAAAAAAATCTTTTGTTCCACATAAAAACACCCTGCCTGCTGAGCTGAATTCCCAGCATTTCCAAGAGCCAAGTCAGGTTTTCAGATTTCTAGGTTGTTGGAATGAAGCTGTCACATCTACCAGCAGGTGCTGTCAGTCCCAGCTTTACTCTACAGAAGTTATTACATGAGATTAAGAAAACAAGCTTCTCAGTGTGACCAAAAAGAAAAAGACCTGCAATAATGAACAGGTTTGCTCTGGTTTAACCAGACCAATGGCAGAGGCTTCAACTGAGATGACAATGCAGTTTGTCATCCAGCTGCTGTCATCAAGATTACCGGCACTAAGACTTTCCGCTGAGGGGTGAGGAAAGTAGCCAGAGACATGGGTGTAAGAAATCTTAGTAAACAAAGAATGGAGTGAAAAACAATTAATCATCTCATTCTCTGTTCTTCACCCCAGCAACACATATTGTGCAGATGGCCACGGTCATTTTTTCCACATTTATCTTCAGATTACGCATTACAACTAAGAAACTAGATAAATACACAAATATAATGTGTACTCATAAACTGCTGAAGCTTTGAAAGTAATATATAGGAAGTAATATTCTGAATAAAAATATTATGGCGGCAGTCATATACTTAATTACATGAGAGCAAGGCCAGGGGCAAATCCTGTCCAGTACTACTGGATCATATCGTTCTGCTTGTTGCACAAGCCAAAAATTGTCCTGTCAGAATCAACAGCATTATGCTTTCTCCAAAAAGCTTTCCAAGGGCTAGAAACTGACAACCCCTCAAGGCACTGCATGGATGTACAAAACAAAGATTCTCTCTCTTGTTATTTTTTTGTTTCATTTTAAAATCAATCTGCCTTTTTCCTTAAAGATGCCTTGCATCATTAAAAGAGAATATTTAAAGCTAAAAACAATAAAAATACAAAAACTGAAAAAGAATCAACCAATACCATACTAAAGTAGGGTAAACAAAACCAACACAAAAAGACACTCAAACAATCCATTAAAAAATCCCTCAGACCGTTGGTCACTAAGGGAAAGCCTGTCTGAAGAAAAAGGTCTTCATCTACTTGAGGAAGGACATCAAATAGGGGCCAGCTGGGCCTTCTGTGCAAGGGAGTTGGCAAAGTCTGGGAGCATCAGCAGATAAAGTCTTATCCCATTGATGTCCCCCTCCTGAAGATGGTGGTCCCAAGAGAAAGGCTTCTCCTGATTATCTTAAAACAAGTGTAGGCTCATAAACAGAAATGTGGTCCTTGAAATAGCTTGGAGCCAATGTGGTTAAGGCTACGAAGGTTAAAACCAACATTTTGAATTGTCCCTAGAAACAGATCAGAAGCCAATGGAGCTGCTGTCGCAGGGGAGTTATGTGCTTCATGTAACCAGTCCCAGATGACAATTTGGCTGAGGCATTTCAGACCTGCTGAACTTTCCAAACACTTTCCAGAGGTAACTCCACATAGAGCATGTTACAGTAATCAACACAGGGTGCATTACAAGATGTAACTAAGGCACGTGTCACCATTGGCAGAGCAGACCTCTCCAGGAATGGGTGCAGCTAGCATACTAGTTTTAATTGCGCAAATGTGCTCTTAGTTACTGCAGAATCACGGGCATGCTGGCCCAGAGTTCCTCCATACTGTGGAACCTGTGTTTTCAGAGGGAGTGTAACCCCATCCAGCATAGGCTGCATCCCTGTTCCTTTTTCTACTTTTCAACGGACCAGGAGCACCTCTGTCTTGTCTGGATTACATCTAACTTTATGTACCCTCTCCCAGTCCAACTTCAGACAACTCTCCCAACCACTTCATGTAGATGTTCACTAGTATAGGAAATAAAACAGAAGCCTGAGGGATTATGCAGATCAGTGGCCCAGGTCTAGAACAGAAGTTCTCCAGCACCACCTTCCGAGTTCTCCCATCCAGGCCAGACTGGATCCACCATCAAATCCTGCCTCCAAGTCCCATCTCAGAGAGATAGACGCCCAAGAACGACACCATAGTTAATAGCATCAAAAGCTGCTGAGAGGTCTACAGAACCCACAGGGACACACTCCCCCCTCACCCTGCCTTGAGAGGTATGAGCAGAAATGGACAAGTTTGGGCTGCTTACCACTTCCACAGTGTTATTAAACTGGTCTAACACATTTCAGAAGAATTATGGGCAATACGTCTGTGAAGATTCTCAGTCATCCAGGTTCGTTTAACTGGGAGTTGAGTCATGGCTACTGGACTTCTTTTTGAGAGATAGAAACGTTTCGCTGTTCATCCAAACAGCTTCATCGATGAAGCTGTTTGGATGAACAGTGAAACGTTTCTATCTCTCAAAAAAGAAGTCCAGTAGCCATGACTCAACTCCCAGTTAATTATGAGCAATGAAAAAATAAACCTCAACAGGATTTATTTTTCCTCACACTGTTTCATACCTATCCACACACAGGTATAAGATACCTATAAAGGAGTAAATGAAAAAATATTTACAAGACTGATATTCAGTACATTAAAATGAAGCTTTAACCATTTTCATATGTTCAAAACAAAGTGTCATGTGGCATTTTAACAACCAACACATTTTATTTGCCATAAGCTTTCATGAGGTACAGCCTGTATCATCAGACTAGTGAAGAAGACCTTCAGAAGCAAACATTTTTATATAAGCATTTGGTATGGGAGACAAAGTGATGTATAATGTGATATTAGAAGAGGTAGCCATGTTAGTCTGTGATAGAATATCAGGCCAAAACAGAGGGGAGGGGATTAAAAAGAGGTTTAAAGAAGTGGACTCACCCATGAAAGTCCACATTACAATATACAAATTCATCTCTAAGGTTTTGTCTTCTTTAACTTTATATTTTGTTTTTCTTTTGTTTGGCCTGATAAAAATTTGATAGAAATGCAAAAACTGCCAGAATGACAAATATCCTAATGAAGGTTGTGAAGAGTCTTCTTTTCTTGCACTTGGAGCATTATAAGTCCTCTTCCTCTTCAGTGTTTGTGTGATCCTCTGCTTTTTCCACCACTGCTATGTGTCTCCTTCAACCAATGCCCATCCCTGCGTCTCATTCAGCACAATTTTCTTTATTTCTTTTTACTGCCTGTGGAGGTCAGTAAAATATGTGCATTCTTTCATAATTGTTTATTGATATTACAGCAGTTGCTATGGTAGGTTGGGGTCCTGGCATTTTGTGCACCAAAATCCAGAGCAGATAGTGACACTTGCTGTGACACTGGTCAATGATTGACACAAAAGCAGCGCCTACACAACTTTCCTCTAATGTTTGCACAGGCTTATTTGAATCAAACCCTCTAATCAACAGAATAGGAAGCTGAATGGTAGCAGTACACTGAGCACCAACAGGTGCCACAGGGTTAGTTGAAATCTAAACCAACTTTTCTGGAATATGGTAAATAGTGGTACATCCACATTCACCCACATTTGTTTTGCAGCCTATACTTATTCAAAACCACTGCCTTCAGGGTGGCTCAAACCAGTATGTTTAGGATCACAGCCAAATGTTAACATGTCTAATACAGCTACAGACTCTGAGCTTGGGGAAATTACATTATTGAAACACTTGCAGAATTCCTTTGCCAGCATGATCTGCAGCCATCCTGGTTGCAAGATTCCAAGTTACAGATCCAAAAAAGTAACTTTTCTATTCACTGACATATCTACTATGGGAAGTATACACTTTGAGAGGGGTAATAGTTTGACTCTGTTTAAACAAAAGTTGCAGAGAAAGAAATACCGTATTTATCGGCGTATAACACGCACAGGCGTATAACACGCACCCTCATTTTAAGAGGGAAATTTCAGGGGGAAAAAATTAAATTTCAAATAAAGAACTTTGAAGCAAAATAAGGGTAGTCAGAACTTTTTGCAACAATTGTAAGAAGTGTTAGTTCTCAAAAGGCCCTTAAAATATGTGCACACCCAATATTTTACAAGGTTCTTTCCAACACATGTGAGTTAAGGAACAATGTTTATAACACAGACCTCAATGAAGTCAAAGGGACTTACTCCTAATTCTAGGACTTAAAACCTCCAGACTTTTGCTACTGAACCCTTAACTTGGAACACAGCAGCGTGCTTTCACCTCTTCTCTGAATGGCATTCCAGCAACTATGCACATTCTGCCCTGGGGCTGGTCGTTAAAGCCGTTATTGCAGGCGATGGAAGGCTACACACATTGTTTCAAATGAAAAGAGGCCTTCTTGCGCCTGCACAATCCCTTTCCCGTCAAGCTGAAGGTCCAGAGAGAGGGAGGGAGGGAGGCATGTCCGCGCATGCCCCTCTGGTATCGCCTTCTTTTCCGTTGCTCTCCGGAGGAGGCGTGTGCGCGCGCGTGGCCGAGGGCTCTCAGCGGCGGCCGGTGCTGAATGAGAGAGAGAGCAGCGGCGGCGGCGGCTGAGGGGGAATCGGGCGAGGCGCTTCCAAGGTGGACGCCGGTGAGCTCGTTGGTGTTTGTTTTTTTTTTTAGCACGAACGCCGGTTCGTTTCTTCGGCACCCCTTGCTGTTTCTTGCTCGGCGGCGGCGGCAGCAGGTGAGCGGCTGAGGGGGGGAAGCGAGCAGGGAAGGAGGGGGAGGGGAGGGGAGGGGGAGGGGGCAGCTGGCCTTTGCCGCCGCCACCGACCCCCCAAGGCGCTTCGCCCATAAGCCCCCCACTCCCACCCACCCACCTCGCGAGTCAGGGACTGGCGCGTCGTCCATTCGCCTCATCCCGTCCGCCGGTTGGTTTTCCGCCCTGGGGGGTGTTGGGCTTGTTTGTTTGTTTGTTTGTTTGTTTGTTTTCGGGTTAGGTTGCATCCCGGCAGCAGCAACAGCGGGCTTCTCCTCCCCACCACCCGCCCCTTCGTTCCTGTCCTCCTTTAACCCCTTCCGTTAACATTATACTGGCGTATAACGCGCATACATGATTTGCCCCCTATTTTCAGGGGGGGAAGTGTGCGTTATACGCAGATAAATACGGTAGTTGATTTTTAGTAAAAACTAAACAATTCGTATAAATTTTATGTTGGATTTTTTTTAAAATATGTGTTTTATTTTATTTTATTTTTACCTTTTAAGCTTTATTTTTATCCACCCTGCTTCTTCACATCTCCGGAAAACTAAGTGGTTAATCCTGATGCAATATCTCTGCCTCTCACAAAAGTAACCTACTCTGTTACAGTAATACCTTGGTTTACGAGCATACTTCATTCCGGAAACATGCTTGTAAACCAAAACACTCTTATACCAAAGCAAATTTCCCCATAAGAAATAATGGAAACTCAGATTATTCATTCTGGGGTCCCACAGACCACAGAGTGTACACAGAAAATGACAAAATCACAAAAGAAGTTGGCTAAAAGTCCACATCCACACCATAGTTTAGGTACCTCGCTGCAGAATCTGCTCTGCTTGGGACTAACAACTATATTTTACTCTGTTTTTTTGATGTACAATAATAAAATGCAATTTGTAGCCATATACACACTTGACTAGCTGCCCCATGACTAGAAATTGTTTGAAAAAATAATGTTGAAAACAAATAAAAGAAAAGAAAACATATTTAAAAAACCCTAACCTGTACTCCTCTTTGAAAATGTTCATGGCTGGTGCAAGGGAGACCTCTACTGCAATCTCCTCCCTCTGCTTTGGGATGTGCCAGACAATCCCCCACAATCCAGCAGAAGGAGGGAGAAGCACCATTTGCTGACTTGTGATCATGTGATCAGCTCCAGTGCTTGTATATCAAAATTTAGCAGAAATATTTGCTTGTCTTGCAAAACACTCTTAAACCAAGATATTACTGTAGTTTTTATTTTAGGAGGTTACTGGTAATAAAAACACATATATCTTTTTTAAAATTAATTTTTTTATTTGCTCCTTGTGGCAGGGACAAAGCACATGTTTTTTGGAAATCTCTCAAAACGCATATCACACAATTTTTAAAAGGACTGTTCTTAATTTAGTATACCTAGTGTGGTTTAACTGATAATTTACCATGATTCAGGAGTTCTCACTTCAAATCTCTGTTTGGTCAGAGAAGGTCACTGCAGGAGTGAAACTGATGAAAACAACTCCTTAAATATTTCCCTTGCCTTGAAAGCTCTATTACAGTTTCTAGAAATCATTTCTAACTTGATGGCATGTAACAAAAACATTTTAGTCTAGGGCTGTGATAATATTCACCACAATCATGTTGAGAGAGAAGGCAGGTTTATAAAAGGCACTCTGCCAAAATGTCCCTTGAAATCTTCTGTTTTAAGACCTTATCCCTACTCAGATGGTCACAATCAGGGATATAATGAATCCACATAAATAATCCAATTTTCTCTTCTAGTTATATTCTTTGAGTTCACTATGGCCAGAACCACAGCATTGTTCAGAAAGTTCAGCATTTTCATGGGAATCCAGCCTTCATTTATTCTCACTGCTTTTCCATTGCAAAAACATTTACTTCTGGAAGATCTAATAACTTTACAGGGAACAGAAATGAGATCAGACCTCATCAGAGCTAGAAGGAGCTGTATTTTTTTAAATTACAACTAGGTCTGAAGCTTTCATACCATTGATCCTTAGTATAAAACACATGTCTCACAACACTAGAACTTCCAGGACATATTTACAAAATATGATTTTAAAATGCCTGGGATTGTGAAGCATTTACTACAGCATACTTTTTTAAAAAAAAAAAGTCAAATGGTGATTTTTTTTCAGGCAGTTTTTCCAGCAATGGCACAAAAACAGGTGGCATAGACGGTTATACTGTACATACAAATGTTGCAACTGTACTTCAAAGGAGACGGTGAGGAAAGCAAGTTCTAATGATTATGGTGGCAACAGTTTTATTTTATTTTATTTTATTTATGAGTATTTTTACCACGCCTTTCTCCTTGGAAAAGGATCCAAGGTAGCTTACAGTAATGAGGGACTACATAACCTCCAGTACAGTTGTGAACCTAATGTCACTCACTAGCTTTAGATTTGTCAGCATGAACTCCAGATAGCCTCAGACAAAACAGGAGTTGTATGGGAACTGGATAACTAAGGCTGCCCCAAGACATTGTACTTTCTCAAGAATAATATTAAGTCCCTGCCCTCCATGTAAAATTGCAAGGTATCAAAGGCAAAGAAAGATGTTTTGGCTTCTAGGGAAGAAAATCCCACAGATACTTCACTCCCAATGTTACAATAATGAAGTAAACAGCCAACATGTTACTGTACTGGCTTTTATTGACTCCAAAATCATCTACCTGAGATACGTGCCTCATTTTGGGCAGGCCACTTTTACTAAAATTAAATTTTCACATATAGAATGCCAAATATGCTTGGGCCATCTAAATTGGCCTTGAGAAGATCAAAACATTAAAGCAAAAGAAGAGACTCACAATCTTATTTTAAGAATTGCAAAATTATTAGTTAGATTTACTAAAGATACGTGACATCTATATATCATTTACATAAACATAGATTATCAGTCAGCATATCCTGATTCTTTGCTGAAGATTCATTGAAGACAAGTCTATAAATTTGTACTAGGATTGGTGAAATGTTAAAAATTAAAAAGATTAATTTAAAATGTGACTGTCTCCTCTTTTTTTAAATTTTAATTAAATGTTTTATTACAAATTTATAAAAGAACAGATAAACAGCAAAATAACATAAGGAAGAGAAAATAACACACAACAATATAACAAAAGTATAACAAGTATAAGAGACATAGAACCAGTGCTACCACCACTCGGATCTTGAACAAAATTACAACTTTCATGATATCGACCAGCCCATTTCTCTCCAGAAATACATTGAGTCTTCTCCAGGTGTGTACCCTTTATCCTTTTGGAATACATATACCAGTAATTTATCCCATTATCCATTAAAGTCATTAGACTTGCTCAGCCCTTTCCTAATTTTGATTTCACAAGTCAGTTTATCATTAATAGCTAAACTCCATAACTCTTTATACCATTCTTCCATTACTAACTGATTATTAGATTTCCGATATTTGTCTCCTCTTAACTTAGAACATTCTCTTAGAACATTACACTGAAGTGCCTTTTACAGTCCCTATCTCACTTCCTGGGGATCCAGTATTGATACTAAGTAACTGCTTGAATGACCAATAGATATCTGATTATTTCTCTGCTAGCAGTGATCAAACCTGCAGTAACTACCTGTGAGGTACTAAGAAGACTTAATGAGATCACTATCAATAATTATGGATTTATTTTTAATCAAAGAAATTGACTAACCAGAGACCTGACAGCTTCGTGTCTGAGAAAAAGAGATGTACAGTATTTGTTAAGATTATTTCCCGATGCCTTATATATGATGTTAATCCCTAAATTGTTTTGCTCACAAAACAGAAAATGTTTGTTAACGGAACAGTTCCTCTGTTGATGCCTCTGTTGCTATATTTCCTTCTCTTTCAATTATGGACTGACATGAACCTGGACTAAGTTAATACTGCAATGTGGATGTTGAAGTTTCAGGAAAGCATACTGTTTTTTATGTTATTTTTGGTATGAATTTGTATCTTACCATTCAACATATTGCATAACACTATAAAAATTTGAAGAACATATCCCTTATTTTCCTCCAAGGTTCATACATACAATTAGTGTTATAGATCCACATACAGACCATAAGACCCACATCCAGGGATATCCTGCCAGGGCTCAGAGTCCTGGTCTCACTTCTCTTCTTCAGCACATGCATATGGGTTTATGTAACCCACATACAAAGCTTTTCATGACAGTGAGAGATATGGATTCACTCCTATATCCACTGGTCCAGTTGTCTAAGAACACAGCTTCATGAAACCTGACTAAGAGGGCGATCAGAATATGGATATAGAAGATATTACACCAACCTCCCATTTTCCCAGACTGCTCTTGCATTGGCAACCTTCAGTATGCAGATGACACAACACTGCTGGTGGAAAGTAAGAAACATCTAGAATCCACGATGGAAGTGAAAAATTTGAATGGTGCCTTAACCAAGAAAACAAAAATAATGGCAATGGCAGAGAAGGCACAAGTCAGTGTTAAGATCAAGAAAGTTGCTGAACCAAATAGAAGTTTAACTTCCTAGGCTACAAAATTAATCAAAATGGTGACTGCAGCCTAGATATTGGAAGACATATAGCACTTGGAAGAACAACAAAGATCAGTATGAAATTTTGAATAACACCTGGAAGAATAGAGGTATCAGCCTCCCAAACAATTGCAGACTATTTAATTTGATCGTATTTCCAGTCGTTTCATATGGTTGTGAAATTTGGACTTTGAGGAAGACAGGGAAAAGCTAGATGCATTTGAATTGTGGTGCTAGAAACAACTATACATGGACTGCAAGAATTACCAACAAGGAGTTTCTAAACAGAGTCAAGCCAAGATCACCCAACAAAAACTATCGTACTTCAGTTATGTTATATGAGCCAGCTCATTTGAAAAGACAGTTATGATAGGATTGGGCAGTAGTAAAAGAAAAAGGGGCTTCCCAAGGACTCACTGGCTTGACACCATCAGAAAGGACACTGGAATGACTTTGATGAAACTAAAAGAAGCTGTACGGGATAAAAAGCATGGGGAGTATCACTCCATGAATTGACCAAGACTTGGACATGGCTGAGCAGATAGAACAGCCATGTCCAAAGTCCAGCCTGGGGGGCGAATCCGGTCTGCCAGGCCATTTTGATTAGCCCATGGCTGGCTGGCCTGCCCCTCCCTCCCCCTCCTTCCTTCGCTCCTTGCCCAGGAATTTGCGAAGAAGAGGCTGCATGGAGGGATATGTGGGGCTGTGCTGTCAGACATCACCTTGACACTGAGCCTGGTCCCCACCTGCCAGTGTTGACTCAGTAGGCTTGGAAGGGTGGCTGTAGTCTCCTGAGGGAGCTGCGAGGCCAAAGGGGGTGGGGAGGCGGTGGCGGCTGAGGAAGAGTGGGCATCGCATTTCCATCCTGAGGAGCGTGTGCCTCTTGCTGCCTGTCTTGCTTCTCTCATCCCCCCTCTGCCCTTGAGTGACATGCTAATGCTTCCTGCTATGATTCTTGTTTTTGTAGTATTCTTTTTTATTTTACTTTGAGTAGTTTGCAGTTTCATACTGCAATGGTTTCTAGCTAGCTCCTCTGTTCTTAATAAAATTTTTTTGCAAAGAGTGAGGGGGAGGGGCACAGTGGGTGGGGCTTGCAAGGGGTCAGTGGGTGGGTTTTAGGGTTCAGTGGGTGGGGCTTGCAAGGGTTCAGTGGGTGGGGCTTGTACTGGGGGCAGGGTTGGGGAGCAGCCGGCCCCCCACACATTCTCAGCCATCAAATCTGGCCCTTCTTACAAAAAGTTTGGACACCCCTGAGATAGAAGGAAAAAAAACTTTGCACCCACCCTCTCTTCAAGCACGTGAAGTAAATGTAGAAACAGGGCTCTACTTCACTCTGAATCAAAACATATGGTGGATCCTGCAACAGCTGTATAGGAAAGGTTACACCCCTATAGTGTTAAAGGAAGACTGACACTGTCATGAGATCATATTACCAATACATACAAATATTAAAATAGATTAAAACCTTCCTTTTCAATCTTGGCAAGCTGGAGCCTTCTGAATTTCTCCTTTGCTGACCATTCCATAAAAATCTGTATTGTTGTTGAGGAAGCTTCAGAACTTTCCATGCTAAATACTGACTCATATTCTACTACACAGTTTCATAAATAACATAATTTAACTTTCAAGTTCAGATGAATGCATTTAGTATCATATTTGAAACTAGATACATTTGAAAAATGGCCATGGGTAAATACATCACATAGCAGGCTGCACATCCAAACGTTCAGAGATCTATCAGTGTACAGTTATCAAAATGATGGCTGAAATCCTCTTAATTAGTGTATTATGTAGTAGCTAGAGTAAGCCCATTGAAACAATGGAGATATGGTGAGTCAATTCTTCTATAAGGCCCACTGATTCCATGGGAGTTCCCATGCTAAGCAGCATGATTCTTAAGCTTATTTCTTAAGCAAATAAGGTGTCGGCCATATTGCCATGAAGTCACTTTAAAGATTTTTCAAAGAACAAATGTTTTTGTCACTATATGCAGAAGTCATTTTCAGTGCTATACTGGGTAGTAATTAATATTTCTGTTCTGCTGTATATTTTACTGATGCTTATACCTGTATTGATCATGAAGATACCCACAATCAATTAAAATGACCCTTTAGGGGGGGGAAACCATTTTTACTTATACATTGAGAATATAACGATCAACATAATCCTGAATCTAACGGTAACTATTTTAGGAGGGCATTTTTGAGACTTTGAGAGGGTTGCAGTTGATTTTAAAAAGAAATAAGCAATCAGCCTATGATCATCTGCATGGCTCATTACAATTAAAAAAAAAACAGCAGCAGAATCCTATGTTTTGTTTGCACAGATGCAGAAACAAAAACAGTTTGGGAAGAAAAAAGGATAGGTTTGGATTGGAAATACGTATGTTATTTATTTAGAAGTTAAGTCCCCCTGTGTCTTAGGGCGGGAGGGGGTATTTACTATAAAACTTAAGGCAACTTAGGTGTATGTTCCCACTCTATTCTGAAATGAAACAAACAAGATAATCTGTTTGTTTTCCCATTTTCTCTTCTGAATGCTCAATTAACATGCTGTTCATTCAACCAAGTGTCTATCAAAAGTTTATTTTTGAGAGGTGATTAGTGTATCCCTCTTGGTAGAAAGATGCCTTTATAGCGCAGAACACAACACTTCTTCCATAATCAAATCTGGAGTGTGAAAGCTACAACTCCCAAGATGAAGACAGTTTGGACTACTAGCAGCTTATCATGAGAAAGAGGACTGCAGGGCATAGCAGGAATCATGTAAATACAAGTGCATTGAAAGCATGGCATGAAGGCAAAGGTAAATGAAAGCATTTTTCCTCTTGAGAAACATGCCCCTCACTCCCCACACAGAAACAAAAGGCAAGACATACCACACCAAGGCCAGGCAAACCATTTTGGCAGAAGGCAGGAATTACCACAAGAGCCTCTTCTCCTCCCTGGCTGCACATCAACACTCTGAACAACCATTTTCTGTCCTTCTGTGACACCTCAGTGTGGGACTAGCTCTGCTTACAGGTAAAAAAAAAATGGCATGTGGCCTCAGACTGCAGGGCCCATGTGCTATCTTTGAGGGGAGCCCTGTTCTTCACCAACTTCGTACACCCTTATTTAAAACATTCATTTTAAGATTGCTGGACTTGAACTAATACAAAACAAGGGATAACCCGAAGACACACAGCTGGAGCTCTCAGACATCTCCTTACAGGCAGGAGGGGAGGGTGGCGTTCCATAAGGGCACCTACTCCCCTCTCTTTCATAAAAGAGTTTTCAATAATATGAAAAGCCAGTCTTACCTGTAATTGGGAGCAAGGCCTGCAGGATAGCAATGAGAGCTATGCTCTTCCACTCCATGTTACTCCCCTAAACGTCCCTCCTGCAGAGTGAGGAGGAGGAGGGGGAACGCTGGAGGCCACAATTTCACAGTTAGTGGGACAAGAGAAACAAAGGCCCCTTGAAGAGCTTTATTCTTCTCACTGCCTTCACAGGAAGTGCAAAGCCTCTAAAGATCTTTCAGAGTCCCACCTGCTGGCAGTGTCGTTAAAACATACACACACACTCCTTTTTTTTTGCTCCACATCTGAAGAAAAAAAGGTTAGAGCTTGATGGGGTGTGTGGTTATATTTTGGTACTGATATAGAATATGAGTCTTGCCCTTTTTTAAAAAAGCGAGATTTAAACATTCAGCTGATAGCAAGCAGTTCTTCTGATAAAAGGCTGAAAACATTCACTTTAGTGTATTAGGTATTGGATATTCCCCATGCATCTGCTTTAAATATTAAGTGAAAGGTGTACTTATTTGCATTCCTCCAGTGAGGGAAAATGCTGATTCAGGTGGATTTTTAAAATGAACCCAGCAATAGTCAAATTAAAATGTGATTGCAAATTAATATACAAAGGGCCAATATTACTGGGTTTTTTTCTCCAAAGAAGACATGTGGCCCTCATGTCCTTCCTCTCCTCTACTTACTGCTTATTATACTTTCAGCCTTGTAACATGTGTAAACTTCTCTAGCAAGGTGAAACAAGCTATAACGCAGTTTCACTTTACACATCTCTCAGTCCACCAGCCATCTTGTAACCCTATCTCAAATATGCAGAATAGAACATGCACCTTAGTGATAAAAAAACTGCTGCTTTTTATCACTAGGTGGTGTAATATAAACATTATCCATGAGCTTCTACCTAGGCATACAAACCAAAGCTTGTTGTGCTACCTCTTGCTTTGTTCCTACCACACTTGTGTGACACCTAGTGGTGGCTGCAGGTTTTGTGAGGGAGACCTCAGGTCATATGCCCTAATAAACTCCATCCTCTCCACTACCGCAAAGCAGTAGCCTGCTTTGCAGGGATAAATTTAGTGAGTATTTAATAACAGTGATTGCTGTTATTAAATTGCAACATAGAATAGGTAGAGAGGTAGTACAGAAACACCTGGAAATATTAAATGAATTTAAGTCTCCTGGGCCAGATGAATTACACCTAAGAATATTAAAAGAACTGGCGGAAGTAATTTCAGAACCATTGGCAATAATATTTGAGAAGTCCTGGAGAACAGGGGAAGTCCCCATAGATTGGAAGAGGGCTAATGTCCCCATCTTCAAAAGGGGGGAAAAAGAGGACCCAAATAACCGCCCAGTCAGGTTGACTTCAATTCCTGGCAAGATCCTAGAACAGTGGTGGTGAACCTTTGGCACTCCAGATGTTTTGGGCCTCCCATAGTGCAAGTTAAATTTATCTGATTCTGCATCCTGTTTTATTTGTGATATCATGTTACTTTATTATGAGTATCCCGCTCCTTAACGAGCGGGGCTCTCTTTTTTCTTTGGTTTAACCTGTAACTCCTGGCAGCTGTATATGCCCTGCCACTTTTAAACCTGTCTATCTTATTGCTGGGCTGCAGTTGTCATCCTATTATTCTATTTTTATGTTATACAGCTGCCCGCTTATTTGTTAATGGCCTCATCAAACAGACGTCACAGGGATGTAATTTACTTGCACTACCTGCCAGTCGTGACTGGGGCAACCCTGCCTGCCAAGTCCTGAGAATGGAATGGGCGAAAACTCACTGGCACCCTACTGTCAATCCGGTTGCTGGTCAAAAATTCCCATTCGGCCCCGAAGCGACCAGCATATGTCACTCTCAGAACTACTAGGGAGGGAGGGAGGGGTGCTGCTCAGAGTTAAAAGAGGCCGCTGGGAGCGCGAGTAGCCAATTTAAGGCTTCGGAGCCCGCGCTCTCATGATGGCGGTGTGGCGCCTCTTTTCGTGCCGAAATACGGCAGCCAAGGAGGACAAAGAGACCACTTTGGAGCTTTGCCCTCGTGGAGCCGCCATTACTTTCCAATTTTTTACCTACACAGGAGTGGAGAGGATAACTAGGCCTTCCCCTCACCATTGTCATTTTCTGCAGGTGAAGAGTGAAATGCCTGCAGAGAAGAGGTGTAGGCTTTCCCCCATGAGCAAAACCCCTGCAAAATTGACTGAAAAGGTCACTCTGAAGCAGGATTGACAAGAACTTCTTAATCTACACTTTCTCTTCAGGTCCTACTGAAGTCATATTTACAGTACAAAAGCAAAGAAGGCCACCACTATTATCCTTATATTGCAGATAAGTAGCTGTGTCTAGAAAGTAATGATTTACCCAAGTCAATTTATGAGATTTTAACAATGGGCTTCCAACATGAGCTTTATCCTCTTAGCCACTGTATAATGTCAGCATATTATCCATGGGATTATGACAAATTAGCACTAGCTGTGTACTTTATGCAACTGTTAATTGTGCAGTGCTGTGGGGGCATTCTACCAGGCAGTTGTTATGCTAATTCACTTGAAATACTTTCATCAAAAGATTGTCATTCTTCCATAATGCTTTGTGAGGCAAAGAAAAATAGCTATCTTCAGAGCAGTCAACAAGTAATAATTTTCTGAAAATAAACGCTTGTACTTATAAGTTTTTCCCAAGTACAAAATCTAAAGCCTTTTTGTTTTCAGCATATTTCCAAGGTATGTAATAGGTGCTGTTCAGAGGTTTGAAGCTTATTTTTAAGACTACATCTGGCCATGATTTCTGATGGGAGTATGAGAGTACATTACAAAAAGTAATATTTCTCAATCTGATTCTGATTCTACCATATTAATTTACACAGGCAGTAAATTAAACCTGCTATCCGGGAGCTTACTGAGGATGGAAAAGTTCAAGGTCCTGTATCTCCCTTCTTATGGTTCTTCATTTTTAAATTAGATCTGGACTGAGCAGCCCTGCAAATTGAGGACTAGTCTGTGTCAAAGAGGGCATGTGACTACTCAAAATCCAAGAATTTAGAACTTTTTCTACACTAACGTTCTATGTAAGACAGCAAAAAATAGAATTTTCCTTTTTGCTCCAGGGGGAAATTACTGTACCTCAAACATTAAACTCAAAGTGTTACATTAAAGAACATGTTTTGCACTGAGGCTTCTGCAGTTTCTTGTTCACCTTGGAAACGCTCTTGAGACAGTACAAATAGTTGTTTACACCTATTCCAAGCAAGCTTCTGGCTTTGATACTCTTGGTATACCTTGGATATGCAAAATCCATCCACAGTGAAAACTACAAGGACTGGATGAATGATGAAAAATAAGATAGCTCAAGGTTACCTACGGGGCATCTGATCCTCATATGATGAGAAACTACCTAGATGTCCATTGCACTGCAAAATTTTGAACAGGGCTAGAGATAAAGGAAGGAAGAGATTATAATTAGGGTTGCCACTGCCAGATCTCAGGGTTTTGGCTGAAGTCTCAGGAGACTGCTAGGGAAGTGAGTCTCCAGGCAGGCAGGCAAATTGCAGAGTGAATGTAGTGGCACTAAAGAAAACGTTTGCTTTTAAGTGTGAGGTACCTTTGAAGTCTGAACACCCATCTCATTGCAAGGGTTTTCCTCAGCATTTTAGAAAATGGAGTTCTGGATGACCACTGAAATTTCAAGAGGGCAAACAGTGGTACTGACCTGCTCAAGTTGGACACTTTTAGCGCTAGCAATTCTCTACATTAAAAAAAAAAAATCCGGCACAGAAGGTATTTCTAAATGCATTCTTTCAAGTGTTGTGAATTTTTTCTTGAATTATTTCTTCAAAAGATGTCTTTAAAAGTGTGTTGCATAGAGAGGGAGGGAAAGGAGGATGACCAGTGCAGATAAGCACATACTTGATTTAACCAATAACAACAAAAAGGAAAGTGCCACCATGACCAACTGAATGATGGCCACAAGAAATGGCAGGAAAGGGGGCTACACTATGTTGACTCCATGGACTCTGCCTCACCAGGCAGCGCAGCCCCAATAGAGCCCCAGCTGAGGAGGAAGGCAAATGGAAGGGAAGATTACCTCAGTTCCTTCTCCCCAAATCTTTCCCTAATATTTTTCCCCAGTAGCACCACAGCTTTGCCCTCCTACTGTTGTCTCCTTAATCATGAGTAGACTGGGTACATGTTCAAAAGAGCAAACCAGTCAAGCTTTACTTGTGAGTAAACTGGGGTCATCAACACGTAAGTGAACTGGCAATCAAAAGAGTTGTTTAGGCCCTTCTCACAGGACAGGAAACATCTCCATTGTGAACAGAAGGATCAAGTGAATGATAAAATAGATCCCAATGAAGAGAAAAACCTTGTAAGTGAGAACCAGGCCACTCCAAATTCACCTGTCTGGACTGGGCCTAAATCACATCCATGCTGCTCATAAAATAAAATAATACCACCAGAGAGAATGAGTAGTGTGTGTTGGCCAGTTTTTGGTAGTAGCATAGCAGGAATCTGAAGACAATTCAAACAGACTGAAGTTAGGGCAAGAGTTAACAAAATGGCACATCCACATTATTTACAAAATAATATGGATCATCCTTTTGGTTGCTGTTATGTTTTCATCTGCTTCTGACTTTCTCTGGACTCTTCTCAGATCACATCACCTTAGCACTACACTCAGATTCCCTTCTGTTGCTGCAACAATGGTAAATAAATTGAGGAATAGTATTCTGACTCAAACCACTTACCACGTTACCCATGTTACCCTTTACTCTGCCACTCCAGTCCCTTCCGTGGCATTCCACAGACTGTGAGTGGGTGAGTCAAAGAGCTTAGGTGAGGCTGGGCATTCATAAATGGAGTGTTATGAATAAGTGTGGACAGAAGCATGGAGACATCAGTTCTCATTCAACACCAAGTGGCGCAAATGGGAGAGGAGGAAATGATAAAACAGCCAACATTATAATGCTATTATACAAAACGATAGTAAGGCCGCACCTGGAGTATTGTGTACAGTTCTGGTCACCGCATCTCAAGAAAGACATAGTGGAACTGGAAAAGGTGCAAAAGAGAAGGACTGAAATGATTACTGGGCTGGGGCACCTCCCTTATGAGGAAAGGCTAAAACATTTGGGCTCTTTAGTCTGGAAAAAAGGCGCCTGAAGGGGGATATGATTGAGACGTACAAAATAATGCAGGGCATGAGTCAAGTGGATAAAGGGAAGCTCTTCTCCCTCTCACAAAATACCAGAACTAGGGAACATACACTCAAATTGAGGGCTGGGAGAGTAAGTACAAACAAAAGAAAATATTTTTTCACCCAGCACGTTGTTAGTCTGTGGAACTCCCTGCCACAGGATGTGGTGATGGCATCTAGCCTGGATGCCTTCAAAAGGGGATTGGACTGATTCCTGGAGAAAAAGTCCATCGCAGGTTACAACCCATGATGGAGATGTGTCATCACCAGGCTTAAAACTGAGGTATTTCAAGGGCCAGATGCAGGGCAGTGGTATCAGGAGACAAATATCTAGTCTCATGCGCCCCCAGAGGCATTTGGTGGGGCCACTGTGAGATACAGGAAGCTGGACTAGATGGGCCTTTGGCCTGATCCAGCACGGCTCTTCTTATGGGGTAAGGGAAGGGAGGTACCTGGAAAAAACACACACACACACAGCTGACCGGTTCAGTGGGAGGAGCTGCTCCCCCTCCGCCTGTTGCCTTTTTATTATACTCTTTGGTTACAGATGCTGGAATAACAAGGAACTGATTAACTTCCTGACTCTTAGAGATCAGGGATGCTTACAGATCAGGAATGCTTAGGGATCAGGAATTTGCCAGCGTGGCAGGGTCAGGCGCGGTTTAGACACATACTGTTGCAGGACTCCTGACTCAAGCTGTTGCTTGACATGCCCAGCGCCATTTTGACCCAGCTTTACCTGGGTTATTCCCACACTCTTCTTATATTCTTATGTTCTTATGATCCATCCACATGACCCCTTAAATAGTGGATTTCTGCTAACCTTGTTGTTCTAATTATAATGTGATGATCTAGTGCACCTGAAATGCATGTTGTCGTTATGTGCCTTCAGCTCAGAACCAATATAGTAATCATAACAGGGCTTTCAAGGACATTGGGATATTTTAAGGAGTAGTTTTACCAGTTGCATATTCCCATTGCGTCTCCATGGGTCAGCAGGGATTTGAACCCAGGCCTCCTGAATCGAGCACATCACCCCAGTTCTGGCCCGCCTGCATTGGCTTCCTGTTGTCTTCCGGATAAGGTTCAAGGTCCTGGTTTTGACTTTCAAAGCCCTCCATGGCTTGGGACCAGAGTACCTGGCAGAGTGCCAGGACCCTGCCTGTCATAGAACCTGAATGTGAAGGGTTAAATGCTGAAGAACAGCAGGAGGAGCCTTGCAGTTCAACTCAGCAGGCAGCTGAGTCTGAGGACGCAGCTGAGGGCACATCTCCTCCTCCTATGAGGGCTAGGAACAGGATCCTGCAAAGAAGAACTAACAGGAGAGCCAGGGAAAGGATCTTTAATGATAGGCATAGAATTAGATCTGAAAGCCCTGAGTTCTAGCAGGAGCCTTGCCAGAGATATGGGTGTGTTCCCTGGTTTAGGATAAAGCTAGCAAGTTTACCCTGAAACCTCTGTGGGAGCAACACTTTCTGACTACGACGTTTCTCTGTACCCTTGAACTTGGCATTTGGCTCTGTAAGGTATTTGGCTTTGATTTGGACTGTACTTTGTTCGTTATCTGGATTACAACTAAAGTTCCTGGCAAAGAACTGAACTTGGCTTGCTGTGTATTCTGTGTGCGGGGCATGACACAGAGCGTATCTCCCAGAGATCAACTGGGACCAGGCCCACGAGAATGGCGCAGGCGCGCTCACTGAGGGTGGCCACAGCAGCCAAACATGCCTTAAATAGTGAACCGCAAGATAGTGATGATGAAGTGGGGAGTGGATGAATACCGCACACCCAGAGGGGCGTGGAAATCGTGTACGTGTGCCCGCGCCTTCTCTGTGGTGGGCGCCACGCTGTGGAATCATCTCCCCAGTGAGCTGCGCCTAGCAGAGTCCCTGCATGCCTTTAAAAAGGCTTTGAAAACTCACATTTTTAAGGAGGCATTTGGCAACCTTTCTACTTAAGTTTCTACTTAACCTTTTTTTTTCTTGTGCCACTTGCGTCATCCCCGTTGGAGGGTACTGCCTCCCCTCCTTTTATTGCAATTTGTGGTTTGGTTTTATATTGTCTTGTTTAATTGTTAGCTGCCCAGAGTTCCGATCCGGAAGATGGGCGGGATACAAGTGTAAAAAATAAATAAATAAATAAATAAATAAATAAATAAATAAATATCCACTACAACACTCTGAGTATCCAGAAATGCATATTAAAAAGCCTGGAAAATATGCTTTCAGTGATTTTAATGTCAGACATTAGCCATGTCATAATGATGCGATTATTATTATGACATTTATGGTGGGTGTATGCAATGGGCAGCAACATTAAATTGTAACCAAAGGCCATGCTTTGTCCCGACTAAAGGGTGTGCAGTTTTAAAATGAAAATGTGAGAGAGCTCCAGAAGGCAGGTTATTCTGTGAAGGCTAAACAATGGCAATGCTCCAAGACTCCACATGGCAGAATAAGGTGTGGAGCTCCTAAAAGCAACATATAGGTTGCCTTCTAAGCATGGGCAGGAGCATAATATTATTAACCCCAGAGTCTAAAACTTTCAAACAGCAGTGCTGGAGAAGAGAGATAAAAAGAAACAGACATTCCATTGTATGTATTTTGAGCTTAGTCTTATCACATGAAAAGAAAAAGCTTGTGCTACAGAATGCCCTCTGAATAAAGCAGCAAGCTCAGCCAAAGGAGAGGCCTCACCTTGGTTAAAAATAGAATAAAATATATCAAAGGCTTTAAAAACGTGTTTTTTTAAAAAAAAAAGTCCACCTATTAAAACAACAGACTAATTTTGTTTTTCGTTTATTGACAATCTGAGTCTATCTAGACAAGTAGTCTAACTCTTCCAAGGTTATGAGTTGCTTCCATATGTGTACTTTATTTTTAAAAAGCCAAGCTCTAACACAGTACTTGGCAGATTCCACATTCTATCTTTCATGTGATATTAAAGGCTCAGCAGTTGTCTCTCCTATTGGATCTGTCCCTATTTAGAACCAAGTTCCATTGACTTATAGTCATAATAAAAAAAAACCGTTCAGCCACATGAGTCAAATTATTACTTGCTGGTTCCTGTAGGTATCGGCTTCGCTTGAGAAAATAGCTTTTCCTGCAGTTGGGAAGGTCACGGTGGGAACAGCAGGATCTCCCTGCGGGATTAACAGAGCTCTTTTATGATCTTCTTGATCTGCCATTCTGAACAAAACTTTCCAACTCAGAAAAATTTGACACAGTAAGACTGCACAATTCATTATAGGGATAGTGTCCTGTGCCTTTAATAATGGAGTAGAAGAGATAATTTAATGAGGTGCAGCTTCTCTAAAAAATGGATCTGCTCCTGAACATTGTGGTGAGGTTTTCATTGCTATGATGTTTGAAATGAGGCTCATCAGCTGTGTGCTTGGGGAAGTAAAAGTGATTCAAAATAAGAAGCATTCTGTAAATTGTAAGGCCATGTGGCAAACTTATAAGTACTGTACTTCTATACACCAGAAGGAGCTATTTTTCTCAAATTTTATTTTTCTATACTATTGCCAAGGGCAAAGAGAACTGATTTATACTGTAAATAATCCAAATAAATTGCCTTAACACAGCTTCCCAAATACTAAATTGAGTTTGGCCTGGCCTACAGTAGGCATTTAATATTATTCAGAAGAATTAAGGTGTACCTGTTATGGAAAGCAAACATCCAAAAAGAAGTCATTCTTTTGATACAGACTATACTTCTGCAAACAGGTATCTTATGATGTATTTCAATTTGATGATCCTATGCAACAATGGTTTTGACTATTATCAAAGCAAGTATTATAACTTTGGAAGCATCTGTAGCAAAATATTCAGTGACAAAGTAGAAAAGGAATACTGTTCTTGCCCTAAGCTAGTCCTTCACCTGCACTTTTAGTTGAGTATTCATTTTCCCCCAACTAGAATGGAGGGAATTGGGGAACCATTTTGCCTTCTGCTTCTTAGGAATCTGGAATCCTGTCCTCCATTTGTATGAAAAGAAGAGTGCAAACATGAACCATTTCTTTTCAGGCAAGCTTTCCCTAAACGATGGACAACCTATTATGTGTCTTTTATATGAATCTATAGGTTCACATAGACTTTCTGTTTATAACTACTTATAATCTTATGTGATTACATTTGCACTATGTTTTCAATGTTAGTTTCCATCACTCATAACTTTACATGGAACTTTACTCTCCTTTTAACTGCTCGCACTCTCTTGTAACTTTAATGAAATGTTGTTTATTAATGCTGTAAGATGTCCCTCAGTTCCCTGTTCTCAATACTTGAATATGTCGTAATTGTACTGGACTGTATATTATCCCTCATTATTGCAAGCTGCCTTGGGTACTTTTCCAAGGAGAAAGGCGGGGCACAAATACTCTAAAATATATTAAAAGTTGGATCCTCAGTCACATTTGAAATAATTGGTTCATTTTTTACGATTCTACATCTTGAGTTGAAAGTATTAGTACAGACATATGGGCACCATTCAAATTAAGCTTAAGGAATACCTTTTTGTTTAATCATGTCAGAATCAAATTATATTAATGAGTAGCTGCTTCTATCGTTCATTGTGCACCAGTTCTTCTAGCTGCTGTACAATGAAGGATACAGGGAGTGACTTGTTAACTAGCACCAATTTGCAGTGATAATTTAATGTTGGGTTTTCTTGTCACAATATATGAGAGCTGAACCACCACTCCATGAGCTTAATCTGATCTATTTGGGATCTCCCCAGTAACCTTCAAAGGTTCTGTAGTCCCCTCGATCTTCCCTGAAGGCCTGAACTTTTTGTAAAGAAATAGGGTGAAGTAGGAAGCCTTCAATAGTTGGGACCCAGCTTATTCCCTTTTGCCTTCCAGATGTGAGTGGAAAGTAAAGACTCAGCTGGCTTTTAAAATGGACGTCACTCCATTCCCTGTTCATCCTAATAGAATATTTTAATTATGTTACCCATGAAGGAAAAATTGGCAATAAACGTTTGTTTTGCTCCCATTCACTCTACTGGTAGTATGACTGATTGAAAGCTCTATCAATGAGGAATCAAAATAAAATTGCTTCTCTCTTCCTCCTATTATCAGAAGAGAAAGTGAGGATAAAACTAAGGCTCCACCTTTAATGTCCTCATGCAGAAGGCACTGGAACATTCTGTCAGTTCTAGATGGGAATTAATGAGTCTTTGCTGAGGTTCTCATGCACTGTCTGGTGTGGTGCATACAGTACTTGAGAATCCCAGTGGGGACTTGTTCATTGCCAGCTAGTACTGAGTTCCCATAACAAAGCAACTGGATTGCAGCATGCACTGTATGTTAGAAAAAACATATTAAAAGATGAAATTCTCTTCATGTTCTAGCAACATAATTCTAGCATACTTTCTTGCAAACTAAATCTATGTTTACAAGTCAAAGCAAGCTGACTTGCAAACAATGGAGATACGAGAAGCTTATGCTATTACAATCAGATCACCTTCAGCATTTAAGTTACTCCTTCTAATTACTTGGTGTGTGTAATGTACAATTTGAGTTTAAACAATCAAGTCTATGCTAAGGAGTTTCTTCACCACTTCAGGAAAGCCAGTAAAAAAGGTGGGAGTATTTTCACCACCACTATCCCACACATGCTGAAGAAACCCACATCACTTTGAAAAAAATAGATCATCTGTTGCTTATCTGGTTCACTCTTCAGGTACTATAGACTGTTCTGAAATGGGAACAGTGAGGGATAGATGTAGACAATAGTCTTGGACTTGTTTGGAGACAAGGGGAAAAGAAAGATTCCTGCCTAAAGGTCTTTGTCTGTTTCCGGAAAGACAACAGAGATGAAGCAATCCTGGCCTCTAGTGGGAGGGAGTTCCAGAGTCTGGGCACAGCAGCTGAGAAGGCCCTTTCATGGGTTCCCACAAGGTGTACCAGTGAGGGTGGCAGGATGGAGAGAAGGGCCTCTCCTGATGACCTTAACACCCAATTTGGTTCATACTGTGAAATTCGATCTTTGAAGTAGCTAGGAGCCAGGTCAGGGTCAGCACCTTGAATTATGCCCGATAGCTGATTGGCAGCCAGTGGAGCTGCGTTAATATGGGTATAATGTGATCTCTGTACCCCGCCCCAGTCAGCAGTCTGGTTGCTGCATTTTGGACCTGTTGAAGTTTCCTGAGACTTTTCATTGATAGTCCCACATAGAGCACATTACAGTAGTCTAGTTGGGTCTCACTAGGGAATGTTTCATCGTGGCCAGAGCTGGTTTCTCAAGAAACAGGAGTAACTTGCGTACTAGCCTTAATTGTGCAAATGAGCTCCTGGCCACAGCCATGACCTGGGCATCCAAGCTCAAGGATGAGTTCAATAGCACCCCCAAGCTGCGTACCTGTTTTTTCAATTGGAGGGTGACCCCATACAGTACAGGTTGCATCCCTATCCCTTGTTCTCTGTTTCGACTGACCAGGATCACCTCTGTCTTGTCTTGGTTTACTTTCATTTTGTTCATCCTCATCCAGTTCATTACTGCAGCTAAACACTCATATAAAGTTGAAATAGTAGTTCCCTTAGTATCCGGTGGTGATGAGAGGTACTGCTGGGTATCATTGGCATACTGGTGGCATTTAACCCCAATGGCTTCATATAGATGTTAAATAACATAAGAGACAGAACAGAACCCTGGGGAACTCCACAGGTCAGCAGCCATGACGTCGAACATGCATCACCTAACATCACTTGCTGCATTATTTTCTGCAGGAAGGACCGGAGCCACTTTAATGCAATACCCCCAATTCCCATTTGAGAGAGACGAGTCAGGAGGATGCCATGGTCTATAGTGTCAAAAGCAGCTGAGAGGTCTAGTAAAACCAAAAGGGACACAATTCCCCTATCCATTTCCGTGTGTAAGTCATCTACCAATGGAACCAGTGCCGTCTCTGTCCCATAGCCAGGTCTGAATCCAGAGTGAAATGGATCCAGGTAGTTTATCTCATTCAGAAACCTCTGGAGATGAGAGGCCTTAATTTCAGTATCATATTTCCTCCCATAACCTAGAATATAAATACATGTATGCCATTGATTTGTTCCTTTAAGAAATAGCTTAAAATTCCACACTTCTGAAATGCAGAAGTTCATTTGCATATCTAGAGCATATTGTACCAGTCAAAATAGATACTCTGGACTTGTAAAAAATTAAAGCCTATGCCCAAACCAGAAATGATGCACTTTCCCTTCTCTTCTCATGCCAGAGAGAGAGAAAGAGAGAGGGGACAAGAAAGGAGGGAAAATAAGCAGCACTGCACGGATATGGAAAATATACACAGATAATCCTAAAACTGCCTCATATGATATAGGAAACGAACTCTTATCAGTTGTTCAGTGCTTCAATATGTGTATACTTCACTTGCCTGAAGTTAGAGCAACCACAGGGTTTGAGGTCTTAACAGGAAATAAACGAACACAAAACATCTAGCCTGTAACAGAACAAAGTAGCAGTTATAAATAACTCATGTTACCACAGACAGCTTATCCATAATCATCACTCAGAAAACAGCTGCTCAGAAGACACCAATTGTCTATGCATGGGCTCTCCTGAGGCCACTTAATACAAGTAGGACTGGCAGGCAAAATGAATAACTTTGTCACCTGCAAGCAGGAGAAGGAGATGTGTAAAACTTGGGGGAATGCATTCTGCAGAAATCTCCCACAGGGCCTGGCTCAAGATTAGTCAAAAATGATCATATTTTAGTCCCAGGGAGGCAAAATCAAAGCTAATACTTAAATCCACTTTTAGAGATGCTCACACAAAGATAATGGGCACTAAATAGCAAGCCACTCTGTATGGTGAACAGGTTGGTAACCCTCAGTGGGGTACAAAGCTGATTTGTTGTGCTGAGAAAGAGGAAAATGCCATCCATAGCACAAAAACCCATGATTTAGATTGAGAAAATTTAACAGAATCACAGACTTCAAATGGCTTTACTGCTGTACCATGCACGTCTCCCCCTTACAGTGAAATTTCACTTGGCTATAATTGAGTTCCACTGTGCTAATCTTCTGGAAATGCAGCAATTGCTGGAAAATAGATATTAATTGCTGCATTCCAAGGGGATTATCTAACCCCCACCTTGCATATTGCCCAAGCCCTGGAGTTCAAAAAAATAAAATAAAACCGAATAGAAACAGGAATCACAAGCTATATATTTTACTGCAGTCATTCCCAGCAGAAAAAAATTTAATCTGTGTTCCTTGTATCTGTGCACAAATTGTGGTTATTTGATGTTCATCCTATATCATACAGCTGCCTGCTTCATGCTGCTTAGCTACAGCCCATAAGCATACATGGAACATGTCCTAGAAGAAAGACAACACATGAGCTCTCATTCTGGGCTGTTTTAGACATCTGTTCATTATATTCCTATTCTGGGGGTACCTAAGAACTTAAGAATGACAGTCAAGCAACAATAGGTGTTACACTTTTCTAGTGGTCTATCTGACTCCATTTTAAGTCACAGGTCTGAAACTGCACTATATGGACAGCACCTTCCACATGTCACAGAACCAAGGATCTCAGATTCCAAAATGGTCTTGAGAAAACATGGCAAGAAACAACATTTCAAAGGTCCCATATTGATTCTTATTGATCAAGAAACTTGTATCAGTGAACTAGAGATGGGCACGAAATGATTTTTTTGTTCTGTTATTCGTTATTCGTTTCCTTAGTTAACGAAACGAATAATGAACCCCAGAGTAATTTAAGAACAAAACAAAACGAACCGGAACAAATTGGTTCAGTTAGGTTCGTTTCAGTCTTCCCTTTTGGCGATGACAGCCTGGCTGTCTAGAGCAGGGGTCTTCAAAGTTTTCAACCAGCGGGCTGGTCCACCACCACCCAGACACCACTGGGGACCGGATCACAGTCCAAAAGCAGCTGCGGAGGCTGGCTTGCTCACAAAACAGGGGGTAGGTGGGGGTTGCAATTGGTCCCAGGGGCCAGGTTCAGGACCTTGGGGGGCCGCATCCGGCCCTGGGGCCTTAGGTTGAGGACCCCTGGTCTAGAGAGAGCCCTGTTCTCACCTCTGCAAGCAGAGGCAGGACCAGGGCTCTCTCTAAAGGGATCTTCCCCATGGGCGGATGACAGCCCACCCAGCTGTCACCTGCCTGTGGTGGAGGGCAGTCAAGAGAGGACTGTGGTTTCGGCTCCACAAATGGAGCTGAGCCCGCGGCCCTCTCTGAAGCGATCTCCACCGCAGGGAGGTGACAGCCAGCTTGTCTGTCACCTCCCGCAGCGGAGGGCAGTCCAGAGAGGGCCGCGGTCTCGCCTCTGCATGCGGAGGCGGGATCGTTGCCCCCTCTCCAGGGATCTCTGCTGCAGATGCATGACAGCCAGCCCTTTGGCTCACTTGATGTTCCCTAATGGATTCAATCAGGGGGCGGTGTTGCCCCTAATTGATAACAGATCCCGATGAAAGACTAACGGGACGGTTTTTTCCAGAGATCTGAAATCTTTCCAGCCCCCACTTGCAAGACTGCCAGTTTTCTTACCACAATGTAAGAGAGCTGAAATGCAAAGAGTCTTCACACAAGACTCTTTGCTTTGATGGAATTGTGAAGATACCAAGAAAGAGCCGGCATCCCCCCAAGGACCTGGAATGAGGCACAGGGACTCTCAACACCAAAGGGCAAGACTGCAATCACTAGGTAATATCACTTTAATTCAATTTGGTTCCAATTGGCAAACCTATAGCCTTTTCACACGACCCCTAAGATCCACTGGTCCCTTAAATTCAGACCAGAGATCTTGGGGGTTCGTTTCTGTTCCTGCGTCCCCACCCCTCAGCACTTCCTGCTACTGTCGGCGTGAGGGGAGGGAGGGGAAAAAAGGACAAAAGAAGCCTTTACTAACCTGCCAGTGCTGGTCCAAGTTGCCACGAGCCCCGATACTTCCTGGTTCCTTCTCAAGGGGCTCTCAAAGGGGCGGGAGGCAAAAAAACAACAGACAGGCGAGGAGAGCCTGGCACTCTTATCCGCAACAAATATTTTTCACCTCCAGAGAGAAGGTACAAGAAAAGTGCGCTGGGTCGTGCTAAAGTGGGCAGGGTCACACTTAATTGTCTGCAAACTCCGGAGCTGGTGGGGAAACATTTCTAAGCTGGGAGCCATTTGCAGCGCAGCTTAGGGGTCGTGTATAAACGCCCCTAATGGATTTACTAAATTTTACCCCAATCCAAGAATGAAGCATGTGGGTCCCCTGCATCAATCTTTTTTCTCCCCCCCCCCCAATATCTGGCCAACAGGGATTTGTATGTCTCACAGAGCCATATGAAGATGGGTGAGGGAGGGGTGGTGGTGTATGACCCATGTTCCTTTGTTTGAAGAACTGGGGAGAGAAAACCCAACCACTCTTTGGCTGCATGTGGGAACTCTTTCCCCTACCTTCCTGACAGAGTGGTCAGCTTTGTGGGAAGAGCTGGCCTTGGCTCTGGTGACAATTGGTGCACCTCTGCAGGTAAAGGACCCCAGCACCACGGAGAACCCAGTGAATGGTCCGGGAGGATGAGGGGAGGGTGATTGGCCACAGCTGGGCAGGGGTTTGCTCATTCTAATGAAGTGGATTAATCTTGGCCTCAAAGTCACTTGATGCCTAGAGATAAGAGGAGAAGCCAAGAGAAGCAAAACCTGGCTGCCTCAGTATGGTTACTAGAAATGGAATACAGCATTTGCATTCATTATGATAGGATCATTGAGCATGCTGATTCCTACTCTTCCATGTTCATGAATGTCTGCCATTGTCTAAAGCAGAAATACATTACACCATTACAGCAGGAATAAATCATTTTACTTACTAAGATGAGATGGCTTAGCCTTTGCTAAGTGATTCTGTGGACAGATGGAGTGTTAAGGGCAAATTGTGTTGTGTCCAGACATTTCATTTTCCCCTCTCCAGAGTGACAGAAATTTAAAATGGACACAAAAAGATAGTGAATATAAAACTCATCAGAACAGCAACACTCCGTGGGCGGTTTACAAGAAAATATACAAGGAACACTTTGTTATCCTGTGAGAACTCATTTTACCGATCTTGAAAGGAATGAAGGCTGAGCCAACTGTGAGCTGGCCCTGAACCTACTAGAATTGAAGTCAGGCCAGGAGCAAAGATTGACTGCGGTACTAATAAAGATCTGCTTGAAGTCCTTGCTTGTGTACACTGAACATAATGAAGTCTGACCTCTAAACCAGGAGTCGGGAACATTTGGTCCTCCAGATGTTTTGGAGCACAAGTCTAACCATCCTATATCATTGGCGATACAGGCTCAGAATTCTGGGAGCTGCTGTCCAACACATCTGGAGGGCTGAAGGTTCCCAACCCCTGCTCTACAATAATGGTAAGTTAAAGGTAAAGGTCCCCCCCATGTGTGCTAGTCGTGTCCGACTCTAGGTGCGGTGCTCATCTCTGTATTCAAGCCGAAGAGCCGAAGAGCCACGTGGCCATGATGGCTGCAAGGAAACACTGTTTTAATGGTAGGAGGGTATTAATTTAAGGGGTGGTGGTAAAAGCTTCACATCCCACATTCTTCAGTCAGACACTCACCTCAGCTTATAGGGGATTCTGATGCATAAAACTAGTAAATTAATTCTAACCATGACCTGATTTAGATGGAAACTGATTTAAAAGGTTTCTGTTTACCAGCTGGCCCTTTGCTGGACCCTGCTCATAACCAAAGGGTAGACAAATCAGGACTCATAATAAAGCTGGCTTCTAGAATAAAAGAGGAAAACAGTAGACATAATTTATAGGGACACCATTGAGACTGTTAGGCTCTCTGCCCTGGCAAAAAGGTGTAAAAGAGAGTGACTAAAATAATTATTGGGCTAGGGGACCTCCCTTATGAGTAAAGGCAAAAACATTTGGGGCTCTTTAGTCTGGAAAAAAAGGTGCCTGAGGGGGGATATAATTGAGACGTACAAAATAATGCAGGGCACGAGTAAAGTGGATAGAGGGAAGCTCTTTTCCCTCTCACAAAATACCAGAACTAGGGGACATACACTCAAACTGAGGGTGGGGTGAGTGAGAACTGGCCTGGATGCCTTCAAAAGGGGATTGGACAGATTCCTGGAGGAAAAGTCCATCACAGGTTACAAACCATGAGGGAGATGTGTAATCTTCAGGCTTAAAACTGGGGTACTTCAAGGGCCAGATGCAGGGGAGTGGTATCAGGAGACAGATATCTAGTCTTGTGCACTCCCAGACACATTTGGTGGGGGCACTGTGAGATACAGGAAGCTGATTTTCCCTCAGCAAGTTTTGTTATTCTATGTTTTTTAAGATTTTCTCTTGGATTAGGTTTTCCACCATCTTCCCTGGGACAGATGTAAAGCTAACCAGACTGTAGTTTCCTGGGTCCCCCCTCCTTCCTTTTAAAAAATTGGTGTGACATCCACTATCCTCCACTCCTCCGGCACTGTGGCTGTTTTGTGAGTTGGGAAAGTGACCCTCTCATTTGGGAAAGTGACTCTCCCCGCTCAAAATGAGGTGCACAGCTTGGATGTTGGATCTGGCACCATCTATGGAATCCCAGGTAGCATCGGTGGTCTGTTCTGCCCATTACCATCTGTGGCAGATTGCTCAACTGCGCCCCTATCTGGATACAGGGGTTCTCACCACACTGGTCCATGCATTGGTAGTCTTGAGGCTGGACTACTGCAATGATGTCTTTGTGGGGCTGCCCTTGAGGCTGATGCGGAGACTCCAGCAGATCCAGAACACAGCAGCCACATTGTTGACAGACACTAGGAAATATGACATATATCACCAGTGCTGGCCGCCCTGCACTGACTTCCAGTTTGGTTCTGCATTGATTTCAAGGTTTTATCTATGACATACAAAGCCCTAAACGGTTTAGGACCTCGCTACTTGTCAGAGCGTCTTCTCTCCTTTAAAAGTGATCACAATTCCCAATCCTCCCAGGTTAGGGGTTTGAGGTGATTAATACCACGAGAGGCCCCAAAGGAAAAAACTAGAAATGGGGCCTTTCCTGCCATTGACCGTCACCTGTGGAATAACCTTTCTCCAGACATCTGCCTGGCCCCATCTTTGGCTGCCTTTAAAAAACCTATTAAAACTTGGCTATTTAAGCAGACATTCCCTCAAATATAATGTAACTTCAGTGTTCATCCATTAAAACATGATTTTAACTTATTTGCCTGCCAACAGCACTATTTTATGTCAGTTTATGTTAATTTTACTTTTACTTTTATTATATTATTGTATGTTATTTTTATTTTATTGTATGAATAATTTAGCTTATTTGCAGTGTACTGTATTCATTAATTGTTGTAAATCGTCTAGAGTGACCTCGCTGCCAGGTGGGTGGTATAGAAATCCAATAAACAACAACAACAACAACTACTACTACTACTACTACTACTACTACTACTACTACTAATAATAATAATAATAATAATAATAATAATAATAATAATAATAATAATAATAATAATAATAATAATAATAATAATAATGAGGAGGAGGAGGAGGAGGAGGAAAACAGTACAGCTTTGGCTAGGCTATTCTGGTTGAATACATCTATGCAGAGTAGACCAACATAGAACAAAAACAGCTAGAAAACAAAGAGTGAAGACAAACTGAATACCTGTGGAAACACACGGGAAGTAGGGGAGACACTACTTTCAAAAATATGTATATTTTAATATTTTCATTATCACCAAAGTCCAGCTTCACAATTAAAACACAGACATCATTCTTGAGAAAGTTTGATTTAGAAAGCATGCTGCAAAAGTTAATTTCTAATTTATAGGCACAAGGTCTTCAGATATTTGATATTCTCTCCCTCCTCAGCCTTCTTAAAGGCCACCTATTAAAGGGAGAAAATAAGCTCATTTCAGAAGTACTTTAGTTCCACACAACCATGGTTCCAGAAGCCAAATATTCCATGTGCAACTACAATTTTGCAAGATGAAAAAGTATCTAAGTCACTTTGGTCATCTATAGAGGTAGAAAAGCTGGTTCTGCTAGGTGAAAAAAATTATTTAACAAAACATGTTCACGAATAAGGCTTCACTTATTTTGCAAAGATATCAGCAAGACAGTTATAACAGACACCCATAATTTTGAATTCTCTTATAACTTAAAACAATCAATAATGTGAATACCACCAGTTTATGAATTCAAGAGACAAACCCCAAGTGATTTTCCTATTAGCATTTGAGAGTTGGGTGGTAATTTTATCTCACAATACTGTGGTATCTCAGCACAGAAATAGAACAGAATTGACTGGGAAGTTCAACATCAGTTTTCAGTCTACAGCAGGAAAAGCAAAAAAGTCATACAAATGGTGATTCTCTCATATGGCATTAGGGCCAAATAAGACATGACAGCAGTCCCTTGCATTTATACTAGGGCAGATAATGTCTGTGGAGTCAGTGGCACATTTCTAGTTGGCCTACCTGAAGACTTTTTCCCTATTATAGAGAACTGCAGTAGTATTTCATCATTTCTCACCAAAAACACTGAGGTTCAATTATAAATGAATCAAAAGGCATGAAAGATGACATTTGATTCCTTAAGAAATAATTTATTATACAATAATTTTAAAGGAGCTCTGAAAATCATGAACCCTTGCTTTCCTGTGGTAGAAGTAGGAACAGCAGTCTGTTTATTATTTTTTCCTCATCAAATAAACAATTAAGGCACTCTAAATATTAATTAAGACTTACGCTTCTTCAAATCAATACCTGAGGTCTAAGGAACAGGTGCAAAACCCTGGTGATTGGGTTTGCTAAGAAATATGTGCAAAAAGGACTTGCAGTAAGCCTTATAGAGGTAAGCAGTCCATTTCATTTGTTTTGGCAGCAAATATAACATTTATTATAAAGGAAAAAAACCTAGGACACCAAAAAGGGCTTGGGAACCACATGCAACTCATAGGTAACTCTTCACCCACCTCTGACTTAAACAGAAATCACTTAAGATAACAGAAATCACTGCATGAATGATGGGAGAACATGGATTGAATCCAAGGTGCTACACATAAATCTGTGGATCAAAAATATATGATACAGTTGAACATTTCAGGATATTGAGATTTGCTCTTAGTCTTAGTTTTTCCCTTTTCACTTCCTCTGAATTTTTATTTTACCTCTGATTTGGGGATATGCAACCATGATGGATTTTTTTTTCCTTTGAAAGGTAGAGAGTTAATTTTTAAAAAAAAAAAGGTCCAAGTCTTAAAACACAATTATACAGAGTCAGCAGATTTGCACAGAGTAAGTACTTTGTGCAAAGAATTAGATTTTCTTGGCACCAGTTCCTTATTTTAAAAACTTCCCCCTACAAAAACTACAAAGGGAAAACAGTTTGTCAGGTTTTAAAGAAATATGCAGATTTGCTAATGTGTGGTGTTATCTCAGTTTTAGCAGCGTCCATGTTTTCATGTCACAAAAGGTAGATATTATACGGCATCCTGAAGTCCTCATTACCTATAAAGGTGAGAAAAGAAAAAAATTAAATTGGTATTCAGATACTATAAGAAACATGACTAAAATGACATTCCAAACACTTTTTTGGTGCTAGGAAAACCTCTAACCACCCCCCACCAGCAACACTATGGGGCTGATCTAACTAAAGAACTACTTTAATTCCCATTGTTTCAATGACTTAGAAGGCCATTTTGCCTCTATTCATACCCTCAAGTCACTCTAAAGATATTTATTTATTTATTTATTTATTTATTTATTTATTTATTTATTTAGAATATTTTTATCCCAACTTTCTCCTTGGAAAAGGACCCAAGGTGGCTTACAGTAATGAGGGACAATATACAGCCCTGAACATTTAAGACATACAAATTAAAAACTGGTAACATTAAAGCTACAAAGAGCACACCAAAAGAAAAAAAATCCATTATGAGGGGTGGAAAGTAAACATGGAAACACTGGTGTTCTTATGAAATCAAGCCAGTGCAATCATGTATGGTAATCCATATAAAAGGCACATAGTAGGAAAGCTTTGCCTGCTTCCGGAAAGACAGCAGAGATGGAGCAGTCCTGGCCTCCAGGTGGAGGGTGTTCCAAAGTCTAGAGAGCAGCAACAGAGAAGGCCCTTTCATGTGTTTTTTTGAGGCGCACCTGTGAAGGTGGTGGGATGGAGAGAAAGGCCTCTCCTGATGAACCTAGCACTGAGCTGGTTCATACTCTGAGATTCAATCTTTGAAGCAGCTTTGACCCAGGCTATTTTGTGCTTTGTAGGTTAAGGTCAGCACCTTGAATTGTGCCTGATAGCTGATTGGCAACCAGCAGAGCTGCTTTAGTAGGGGATAACTTTAGCAGTTTAGTAGCAGATAACCAGCACTCCCTGTCTCATTTGGGAGAGGGTGGGTCTTGGAGAGGAGTATGTGTGACAGCCCTACCCCTCGGACATCTGAGGCTTATGAACCAGAAGTTCTCCACCTGTCCACTGCCTCTGCAATCAAACCTATTGATTCTAACCCAATTATTATTGGTTATGATATAAAACTGGAAAGTCTCTGATATCTCCTTTTTTCTTTTCCAGTGAATTACTAGAGGGATATAGATATCAGTATCAATAGCAAATAACACAAAATTAAATAGCTGTTTTAAACAGAATGAAATATAGCTAAAGTAGTACAAATGTTGTCTTTTCCTTCCTCCCTGCACTCCTCCCTGTATTAAAGGATCAACTGCTAAGTTCACTGAGTAGAAACTTACCCCTTTTTAACTCTATAAAATTCACTGATCACACTATAATACTAAATAATAATGGATACAGTAGTTTATTGGAAACCTAACAGTGCAAGTCTTCATAATACATAATTTTCTTTAGCTAAGTTAGCAGCACAATCCTTTACACGTGTACTCAGCGGTTTATCCTAGTGATATGCAGGAATGCAGAGGAGAGGAGGCAGCATAAATCACTTCAAGTGTCCTTCTGGTGAGAATAATGTTCAAAGCATTCAAGCTTTTCCTCTCAGAAGACTGCCATGGCACCAGGACCTCAGCAGTATGAAAACAAGAATCCCAGAGGCAATATTTTGGGAATACTTACTAAGGTACTGCATTAAAATACTCTTCTGGGGTCACAGTCTTGATTCCACCAAAGTAGTCCAGGACCCAAACACTGGTGATGTTGAGTTTTGCAAAGAACCAGTTATGATCTGGTGGCCAAGTAGCCATTTCTGGATGTCTACTGAAGAGTGCTGTCTTTGCAAAGTCGGCTTCTGTACCATTTGGGACCTAATAAACAAATGGTGAGGTTTAACATGCAAATTAGCTAACCACAGTATTTTATGTCTGCCTGCAAGCTCTCTTCAGATGTGAGAAAACAAGCTGATCACAATGCACACAGGAGATGAAGAGGCCAACTGAACTGTTACCTCCCCCTCTTTCAATCCTGCTATATTATTAACAATTTTGATTGCCGGTAACTCATTTTGTATCAAATAGAATATGATATAGGAATAGGAAGTTGTTATTTAAATAACTGAAAGCTCTATTGCCCTTATGGAACTATCTCAGCAGTTCTTTGAGCTCTTGTAATCATTCTAATATATTATAAGAAAAAGGGGTACTAACCAATTTGTTCTTATCTATGATAGTGATGTAACATAAGCTGCAATCGCATGCACATATACCTGAATCACATGCTTCTGAATAAACATGCCCAGTGGGACACAGTTCTGAATAAGCATGTCATTATAGTACTACATGGTCACTAACTGTCACTACCCACTTTACATTTGTTAAAATTTTATATCAACTATTCAAATTTAAATATCCTGATTGAATGATGCAGTATCTTGATTTTTAAGTTACCTACTGAATTCAAATACCCTAAAACGAATCATCAAAACAAGGGTCTAAATTCAATTGCTCGTTTCAGCTAGAGTGGACTACTGACCTAATGGGATTTACAAACATATGCAAAACCGTTCTACTTGAAAGTGAATACACTCACATTCAGTACTTGATTCAATGAATCTACTCTAGTTGGCACTAAGCAACTGGATTTAAGCCAGGAAAATTCCTAGAATCTTAAAAGCCAGCAAATATAGTATAAACCCATCAAGTCAGGTGTTCCACTGGACAGGCAAATAACACTTTCCAAGGAATTCAGCACCACCAAAAAGACCTAGCACATCAAGGAGTCACTTCCAGCTTAACTAAATGCATCATCACCATGGATAGAAAAAGGTGTGCCATTTGGAACAACTAATGACTAACCCAGAGAAATAAGGACTAATCCAGAAAAGTGAGTACATTTTGGGGGTAAGAAATTCATGGTACAATTCATCTGCAGCTCTTTCTTTATCAGGGTCAAGAAAAGCGAGCAAGCAAACAAAATACCCTAACTCTGTGCTGGTCATCAGTACCAGGTTTCTAAACTCCTCTTGATCTCCTACCTGCTAAATATGTAATGTTAAGGGGGAAATTACCACCCATCCCGTGTGGGTAAATGTGTCGTATTCTTGTGAAACTAGAACATTTCACAATTTACATATTAAATATTGTGGTTTACCTTCTCAACAACTCCAGAGAAGATCACGTGGGCACACAGAGGACTTTGGGGATCATACCCTTTCTTCTTGCAATATGAGGTTTGTGCCAGGGACATAGTTAAGGAAGCATTTGCATTCATCTGAAATACAATGGGCAAAATGAATGTCACAAATATTCCAGGCTAATTGAGCAGGATGGCATATGAAAACATGTTGTCATTGATCCTACTACCAGTGTTACATTAGAATCAGCTGTAATTGGGTGAGTCATCTCCCCTGTAAATTCCATTGATTAAAAGAGGCCTATTTTGTTTGTGACTTACTATGCTAAAATAAACCACAGCTAGAATAGACCCTTTTGAATCAATAGAAAATACGGCAGAGTTCACTCAACCTATCACAGCTGATCCAGCGGGTCTGCTCTAATGTAACTTACTACTCTAAGCAATAGGATTTCAGGCAGTATATTTATCAGGAGTAGAAAGTGTGTTAAAATTCATTTTCTTTGCAATTCAAAAGCATTTCTCATATAATCTGGTTGTAAGACTCATACAATGTTAGAATTGGCCTTTTCTCCCCTTTATAAGGCCTCAAATATATGTTGTGACCTCTTGGGAAATTCCTTCAGATTTGTATTTTCAGTGGGAGGAAGGGGAATGAAATTTCAGAAACACATGGCTGAAGTATGAAATAAACAGTCAGCATTTCCTATCTGTAAAATGCCAACCCAAGGCACTAAAAGTAGAAAACAAGCCATATCACTATGTTAAAACTGCTGTCTCATGGTTACTTAGTGTCACATGCAAGCAGATGTCTCCATATGATGGCAGAACATACAGCGGTGTTCCATAATGCACGAGATAAGACACCATTGCACTTTTTGCAATTGCTGTTCTCCTTGATAGGGGGAAATAAAGTACTGAATAAACACAGTGAAGTGGTTAGTGGAACCACATTAGAATTTGAGATACAGCATGAAGTTGAAAGTTTTCTTTAGGTTATTACAGGTTGTGAAAAATGCCAACAGTACAGAAAAAATCCCTTCTAAGACATTAGAATTTACATACATTCAAGTGCTGAATCACTGACGTATTGGGAAAGAATGAAAATGACCAACAAAACAATAAGTCCTATAATAAGGCAGTGCTCCCCAACCTTTTTATCCCTGCGGACCGGTAAATTTTTGATAATTTTTCCGTGGCCCGGGGGTGGGGGTGGGGAGATAAAGGAATGCGAATGGGGGGTTGGGCGGGGAGAGAGAGAGAGAGAGAGAGAGAGACGCACACACGCACGACCGCACCACCCCACCCCCTCCCTCTCACCTTTGCAAACCGGCCAGTTGGGACTCTTCCTTTCCGGGGAGGCCCGGCTTTGCTCGGGGACCGCCGCCACTGACGGGGCCGGATCCTTCCTGCGGAGGAGGAGGAGGAGGAGCAGGCGCTGCCTTCGGGTGCCGGCGGAGACACCGGGGAAGCGCGGGGCAGCGGCGGCGGCAGCGAAGAGCCCGGGGGAGGCGGCGGGTGGGGGGCCGAGGCGGGCTGCCGCGCGCCCCTCCGCCTCCTCCTTCTCGTGTGGGGCTGCCCCGCGGCTGCGAGGACCCGGTGGGCGGCTTTCTTTCTTTCTTTCTTTCTTTCTTTCTTTCTTTCTCCCTCCCTCCTTCCTTCCTTTCTTTTTCTTTCTCTCTCTCTCCCTTCCTCTTTCTCCCCCTTTCTTTCTTTCTTTCTTCCTCCTTCCTCCTTCCCTCCCTTTCTTTCTTTCTTTCTTTCTTTCTTTCTTTTTTTTTCTTTCTTTCTTTCTTTCTTTCTTTCTTTCTCCCTCCCTCACTCCCTTCTTTCTTTCTTTCCCTTTTCTTTCCCCCTCCCTTCTTTCTTTCTTTCTTCCCCCCCCCTCCCCCCCCCCCTCCCCTCCCTCCCTCCCTTCTTTCTTTCTTTCTTTCTTTCTTTCTTTCTTTCTTTCTTTCTTTCTTTCTTTCTTTCTTTCTTTCTTTCTTTCTTGCAGGGTGGGGCGATTGCATGGGGGTCGCGGCGGCGGCGGGATGGGGCGATTGGGGGATTGCGGCGGTGGTGGCGGCGGGGGGTCGCGGCAGCGGCGGGGGCAATTATGGGGGTCGTGGCGGCGGCTTCCTGGACGGCCCGGCGAGGCTGGTGATGGGGGCGTCAGCGGGGCAGCAAGGCGGCAGCTCCCGGGACAGGGGCGATTGGGGGAATTGCAGCGGTGGCGGGATGGTGGCGGGGCGGGGCCGATTGCGGGGGGGATGGCGGCGGCAGGGGGCGATTGCGGGGGGGAAGGGAAAATATCCGGGCCGGCCCGCAACGCCCCCCGCCCGCCCCCAACACAGGCGCGGTCCGGCGGCGACGGCAGCGGGGGGCTCCGCCCTGGAGCGTGGCCGCAGGGAGGGGCCAAAGGGCGCGCACCCCGGGGGAGGAGGAGGAGGAGCACCCACCTGCTCTTCCGACCGAGGGGGCCCCCTCCTCCCCGCCAGCCCCCCGCGCGCCCAGCCCCCAGGGCAGGGGGGTTGGGGCCGGGAGGAGGCGAGGAGGGGCAAGCGGGCCAAACGGGGTTCCTGCTGCTGCTGGTGGTGGTGGTGGTGGAGGGCGAGGAGGAGGAGGGTGGAGGAGGAGGAGGTGGATGCGCCGCCGCCACCGGCGGGCAGAGGAGGGAGGCAAAGGCAAATGCGGCGGCGGCGGCTCCTCCTGCGCTCCTCCAGCCTTCCTCCTCCACCGGCCGCCCACGGGAGAGAAGAGGAGGAGGAGGAGGGCGGCGGAGGAAAAGGAGAGGAGCCTCCCCGGCCTCCCCAGGCGGCCCGCTGCCGACCGGTCCACGGACCAGCACCGGTCCGTGGCCCGGGGGTTGGGGACCACCGCTATAAGGAAATGAAAAAGGCATTGAATATGCTTAGCTTAGGGAAGAAACAATTAAGAAGTAACATGATTACAGTGTTTGAACAGTTGACGGGTTGTCATGTAGATGACAGGCAAATTTGTTTTCTGATCCTCCAGAGTACACAGCACACAAACCAAGGTGCTCAAATTACAAGCAAGAAGATTTTACCAGATGTTGTTTAACAATATTACTGACTACCTTGGAAAGCAATACAGTAGGACTGCAGTACCCATGGGATCAGTACAGTACCCCCAGTTTAACTTATCCATTGCCTGAAAATATTAAATACCCCCCCCCAGAAATACTGTTTCCAAGATTTATTACTAGAATTGCCCACTAGAGCGAGCAGGAGACTACACTATACAGTACACTATGTTTCTACAGTAGTCCTTTACGATTTCACAGTTCATATACTGCAGTCCCAGTATATCGTGGGACTGCAGTATATGAAAGGCAAGGTCCCCTGAGGTAAGCTGCACAGGCCTGTTTGAGGCACTTACCTCAAGCCTGGCGCTACCCTGAATGGGCCTCTGACAGGCCTCTTGGGCCTGTGAGAGGCCCCAGAAGTGGTTTCTGGTGATCTGGAAGTCACTTCTGTTTTTTTGGAAGGGAACTCCAGTTTGCCGGAAACCACTTCTGGGGCCTATGACAGGACCGGGAAGCCTGTTGGAGGGCTGTTCAGGGCAGTGCCATGAAAAGGTAAGTCTAGGAGGCCCAGAACAGCCCTCACCCAAGTCCTGACCCAACCCAACATCCGCATATTGTGGATTTTCCATTATCATGGGTCGGGTCAGGATCCTAACCCCCACAATAACTGGGGGCCTACTGTATACTTTTTAGCATAGTGGTAGTGGGGTTGGAACCTTGGAGGATACCAAGGTCCTACTGCCGTTTGATTAAGACTAACTACTATTTTCAAAAAAGTGAGCAATGAAGTTTAAAAACTCACTAGATCCCAGAAACTGTTGTCCATGGTCTAGAAGACGACAACAAAATAAGGATCAGAAACAAATATTTTTATCTTCATTTCAGCTTAATTTTAGTTTTTTTTTGTTGATTTTATTTATTTATTTATTTATTTATTTATTATGGAGCTTATATACCGCCCGTCTTCCTGGAGGGGAACTCTGGGTGGTTTACAACAAATTAAGAAGGCAGCAAATTACAATATCAGCCAGTAGATTAAATTAATAAAATAAGCAGACAAAACAAACAAACAGCAATACCAGGAGATGCAGATGGCGGGGGGGGGGAGTCACCCAAACGCCTCCCAGAAGAGAAAGGTTTTCAATGCCTTCCAGAAGGCAGGCAGGGACTCTGCTAGGCGCACTTCTGCTGGGAGATGATTCCTCAACGTCGGGCCAGCCACAGAGAAGGCTTGGGTACGGGTGGAAGTTCTCCGAGCCTCTCTGGGCGTGGCCACGTGCAGCATGTGCGCCCGCGACAACCTAGTCGGACGGGCCGAAGTTGACCGCTGGTCGATCCGCTCTGTCAGGTAGCCAGGTCCTAGACCATGGAGGGTTTTATAAACCAAAACCAGGACCTTGAATCTAATTCGGGCTGCAACGGGTAGCCAATGCAGGCAGGCCAGAACTGGGGTGATGTGCTCAAATCGGCGCACATCCGCCACCAGTCTGGCCGCCGCATTTTGGACCCGCTGCAGTCGCCGAATGAGAGTCAAGGGCAACCCCATGTAGAGCGTGTTGCAATAGTCCAGTCTCGAGATCACCAGCGCCTGGACCACTGTTCTGAGTGAGTCCCCATCCAGGTACGGGAGAATCTGGGCGATTCGGCGAAGGTGGAAAAAGGCAGCCCTGGACACAGCGGACACCTGGGCCTCCGTGGTGAGCGCCGGGTCCAGGACTACTCCCAGATTCCGGACAGAGTCCGATGGTCTGAGGGAAACGCCCTCCAAGGTGGGAAATGGGCCACCGTAGCTGGATGGGGAAGCCCCAAAGAACATGACCTCAGTCTTATCGGGGTTGAATTTGAGCCTGTTAGCCCTGGTCCACTCCATGACTGCGCCCAGGCACCGATCGAGGGTCCGGACAGCCTCATCTGCAGCGGTAGAAAAGGAGACATAGAGCTGCGTGTCATCAGCGTAATTTATTATTCACCTTGTATTTTGGTTTTTAAAATGTATTCCTTTGTTATTTGTCATGTTATTACATGTTGTAAACCGCCCAGAGTAGCCCTAGGTCAGGAGGGCTGAAGTTTGGACATGCCTGGTATGCAGGCTTTCTCCTTCGGGATAGTTCTGAACTAGTCACTGCCCTGGTGGCTGACTTTCTAACAGCTGTATTAAAAAAAGAGCAACCCTCTGTGAACTTTAGTTAGACCATTGATGAGATTTCTTTTACAATGTTCTGTGTAATCATTTAGTCCTCATTTGTGTACTTCTTTTATTTTAATGCCATTAAAGGTTTATGTGATGATGATGATGATGATGATGATGATGATGATGATGATGATGATGATGAAGAAGAAGAAGAAGAAGAAGAAGAAGAAGAATTCAAATCACAATGAACAAATCAATTTGATTTAAATCAAAACGACCTTGTCTTAATGTCTGCTGGACCAATAACAAAAGGCCACAAAAGGAGACAAAAAGGTAGGCAAAATTCTGAGACCTGCCCAGATCTCTCCTTAAGTAGGTATGCCCAACACTTGGCATCAGTGTCAAGTTGGTCTCTACCTTGCTTTTTGTAGCCAGCTGTTGAATAAAGACATCTGGCAATCACAAAGGCTTACAGACATTTTTATATCCTTCAGTATTTCTGTTAGGCGTGCCTATTTGCTCCTCGTTGAGCAAAAATATTAGCTGATCTCCCAAGAAGTATGAAGGCTCTCACAGGATGAATAAACATCTATTAACATGAAGGATAAAGGCATTAACTTCCTGCATTCTTTAGAAGGGCGGGGAATTGGCAACTCAAGGAAGCTCAGAATAAGAGATTAGAAGTGTCTGTGTCCATAATAACTCCTACCAAAATTATGCCACATTGCAGCACAATTATCTTCCCAGGTAGCTCATGGAATACATGTGATTAAAGGTACACATGACAATATAAGAGCAGCACCCTTTAGTCCAATGAACTCAAACCACAATGGAATTAATTGTAAACATCTGAAGATATGTAGGCACAACACATACTGTAAACCTGATTGAGGTATATGATGTAGGCCTGTCCAGTGATTGTCCTTTTTTGAGGGTCTATTACAGGACATTAATTTCATATTAGAAAAACATGTTATATTTGTAGGTGTGCGTAGTTTAAAGCTACATTCCTGAAGTCTGTAATTTGACTGCCAGTCAGTGTGGTTGAATATTGGGAGCTAATGCCAATACCAAAATACTTGTACTTCAAGACTGGAAAGAGAAGAATACCACCATTCAATGATCATAAAATATTTGCTACATTAGCTATAGATGGACATCTATTCTACATCAACTTGAACCAAAAACTTTTTTTGGTATATACCGTTAGTTTACATGCCCAGATCATGATGGTATTTTTCCTTTATATTTTTGTCTTCCTTTCCTCATTTTCCACCCTCTTTTGTCTCTTTTAGTGTGATATAAAGGGAAAACTGGTTTATTAGGTGTATGGGGTATTATTCATTTTAAAAATCATTGCAATCAAGAAATGTCTCCCACTCGCATCCCTGATTCCCAATTCTTATTTAATAAACTTCTACACCTGTACTCTTGTAAACCGCCCAGAGTAGCTTTTTTGCTAGATGGTTTTGGTATATAAATCAAATAAATAAATAAAAATAAATAAATAAATACAGTAATGGTATATTGAATACAAATCAAATAATTATACAAAAATGGAATAAATATGATCATGCACATTTTTGAGGACCTACACTGATTTGACATTAAATTATAATACTGTAGTTTTAAATAGAAACAAAGGCACAAGAGATACAAAGCATGTGCACACCTTCATTTTACTTAAATTAGTTAGAAAATGTAAGAGAGCAAAGCAGTAGAGAAACTTGCACTGGGTAACCTAGTTTGGAGGAAGGGATTTTTATCTGAAACCTATTAAATAGTGGTACCTCATTGCATTCTACTTTAAAGTTGATCTCCTCTGTACCAATGATATAATTTGCAAATGTCTGTGAGTGATGTACCATCAAGTCAATTCCAACACACAGTGACTCCACTAGGGTTTCTAAGGCATGTGAGACATAAGGGGTGCATGTACCAGTGAGTTTCCACCACCAAATGTGGATTTGAACCAAGGTCTCTTGAGTCGTGGATCAAAAATCTACTACACTACACCGGCTCTTAGCAAAGGCTCATATGCAACATTACTGATGAGCAGAAACTCTATATATACATGAGAGATTCTGTCTGTGATAGGACATGAAAGAGGACTCTTTCCTGGTTACATTTGTTATCCCGAGATTGTAACATGTATATATATTGCTGGTCCTACTACTTGGTGAGTTCATTTGCAGCAGTTTGAACGGATGAAAGATTGGTGAAACATAGATTATGGCTAGTGTTTCGTTAACAATGAGGCAGTCATAGTAACTGAATGCAATTTTGTCTTCATTGCCAAAACTCATCCCCTTTAATGAACATCACTTTCTGGGTAGCAAATCATTATAATTCATGCTTGCTTGCCACTGGATCATGCCTGCTTGATCCTGCTTGCTTAATTGCTTGTCACTGGATTCTTAGTTTCCACCTCCTGGACCTCAATAGTAAAACTGGCAGATCGTGAGAGCATCACTCATGATTCCAAAAGCAATCAGGTTGGATTCAATTTATCTTAGTCTTACCTCAAAAGACATTTGCTGATAAATTAACAAAGTAGTGTTATGGGGATGGAAACTATTATGCTTGGATGGAACTGCACCACAGCCTTTTCAAAACAAGAGAAAACTGGGTTTTTAAAGATTGTATAAAGTACTAAGAATGCAAAAGCCCTTTTAATTCGAGTTTTGAGACAGACACAAAAGAGACATTAGGACAAGGTTTTCTGTAGGCTGCAGGTTCACTGAAACAGAGAAACATTAAGAACCATTTCCTCTATATATTCCTCATATTCTGATGTTTCACTGGGTTTTGATCCTCACTCTTAAAGGCTGTTATCTGGCAGGGAGGAATGCTCTCAGAAGCTGCTATCTATTCTACAAAACATTCAGATATGGCTACATGTTTTGTCTTGCAAGTTAAACAGCAGCTTCAGAAGGGTATTTCTGTTATTTTAATTTGGAAAACATAATAGGGGGAAGGGATAAATTATATCCACTGTTATCAATGTCCTGTTTGAGTATTCTTAAGCATCACTAAGGCCTAGCTCTCATCTCCAGCACAAGGTGAAGAGAAAAAGTTCTTTTTTCTTGTTCTGGTTTGTGCCATAGGTGCAAAATGTTTTTATTTATTTATTTATTTATTTATTTATTTGATTTATATACCACAACCATCTAGCAAAAAAGCTACTCTGGGTTGTCACTGTGTGTTTATTTTATTTTCCTTTTGTCAAGCTAAGGATATACTGTACACAAAACTAGCATAAAAGACAAAGTGAAACTCTGAAAGATGCAGATAACCCATTCAATGCTTCTTTTCTTAAGAGTACCTTTCTTAATGCTACCTAAAATCTAGTGTTCCCCGAGTAATGCACATTATACTAGAAGTAGTAGTAGTAAATTTATTTACTGGCAAAGACCAAAAATATACTAATAAGTAAAACACAAACATGGTGCACCTTATTCACATCCCTCCATTGTAACATCCAATCTGTGCTTAAACCTAAAGGTCCAAGTTCAAATCTTGCTCAATCACAAAACCACCTGAGGGATGCCTGGACAGCCTCTTATTGTACCCTTATTTATCTCTCAACATTCTTGAGGATAAGGAGGATGTGAAGCAACTTGAGACTACTACTGAACATGCCTTATTATATGTTGAAACGTTTTGATTTGTGCCTGCTTTTATTGTGTTTTAAAAGGTGCTTTACCCAGAAAAATGTTATCAGCAGTTGCAGTAGTCCTTGTATTGAGACCACTGGACCTCAAACCCACCGCATCTTGACCTGTTTTCAATGCCAGGGGTCAGGGGAACAATTGGGGGGGATCACGACTTTCCAGGGCGCATTCCTGAAGCATCACAGTGGCACAGCATGCATCTGAGAGCGTCGCTTGCCCTCCCGTCCCGAAGAGCCACCCTCTCTCACCTGCAAGTCATGCACCGAGATCTCGAGCGCCGTCAGGTACATGTAGGGCACCCCGCTGCCTCGGGAGCCCACCGGCCCGTCGCTGACCGAGAAGATGTTGGCGAAGGGCTGGCCCCGCATCGGCGGCTCCTGCGCCGAGAGGGTGGCCAGCGCGCCCCAGTCCGAGGAGTGCGCCACGAAGCGCGCCACCCGCGCCACCTCCTCGTGCGGGGGGATCTCGGCGCGCCCGGCGGCTCCCGCCACCAGCACGAGCACCAGCGGACACATCACGCGCCCCCAAAGGCCGCCTCGACGACTCTGCGCCACCGGGCCGGACAACACGGCTGGGGTGTTTGTGGGTGGAAAGGGCATCGACCTCACCCGGTGGGCCACGCCCCCCTCGCTCCTCCCCTCTCCCCAAGCCGCAGCCAATGAAAACCGTGCGAGCCGGAGAAGGGAAATAAACAGGGCGAAAACAGCCGGGAGGGGGCGGGCCCTCGCACATCTTATCCACTAGCGAGCGGGACTTCCTCCATATTCACCTATGAGAGGTAGCTATTGGCGGAAGAGAAACGGTGGTAGGAACACATGAAGGATGGGGAATCGTGGCCCTTTCTGCCAATGGTGCGGTACCTCGAAGTTCGCCGGGGAGATGTGCGGAAGGCTGGTGCCCCAGGGCGGTGCTGCCGACGCAAGTCGGAAGATCGCGAAGGGCGATTACAGAGGAGACCCATTCTTGCGTGACTGGATTTAGGGTTAAAAGGACCCTGTGTGTGTATAGGGACTCTTTCCGGTCGCTTGGCCCCAGCTGCGGTTAGGGGAAATTCGATGGTAAAGAGAAGGGACTGCGCTCAACACAGTGGTGGTGATTGCTTCTCCTTAAGCTCAACATTGAGTTTGGCTAAAAAACAATGTTATAACAATAGTCTTTGCAATGTTGGTCTTAGAAAACTAGATCGAAATGAAATGATTCTGCACGGTTCATTACACGTCTTCTTACAAGCGAATTCATTTTAGGGTTTATTACTGGCAAAATAAATATAAAATATTACTGCTAGGTGATAAAAAGTTGGTTTCAATTTACCGGAATTCTGCTTGAATTTCAAGTATTTCGCGCTCCTTACAAGGAAAACATCTTGGTTACCACATCTTGAGCACTGTTTTGCTTCCAACGGAATTTAATGCAGTGTCTTCTTTTTCTTAGCGTTTATCTTACTTGATGGTGGCGTCTGCTATTTTGGTTTTTGCCTTCCATTTTGCACGGTCCTGAGCATGTCGTCAGGGGTGTTCATCCCTGTTTTGCTCATGCCCTCGGTGGGCATCCGCTGACCTCCAGGTTGATACCCTTTTTTGGCCAGAGTTTCCTCATCGACACACAACACGTGTCCAAACCAACACAGCCAGGTTTCATGCATCTTGTTGGTGCGATCTGCTATGTCATATTTAGATCGAATTGCACACATGAGTGTTTAATTCAATAGTCTATATTTATTTATTTAATATTATATTTTGCCTTTGTTCTCATGAAGGAAGACAGGATGGCACAGAGTAACAGTGCAGTATGCCCAAAGTTACACAAGCTGATTCGCCTTCCTGGAAGCACAAAGGGGAATTGAACTCCCAACTATAACTTCCTCACAGAACTATCCAGGTAGCTCGCCTTGGCAATGTACTGGTTGAAGCTGGCTGCCATGAGCAACTCCCGCTTGCCAAAGAAATGCTATATAGAACAACTCCAGCACCCCTTGCGGGAGTCCAGGGCAAAGCTTGTCAGACCCATACTACACCTTTATGGGATCAATACTGAATTTATCCCCTCTTTTGCCTCCCCCAATATCAAAAAATTGGTCAAAGACAAGATTTATTTATACTCCAAATGGAAGGAATTGGCTGTGGCTTCACTATCGCCATTCTCTCTTTATTATCCTTTGTTTAAAACATCCTTCGGGCTGGAAAGCTATTTTCACAATTTAACCTCTGCTCCCCTGGGGAAAGCTTTCACGGCCCTGCGTTTTCAGACCATGCCTTCTGCTTTTTTAGAGGGGAGACGTGACAACATCCCTGTTTCAGACAGACCTTGCCCTTGTGGCTCAGGTGAAGTCGATGACGTGCCCCACTACTTGCTCAGGTGCCCCCTCCACGACCAACCCAGAGGCAAATTCCTTGGTGGGATTATTGGTTCACTGGCCGACCGGTTCCCTGGAGCCCAACTTAGTATGCTACTTGTTGGTTCAGACAGGTTTGTTACACAGCAAGTTGCAAAGTTTGCGCTGGCAGCTATGAAAATCCGGGTCAACCTCTAACTTTGGGAGGACTGTATTGCTCTGCAAGTGTCACACTTTTTTTTTAAAAAAAGTTTTAATTATATTTGTCGTAGATGTAACCTTATAAGTTTTTTTTTCTTTGTTGTAAATCAAGATTGCAGTGACCAATGGTTTTTAGCAATAAACTACTACCTACCCACCTACCAGGTAGCTCAAGTTGGCTGCCCAAGAAAAGAGATGCCAAGGAGTGACATATCAACAGCTTTGTTTTTAACTGTTGTACAGGGTGGTGTAGAGTTACTGTGTTCCTTGGCATCTCTTTTCTTGGGAATTTAGATTTATATTGAGTATTTCCAGTCTGTGAGCTGTTCTTTTGTTTTCTGTTTTTTAATATATATATTATTTTTGAACTCCAGCTCCCGGAATTCTTCAAGAATTTCCCAGGTACAATTTTGGAACCTCTAGTTCATAGACCAAAACCTTCAAGCACCTGTATTTCCCTCACCTGGAACAAGGCCTATCACAGAGGCTGCATTAGGGTTGTCGCAATATGTGCTGGTTGTATAACTACACACCTATAGAGGCTGATCTCTGAAGAACTATGACACTCAGGAAGCATTGCAGCAATGATAACTATTTTTTTATGAAAAAATTGCCATGGTTGATAATCTCATCAGCCTTACATGACATAACATACAGAAAATGATTTCAGCCAGTGATAAAAATATTAAAATGAATTAGTTTATTTAAAATGATCCCTTAAAAAAGGCAGGTGATTGATGATGTTTACAATTAGGAACTGAAAGGGGGTGGAAAGGTGAACAAACAACTCATTAGCTGATGTTGGAAATAACAAGCATTAAGAACACACCTAGTAGAAATACGTTGGAAATCATGCAGAGATATACTAGTAAATAGCTCCTAATCTATATTCTGCCTGGCCTTGTTTTGACCTTGTTTGCTCAAGTAGAAAATCTTGCCTTGTTAAGTTGCTTCCACTGAACAGTCACAAGAGGGTACTATTTCCTCATTTGGCTGGCAGTGCTTTAAAAAAGTCCAGTGACTGAAAAGAGTTCCTGGAATGATGACAGGTGGTGTGCCTGGCAGCATGTGCAGGGTTTTCCCATTTGAGAAATACTTGGAAGTGCTGTGGGCATAGTTTACCAGGCACATCTTGAACAGTGTTTAGTGGATTTCAAACAAGAGGCAGAATATTTTGTTTATAAAAATATTACTTATACTACTCCTAATCCAAGGAAGCAATGTTTTGAAATCAAGTATTGCAAACACATCCACATGCACCCACACACCTAATTTATCCAACATCACTATGAAACTAATGCAGATGTGCTATAGAGAAATACTGTTCAGGGAAGAGGCAAGAGAAATGGTGGCTGACCTGGTTGCTGGTAACGAGCCAGTTATGTGCCCTTTTCCCTGTTCTGATAGAATGGAACTTTAAAAGGACCTGAAATAAATTATGTACCACCACACCCGGTGTTTTTGAGGGGATTGGAGAGAGTGTATGTGATTTTCATTAGGCTGTGTGTTCTGAGATGTGGATTTCTATATCCATAGTTTGGACCGGAGTAATTTTATTTACTTCTGTATTTTCCTGCCTATTAGTTAATACCCATCTCAACCTCTCTTTCAAAACAGAGGAACAGAACAAGCATTTTGAAATGTATCAAATTATTTTTAACAGCCTCCATCTTCTTTTCTATTCAGCTTTCTTCATTTTCAAAACGGAAGCATGTTTCCACCATTTCACAAGAGAGGCGATGTTTCAAAGTCATTGCACAATATGCTGCAGTATTGGCTCATATCGTCGCTGCTCCCTCTTTTCGGCTATCAAAAACACATGAGAAGGAAAGCCTTTGGGCCCTGGGAGTCTTGCGCCTTGTGTTCATTCTCACTTTGAAAGAGGCCACCTCTCTCTAGATAACCTCTTCCCTCTTCCCAGAAAGCAGGTCTTTAATAGGAAGGGTCAACTTTCTCTCTCTGGACAGCCTTTTTTCCTTTGCGACTTGAGCCAGTCCAACAGTGAGTGCAGATAACATTATTTCACTCTGGCAGGCTCTGCCTTCTTTCATGATAACAGTGTTTTTGTCCTGGCTGGCTTAATTTTGCATTGCACAATGGAATCTACTGCCTCTGTCTGATATCTAACAGACCTCCATTCCCACCTCTCTTTCTCTGGGACTCTGCCAGCCTGCTCTGCAGATAACATAACCTGATTCTGATGCTGTCTGGTATAACTTGCTTTTTGAGTTCATGTGCTTGCATAATCCCTACAGAGTTGTTGACAAGGGTCAGTCTGTGAGGTGGGTCAGATTCCTACATATACATAAAGAAGCAGTAAAATCAATACCTACATCTGTAGTATTTGATGGAGGGGGCTGATCTCTAATATAGCAATGTCTGAAAGCTTAAGAATTCTAGTGCTTCTGAGGGCGTTTATACGCGACCCCTAAACTCCGGGGCAAATGGCTCCCAGTTCCGGAGATTAAAAATGTTTACCCACCAGCTCCGGAGTTAACAGGAAATTAAGTGCGACCCCGCCCACTTTAGCATGTCCCAGCACAGCTTTCAGGTACCTGCTTTTTGGATGTGAAAAATATTTGATCCGGTGTAAGGATAGTGAGTGTGGGGCTCTCCTGGCTTCTGCTTGTTGTTTTTCTGCCCCCCGCCCCTTTAAGAGATCTGAATGCTGCCGGGAACAGAACGGAGGTAAGCCGGCATTCTTTTCTTTCTTTTTTCTCCCTCCCTCACGCAGCCAGCAACCAGGAAGTGCAGAGGGGGTGGGGAGAGAGGAAGAGCGACAAACCCCTAAGATCTCTGGTCCGAATTTAAGTGGCCAGCGGATCTTAGGGGTCGTGTAAAAAGGCCCTGAGTCAAGCCCATTTTCCTATATGATGAAAGAGTGCTCAAGCTTAATACGGTATCAGCAGCAACAGACATTTCCTGTTCTGTCAGAAATAGATTATTGTTTAACTCAACATCGTTCAAAATGTTCTAAAACTCTTCACAGAATCTGCAGCTGGTTTCTCTTTTGTTTTGCTTGTTGATCATGTATGTATTACTTAAATTCTTTTGTGTTCCAAAGCATTTTGCAGCATAAATATTTATTTTGCTCTACGTGTTCTGTTGAAGGAGGTCTTCTCCATGGGTGTAATTTCTTGGTGCACCATTACAGAGATGAGTGTGGAAACGTGGTTAGTAACTAAATTACTAAAAAAGTAAAAAAGTAACTTAAAAAGCTCTACAGAGAATAATTAAAATTGCCCAGAATGTTACCGGGCTCCAGCTACCAACCCTGGATGACATCTTCACATCTCGCTGTTTGAGGAAGTCACACAACATACTGAGAGACTCTACTCATCCTGCTCACAATTTCTTCAAACTGTTGCCTTCTGGCAGAAGATACAGAACAATTAAAACTCAGACCACACTTCTTCTGAACAGTTTTTATCCCAGAGCTATAATTGCACTTAATAATGAACTCAAGGACCACCGGCAGTGAGCACTTGGACAGTATTACCTAGCCTGTTGTGTAGATGCTTGTGTTTTTAGTGGGGGGGTGGGGGTGATTGTTTGGGGATTTTTTATGTGTGTGTGTTGAAGGGTTTTTTAATGTGTGTGAGAGTGTTTGGGGATGTGTGTGTGTGTTGAATCTGGTCTCTGGGTGTCTGAATTTCATTGTATGTGTATACATACACATTATTATTATTATTATTATTATTATTATTATTATTATTATTATTATTATTATTATTATTAATGAAATCAAGCTGAGCCTAAAACTAAACATTATAATTTGGTCTGCACACCATATTTCTGTCCAAACAAGCTTCTTGCCAAATGATTGACAGTTCCCTTCAGTTCCCACAATATCATGTTATGTGGTGGTCTGGGTTAAATGTCCTAACAGCAACTACAGAGTGGAACCAACATTGTCACTACCACACACAATTTCAACTGTTTTTATTTCCTGCAGAACTGTCCCCAAAGACTTGCAGTGTTCCTTTGGCTAGGGAAAAGATATTTTAAGGCACATTTAGCCAGGCTTTAGGTCAAAAGCAAAATTCCCACATACGAAAGTAGTGTGTATTCATTTCCTGCCTGTATTGTTAGAGAAGGGTTAAAAATTCATGCTCTGCACAAAAACAGGATGTCAGCTCTTGAGTTTATTTCGCTACAGAATGCAAATCCCCTTCCTTCCCTGCAGTCTTCCCTCTTTAGTAACAGAGACTGTAGAAGTGAGTGGTCATATGCCAACTTCTCTTCTTGTTCAATATCCAGATAGAAACTTGATCACAACTGCTACTTAGTAATCCTATTACTGGCAAGGGCTCTGCAGACTAGCAGCCAACAATGTATTGATGCATCCATGCTCAGAGACCCTTCACCTATACTGTATAGTTGCAAATTCTAGTTCTCATGACATTTTGAGCCTCCAGCTGAAACAAAGCATATTAGAAATAGATCAGATCCCTAATCAAACCCAGGCATATTCATTTGCACGTTGTTTACCCAAAGAATATCTGTATTTAATTTATAAGTTGTACTACTACCACTGTCAACAAATATGCACTGGTATATAAAGGGTACATAATGTGTGGGAATCATTTTGTGAGGTTTTGTTGCAATAAGGGCTATAGCGGTGCTTGAATTATTTTGACCTTTTGTATGACAGCACAGTGTGGGGATGAAGTGCTGTGAGAATCTCTCTGTCCATTTAAGGCATAGTTTAGTTGCACATCTTAGCCAAGCGTTCCTCGAAGTGCCAGTGCCCAATTTAGAGTCAGAGTCTCTGACAGTATTAACCAGTCCCCCAGCCTTCTGATTCTTACATTCTTTTCTAAATGGTTTGCTTGTGATATTGAAAGCATTCCTCATTCTTTTTCCCCAGTCACTTTATGTGCACAGATCAGTAATTTTTAAAAGATGTATAACTATTAATTTCTGTGACAAACAATAGGGTAATGTAGAGACCTGACAGTTGTGATGTCTATAATTTAACAGAGTTAAATTAAGCAGGACATCCAATATCATATGTGAACAACAAATAATGACAACAGCATACAAAGAGAAAACAGAAAGGCACATGGGCATGCCAAATAAGAGTTAGCAAAAACTCATAAATATGCATATCAAATATCTTTGTTCTAGTCCATACTCAGCATTTGTTGTGTTCATACATTACAAGACCAGTTAGCTTTCATGGCCATATCTAGGGAAGGACAACGGGAGGTGTGCCCCAAGGTGCATTCCAACCAGACTTCTAAGGTTGGCCTGACAGCCTGGTCTAGTACCACAGGAAAAGTCATAGGTAGATCAGGCCTCTGGTCAGGAGGAAGAGACATCTGGACAGATGGATGATCTTATGTGAGGACTAGGATTCCTCTTTTGGAGGGTAAGTGTACTTGTGCTCAGTAAAGCATGCCCCCAGTTCAAATCAAGAGGCATATGGACAACTGATCTACCTGGATTGTGGGTTGACCGGACCCATCTTGTTGGTGGGCATGTTTAACTGAGTCTGGCTTGACTAGGCTCCTGGACCAGATTTACTTGGGTCCATATTTTGAGCTGCTTGCTTCAGGTGCTAAAACTGTTAGGTATGGCTTTGTTAACTCTTGTGACCATTTAGTGATTAATGGGATAGATGTCAACTTCTGTCCTGACTATGTAAGTCTTTTTGCAATCAAAAGGGGCTTGTATTATTCATTTCTACTGCCCTAGTGAGAGCTTACACCCAATGCAATGCCATGAGAGTTAACTGGCCCAATGTGCAATCTTCAGGCTCTGCACATTGGGCCAGAGGAGCAGATGCAGGGGAGTGTTATCAGGGGGCAGATAGTGTATCTAGTCTGGTGAGCTCCCAGAGGCATTTGGCAGGGCCAATAGGCCCTTGGTCTGATCCAGCAGGGCTTTTTATGTTCTTATGTTCATTGTATTCTAGGAGACATTTAATCTACAGTTAATTTTAACAACATCCTCATTCCAGAGAACCACTACTGTGTATGATCATACTGTATGGAGGAGTGAAGGACTTCCCCATCCCATGTCTCAATCATCTGTCTGATGGTGCTAGCTATTCATGTAGTATCTTTTTCAGGATCATGGTGAAAAACAAAAGGGAGGCATCAGCATGATCCAGGGACCCCCCTATGACTTTAATTAATTAATTAATTTTTAAGTGGGCCCAAACAAAACAAAAATCCCTATCAAATCTAACCAGGGTTTGTGCATCCTCAATAGTCAAAGAATAAAGAGAGACAGGTGGAGAAGAGGTAACTAACAGAGGAATGGGATTCAGGGAGGGAGGGAAATTATGAAGAATGGCTAACTGGCAAAAACACATATGGTAGGAGCAGAAACATCTGGTAAGAGGATGCACTGTAATTCTTCCCTGCAGGCCCTGCTAATTCTTAATGATCTGGTGATGTCAATGGCTGAAATCCAGCAGCAGTTGGAAGAGAACTCACAAATCTACAGTGATGGGTGAACTCCAGTTGCAATTTACTGCCACTATGAAAGCCTCCTTAAAAACAATCAGTTTCTCAGTTTTGTTTTGTTTTGTATTTTGAAGTGTTGGAAGGGGTTTCAGGCAGGATGTAAAACATCTGCTAGTTTTTGATACATACAGAAAGGAAATGCAATCAACAAGTCTGTGTTTCACGTGATTTGTTACAAAACAAAGGGAACTAACAAGTCTCTACCAGCCAGCCAGAGAAATTCTGAGACACATGAAAACGATATGCATAGAAATCCAGTGCATGTCTACTCAGAAGTAAAAACAAAAGTATTCCTTTCCACATTTATTTTGGTATGAACGTTCCTGGATGATTATCCACATCTTCAGACATATGGGTTCCAAGGAGGACAATAATGACAGTAATGCAGGAAAAATTACACTGAAATAAGCATGTTTTTCTCAGATGTGCTACAATACATTTATTGTTATTCTGAAATAGAGAGCACAGCCTCCTCTCTGGAAACGACATAGAGGTAAATCCCACTGGTCTTTATGGGACTTACTATTAGATACTCGTGAGTAGCGTTATAGCGTGGGCTAGTGTAAACATTGCAATATTATTCACAGGACTCTGAAATGAATGGATTACCACACAAGATCTAACTGTGAATGTTAACTTCCGAGTCCTAAATAGCTGAGGTACTAATGGCTTTGTTTATAAGTAATTCTGCCTCAGCTTCTTTGTTTGCTTCATAATCAATGGAGAGGGAGGTACCTGCTGAGGGCTGCCAACAATGACTGCTGGGAAGTGGGTGTGTCCTGCCTTCCCTGTCTGATAGTGTTCCTGTTGCAGTAAAAAGGAGTTTTGAGCTGTGCAGCCATTAAAACAAACAAAATTAAAACTAGACTATGGGTGATACCTTCATAGGCTGCTGGTAGAAAAATAAAAAAAGTTTGCTGAGCTTTCGAGAGCACAAGCTCTCTTTTTCAAAGCAGGTATAAAACTCCATACATGGCAAGGGATGTAATTTGCCAGGAGAGAGTTCTTAAAAGTTCACTTGACAAAGATGGAGGCCAGGCATATTCTTGGAAGGCAGATGCCATAAATGTCTTTTCCCTCTTGCCTGGATAACAGCCTGGGCAGTCGCCATCTGCAGTGATCAAGGAGCCCAAGAAAATAAACTCTGACATTGCCTCCATTTCTTCCCTTTCTATTTGCCAGGAGGTGATGACACCGGTGGCCATGATCTTAGTTTTTTTTTTATCTTCAGTTTCAACCCATTTTTTCACTCTCCTCTTTTCAGCCTCATTAAGAGGTTCTTTAATTCCTCCTCACTTTGTGCTATCAGAGTAGTATCATTTGTGTATCTGAGGTTGTTGATATGTCTTCCAGCAATCTTAATTCCAGTCTGTGCCTCCAGAATATCTGTAACTTTAAGGGTTTTCTAGAGGAGGGCATTTCAGCAGGTATAACTAGAGTTGCTGTAATTAGTTCTTCTACAAACCTATTGAAGAAGCAGGTATCCTTTCTTCTTTTTTGATCTGAACATCCTTGCAATGTGCTTGAGAGGCTAGTGGCATGTCTTAGCGCAAGGTAGGTAACAGTGAGTTCTTGATGCGTCTACTAAAATATACGGTAAATCCACTGTATTCAGTGAGGCTTATTCTCAAGCAAAACTGCCAACTGAGACACAAATGGCAGCTTCACATTGCAAGTTCCTTCTTGCAGTTTGGTACATCTCTGCAGAAGATGGTGAACCCATATTGGGTGAAACCATAAGTGAAGCTACACTTTTCTCAGTCACAAATCTCTTATCACAGTAACAGTCGTCCCACTTTTAACTAGCAGCAGTACTGTACATTCATCCCATATCCTCTGAAGCAAAAAACAACAACTATGCAGTGTTGAAAACATAAAATCTAAGATAGAATTCCATTACTGCTGAAGTAGGGAACATGTGCCTTGCCGAGCATTAACATGTTACTATCATCATCCCTCCCTATTGGCCAGGCTGATGGGAACTGGAGTCCAACATCTTGAGGTCCAGCTTCCCAGTGTATGATGTTTGCCTTCAAGCCAAGGGAAGCTTCCTTGTATTGAACCACTACTAGGAGACTTTCAGGCTGCCACAATAATCAGCACTTCAACAGTGCAAAGGGAAAGCCAATGGCCTTTAGAAAGATGCTCCTATTTAATAAATCTTTTTCTCTTTCACTCTAGGCTAAAGTTAGGATAAGGGAAAATCCAAGAGATTGTGTCATTTCCTTGCTACAGTGGAAAATGAAAAGCTAAGATGAACAAAATAAACCTTTTTCTAAACTTTTTTCTTCCTAACTTGTTCCTGACCCAACACTATGATGTCAGTTACTGGAGTGACACTTAGCAGAGGTGCAATTAAAATAAACACAAGTTTGGCATGTGTCCCTATTATTATTTTTAACTCCAGTGTGACCCTGACAGAAAGATTAAATATCACTGAAATATTTTGCTGGGAATAGGGAGAGAAGCAGCTTACAAAAATCAGGAAATATTTCCACCTTTTAATATTTAAAATATTTCCCAAATGTGGAAGTTAAGAGGCAATAAAGGCTACATACCCAATGCCTTGCATTTTATCTATCTGTTTACAAATCTGACATTGCTGTATCCACTCCCATGAAAAGTACAGTATCTCATAGGAAACTGTCTTGTATGGAGCAGATGTGCCATTGAATCAGGTCTCATAGAGTCAAAACTCATGACTTTTTGAATAGCGAGAATGATGATATTCATGCTTCCCTGCTCTCTCTGATTTGAGCTGCTGTTTTCATAGTAGCTGGGAGAGATATGGATTTTTGCAGGCACAGTATATTGCTGCAAGGTAGCCCTGTTTATAGTGCCAAGTATTTGAGGGTGGGGTTCTCTGAAATGGACAATTAAAAGTCAATCGCTTTGCTGCTTATTTGCTGTTATAGTCCAATCCAATCCAACTGTCAGATATTATTTTCAGAAACAGGGTTAGATGGGAAGGGGAGGCTGGCAGCAAGGAGTATCATGATTGACTACCTATGCTATCAGATGTACCACTACATCACTGCTATTCAGTCATGCCATCTGTCCATCTAGACCTGCACTGATGACATTGGCTTTTGGCAGTTTGAGACATAACTTTCCTCTGCCTTACCTGGCGAGGCCAGAGGTGGAACGTAGGAAGTCCTGCCTGCTAAGCGACCTCCAAATCTCCTTGCTGGGTAACTCAACCAGAGACAGAAAATCTTAAAATAAAAGCAATGGAAAAGTACCAGAGCTAAAATCCTCACTGGAAAAAATGCTGTTAAGAAAAAGAAGAAGGAGAAAATTGAGAAATCAGACTACTGAGAAGAAAGGAAGTCAACCGGCACACAACACAAGAGAGTTAGCATGCTCTTTCTTTTTGAGCTTGGCAGTCTGGGAAAGGCAGTATCTGTTTAGATTCATGTCTAAATTTAAACCCTGATTGCTTTGCCTCCCTCTTCTGCTGTCCCCACCCTCCCTTCCTCTCGCCCACCCACCCCTCCTTCCTTGTTCGCTAGTACAGGCCACATAGGACTCTGACAGTTTTAAGCTGAGCCGAGCCTTGGACATTGAATACTTCCAAGCCGTGTCTGTTCTTTTCCTTATCAGAAGCACTGTACAAACAGACAGACATACCAAACAGAAAGAGAGCAACTAGAAAGAGGAAGGGGATGGGGGAACAAGTATTTCCCAAGAACATCCCATACCTGCACAACAGAGAGGTAAAAAAACAAAAAACTTTTTCTCTCTTTCTGTCTTCTGTTATCTCTGTTTTGCTTTGGAACATAAGATGCAAGTAAAAGTGGTTCAACCTAAAACAGTTCAAATAACTGTCTGGATCCACTCTCTTTGCATGTCAGTTGCTCTCTGGGCAATGGGTAATTGATTGTGTTTATAGTTTCCATCTGAAAGCTCAAAATAAATACCCTTCTCTTGCCCTTTTCTTGAGAGAATTTAAAATCCTAAGTAAATTTGATTTGACTCCAGGAATCTCTGGGTGTCCAAAGGGGTCAGAGAAGTTGATTCATTTTTGATGCTATTGTTTAAAGAATCCACATCTAGTTTGTCCAGATTTCTTTAGATCAAACCAAAACACTTTTTGAGAAAGAATATAGAAATTCTATGTTAAACAATACAGATATTGCTGCTAAGACTTAAGATGCATCTTTCACTGGAATGTTGCAGCTGTATGTTTTTAGAGCTGCCATTGTTGCTCAGAGCTCAACTTCCCACAATTCACTCATACATCAGTTTCTTGTTGGGTTTCTTTTGCTCTTTTTTTGCTGCTGAGGATCCTTGTGCATTCTATTGCTATACATGGGGAAATCCAGCAGATGAAGCTTTTCTTTTTTTTTTTTTGGGGGGGGGAGGGAATGGTGATCAATTAGTACTGTTGAATTGCCTTCTTTTCCACCCCATCCCCAAAATCTTAAAGGCACAGGATCCCTGCTGGGGAAAATCAGTAGGAAAATCTACAAATTATTATTTTACTTTTAATTCTCCATGCTGCCACCTTTTGCTTTCTTGAGTACAATGCAGAGAAAATATATTGTACTGATCTTCTATCCCAATGGTGGTGAACCTTCAGCACTCCAGATGTTTTGGACGACAACTCCCAGTCATTTGTTTGTCTAGGCTCGGAATTCTGGGAGTTGTGGTCCAAAACATCTGGAGTGCCGAAGGTTCACCACCACTGTTCTATCAGGACAATCTATGTGAGCCTAAATTTGTTTGGGCATTGTATCTTTTATTTAATTGCTGTCTTGTGAATTGTAGCTTTGCATTTTGTTTGTTTTAAGGTGGGGGTCAAATAGTGTGCAGGCATATAGATAAGGTCCTATAATTACATTAAAAACTTCAGGTTTGGATTGGTGGTGGTAAATTCTAAAGCAGAAATAATATCATAACAGTACTTTGTAGTTTTAGAGGCTCCACCTCACATGACAAATTATCCTCTGTCGCTCTCTCTCACTAGAAGAAATCTAATGCTTAAGCTGCACACACACATGCTTGAATCCTTTTTAAAACTGACTTTCATTTGATTCAGTGGATCCACTCTAGTTGATGAGCCATTGGTTTTAGCAATGTGTTCTTTTTCTCACTGATATTTATTTTTGTTTATTTATTTAAAACATTGATCATTAAATATTGAACTTCTCTTCAAAGAATATTTTGTTTCTTGTCCTCTAGGCAGACTAGTAAATGCAGTTGTATCAGCTGTGGAATGTGGTTGTGTGAGTGCCTGCAGTGGTGAACCCCTTCATGATTTTTCAGGAAAACATTTGAAAAAGATATAATTTCAACTGGCTGTATATTAATACCCAGCCACTTCTCTAACTAGATCGCTTGTTTCAGGGCTAACAGGAAACCTATCTGCCTTTCTTGGTCTATGCCTTTTGCTTGATAGTTTTTGAGTCTTAGTTTAGAGGCAGCACATGTAGTATTTTTTAAATCTGGGATGCTTATCTTGCTGAACTGTTTTTTAAAAGAGGAGTCAACAGCGAGTGGTTATCCTGTCCCTTTCCATCTTATATGTGCAGACCAGATTCTGGTACTGTTTTTTAAAAACTGGACAAAGACTAATATTGGTTCATCATGTAGAAGATTGTCTAATTTATTTTCACCAGTGTGTTGTGATAGCCTAAAGAGGAAAGAGGCAAAAAAGGGTATGGTTGGAAGTTCTCAACTAGGCCAACTAAAGTCAAGCTGCCAAACAAAACATGGTTATTCCCAGATGTATTACATTTGAGATTAACAGAGAAGGATAAGTGAATGCTTTAGAGGAGAGATTAACTCTACCTGAAATTGGTTATTCTAAGAGCCTCAGATATTTGATTGCATGGTTTCCTTTTCAACCTATCTTACATTTTTAGTGTTACCTTGCTTAGCAAGGAAACCTATAAGGCATCTAAAAAAATTTAGTGCTTCAAGCTTCTCTTGCAAGGAATAAACTGAGTCCAATTTCTAATACTGACATATTTTCATATTAATTGAGCTTTCATAAATACTTTCACTCAGAAAGTATTTACTGTTGTGTAGTGAATCACATGCAGAAATAAACTAACACCGGTAATTCTTTTAAAAATTATTTACATGTAGGCCAGCAGAACAGAAACAACAATTCACTGGGTCTGCTTGTGATGTCATCTTGGGGGGGAAAGTGCAAAAGACTATAGATAGATAATTAGTCTGTGTGGGGGATTCGGGACGTGCCTTAGATTTCGAACATGAGTTCTGTGTTACAAAATGCCACCACAGGGCTTTGAGTAAGGATGTAGGCTTTAGGCTTTGTTTTCTCCTGTCCACGCCCCCCCCCCAAAAGGATTTCCCTTCCTTTAATGTGTTCCCATAATTTTACCTCCATTTCTGACACATTCTCTTCGCTCATCTTCCGCTTTGCCAACTCAAATAATGCTATTTGAATATACACAACCTTAGGTTCCATGCCTGTGTCTATGTGGGGAAATCTTTATTTCACATTAACATTAAAAATTTGACTTGATAGTGGTAAGAATTGAGATTTAGAATATTTTGGGAAAATTCTGTTATAAGGGATATAGGTTTGTAGTATAAGAGTTTAGGGATGTTGTGACCTTAAGATACAGGGCATTCTCATCAAGCGACCAGCACTAGCTGCATCTGATAAGACCAGGCAGAAGATGTTGGCCTATATAACCTTGCCAGGTGCAGGGATAAAAATAGTTTTCTTTGCAGAGCTGGGCTTAACCCATAGAAACAACGGAAACAGACACTTTCGCTTCTCCTTGTGCAAATGACTTTACATTCTCATGCCTCATTTAAGAGAAGAACGTGGCTTGATATGGGTCTCCATGAAAATGTCACAAGATACCCCTGAAAGAGGTTTAATTCACAGGGGAAAATACAGAGTAAAATGATGACAAGCTGCGAGAATCTTGGGGCAGGGGGGTTGACAAGATGTAATTTTCTTCGAAGACATGGGTATATTGCTTTACATTTTATTCTAATTAGAAAATTTTCATGCTGGACTTTCATTGCCTTTTTGACTTTTCATCATGACAGCCTGGCACTAGCATTTATATATAAAGGCAACTGCCGGGTAAACGTGATAGGCCTATTTTACCCTTGTTAACATCACTCTGATATATTCAATAGAAATACCCTTCTATGCCACTAACTGTTCTCCTTCCTAAGTTGTTGTTTTCTTTTGCTGCTGTGGGTCATAAATATTAATGTACAAATTCCTGTGCACACTTTGTTAGGTATACAGCCTAATTATCTTATTAGGACACCTCCCTGAATAAACAGGTCAAAAAGCTACGTCATGCTCCCATGATTTCTGAAAGTCTGTTTTTGCAAAATATTTTTATCATTATTTTGTCACTGTTTGAAACAACTTTGCACAAATCTAAGATTCACAAGCATCCACACCAGTAAGAAAGTATTGTCGAGAGAGTAGTTCCCAAAATTCCAGTCAGTCATTGACCATGCAAGCTAGGGGATCTCTCTTCTAAGCCATGAATAATATTGTCATCACAAGAAAAAAATCATAGGCCATACTTTTGTAAATAATGATAACAGTACATTTATTATAGAAGCAGACTATGCACACAAACATATTTTGTCTCAGAACCCAGTTTCTACAATGTCTAGAGATTTAGTTGTGATAGCATGGGGAAACAGATTGCATTTTGCACCATTTGGGTAACAGTCCATTGTGATCCATTTCCCAGCAATCACATAACATGGGGGGGATTATGCTCCAGCCCATCCCCAGTACTTACCCAAGATGGACCTTTCTCGTCCAGCTGTAGGGCTACTAGTTTTGGGGGTGAGCTGGAGCAATTCACTTACAGATGGAAAAGGCACTTTAAAGGAGATTGTTCTTTGCAAAGTGACCCTTTCCTGTGTGTCTGTATGTGCCACTACCCCACAGTTTGATTGCACTCTCACTTAAAAAAGCAAGCAAGCAAGCTGGGACTTGTAGCCAGCTAATGATCTAAATCAGGCCTGCCCAAAGTCCGGCCCGAGGGGGGGGGTCCAAATCCGGCCCGTCAGGCCATTCTGAGTGGCCCACGGCTGGCTGGCCCGCCCCTCCCTCCCCCTCCTTCATTCCTCCCTCCCTCCCTTGGTCCCCACCTCCCTCCCTCCCTCCTTTCCTTGTTCCCCACCTTCCGTCCGTCCTCTCTTGGTTTCCACCTTCCTCCCTCCCTCCCTTGGTCCCCGCCTTCCTTCCTGTGGGTGGAGTTGCAAGGGGTCAGTGGGTGGGGTTTATGGGTCAGTGGGTGGGGCTTGCAGTGGGGTGGCAGGGTCGGGGAGCAACCAGCCCCTGACACATTCTCAGCCACCAAATCTGGCCCTCCTTACAAAAAGTTTGGGCACCCCTGATCTAAATAGACACCTGTTTCATGTCTACAATCTGCTGTGGGTAAAACCCAACAGACTGGGAAACATATTATATGCTCAACAACTATATATCCCATAAAATCCCCCAGCATTGAATCGTTGCTACACTTAGCTTTATGCATTGTTTTAAAGCCTATTGGCTTTGATGTCATCCATTATCTTATTGCCTTAGAATACAAGACAAATTTTCTGCAACTGTGGAGGCATTCAATCAAAGTAGCAGTTGTGTCCCTGCAATTTTTGCCCCAGCCCATGTACAAAAGAAGATCTAAAAAATAGCCAGGATAATGCTATTGAAGTAGTCTGCTTCTTGTAACATATAGTAAAATTATCTTAACATTTTAATTTTTTATTGTTAATATTTCATATACCATTATGTCCATAATCTCCATTTGTGTGATATAAGTAAAGAAAGAAAATTAGCCTTAGAATTTGGATCAATTAATTTCTAAGCTTTATTTATATACTTGGCTCTTTTTATTTTTATTTTTATTTTATTTTTTGCAGGATCAATGTTCCCCTTATTGTACTGTACTCCCTGTTCATATCCTGAATTTGGGTGGGTGGGGAGACAAATGCTGTACAAACAAACAAAAAACAGGTCCAACAGAGAGATAAATAGAAGCATAACAATCACATACCTTTAACCATTATGAACTTTGGCAATGCAACAGACAGTTCTTCTGGAAACCATACACTTTTATCATCATTCTGGATTAATGCTTTCAGATAATTCTGGGAGATTTGATCTTCCATAATGTATAGTGTGGCCATTTGTTTCAGTGATTTAGAGAAGATAGCTTCCTTGTTTGGAATTATCTCATAGACTTTTAAATGAGTTTTGTCTTCTAGTAATCTGGTACAGACACCATTAAAAGAGATTTCACAGTTAATAATCTTTTTGCATGTTGGCTTGGTTCTGAAAAACCAATTAGGATAAAGTAGGCCAAGCCTTAGGCCTAAATCAGTGGTTCTCAACCTATGGGTCTGCAGATGTTCCTGAACTGCAACTCCCAGAAGTCTCCACCACTCGCTGTGCTGAAAGGGATTTCTAGGAGTTGCAGTCCAGGAACATTTGGTGAGCCGCAGGTTGAGAACCACTGGCCTACATGTTTTCTCTTTCTCTTTTCCCCTTAGACCTTCTCCAATATCCCAAAGAGGAGATGACAAGATTCCACCTCTAATGTACAGGAAACCACGGGGTAAATTCAATTATAGTTCCAACAAGGGCAGCAGACACATTGAACTGAATGCAACTAGTTAATCAGTATGAATATACAGTACATCCCAGTTGAGACAAAAAATGGTATTATCGTAGGATAATAAAACCATAAAATAATTTAGTTGGAAGGCCATCAAATCCAACGCCCTGAATAATGCAGTCATCCAAATCAAAGTATCTGACAGTTAGCTGTCCAATTTTCTCTTGAATGCCTCCAGTCTTGGAGCAGCATATTTTGAACTGTTCTGCATCTGCAACAGACTACAGTAGTAACAGTACCTTGGTTTATGAGCATACTGTAATTCATTCCAGGAAAATGCTTGTAAATCAAAACACTATTATATTAAAGCAAATTTCCCCATAAGAAATAATAGAAACTCAGATGATTCATTCTGGGGTCCCATAGATCACATACTGTACACACAAAATGCCAAAACTCACAAAAGACATTAGCTAGAAGTCCAAATCCACACCATGGTTTAGGTACTTGGCTGCAGAATCTGCTCTGCTTGGGGCTGACAACTGGATTTCACTCTTGTGTTTTTAATGTGACAATAATAAAAATGAGTTTGAAGCCATATATACACTTGACTAGGTGCCCCATGAATAGAAATGGATTGAAAAAATAAGAAAGGATATTGAAAACAAATTAAACAAAAATATAAAGAAAAATAAAACAAACCTCTAACTTGCACCCCCTTTGAAAATGTTCCTAGTGGTGCAAGGGAAACCTCTGCTCCTCTCTCCTCCCTCTGCTTTGGAGGCTTGCCTGAGATGGAACATACCAGATAATCCCCCATAATCAAGCAGGGAGAGGAGAGAGAGAGAGAGAGAGAGCACTGGCTCACTTGTGATCATGTGAACTGCTCCAGTGCTTGTATTGCAAGACATTGCTTGTTGATCAAGGCAAAATTTACAAGAAATGTTTGCTTGTCTTGAAAAATGCTCTTAAACCAAATTACTCTTAAACCAAGGTATTAGTTTCCAAATGGCAGTCCAGTAGCAGTTTGTTAAAATGGCTTCATACAGTGGACAAAGTGCCTGCTGTGGTCTGCTACATGTTGGAAGGTTTCTCTCTTGCATCCAAAAATGAAAGAAATGTTCAATGCAGCCCCTTGTAAGAAATCAGAGATGTGGCTTATTTAACTGACAGTGAACATGTCATTATGCTTCCACATGTTCACTAAAAAGCAAATATTGCTGAATTTTAATAATATATATTATAATGTTATTCTTCTCCAAAGAACTGAGACTGACTGAATATTAAATGTTCTGTACAGTCATGGCTTACTTGGGTTTTTACACAAGTAATGTCATGAAAGAGGCTTAATAATATTGTTTTTCATAGGAAGCCCATGGTCAAGGAAAAAATAGATCACTCGTCTGAAATTTAGAGGAAATATACTCTCCCTCATTTGGGCAACAAGTCAGCTCTGTAGATACTTCTACACTTTGTAAGCTTATTTGTATGCAAACAGTTTAACTGATTTCTTTAAAGGCTATCCTATTGAAACACAAGTTTGCATTTTCCCCAGACTTATACCTTTAAAGTATAGCTTAGGTATTAGCATTTTTCCAGCATGGCATTTTAAATAGTCTGATATATAGGAATTAAATACTTCCTGTCGAGAAAAGTCATCTATACTTCTCCTTCACTGCTTCCTCTCATTCCTAATTTCAATATTTATTTATTTATTTATTTATTTATTTATTTATTTACAGAATTGTTTAGCTGCCCCATTACCAAGCGGTCTGTGGGCGGCTTAAAACAATAAAACAACATGTTAAAACCATCAAAGCAACAATCAATCCACTCTGGGGTTTGATGTTGGCCTGATCTTTGATATATTACATTATCTACCCTTCTGATATTGACTATTTTTATAACAGCCCTGTTTCTATTTAGTGGCTTTTATCAATAGTTTTACAATGTTTTTAAAATGTTTTTAAGGTGTTTTATTCTGGCAAATTTAATGTTTTATTCTGGCAAATAGTTTTATTGTGGCAAATTGATATTTGGTATTTCTTGTCTTGGTTAACAACCGTAAATAAAGATTCATTCATTCAATCAATCAATATACAAATAAAATCCTACTACTCATATGCCTAGCTAAAAGAACATTAACTAATTAAAATACTTGATAAAAAGGAGAGTCTTTGCCTGGCAGTGAAAGGTGAAAAGTGTTGGTGCCAGGCGGATTTATGTTGTGAGGGCATTCCAAAGTTTGGGGGGCAATGGCCAAAAAGCCCTGTTTCGACATGCCACTCCCTCACTTCTTTAAGGGATGGCACATTCAGCAGGACCTCCTGGCCTGAACTTAGTATATGGGCAGGCTCGTATGGAAGAAGGCGGTCCTTCAGATAACTAGGTCCTAAGCCAGCCATGTCCAAAGTCTGGCCCAGGGGCCATATCCGACCCGCCAGGCCATTTTGATTGGCCCGTGACTGGCTGGCCCACCCCCTCACCCCTCCCCTACTTTAAGCAGCAGGAGGAAGCCAGGCAACGGGGCGGGTGGGAATAAGCCCAAGAATAAGCCTTGTGTACCAATGTGTAGCCTGAATAAATTGTAAATGACCCAGAGAGTGCTTTAAACATGATGGGGTCGTCAACCCCACCGCCAGCTGAAGCAGTGATGCCCTCACCCCCCCGGGGCTCCAGCAGCCTCCAATGCCAGACTCGGGTGGCAAAAGGGAGGCAGCTTGGCGTGCTTTGGCAGCCCCTTTTTTACTCTGAGTAGTTTGCAGTTTCATCTAGCTAGCTCCTCTGTTCTTAATATATATATATATATGCAAAGAGTCAGGGGGAGGGACACAGTGGGTAGGGCTTAAAAGGGTCCAGTGGGTGGGGCTTAGAGGTCAGTGGGGGTCTTGCAGTGGGGGGACAGGGTCAGGGAGCAGCCAGCCCCCCAAACATTCTCAGCCACCAAATCTGCCCCTCCTTACAAAAAGTTTGGACACCCCTGTGCTAAGCCCTATAGGGCTTTGTATGTACGCATAAGTACTTTGAATTGGGCCCAGACAGCAACTGGCAACCAGTGTAAGTGTTTCAGAACTGATGTAATATGGTAATATTTTTTTTCATTTCAACATGCTTTTTGATTGCACCAGTTCAAACTAAACACATAAGTATATTTTCCAGGTAGTAAGGAAAACATTCACAACAGATGAGCCCCGAGGATGTGATCAAATGAGAAAGGTCATAACTCAGTGGCAAAGTGTTTTGCACACCAACAATGCTACATTCAGCCTCTCAAAAATTCTCAAAAAACTACTTGTACACTAATGTAATTCAGACATGGACATGATGGACTGGAATAAAGGCTTACAAACGGCAGAAATAGAGGTTAAGTGGTAGGGAATGTGGTCTAGATTATTCTATGTTTGACTTGGTCGCTTATCCTATACATGGTTTTTAACTGCATTTATCAGGGCTTGACTACTCATTAGTAAGTTGCTGGTTTAAGCCTGCCTTTGATTATGCTCTTATTAACATGTACCTTTATCATTTCTACTGCAGTATCTGCATTGGGGATGAGCAGATAATACTGACCCACTCTTGTTGCATTGCAAGACTGAAAAATAGAGCGAAATCAAAGAATTAGATCTACAGCCTTTTTACGGTGACTACTCTATATGTAAAAATGTACAACACAGGCTTTAATTGTCTCATGGATATTCCCAGAACTCTGTATTAATACAGAATTCGGTTTAGCTATCCTACTTAGAACTCTTGTCTTGATTAGTCTTCTTCCCATACTTAAGACTATCCAAATCAGCGACCCTGGAACCTGTTGTCTTTGGGATTACAATTTCTCAGTGAGTTCAGGAACTACAACTGCACTAAGTAGTTCATTTCCTCATACTGAATATGTACCTATTATTCCACTGTTGTTATTTAATATGGAATTCTACTATTTGCTGGGGTTCCCAAGCACAGTAAATAAAAAACAACAGAGTGTGAATACAGCCATTATTATTAATTCCTTTAAGACTATTTACAGCTGTTTTTCTCCTGTGAGCTCAAGCCAGCATAGTCTTCTCTAGTCCGAATTTTATCTTCACAGGTAGATCAGGGTGTGATTGGCCTAAAGTTATCTAATGAACTTCATGGCATCTGAACCCAAGTCTTTTGAGTTGTGGTTGTAACATTAATTCCTAATCCAACATGGCTAGGATTCCAGTATACTGGAGAAAATAGTTCAGGAGGCAGAAAAATGTAGCAAAGGGTAAAAGGAAGGTTGTTTTTTTAAAAAAATATAGACCTTTAGTTGCCACCTCATACAGGAGAACTCCCAGGGCCTTCTATGTTGCAAACTTTTGTGGCAGGCCTCAGCTGCATGAAACAATGCATACAAAGCCCTCTGAACACTCCCCAGTAGATATGGGCACGAAACGAGCAATTTTTCGTTTTCGTTTTTTTCGTTTCATTACGTAACGAAACGAAAAATGAATTTTGTCTCCAAAATGAAACGAAATGAAACGAAACAACAGAAATTTTGTCGTGCGTTTCATTTTCGTTGTGGCAAATACATTGAACTGTAATGAATGCTAATGAAACAGCAATTTTTCGTTTTTGTTTTCGTTTTTTCATTTTGTTACGTAACTAAACGAAAATGATTTTTTTGCAACAAAATCACGAAAAACAAAAATGAACCAAAATGGACCCCCTAAACGACAACAACAAATGAAACTCCATTTTTTTGAGTCGTGCCCATCTCTACTCCCCAGCTTTGAACCCCATTGCAGTCCCTTTTCCTTCCCATGCTATGCACAAAATACAAACTTTCTAGTGTGTCCCCTTCTAAAAGGTTTTCTTGCTTCTTCATTCTCACCTGGCACAAAAAAGTTTAGGTCACCCAGCACCCTATGCTCCATCTGTACCCATTTTGTCCCCAGAAGCTGCCCTGTGGAGCAAAATTTCCTCGCCCTCATTTCATTTCAGTTGCCCAGTTTACCTCAAAAATCCCATTAAGAAATAAGGAGATCCAAAAGTTTCGCTAACACCCACTAGCAACCCTCAGCAACTCAACCAGTACCGCCAGTATGGCACAACTACTAGGTTCAGTCTCTGGCATCTTCACTTGGAAAGAATTTCAGATAGCAGTGTTGGAAAAAATATTTGTGTTTGAAACTTTTGGAGAGCAGCTGCCAGGCAGACTAGGCAATATTGAGACAATGATCTGCCGGCCTTCTATTGCTGTGTAATCCCAAGAGCAGGTTTGTTCTCTTGGTGAGGATACTTATGTGGGCAAAATCTCACAATCCTTTTACAGTTTGGAGGTATGAGAAGGCTTGAGTGGACCTCAAGGACCAATATGAAAATAAATAAATGGGAGTGGGAGGAAAAGCCCAGGGAGGGGCAAAAGGATGCAATGGGACTCACAGACTGTCTCTTTCAAGGAGTTCAGATTAACAATGGCGATGGGAATGGAATAAAATAATCCGGACAAGGGCATGGCTGGGTGGTTATTATGACCAGGAATGTACAGGTGGCACCACTCCACCCACTGCAACATTTTGTTTTAGGTACCAAATAGTTGCACATATGGTTCAATGTCTTGATCATACCTTGGTTGCCATCTTCTATGTGTCACACGGATTTTGTACCTTTTCGGTAGGACATGTGCCTTATGAAATTAATATCTTCATTGTTTAATTAAAACTATAATTCATTGTAAAATCAGTGTAAAGCTCATATGTGTACAAAAGAGCAGAAGTCCACATATAACTATTTTAACTTGGCTGATATGACAGAGAAACAATCTGTCAGAGAAACTGATCTGTCTGAGAAACCAAATTAGCCAAGTGTGTGATACTCTATTTTAGTAACTTATCAGCACCTTTGTCTTTTGGCACAACTGTTTTAAATATTCTGTAGTAAGGACAGCAAAGGGGCTACCTTAGGGCGCTTTTACATGACCCCTAAGATCCGCTGGTCACTTAAATTCAGACCAGAGATCTTAGGGGTTTGTCACTCTTCGTGCATCCCCACCCCTCCGCACTTCCTGGCTGCTGGCTGTGTGAGGGGAGGGAGAAAAAAAAGGGACAAAAGAATAAAGGCTTACCTCCCGGTGCCGGTGGAAGCTGCCGGGAGCCCCGTCACTTCCTGGTTCCTTCTCTTAAAAGGGCGGGAGGCAAAAAGCAACAACAAAAAGAAGCGAGGAGAGCCCGGCACATCCGCATCAAGATTTTTCACGCTTGGAGAGCAGGTACATGCAAAGTGCGCTGGGACCCGCTTAGGTGGGCGTGGTCGCACTTAATTTTCAGTAAACTCCGGAGCTGGTGGGTAAACAATTTTAAGCTCCGGAGCTGGGAGCCATTTGCGGTGGAGTTTAGGGGTCGTGTAAAAAGGCCCTTAGAGGGTGAGGAATTCAGTGGTTCCCACAAGCTGAGGCCAATGTTGACAACAGCTGTTGCCTGCTGTGGAAGGAAGGAAGGAAGCCAGCAATATTATTTGTCCTGTGGAGGATAAATTGATAGAATTCCAAGGCACTGGTACTTCTAACACTGTTAATTTTATATACACCCTTTTAAGACCACTGCTTGCTATTGTGTTGGTTTCAGCATGAGCTACCGCTGCTCCTTCCAAGACAAAAATGATTACACAGTAGTATGCAGCATGTTATCCCTAAAAATATGCCACTCTAACTAGCCACATGTAATGACCATGCAATCTGGCTGGTTCTGACTTCTGGACTAGTTTAAGAGCACAAGTTAAAATGCTCTGTCTTTTGTATTTCAGAAGGTTACAAACTGCCCCACCAGTAAATTGGGTACTCATTTAATCGACTTCGGAAGGTGTGAAGGCTAAGTCAGCCTTAAGCCGGCTACACCGAAACCTATTTTGCTTCCATAGGCCATGGCAGCCAATTTAGACTGCAGTCAGGGAAGGTGCTTTCTCTCTTAGGCAAACATTCCCAAAACAAAACAAAAATCCCAAGAAGGCAATAATAGGTTCCATTGGGTTCTTTAAAATGATCCATGCAAGGCAAGATATATTTATATGGAGCTTTATTTAAGTTAGAAAACATAATACTGGAAAAAGATATTAACTTATTTCTATAGACAACAATAAAAGAACTAAGTTATTCTCTTTAACTGGTTACATTTAGCCACTCTGCTTAAGCTAGATACTAGCTAACGGAGTCAGGCACCAATCCCAAAGCAGAGCTAAGCATTTATATATTAATGGCTCTCTTCTTTCTTCTTCTTGTTCCCAGAAGGTTCGAGATGGCACGTGATGTGAACTGTCCAATGGTAGCTGAAATGATTGTTATGGCTAATTTCTTACATTCCATAAATAAAGAATTCTAATGCAGGATGAACTGTGCAGTTAATATTACATCTTAAGAAATCACTCTTTATCCCATCATTCCTAATTTCCTTGCACCGGCTACCTGGGATTGAACCCCATGTCATGAGCACAGTTTTGGCTATAGTACAGCAGTTCGACCACTAAAACACTGTAGCAGTGGCTTTGTCACCATCACTGTCTACTTATTTCTAGAACAGCAGAAGAGCCTGTGCTGGTCCATGCTGTCTCCATAGCCTAGCTATTTCTTTGCTGGATCTTTCAGTAACTACAAGATTGCAGACAGTTTGATTTAATTATTTTAAGGTCCCTGCCAGCCTTCAAAAAACCGCTTAAGATCCTGCTTTTCAGGGAGGCATTTGGCGACCATTAGGTTTTTCTTTTTCTTTTTCTTGCTTCCACCATCTTGCTGAGTATTATTTTTGGGGGTTTTTTTGTTTTGTTCTTAATTGGATGACATGTTTGATATTTGTCTTTTAACTGTTACATGTGATTGCTGGCCACTGCCGGGAGTTCCTTTGGTAAGACGGGCGGTAAATAAATAAATAAATAAATAAATAAATAAATAAATAAATAAATAAATAAATAAATAAATAAATAATATTTAATTCCAAGTAGATATATGTGTGTTATTGTGTGTGTGTGTGTGTGTGTGTGTGTGTGTGTGTGTGTGTGTGTGTGTGTGTGTGTGTGTGTGTGTGTGTGTGAAGTTGTAAAATTAATGGCATGTTATGAAGGGCGTCAGAGTGAGTTTTCTTCATTAGTGAACCCTGAGAAGAGCCCTTGCTTTGTTATTATGGTGAATGGTAGAGTGTTCCTCCCTTGACACATCACTACGGCACGGATGCTTGGTGGTGCATCCCTCACAGGCTCAGTTTTCTCTCTCTTCTGCTTCACAAACTTTGAAGTGCTGTCAAAACCTTGATGCCTCCCCCTGAATCTGGTCTTTCCCAGCCAGCACAGGCAGTGATGAGTGGTGATGGTGGGAAACATAGTCCAGCCCATCAGGAGGGCATGGCTGTGGGGGAACAGGGAAGCTTTGAGATGTAAGCAGCCAAGATTTTACAGCTCTGTTGCTCACTGACCTGTTGCTCAGGGCAGAAAGAGTGTGAGGCTTCTGCCAAGGTAAAATTATATAGAAGCTGACACTTCAGCCAGCCAGCAGCCATATTAATTATCACCATTTTGCTAATGTAGAGGGGTTTACAGTTTATGGAAATTGGCTGCCAAGGGGTACATAAGTGAAAAAAGTTGGGAACCACTTTAACCACTATAAGAGTGTGTTTAATGAAGGGAGTTATAAGGACTTAATTCATTTCAAGGGTTGACAAATGCATGGTGATGGAAGCCTTAGTAGGGAAGAGCTTGTTCAATTGCATGAGCTGGGCTGCAAACTGTAGAATAAGCTACTGTAAAGACTAACACATTGTACTTGGCATACATACTGGAGCTCACATTGTCAGATGCAGATAAAGCGGGCAGCAAAGCAAAGCAAAGCAAAGCATGCTGCCTAAATACCGCCCCATACTGCTTAAAGCACTTTCTGGGCAGTTTATAAGTTAATTATTCAGACTACCCATTGCCCCCACCCCCAGTGAGTTGGGTACTCAATTTACTGATGTCAGAAGGATGGAAGGCTGAATCAGCTTTAAGCCAGTTACCTGGGATTGAGCCCTGGGTCATGAGCACAGTTTTAGATGCAGTACAGCAGTTTAACTGCTGCACCACAAAAGCTTGTGATAAATAAAACATATTCATCTTTAAGATACTGCTGCAGTAAACTAGCCTCCTGAAATGTCTATAAAAGAAATGTATGTATGTATGTATGTATGTATGTATGTATGTATGTATGTATGTATGTATGTATGTATTTATGTATTTATTTATTTATTTATTTATTTACAGAATTTCTGGCCGCCCTATTACCCAAGCAATCTCTGGGAGGCTTACAACAATATATTAAAACAATAAAAATATATTAAAACCATCAAAATAACAAACAGTTAAAAACAATCAATATACAAATAATAAAACTCTGGTACTCATGCACCCAGCTAAAAGAACATTAACTAATAAAATACTGGCTAAACAGGAAGGTCTTTGCCTAGTGCTGAAAGGCCAAAAGCTTCGGTGCCAGGAGGGTCTCTGTTGGGAGGGCATATCAAAGTTGGTGGGCAATGACCGAGAAGGCCCTGTTTCAACATGCCACCGCCCCTCACTTCTTTAAGGGATGGCACATTCAGCAGGGCCTCCTGGCCTGATCTTAGTGTACAGGCAGGCTCATATGGAAGAAGGTGATCCTTTAGATAACCAGGTCCTAAACCGTATAGGGCTTTATATGTAAGCATAAGCACTTTGAATTGGGCCTGGGCAGCAACTGGCAACTAGTGTAAGTGTTTCAGAACTGGTATAATATGAGTCCGTGCAGTGGCACCACTCACCAGCCGCGTAGCCCAGTTTTGTACCAGTTGTAATCGCAGGACCGTCTTCAAAGGTAATCCCAACTAAAGCATATTACAATAGTCCAGTCTGGTTGTTACCAATGCATGTGTGACTGTTGCCAGGCTCTGCTCATCCAGGTAAGGGTGAAGTTGATATCATCTCCGCAGCTGTAAAAAGGCACCCTTGGCCACTGAGTCCACCTGGGCTCCCAGCGTTAAGACCTGGGTCCTGAAGCATCCCCAGGCTGCGGACCCTGTCCCTTAGGGGGAGTGCAACCCCGTCCAGGGCAAGGGAGTGGTCCTTTAACCTATAAGGCGGAACACCAACCAACAATACTTCCGAATTGTCTGGATTGAGCTTGAGTTTATTGACCCTCATCCAGTCCATTATCGAACCCAGGCATGAGTTCAGAACCGAGACTGCTATAACGGATCCGGCTGATTAATCTCTACCCAGGTCCCTCTGCAATGAATTAACCTCAGTTTATTAATGCAGGAACCTGGAGATTGAAGCCCAGGTGTTTCCTTTTCTTGTATCTCTGCCTGTCTGCTGTATTGCTTCCAAATTTACCGGAATAACTTGTAAGGGATCACCACTCTTATAATTAAAGGCTTTTATTTAGCTAAGAATGGCTGATAGTGTGCATTAACAGCTGTGATGGAGAGCAGCAGGAACTGGCTAGCTGGCTCAGCTGGCTCTTGATGGGGTGTGATGACTGGCGCAGATCCACCAAGCTTGAGTTGCATCAAGCTAAGAAGCCTCGCGACTGGGCATCCTTTTGCAGCTCCTCCCCTGCTGACAACACTCAACTTTACTTCTGGATTCCTCTCCTCAGTCCAAAAGAGAGGCACAGATGGTCTCCAGCTTGGGAGGGCAGTAGAATGCATTGGTGGATGCTCATAGCTGTGGTGGGGATGCAGCACAGGCTAGCTCAGTGGCTCAGCTCGCTCTGATGGGGCGTGATGACTGGCACAGGTACACCAAGCTTGAGTTACAGCGAGCTAAGAAGCATTTATGGGGGTCATTATCATTAACACTCACTCAAGCCTCAAAATAAAATTATGTAGAAAGCCCACATACTCATAGGAACTGCTATGTGTAAAGCATTTAATGTAGTTACATCATAAGCAAAGTATCAGCTACTGATGAACCATTACAGTATATATACAGAAATAGCTTCATATAGGTTGTCATTGTCACTTTGCTTAAGCCCTGACTGTCTGAGTTTCTATATATGTTATGCCAGTACTTTAGAGTGTTAACCACTAAATAACATGATTAAGAACTGTAATTGTTTGTGTTTAGAGAAGCTAAATATCACAATTTATCCAGAAAAGCAGTGTGTTCCTCATATAACAACAGATTCCGAGTCCATGTCAAGTTTACATTCATGTGAGATCAGTGTGCTGCTTCCTTAGCTAATAATATGCTCTATAAGTAGAAGGACAGTGTTCCTTTTTTCTGCTTTCAGTCTTGCTTAGCATATTTCCTCATCTTTATGTTTTCATGATATCAGAACTTCTTTAGATAGAATTCCTCCACTCCCCTACTTGTAATGTGTGATTTTTCTGATGCTGCTGCATCTTTGGCAAATTTGATCGACCCTTCTATGATGAACATTGAAAGGTGACATCACTACAGACCTGCTGAGGCCCACATCTTTGAAGACGTTTCACAGATGACCACTGAAACCTCCAGCCTGGTTGCCATTGTCATCTGCTCAGTTACTCAAGATGACTAGGAAATGGAGTGAGAAAAAAAGAACAGCAGACACCATTGGCTGCACATTTGTTTAGCTCTTTTGCTTTGGGAAGCAATAAAAATTGGTTCCAGAGGTAGAAAGAGTGCAAGTAAGAAATTGCAGGGCAAGGAGAGGGGTTCTTTGACGATGTCTGTCTTAAGTCTTCTTCCAAACCTGCGAGCCACCCTTAGCTATAAATTCACTGAGACATATTCTGGGTGGACTTAAAGATGACACATTCAACGCAGCAATAAAAATTAAGAAATAATAGAAAATAAAATGCAAAGTTTGATGTTGAAGGTAATGCAGAATGCAGAACTCGAAAGCCTAATATTATTTCTCTCAAGCAGGAATCTCTGTTGTGGTAAACAGAGAAATGAATATGCACTACAGATAGTGTTAGAACAACATTTGTCCCAACTCCTGCAGAAATAATTATGCAGAAACAAAGGCTATCTAGAGAAAGGTAACTGTAGTTTTGGCTTTAGATGTTTGCATCTTCTTAAGCACTAGCAGAAGTGTTATACCACTGATGCAAGGTTTGCACAGATAAATGTCATCATTTCCTTATTAAGAATTCTACTAGATTGCCAAATATCTTGATGTACAAGGTAAAGAGAAGAAAGATGCAGGGGGAAAATGGTGGCTATTTCAGAAAGGAGGTCACTGAACTTAGAATTGGAGCCATCTGTTTAGTCAAATCTTCAGATGTTTGGTTTCTTCTGCAGAGGGCCTGGCTTGCTTGTGTGCTCCCAACATCAGAAAACCAGCCCTTGTGGAATTTCCTTCTAGGGAAATAATCTACAGACACTTCCAAGCATCACCACACACTTCCTGAGTAACCTCTGCTTTGGTTTAGCCCATACTTTCTTGGATAATGAAGAGTGTTAACTATCTGAATACAGGCTCTGCTGTGCCTATTTATTCTTGGGCTTTTTAACCATTGTTTTTAGAACTTTTAATTCCAGTTGAGGCTGAAGTGGTATCATTGCTGTAAGGAATAGAGTTTAATCAGCATACTTTTGCTCAGAGAGAATTTCTGTCTGCAACCTGCAAAGAAACATGACTTTTCAGCATCTTTTTTTAATGTTTACATTAGCAAGAGTTTGTTAATGTGGAAGAGAAAGCATGAGAGAAGCATTCATAATGTGAATGATATCATCTGCAGAACTTAAATTATTGATGTTTCTTCCACCATTTTTCACTTCTGAATCTAATCTGGGTTTCTATATATATTCTGCAAGGGGGAATAATCTGACATCTTTCAATACAGGAAGTCACTCTGTCTCTCTATATTCTGACTTAATAGCTTTGGTTTCAGTCTGCAGTTCTTCTGGTTCATTACAGTTATGTAGTCTTTAAATTAATAAAGAATTTTGCTTATATTATTTTTGACACTCCAATTATTTTAGTTTTCTTTTTCACCTTTACTCTACAGTGGGATATTAGCAGTTCATAAGCAGTACCACAATCTGCCCTGGTCTTGTTTGGGCAGAGATCTCCATCTCTCACGTCCAATTACAGTGGTACCTCTACTTACAAGCAGCTCTACTTAAAAGCAATTCGACTTAAGAGCAGAAAAACATTGGTGTTTTAACTGCTGCCTTACAAATTTTAGATGTGGTCTGCTCTGCTTACAGTGTTTTTTATTTTTAAAATGTTTTTTTTATTGATTGATTTTTTTACATATGGCTGCTCTACTTACGAGTTGTTCAACTTATGAGCATGCATTCAGAATGGATTATACTCATAAGCAGAGGTACCACTGTACATTATTTGGTTTCTATATTGAGCAACTGATGATGTCCACATATACTGTACAGCCATTTGGAGCATGCATTTGCAATCAATAGACTGTTGGCTTCACCAAACCCTGTAAATAATTCTTCTGCTTTATTTCTGTCACCTAGGCCAAATTTTCCAACAGTTTGTTCCCTATTTTTGAGTTCTGGACACCTATGATTATAAGTATGTCCTGTTTTGACTGGAAATATTTTAGTTCACGGGCTCCTCGGACTGCAGTGTTCATATGGTCCATTTCTTTCTTTATATTTATTAATTTGATTCATACTTCTCATATTCCATGTTTCAATTGTATACATTGTACAGCATTGGTTGTTCCTTTCACTTTTGTGCACATCAGCCACTAGACAAGTTTTTGGCTTTAATCTAGTTGCATCCTGAGTGACAGAGCCATGCGTACTTGCCCTTTGCTCTTCACCAGTAATTGATCAAGTGCTTTCTAACCCAGGAGTCCCATATTTTAGCACTATCTCTTGTTTCATTTTGGAATGTCGCTTCATAGGGCTTTCATGGTGAGGAATGTTCAAGAGACGTTTACCATTCATACCTACTGCCCTTTGTTTAGTTACATCCATTTTGACAACCATCTGTTTATTTGTACCTATATTTCCCAATTTTCTCGCAAATCACTGAACTATATAATACAAAGACCTATATACTTGCAGATAAACCTACTAACTGTTAGAGCAGTATCGCAGTGGAACCAGTGACCTCAAGAGGCAGTGAGTGCTCCAACACTGGAGGCATTCTAGAGAAATTGGGGCAACCATCTGGCAGGTATCCTTTGATCTCTGTTCCTGCATCAAGCCAGAGGACTGGACTTGATGGCCTTGTAGGCCCCTTCCAACTTCATTATTATAGGATTCTATGATATATCTAGTTCTAAAAGACATCCCATCACTGAAATAATATAAATTCTTCTTATATTAAGTAACCTTCTTGAATATTTTAATTTAACGTTGGTTCTCATGCATTTACTTGGGACAGAGGTTTTGCTGGAAAGTGAGTGGGTGAATGTAAAACTCTGGGATGCAAATAGTCTGTAGGCTTGACGGAGAACCAAGCCTTGATGGCTTTGGTTCATTTAAGCAGACTTCTCCAGAGTCAATAAGGACAGCTGGGAAAAGATGGAAAGTGGCAAGATATGTGCTAAAACAATTGAAATGTATGATTGATAGCATATTAAGAAATAGTTGGCATAACGGGAAAGTCCCAACATACCCCAGATATTGAGAAAGTAACAAAGGGCATGAACAAGATTTGTATCAAGTTTATAAAATGATTCTCATTGGATGAACAATTTGCTTCATGCCACACGAGACTCCTGGACTCTTATAACTCTGCACCTCTAATTGAAAGTAGATCATTTATTTTAAATAAAGCTATCTGTGTCAAGACAATCTATTTTATTTAAGAGCTTCATTTTCTAACATATTGCTACTGAATTTCTTCTGGAAATTTCCAGGTATGAGATTCTGTGGCTTCTATTCAATAAGTGGGAATAACACAGACATGTTCCATACACTCAGCAGTCAGTATCACAGCATAACAAATAAAAGCTAATGGAATAGTACATCAGTCTCAGAAAATCTCTCACTACCTGTAATAATACAATATGATTGTTTCTGGACTTACTTAGCTTCCAGGCTTCTTGTTTATGTAGTTTTCATGTCAGCAAAGGAAGAACCTAAGCCTAAACCAATCCCCATGCTGTCTACATGAGTATAACATACTGTATCCTACAATCATTTCTATCTTTCTAGTTATTATTTGTGGAAATATTCAAACCTAGGTTGCTATTTGGAAAGTATCAGCACTTTCTTTTTCTACACAAATGGACACAATTTACTCTTCAACAAGGTAAAATGACGTAGCCAAATAAAACTAACAAAAATAAGTAAATAAATACACAAAAACATAGTGGCATATTAAAGACTAACCTGTCTTTTCCAGTTTCTATGGCCAAATATACTTTCTCAGATATACGTATTAGGTAAATGACACTATCAGCAAGCATACAATTGTATACTGCTGTTTTTATTACTATTATTATTACAAATGTGCATAGCTTTTCATCCTGCTCTGATTTGCATATTTCTCTCACACTAACAAACATTGTTTCTTTTTTTCTTTTTTTCTTTTTTCCAGGACAAAGCAACAGAGACCAGCACAATGGTAGAGGAGTCCACAATGCCATCAGTGACAAAGCTAGCAGGAAAATTCCAAGAGCAGTCATCTCTTTCTGGAAAGGAGGTTAGGTACAATTCAGTCTCAAAGGAAAGAGAAATTAATAGCCCATCTGTCTGTACATTTTTATAAACTACAGTGTAAATAATATTATACCCTCTGTGCTTGTGACTTACTAGTCACATAAAGCATTTATATGTTTGCATTGTGGATCACAAACATTTGAGAAAGTTTTGGTTTACACTTTGATTTCTTTTCATGGCAAACACTATGGACACCAAAGAGCCTGTAGAAGACTGAGGAAAACCAGTGTGTGTGGTATCTTTACCAGACTGTGGAAATGTCACAGGTAGATGCCATCTTTCAACTTCATGGAAGTCTTCATTTAGCTAGGCATTACAGAGCTGGGGATAGTGAAATACAAACATGAATGTTCAAAAATCCATGGCCAGAATTATGGGCCAGGTTTCCTGACTTTGATATAATGTGGGTGGATATTTGCTGAGTTGCTGGCAGTCCATCATCCAACATGTTTGGAAGGGACCTTCTAATCTGTACCCAGAGGTGAAATCTGAAACCCACCACCTTTGAGCTCATTCTGCAGCTCCCCTTTTGGAATTTGATTTAAATCCCCAACTCTGTAATAACCAGCTTGATGAACACTTACATGAATTGGAAAACAAACTGTTACATGTTGTGATATTATATTATATTATATTATATTATATTATATTATATTATATTATATTATATTATATTATATATTATATTATATTATATTATATTATATTATATTATATTATATTATATTATTATATTAAAACATCTATATCCTCCTCTATATCACAGGCTATCAGGGAGGGTTTTGAAGATTAATAAAGTATTCAGCTTTGGCAAAAGCGAGGTAGTGTATGTAAAGGTCATTGGAAAGTTTTTTGTCATAAATGTATTCATTTACAAATATATGTGTTGAATTTTAAACTTGTTCCAACATCACATTTCTAAGGAGACTGTCTGGTTTCTTCAGAGGTCCAAAAGAGTATCCATCTGTTCCCTTCTCAGATGGACTCAGCTGTGATTGTCAAGTTGTTCCCTTTGTTCATTGAATTGGGAGTCTCAGATGGGGGGAGGGAAGGGAAAAGTGAAACCCTGATTCCTAAATGGTCCCCTCTTGTTAGAAAAGTCCATGTACTGAAAGCAAACTCTATAACAAATGAAAAGTTTTTACTGGTTGTTATTATTTGTCACTCAAGTCACCTACCTGAATGATCTCCAAAATGTCCTATTATTTACAGTCCTGCTCAGCTCTCGTGAAGTAGCCATGGCTTCCTTTATGGAGTCAATCCATTTCCCATTTTGTCTTCATCTTTTCCTGTTGCTTTCAACTTTATGTAGGATTAATGTCTTTTCAAGTGAGTCTTGTCTTCTCATGAAGGCAAGTGTTGCATTTTTCATGAACCCCTAAATACAAGCACACTCAATGGTATTATTTTTACTTCTAGAGATAGTTCAGGTTTGATTTGCTCTAGGACCCACTTGTTTATCTTCCTGACAGTCTAGGGGATACGACCCCTAAGATCCACAATTTTAGTTGACCAGAGATCTTAGGGGTTGCTTCTTCCTCTGTCCCCACACCCCTCCGTCCTGGTTGCTGGCTGCCTGAGGGAGGGAGAAAAAGAAAGAAAAGAATCCCCACGTTTTGTTGAAGCATACAGATCTCTTTTCAGCCTTGATGCTCTTTTACACCGGATCATTTTCCTTCAGGTACAAGAAAACTGCCCCTCCATGTTTGACCTGGGTAAACATTTTTCAGTAGCCATTTGCAGCGGAGCATTATAAATGCCCAGGTTCACACATTGAGAATACAGTTGTGTGGATGGTCTTGGTCTTGGTCCCCACTGACACATCTTTTCACTTGATGCTCTTTTCTCATTCCTTCATAACTGCCCCTCCATGTTTGACCTGGAGGTTCAGTAAATTTCATTGTACACAGGTTCTACATTGATAATAAAGGTTACTACTACTACTACTACTACTACTACTACTACTACTACTACTACCTTCTGTTTTCACAGTGGCATTTTCTAAAAACAATTTCAGTTTTTCCACTGTCACTATTGTCAATCAGGATGTTACTGCACTTTGCTAGCGCCATAAATGCCATATCCAATAGTCCTTACAGGTTCATTGAGTTTGGCACCTCCCATTTCCACAATAATAAGTTCTGAGATGAAGATGGCTCCTGACTCCAGTCTCAGGCTAGTTCCAGTTTCTGCTTCCAGTCTTTGGAATCAGAACACTCTTATCCTCTGCTGAAATGCGCACCCAGAGCTCAGTTTTGTAAGAGTGAATATAAAGAGCAGCAGTCCTCTTTCCTTTCAATCAGAGTGGATGAAATATAGCATGACTATTGTTGGTTTTTAACAACACACCAAGTTGTAGCTCTGTTGAGCAGAAGGAAAATTTAACACTATGAAACTTTGTCTCCCAGATTACCAAAGCCACCATGGCCAGTCCATGTCCTGGCAAAATGCACTAACATGCTTTGCCTGTGGGAACAGTGACTCTTTGGGTATTTATTTATTTATTTATTTATTTATTTATTTATTTATTTATTTACTGCCCATCTTCCAGAGGAACTCCAGGCATTTTACAACAATCACATATATATTGATAAAAACAAATATCAAATATCAAACACATCATCCAAAAAAAACCTAATAATAAAAATCGGTCAAGATGGCTGCAGGAAAAAAGTAGATTTCATTAATATTAGCATGTCTTGTGTTTAATGAAAATGTGACATAGAAGAGTAGATACATATTAAAACCAGACTGCTTTCATTAACTGGTCACTGGCATTTTGTTATCTGATGGAGTCAATTTCTTCTCTAGAAGATGTAGCCAATATAAAGAAGGAATGACACTTTCACCAATGATGCTAAAAATATATTGAGGTTGCTAGCTTGCTATATTTGAAGCAATACAGTAATTTAGGCAATATATTAGTAGTATGAACCACCATTCTAAACTTATGTACCATCTGTTTTGTGTGAGCCCTTCATTCAATTTTACAAATGCAAAAATGCAAAGGTAGTTTTTAATAATCACTTGTGCAGTTGCCATGTGCTTCAGTTCTTGTGTCCTTTAACTAAGTCAGAATTATATGTTATTGCAAGAATCCTTCTCCCTTTCTAATAACAAGAACTAGACATGTATATGAAGTCAGTACTAGTTGTTTTGTTTCAGATTATTAAAAAGAGGCTTCTATGATTATACCAAATACAGGATTGAATTTTGAACAGTCATAATGGGTACACTGGTATCAGGTACACAGCAGAGCACAGTATTATTTCTTGCTGTCATTACACAGGGATGTGGGGGGAATTAAAAACAATGGCAAAGGCAAGGGGGTCTAGAAAAGGGAGATCACACCTCTTTCTGAGGGTGTAGCAACTTCTCAAGATTGCTCTCCAGCCCTCACTTCTGTTAGTTCCTTTCTGTCCACAAACATTGTATTCTTATTAAAATATTCTTTCTCTTCTCTCAACATGACAAGTTCCTGTCTTTTTCAGACACCAGCTGCTAAGCTAATCCGTAGAAAGCCACCATGCTCCCTTCCTCTCAACCTACACAAGGCAGAGCCTGGACAGAATGGTGACCTGGTAAGTATCAACATTCTGAGCAATGAGTTAGTTTCCCTTTTGATATAGGAGTAGGCAATTATGATAAAGACAAAATTATATAGTGGCTAAGGCAAAGAATTATAAAAAGATTGCCTGGGATGGGGCTGGTGACAGCCAGGTTGCTTGGGGAAGAAATGGGTAGAAATGAACATATGCTGCTAGGATGAGTAATAATCACCTGAGGTGTTTTGAATGACCTCGATGAAGATCTAACAATATGAGAAAACCACAAATTCACGCTTCTCTATGAATAACCCAACAATTCCAGAATAGGGAGACTGTGCAGATCAATAACAGCATAATTGACTGAGAAGGGAATCTAGTCATCAAGGAAAACATAAATATATTTTATCATTGTAATAAGATAACACTGTACTAGCCAATCAGAAGGTGAAGAGACAGAGCATTATAAGAGGTATCATGTCATCTTCTGTTAATTTAGTAAGATGAGTAGTTGCCGTAATTAGAACCTGATACGTACTGCAAGGTTGACATAGTAAAGTGGGAAATCTAAAATGTTTCCATTTGTCTGAGACTTCTGTATTTGTGAAAGCTGGAAATAAATATGTCTACAGATGATATTATGTAAAACTAGATACAGTACTGAAAACAGTGCCAAAAGGGAAAATATTACCAATTAATATTGAAAAATATGTTGCTATAATTGCTAGGAGAGATAGATGTAGGTTATAGTCACAAAAATCCAAATGCCACCCTAAGTAGTAAATATATGATAAGATGTGGGGAACCTTTCCCTGCGGAGGAAGGCTTCCTGAGGGGGGTGGGGTTACAGTTGAAGGCACAGCATCCTGACTCTACCACTTGCATCCCTAGGGGGAAGTGACCTATTTCCTCTTCACCTTTGCTTTGAGGCAGGACAAAGGCTAAAGGGCATTTGCTCCCTATTAGAGGTGATGTTTTCATTAGTAATCCAATGTGTATTCATTCACATTAGATAGCTCAATAAAAGGGGGCTGGCAGACACGTCAGACTTTCTTTTTTGTTCTGTGTCTGAATCTCAGCAGGCTCTGAGAAACAGCATCTCTCTGTGTGTGTGCTTTCTTTGCTCTCCTAAAATCAGTTTGCTTGGCACTTTCCCAGCAAATTCCCACAGTAAGATAATGAACTTAACATTTCTTGCTGTTTAGTTACATGTCACTGAATCTGCAAGATTTCTGGGCATGTGACTACACAGAAAAAGATATGTGAATCCACTTGCACTTGAGAATTTGGGTCTCTTTGGGTCTGTTTGAATTAGCTGACCACATATGTAGCAGAGGAAATTGGCTCAACAGCCATGTTTACAGCTTGTTAGTACAGCTCTTTTCTTGCCCCACAGGAGGCAGAGGCACACAAGAGTTACTAATAAGCTGCAAACAAAGGCAGAGTGCTTATTTCTTCTTGTTGTTTCTTGTTCTTGTTCTCCAAGACTTTTTGTTTTGTTTTGGCTATCTAGTGTCCTAGTGCTGACTCCAAGGCATTAAAAAAGAGGAAGAGGAGGAGGAGGAGGAAGAGGATGGAAAAAATAGCAAATTGTACCAAGAGGAGACCAGTGGAGGGCAAGGATTTGTTTTCTTCTTTGAGTCAAGAGATCACATTGCAAAAAATCCAAGTGGATGCAGTGTTTTAAAAAGTAGAAGTCTCAGGAGTTAGAAGCAAAAAACTATGACTGAGGCGGGGGCTCCTAGCTGGCTCATATTTACTTTTACTTCATGTGATCAATGGAAAATAATGTGAATTGGCCCATGCTGGAATATTTCCCACAGTTTTTACCCATGTGATCACACCCTGATTCTGACTATATGTTAGACTTCTGGTCATGAAGAAAAAGTGGTTGGAGGATATTTGAGGGATACTTGGATCCGATCTGGTGTAGCAAGGGGCTGCCATGGGCAAAAGCCTAGGCTATAAAAAGAGACAGGTAGACCAAATGTCTGTGTAAAATAAATAGTAGAGAACAAATCATAATGTATACAGGTAGTTGCAAAATACTGCACAGTAAAAGCAATAGGGATGTCTGTTACCTTTTTGGATTTTAAAAGCTTATTTCAAGAACTTCTGCAGTTTGGTGCATTTCTCTCAAATGTCTCAATGAAAACCAGCACATATTTCCTGCTTCTGAGGAGAATGAATAGGAATCGCTAAGGAAGCAAAACCCTCTTAATAGCTTAAGAGCTGATAATGGCATACATTTTAATATTCTAGAGTTTACTTCCTCAGATACATGGACTGTTGTCCTAATTTGGCAATTATGGATGTACAAAGCTGGATTAAAGTGTGGGTGAGTGTTCTGTTAAGAGGAAAGATTTTCATAAACCTAAATAGCAGTCTGTAAATTCCATTGTTTTATTAACCCTTTCTCTAGGTAGCTATTCACAGCTCCCCACACTTCCTATATCATTTCCAGAGATTGTCAGGAATTGTGATATTCCAGGGAAATCTGTAGAGAGAGTAAACTACAGGGAGGAATTGCCAGAGAGAGAGGCAGAGGGATTGGACTGTGAGGCCAAAGGCAAATGAAATGAGCCAAGTATGAAGTATGAAGACCAAGTTAAAGCTTAAAGGGTTCTGAAATATGCACAGTGACCATGCAGAAGGCAGTGTTGGTGAAAAACGTGGATGTAGGAGCAAGGAAGAAGATGGAATGTTTTCCTTATAGGGTGGGGGAGTCACAACCATTGCCACAGCTTCTTAGATAAAGGACTATATCAGTCCTTCCAGCTGACAGAGACCAGCAAAGGCTAGGCATTCCAGAAAGCGCTCCGCTGAGTCCTCCTTGCTGCTTTTGTCCAGGCCACTTAACATAACTTCCAGATCAGCTTTCCAGGCATGGCATGGAAGACGCCATATGTCTCCTTGGACAAGTCCTCCTAATCACCTTTTCATCTCTTGTATGTCTGCTTTTGGGAAACCTCTTCTCATTTTATATATAAATTCCAGACCCGTCTGTTTCACCTTTGGTTGCCAGCTGAGCAGCATCCCAGACCCTGAAATTTCAGACCCCAAGTCTGAAAGCCAAAGGCAGGCCCCAGGGAGTGTGGACCCTTCTGAAAATGGGGAGCTTTCATAACCATTGCCAAACTGGTGTTTGAGAAAGATAGGCAATGTAGACACTCATTGACAAATGTAAAGGCTAGCACATGAGTTCCTTTAATCACAATGCTTCCAGAGAGCGAAAGGTAACGAAAAGACAAAGATGTTGCAAAGATGTCCATGTGGTTGGCCCCAAAATCATAAGCCCTCATCCCAGGATTGCCTGGTTGGAAGCATCCCAGCCTCTGAGATTTCAGTTCCAAACTCCAAGACATTGGGAGTGGTCTCCATAACTTAAGTCTATGAGCAATCTTGTTTTTCTTTTAATAAAATCATCAGTTATTGAATGTTAACATTCCTGACAAATTCGTGCTGCTGAAACAATCTTGGTTTTCTTTACTCAATATATTCTGGGCCTTGATTTGAAAGTATATTCAAAACCTTAGATAAAACAATAGGGCAACTTATCAACTTCAATTTAAACATACACACGCTGCTCCAGTTCCACTCTCATGCAGCAGTGGCTGATTTGCTCACTTAGTAGTAAGCTGCTTGCCTATCCATTCATAGCAGTAACAGGGAATGGTGCTGCTCATGTCATGCACTGACCTGACATCCTCTCAGTCCTCCCTGTCCTGCATTTGGTTCTTGGAAAAGTTACGTTTGGTGTGTGTGTGTGTGTGTGTGTGTGTGTGTGTGTGTGTGTGTGTGTGTGTGTGTGTGTGTGTGTGTGTGTGTGTGTGTATGGATGGATGGATGGATGGATAGATGGATGTATTTCTAGATGGCTCTAATTTCCCCCAAGGGGCTCTGGGCAGTTTACAATAAATAATCAAAAGTTAAAATCAACAACCCCCCCCAAAAAAAAGTAAGTCAGGAGGATCAAACAAACAGATCTCTCTCTGTGCAAATCCGACAAACAAACAAAACAACGGCAAGAGGCAAATCTCAGAATTCCCCAGCCAATATGGCTACTGGTAGATGGTACCAACTTTGTGAGGTGAAAAAAAGTTGTGCTATAACAATGAAACTTTTTTTATATTCTTTTTTATTAGAAAATTTTGATATACAAAAGAAAAACACATTCAAAACATTAACCATACAGCGTCAATCTATCACTAAAGTTCAGGTAGGCTTCCCTCTGTTTTTCTTTTTGGTTTTTAACGTTATTCATCTCCCAGCCTTCCTTTCCAATGAAAAAACCCTTTTATATATTTATAAAAAGGTTCTAAAAATTAATAGTCCTTCAAGTTCTACCCTAATCCGGTAAGAGTCTTTAATTCCTTACAGTTAGTCTCCATGTAATTCTTAAATTTTTGCCAGTCTTTTTGGAACCTCTGGTTGTCTTGATCCCTCAATCTGCATGTCAGTCTGGCCATCTCTACAAAGTCTAGTAATTTCGCCCTCCATTCATCCAAAGACGGTATATACGTTGTCTTCCAGTTCTGTGCCAGGAGCATTTGTGCCGCTGCTGTTGCATATAAAAATAGTGTCTTGTCTGCTCCTTTAATTTCATTATCCACCAACCCTAACAAAAAAAGTTCAGGTCGTTTTGGGAATGTACACTTTAACATCTTTTAGAGTTCATCATATATCAATGCCCAAAATTCTTTCACTTTCTCACAGGTCCACCACATATGATAAAAGTTACCTTGTTTCTCTTTACATTTCCAACAATAATAATCTTTCATCCTATACATCTTTGCTAATTTCGTTGGAGTAATATACCATCTATACATCATTTTCAACAGATTTTCTTTTATCAAAGTACATGCGGTAAACTTTATGTTCTTTTTCCACAATCTTTCCCACACATCTAACTCAATATTGTGACCCAGATCCATAGCCCATTTTATCATACATTCTTTAACTTGTTCATCTTTTAGGTTCAACTCCAACAAAAAATTATATAATCTAGTCAACAATTTTTTTTTTGGGCCCATGATTATGGTTTGAAACTTGGATTCCTTCTCTCCAAACCCAAACATCCTTCTATCTTTCTGGAAAGTGTCATGTAACTGATGGTACTGAAACCAACCTGTTAACCTCTCTTTTAACAGTTCATAAGACTTCAGTCTGGGACCTTTTTCTGAGAAGAATAACACATCCCCATATGTGATCCCCACTCCTTCTGTATCTTTCCTCTTGATCGCCAATGCTTCAATCGGGGATAACCACCTTGGGGTGTGTCTCTCTAATAAAGGTTTCAACCGTTCCCAGACCTGAAGTAATGACTTTCTAATTACATGATTCGTAACAACAATGAAACCTTTTAAGGAGTTACAAATTCCCCACAGACTGGTCTGTAATTTGTATTTTGGTCAACTGTCATTGTTGAGAGCCTCTTTTAAATATTTCCAGTTAATTTATTTTTCTTCTGTAGCTTTTCCCAGTCTTTATGAGTAGCAATGGTCTGCTTCAACAGTATCTTATTTGTCTTTCTACAGAAGCCATCTTCAAGTGCTTCTCATCCTCTAAAGGTAAAGGTGAAAAGCTCTCCCCTGATTGAAAAACTGCAGGTAAGATCTTGTGGTAACTCCGTTGAACCTTTGCTTCCCTGGAAATAAGATACATCAAACCATGTGAGATTTACTTCTAGGTATTTATTTATTTTATTATTTATTTTATTTTAGAGTATTTTACCCCACCTTTCTCCTTGGAAAGGTAGGCATCCAGAGGTTGTGTCATGGCAACAGGGCTTCTTTTCTTGTTAGGTTGAAATGTTTTGCTACTCATCCAAGTAACTTCCTCAGTCTGAGGAAGGTTAGTAGGAGACTTCCAATTTATACTCTATATTGGTTTTGCTTCATCTTAGTTTGAACAGGCTCATTAGATAGACAGTGTCCAGGTGTGTGTGACTGTCCATCTAACGTGCCTGTTCAGTGAAATCAATCTGGATAATTCATTGGAGGTCTCCTACCAACTCTTCTCAGACTGTTGTGAAATTTTTCAACCAAAGAAGAAAAGAAGTCCAGTTGCCAAGATTCAACTTTCGGATAACCTCACCTGGATGACTGAGAATCTTCACAGACAGACTTCTAGGTGGACATGCATAGGGCTGCACTTCTATAGACGTCTTGGTGTTGTTCTTTCTGTTAGTATTTTAGTGTTTCCATTGTGCTTCAGTAATTTTAATTTGCATAGTTCCAAATATATCCAGAGCTGCCTGGATAGTTCAGTGAGCTAGGTATTTGGCTGTGGAGTCGGAGGCTGGGAGTAGTTTTCCCACTATGCATCCTAGGAGAGTGAACCTGTGTAGCCTTGAGCAGGCTGTACAGTCCCAAGTTACCTCCAGAAGAAGGGAATGGTAAACTACTTCTGAGTAATCTGTTCTTTAAAAAACCTGGAAAGGATTGTCATAAGTCAGAATGGACTTCATGGCACATGATTATTATTATAGTACATCTGCTTTTCAGAATAAGATATATAATTTTTAGGATAGTACTTCACGGTGAGAGTGTCTTTTCTGTGCTAGCTGATATCATTGGTGTCATAAACTTACTCTTGGCATTCTCTCACAAAAACATCCTAGGATTTCAGCAATATGATCGCCCTCATATCAGTATCCAGTTTTTGTCATTCAGGGCTTTGAGCTGCACTGATCACCTGAACAGCTGCATTATCTGGGGATGTAGACATGGGAACTTATCTCTTGTAGTATTTTCTGTTGTGACATAGGGTGACATGGTCCTTTGTAGACATGGATTGATAGAAAGATTTAAATCGGATATTGTTGTGGCTTTGTTCTCAGCCTTTTCTCTGCCGAGCCACTCGAGATCTTGGCTCAGATCCTGGGAAATTCATGCAGCTTTAGCTGAGACAAGAATAGTCTTTGAATCCAGCTGTTTGGGAAGGGCGACTGTTCTGTCCGCTCCCCCCCCCCATGATGCATTAACAGTGCTAGGGCAAGATATGTCAGCTGGTGAGACATGTATTTCGGGCAAGGGCTCCCTCCTGTGGTCAATGTTAATGGCAGAGATTTCCAAGCTTTATGAAAGGTTAATAGGATGATGAAGGGTGTGTTTTTACACAGAGAAGCAACTGGTAATGACCTTCACAGGTTATGCAGGGTGTCAGAGGACAAAGTATGTGGAACCTCCAACAAAATGCTGTGGTATTTAATGTTTAGATTGACAATTCCAGCCAGTTGATTATCTTCCAGGATAGTCTCTCCCTTACCACCAATACTGCCTTCTCTCAGCCCAATCAGTCAGGACTCCATGCCCCGGGAGGGTTCAAGTCTTACTGTGTGATTATTTTCTCTCCACTGTTGTGGAAGATTAGAAGAAATATAGATATACGCACACAGAGTGGCCTTTTGGCCAAATGGGTGGGATAAAATGTGATAGATAGATAGATAGATAGATAGATAGATAGATAGATAGATAGATAGATAGATAGATAGATAGATAGATAGATAGATAGATACATACATACATACATACATACATACATACATACATACATACATACATACGACCACAGTAACCTGCTGGTCCGGCTAACTGAGGCGGGAATTGGGGGTCTGGCTTTGTCCTGGCTCCGTTCCTTCCTTGGCGGTCAGTCTCAGCGGGTTCAGCTGGGTGATGACTTGTCAGCTCTTTGGACTCTCCCTTGTGGGGTGCCCCAGGGGTCGGCAATCTCACCCATGCTGTTCAATGTTTACATGAGGCCGCTGGCAGAGGTCATCAGGAGATTTGGAGTTTGCTGTCATCAGTACACTGATGACACGCAGCTCTACCTCTCCTTTTCATCTTCTGCAGTGGAGGCAGTACGCTCCCTCGACCTGTGCCTGGAGGCGGTTCTGGAATGGACCAAGGCTAACTGGCTCAAGCTGAATCTGGAGAAGACCGAGGTTCTCTTCTTTGGGGCGTCCTCATCTGGGTACAATGGCCCCTTCCCTAGACTGGGGGTCCCTCCAGCCTACAGACAGGACCAGGAATCTGGGCGTGGTCCTGGACTCAGCCCTCTCCCTGGAAGCCCAGGTGATGGCTGCTTCCAGGCCTGCTTTTATCCATCTCCGCAGGATCGCCCAGATCCGTCCGTACCTCGATGAGTCCTCCCAGAGGACAGTCATACAGGCCCTAGTGATTCGAGGATTGACTATTGCAATGCCCTCTATGTGGGGTTGCCCTTGACCCTTCTCCGGAGGTTACAGCGGGTGCAGAATGCAGCGGCCAGGCTGATGGTAGGTGCTTGTAGATATGAGCACATCACCCCAGTTCTGGCTCGCCTGCATTGGCTTCCCGTTGTCCTCCGGATAAGGTTCAAGGTCCTGGTTTTGATCTTCAAAGCCCTCCACGGCTTGGGACCAGAGTACCTGGTGGAGCGTATCTCTCAGAGAGCAACTGGGACCAGGCCCACGAGATTGGCGCAGGCGCGCTCACTGAGGGTGGCCACACCCAGAGAGGCGTGGAAGTCACATACGTGTGACCGCGCCTTCTCTGTGGTGGACCCTACGCTGTGGAATCATCTCCCCAGTGAGCTGCGCCTTGCAGAGTCCCTGCCCACGTTTAAAAAGGCTTTGAAAACTTACCTTTTTAAGGAGGCATTTGGCGACCTTTCTATTTAAGTTTTTTTCTCCCCCCACCTGTGCTACCCTTTGGGTCTTGCCTCCCCTCCATCTTGTTGAAATTTTTATGTGCTCACCCTGTTTTGCTTTGCTCTGTTAGCCGCCCAGAGTTCCTATCTGGAAGATGGGCGGGATGTAAGTCTAATAAATAAATAAATAATAAATAAATACATACATACATACAACCACTCCGCTGTCCAAGGTGGGCACTGATGTTGCTAATAAAATTTTGTGTGAATGTGTGCGTTCATGCATGTGAATTTCATGTCTGTCTTCTATTATGTTCCCCTTCTTTTAAGGCCCCCTAAGCCAGTGGTTCCCAACCTGGGGGTTGGGACCCCTTTGGGGTCGAACAACCATTTCACAGGGGTTGCGATGTACCAGTGAAGAAAAGGGCACAAATAGCTTGGGTCTTGAGGAGGGGGAAAGGAGTGGGGAAAAGAGTGAGTTACAAGTTGTTAGGTTGGAGGGGATATCAGTCAATGGCACCGGAGGCTGCGATTGGCTGAGGGTGCCTGTACAGAGAAGTTCTCTATGGCACCTGGGGCAGTGGCCTGCCAAATGGGGCTTGTGGCCTCTTCCAAGCAGGGCAAGGGGTCACCACAACATTAGGAACTGTATTAAAGGGTTGCGGCATTAGGAAGGTTGTTAACCACTGGCCTAAGACTACTAATAATGCCTTCATCTGCATTGATTGCATTAATGTAATGTTGTCTGTTAATGCTGTAAGATGTCCCTCAATCCCCTGCTCTCAATACTTGAATATGTCTTAATTGTATTAGACTGTATATTGTCCTTCATTACGGTAAGCTGCCTTGAGTCCTTTTTCAAGGTGAAAGGCTGGGTAAAAAAATACTCTAAAATAAAATACTCTAAATACTCTAAAATGGATGGTACTGTTTTTTTAAGATGGAGAATTAAAACCAGTATAGAGAATATTCTGTTGATGCATCCTCTAAGTTAGAAAATTTAGGAAAGTCTTCATAGTTGCATTAATAACTATGTGTAGCATTCCAAAGAGTCTTTGGTGGTATAGTAATGCCTTGGTTTACAAGTATAATTCATTCCAGAAACATGCTTGTAAACCAAAACACTCTTATATCAAAGCATATTTCCCCTTAAGAAATAATGGAAATTCAGATTATTTGTTCTGGGATCCAATAGATCACATACTGTACACACAAAATGCCAAAACTCACAAAAGAAGTTGGCTAGAAGTCCATGTCCACACCATGGTTTAGGTACCTGGCTGCAGAATCTGCTCTGCTTGGGACTAACAACTGGATTTTACTCTGTGTTTTTAATGTGACAATAATAAAATGCAATTTGTAGCCCCATACACACTTGACTAGCTGCCCTGTGACCAGTAATTGTTTAACAAATAAGAAGGGATGTTTAAAACTAATTAAATAAAATATAAATATAATGAAAAGCAACCCCTAACCTGCACTCTCCTTTCGAAACGTTCCTGTCTGGTGAAGGGAGACCTCCATTCCTCTCTCCTCCCTCTGCTTTGGAGGCTTTCCTGAGATGGAACATTCCAGGCAATCCCCCACAATCCAGCAGGGAGAGAAAGAGAGAGCCACCACCAACTCACTTGTGATCCTGTGACCTGATCTAATGCTTGTATTGATCTAATGCTTGTATTGGAAGACATTGCTTGTTGAGGAGCCTTGTGGTGCAGTGGTTAGTTAAATGCCTATACTACAGCTAAAACTGTGCTTATGACCTGGGGTTCAATCCCAGGTAGCCGGCTCATGGTTGACTCAGCCTTCCATCCTTCTGAGGTCAGTAAAATGAGTACTCAGCCTGCTGAGGCAGGGGGCAATGTGTAGCCTGCATAATTAAATTGTAAACTGCCCAGAGAGTGCTTAGGCGCTATGGGGTGGTATATAAGCAGAACACTTTGCTTTGCTTTTAATCAAGGTAAAATTTAGAAGGAATGTTTGCTTGTCTTGCAAAATGCTCTTAAACCAAGGTGCTATTAAACCACAGTACAGTATTAGAGTTGCAGAACTATGGGGCGGTATATAAGCAGCACATTTTGCTACAGTAATAAAGCAAAGTTTTAAATCTTGGGACAAAAAGGGGGGGAAGGACTTCTTCGTGACTTCTGTGAATACACACCTGTGGGTTTCTTCTGCACCTGCACACAGTCATCAGATGTTCCAAGCTCTCTAATGGTATGGGACCTCCTCCTCCCAGTGCACATACTCTCGGTCTCCCACGCTTTGCTTCTCAGTTCCTTTTTCACCACTGCCATTAATGGTCGCTTTTCTTCCGGCTCCTGTGGATTCAAAAAGTTTGATAGTTTATTTTACTACAAAGTTCTTGTTCTTGCTTATTATTTTGATTTTTGTTTTTCCTCCTCCTTCTAGCATATTTTGTTGCTTCTTACCTTTGTCATTTCCCTCTCCCCCGTTCCCCTGCACCATTTTATGGCCTCTGTGGGGCTGTTTAAGTGGTGTGTGGCATGTCCAAATAAGATCCCTCTCTCGGATGGCCACGACCGCTGTTTGTACTGCCTCAGCGAGCCCCACCAGCCTTTGCAGTGTGCCAAGTGCAAAATAAGCCTGCACTAAAGCAGAGACTCTGTAGACTTCATGCCCACTTGTGGTAGAAGTCCCTACAACCTATGGAGACACAACATCACGCCGAGCACTATCCTCCTTCGGCTTCCCCGAAATTGAAGTCCTCTTAGACTTCTAAATCCACCTCGAAGTTGGTACCCACAACCAAGAAAAGACCTATTCTTCGGTGTCTGCAGCAGACTCGAGGCCCATACCACCTTCCTTGAGCCCGTCTACTCACGCTGCCAAGTCTGCCACCTTGGCATCAATATTGTTCGCCTCGACATTGGCAAAAGCTCAACCCTGAACAAATGATGAAATACCTAATTGGCAGCGTCACGCGCTGTCTCCTGCAACCAGCCATTCCTGTACCTGGGGAGACTTGTCTCATGAGCCTGAGACCTTGATGGATGCACATGATCCTCCAGAACACCTGACTCAGGACATGTCGACATCAAACTTTGAGGTGCCCAAGAGACGCCTGCTTCATTCAGAATTGCCAGTCAGTGCCGACGTTACATATCACCAACCACCTACTCGACATCAAGAGAACCAATGCAAATGACTCCAATTGCCCAACCAGCATGATGTCGAGGGGCTCCCCTCGGCGTTGAAGCACCCTTCCTGATATCACCGGGAGCCCAGACATCGATCCTACTATGTTTGTGATTCCTCTTTTTCAGACTCATCACTGCACCATGACACCAGAGGGGGATCCTCCCTATGTCGTACCGACCGACTTCATTGATACCAACAATATATACAGGTTATTTCCTATTTGTCTGATGATGCCTCCAATACCGAAGAACAATAACGCTACTGACACAGGGCCTGTTCAACATCAGTATTGCCCTGTCCAACAAAATGACAGAGGCTTTTAACATCTCAATGTTAAAAAGGGAGGTCTACGATCCCAGTGGAAAATCCCCCTCACTGGAACCACTCTCCACGGAGCCCATCACCACCCCAGCGCCACCCCTGACATTGGGAGGCTCAAGCTCGCCAACCGATTTGCCAACCGAGGTGGGACTCATCAGCCTCTATAGATAGGCCTATTCAACTTAATGATTCTGATACTGACAATGACTCACAGCTATCTCCTCCATCGTCGCCCCTGAACCTGCCCACTCCTGACTCAGATATAGCAATCATCCGCCTTCTCCGGCAGAGGACCTCAGGATGTATTCAAAAATGAACAACAGGATTGCCACAGTGATGGAACTACAGGATCAAGAGCCTGATACTGATGATACCTGTAAGTTCTTCCATCATCTAAATAAGAACCAGGCACCTCCTCTCCATTTAGGATTTATACCTTTGCTCCTTAAACGAGCCAAGGCTGCATGTAACAAGCCTTCTACACTGCTAATGCTGAGGCATATTGATAATTTGTACAGAACCCATAGCAAGGAAACCACTTTTCTCTCTAAGCACCCTCTTCCAAACTCTCTTATTGTGAATGTAACACAAAACAGGGCCAAGACTCAGTCTGCCACTACACCCAGTAACAAGGGCAAGAAACCTGACCTCATCGACCACAGACAGTATTCCTTGGCCTCCTTTTCTTTAAGATCCTCCAACTACTTATGTGCCATGGAGGCGTATTCAAGGCACATCATGGTGAAGTTTCTTTTGTTCCTTGAGTCACTGCCAGACAGTCAAAAGGCTAAAACCCTCGCTTATCACGATGAGCACATATGAAATCATTGCTGCCTGGCACGTAACTGATTCAGCCTCCAAACAACTTGCAACTGCTGTCTAGTTACGAAGGCTTGCATGGCTCTGTACTGCCACACTCACGGATGATGCCCGGAATAAAATAGAAGTTTCTCCCTTTGACGGAGAAGGCCTGTTTGCGGCTACCACTGATGAGTCACTGGACAACATCCTGAAAATGAGGAAGACAGCACAGTCTTTCTCATATCAAGGCACCCTTTCCCAGGCCCCTACTCACCAGCAACCCTCTCAATGGTGTCGTAATTACTCCATACAACAACCATGCCACCAAAACCATTACCACCAACCATACCAGGCATCTTCTTTACATCGCCCAGTCCAGGCCACATCCATCCCAATCCTTGCGGCTGCAAGCAAAAGCAGTCTTCCTGACCAACAAACAAGACTTACAGAAGATGTCAGACTTCAACCCTTCCTCCCCAAATGGACACTAAATACATCGGACTCCTGGGTGCTTATCATTATAGAAAGAGGGTGTGCCATAGAATTTCAAGACTTACCACCATTAGGTCAAGTGGTGACAACACCTTCCCTGCACCTTTAAGAGAAAGTCAATACCCCTCCTCTCCAAGGACGCCATCAAAGGTTTCGTAGGGAAAGACACATATGGATTCTACTCTTGTTACTTCACTGTGCCAAAGAAGGATGCTAGGCTTCATCCCATTCTAGACCTACAAGCCTTAAACACCTTCATTCGTCCAAAATGTTTTCGGCTCACCACCGTGGAGAACATTATCCCATAATTTTAAAAGGGAGACTGGTTTGCTGTCTTGGATCTGCAGGATGCCTACTTCCACATTTCAATCAGGAAGCAGGACAGAAAGTTTCTAAAATTCCAGATAGGGATCAGGACTTACCAGTTCAAAGCTCTACCATTCGGACTTTCTACGCCGCCGCCGCCCCCCGGGTCTTCACGAAATGCCTTGCCCCAGTGGCAGCCTTCCTCTGCCTTCAAGGAGTAAATATTTTCCCCTATCTCGACAATTGGCTCCTGGTGTCACCTACAAAACAAAAAGCACAGCAGGACATTACTTTCACCATCCAGCTACTTACCTCTCTCGACCTCAAGATCAACACTCAAAAGTCCACTCTTCTTCCACAACAAAAAGTAAGCTACACCGGAGCAGTCATCGATTCTCAACAAGGCAAAGCTTTTTTTACCCGAGACCCTCAAGCAAAGGATTTGGGACACACCTGCTCCCTCCAGCACCTCTGCAAAGTCTCAGCAATAAAGGTTCAACACCTCCTTGGTCTCATGGCATCAACTACATCAATCTTACTGTACGCCAGTCTAAAGCTGAGACCTCTTCAGGCCTGGTTACTTGCAAGGTTCCATCCACTAACAAACCACCCATCCAAGCAAATTCAGGTAACCTTACGTCTCTATCACAGCCTACAGTGGTAGGCTGGCATCTCCCCAGAATCTTGCCCGAGGTCGCCCCTTCTGATATCGTTACCCTTTGGTGCAAATCACCACAGATGCCAGCAATGTGGGATGGGGAGTTCATTGCCACAACCACCACATTCACGATACTTGGAGTCTCTACGAACAGCATCTGCACATAAACCTACTGGAACTGTTAACCATTTTCAAGGCACTCAGGGCATTCGAGCTTATGGTTGCAGGGCGCACTGTGCAGATCGTCACAGACAACACGACTGCCCTATATTATATAAGCAAGCAAGGTGAAACTCACTCCCTGTCTCTACTCAGGATCACCATACAACTTTGTGAATGGTGCTATGACATAAAAAGGTTTTCCTATAGCAATTCACATAGCCTCAGAAGACAACACCATAGCCGACCACCTCAGTGGACTTATGTTCAACAATCACAAGTGGTGCCTTTCCAAACGGATATTCAACAACCTTTGCCATCACTGGGGCAAGCCCAAGATAGACTTATTTGTGACACACCTCAATGTCAAATGTCATCTATACTGCTCCGGGGCAGTGGGCAGTCCCCATTATCTAGGAGATGTGTTTGCCATCTCGTGGACAGGACACTCGATGTACGCATCCCCACCCCCACCCCCGTTGCACCGCATATTGGTGAAACTCAACCAGGAACCATTGTACACCATCCTCATAGCCCCATGGTGGCCATGCCAGCCCTGGTTCCTGACACTCAAGTTTCTGGCCATGGATGACATCAATCTTCCCCAGTCGCTGGATCTAGTTTTCCAGGGCGATGGGCGTGTACTACATCCCAATCTTCTGTCCCTCCATCTCACGGCGTGGCTCATTGCCTCTTGTTGCTACAGATCTTAGCACATTCAAGAAAACCCTCCACCACAACCCTATACTACAAATGGAAGACATTCCTTGCTTTCACATCAGACTGTGGCCTTCCCGCATCACCAACCATCTTGTATACTCTCCTCGACGTCCTCCTTCTTCTCTTCAACAGAGGATTGGTGATCTCTACTTTAAAAGTATACATTGCTGCTGTAGTAGCACATCAGCCTTCTGACTCCAAGGCTGCAATGCTGTTTCAGCATCCAACAGTCAAGCAATTCCTTAAAGGCCTTAAAAACCTCTATACTGTACTTTGTGAAACTACCCAGTTGCTCAGTGGTCCGTTACACTGCCCCTTAAAAGGTTAATGCAATTCCCCTTTGAACCTATAGCATTGATTGCTCTGCGTATGCTCTCTTTAAAGACTGCATTTTTAGTGGCCATTATGTCAACTAGATGGGCCTCAGAACTTGCAGCATTACGTGCCGACCCACCATTCTTACAATTTTATCTGAACAAAGTCATAATTTACCCGTATATATCTTTTCTACCTAAAGTTGTCTCCGACTTCCACCTTAGCCAACCACTTGTTCTTCCAGCCTTCTTTCCATCTCCATTAAACGGCACTGAATGATCATTACACAAACTAGATGTCAGAAGAGTTCTCCTTCAATAGGTACCCCAGTCACTTCACAGAAATCTCAAAATGTGCCTTTCCTACGCTCTTGACAATACCTTGTTACCAGAAGTTCCTAAAGGACACTTCAGAAAGGCTGTTGCCTCCTCTTTGGCATTTTTGAGAGGAATAGGACTCCCCAAAATCTGCAGAGCCACAACGTGGTCTAATCCAGCCACGTGTGTACAGCATTACAAACTCGACATCAGCGCTAGAGCAGATGCAGCCTTCAGCAGGGCTGTGCTTTCCTTCTCTTTACCGTGACGGCCCTCCACTGGTAAGCTATCTTGCTAATCTCCCACAGGTGTGTATTCACAGATGTCACAAAGAAGAAAGTAGGGTTACCTACCTGTAACTATGGTTCTTTGAGTGGACATCTGTGAATTCACACTACCCGCCCATCCTACCCTCTTCCATCACATTCTTTCTTGTATCTTACAGCGGCGGACAGACAAGGAACTGAGAAGCAAAGCGCAGAAGACTGGGAGCATGTGCGTGGGAGGAGGAGGAGGTCCCATACCATTAGAGAGCTTGGAACTTCTGGTGACCATGCGTAGGTGCAGAAGAAACCCACAGTGTGAATTCACAGATGTCCACGCTAAGAACCATAGTTACAGGTATGTAACCCTACTTTCTTTTGTTTTCTTTGCAGGCCAATCTGGCATTTGCTCCAACATCTCTGCTGCCAGGAGCTTCTCCGAAGAGTCCGGGCCTAAAAGTAATTGTTTCTCCATTTAGCAGCCCACCATCCACTCCCCTCACCCCGCAGTCTCATTCCAGTGAAACAGAAGAGATTCCAGTTAGTTTTGATCAACCTCCAGAAGGCAGTCATCTGCAGTTTTATAACAAGGTACATACTGTATATTAGACTGTTTTTTTAAAAAATAAAATAAAATATCATTTCATTATTAGGAGCAGGAGGGAAAACATTTTTCTTTATAGGAAAATATAAAGAAAAAAAGAGGTGGGATCATAATTTGGAACAAATAAATATAAAAATGAAATCATGTTATAAATTGGACTTATAAGTGTTTTCTCAAAGTGATCCAAAGGAATCTGGAAAAAATGCCAGTTTAAAGAAAAATGGGAATATGTGAGGTTTTGAGGTATCATTGTACAGTATATGTATACTAGAAAGGTTATAGTTAAAATGGGTTATAATAATCTTCAAAGAGATGGTTTGTATTTAAATTTGTAGAGTTGGGATATGCTAAAGAAAGAATATGGGATTTGAATTGCATGAGGTACCCTTTCTCAAAGAATGTGCCACAAAAAATACACAGAGCCACACTGTTCCATCTGACACTGACAGAAAACTGTCTCTTCAGTGTTACCTTTAGATATAAGAGCAGTCCTTCATTCTGTTTTGTGGAAGCGAAAGCAATGTCTTTTGTACTTGATGTAATGGACAGCACAGAAATCTAGGTGATTTCATTGATTTTATAAAATTAGTCTAGTCCATGGATTCAGTGAGAGTTTTATCTAATTTCAGGTACGGACACGAGGATCAATAAAACGCAGACCACCTTCCAGAAGATTTCGAAAGTCACAATCAGAATATGGAGATGACCTAGATTCCGCTATGGCACTTTCCCCTCAGGAAAATGGGGCTAATGATGATAATGAAGCAGAGAGTGTTTTTATAGACACGAGGAAGGCTGAAGATGGCATAGGTTGCTATGAAAAAGAAATCCAGATAATATCTGATAAAAAATCCTCCTCCAAGCTGGGATCTGGTAGAACAGAAAGGAGTGACGGAGAAGTAGGAGGAACAGATGGAGGAACTTTACACAAAGACAATCCAGAAGAGAAGCCACACCAGAGCCTTTCAGAGTTAAAACCGTGTAAGAAAAATAAGGATGAGAACAAGAAGAATCCAGCTGTTGACACTGCGGTGGATATAAATGCTTCTAATCAGGAGAATGAGAGAAAGAGTCAGAATAAATTACATGGAGGTGAAAGCACACAACAGTTGTCAGTTACAAAAGAAGCTGGGACTCTTCAGCAGGGAAGAGATACTGAAACTGTTGAGGACTCCAGAGTGTGATGCCCCTGTAATTGCCACACATACCAAGAACAAGAAACGGAGGTTAAGATGAAGTTTCCAATTCAGTGCTTGCTTATGAATGAGCAAAACCTCCTCACTCATTGAAAATTCCAAGGGAAACACTGTTCTCTCTTTCCTTTGGCAGATCTTAGGCTTGTACTTGCAGCAAATGTGTACTTGAAGCCAGCCTTGTTTATATCAGGCAGTCTAGGCTTGTGAAATACCAAAAATCTGCTGTGTTGACTTAAGAGATCACAAGAATTGCAGGGATTTTCTCAACATTTTTTCAATAGAAAGAACTATCATGTGCATTACTTACATTTTCTGATTAAAGTTGACATTTCCAAACCTCTTGTGGCGTGCCAGCTGTAACTGTGCTGCATGCATATGAATTAGATGGTCACCACAAAACCACACAAAAGAAATCAATCAGATATACTTAGTGACAATATGAAGTAACTTGCTTGTGTAGTAAGGAGCAGATCCCATAATAGCTACACCCTTATTCTCCTGCTCTTTTAGGTTTGCTGACAATCCGAGGGACACAGTGCAGTGGACACTTGCACATCCTTACTGATTTATGTGATTTTTCTGAATGGTGATCACGTGGAATTAGAAAGAAGATAACTAGCATTTAAGGCACAAATGAGCCTTCTGACCAGTGTACGTTTTTAATATTTGTCTTCTTTACAGGCTGAGCTGAAGTAAGATCTATTTTTTTAGCCATGTGTCAGAGCATTCTGTACCCTGCAAGCCTATATGGGTTCATGCCGCTAATTCTGATCACTGCTTGAATTTGCAATCTCACATCTTGGGAATGTAGACATCTTAGACAAAGTCAGACCACCAGTACAATGAGCTTTTTTGTCTTTATCATCCTTGCCAAACTCAGCACCCTCCAGACCTGTTAGACTACAACTGTGATCATCCCCAGCTGCTGAGGGATTACTAAACTGACTATAGCTGATGGAAGTTGTAGTCTAACATAATTTGAGAGTGACTGAGGACAAGTGGTCTGTATCAACAGCAGTTCTCTGCATCATGAGATGGGGCTTTTCACAGCTTTGTCTGAAGATACCAAGAATGGAACCCTGGGCTTGAACATGCAAAATGCATGTCACATTACTGGATCTTTGGCCTCTCTCACTGATCCATAATTGTGGTCCTCTGTTGGACATGTATCCTTATAAGGTTGTCAATTCTATAATCACCATTAGGATGTAAACTGAATGGCACCATGAGAGGGAAATGTAGAGAGTAACAACTCTCAAACATTTAAACCGGCTATTCAATTATGTTCAATTCTGAACACCATACGCTTCTGCTTTTTGGAATACATAGGTTAAAATGTTTTTCCCCATAAACTACATTGCATAGGTAATATAGGAATTGATTTAGATGGGATTTATATAGGTAGCATAAGGCAGCCTGTATTGAGACAATGTCTAATTGAGCCACCCACATTACAGACATTAGCAGAATGATAAAAGGCATAGATGGACCACAGGATTAGGACTTGGTTATACACTGTGCTGCTCACATTCATCTATGTACATCTGTACTGGAACACTTTGATACCATGCAGCTGACTTATGGAAAACAGAAACATCATGTTCTAACTGGCCAGGAAATACAGTAATTGTACTGCAGCCACCAAGTGGGAGAATGCATAAGTAAAGTCCAAACAAGACAGGTTTTGTAGCCAGGTTTCTTCCTTACTAAAAGAGCCAGACTGCCTTCTCTTCTTTGGTTATAGTTACTGTAAAGGATTTACAAAAAGCACAAAGTCAGATGCTGGGTAAATTTCCCTTGAAAATAATGTTAGGACAGTATAGTGTTGTTTATCACTGCAGACAACAGCCCATAACATTGTCTAGTGGGTTGGCAGCTCTGCTTTGTACAGTGAAGCAAAAGCAGAAGGATCTCACACACTGCTAGTTCAAAATGTTGAAATTAGAACAGAAGTGCCTTAGCAGTAAGTAAACCAAGCTGCATATCATTTGCACATAATGTAGTAATATATATACCTGTAGTTCCTGCAATCAAGAAACTTCTAATAGGGACCAGATAGATTCTCATGTGAATCTTTTGATTAAAACATAATGGAGACTAGTTTTTGTTCATCCCAGGATACTGGTAATCAAAGTACTGTTTCTACTTCAGGGTTTGACTTTGGTTACTGTAGTTAATAACAACTGAAAAATCTATGATAAACACATATTTAAATAATCTGTAACAATGGTAATTAAGGGTTGTATTAACGAGGTTTCTTTTGTTTGCTAGTTCACATTTAGCATTTCTAAGTAACAAATACTCTTTATTTCTCTGTTCTTTTCTCATCATATAAAATATAAACATATAATTACCATATATAAAAATCAACAATACAATCCATGTGGGTGACCCTTTGTCTTATTTATAGCTCTTCTAATGCAGCAATGGATGGACTGAATGAAATGAATTTTATTTTGATACTGTACTTAAAATAGATGCACTTCTGACTATGCCACTGGCAAAGTCAGAGCCCTGACACACAAAGTGTACTCTTCTGTGGCAACCATCTGTCTTAATGAGGTTTTTGGATTGCCTTTCAGTCCTTTGGCATTTTTCAAAGTTAAGATGCCCTTTCCTTGGTTTATTGCAAAAAACTGGGTACAGAGATTTTCTCAGTAACTCAAATCATACCATTAAAATATGTCAGAAGGTGTGCCCATTTACTACCTCATGGGGCCACACTCCAGTTTTGTTATTAGGATAAACTTGTTTGTCCTTAATCTCTCCCAAGGCTAATCAACAAGGCCTTGGACATTACATTTATTTATTCATGCCACAGCTTTACAGGAAAAGCTGAGTGCCATCCAATCTCAGATATATTCTTGAAAACTGGTGGATTCAAGGGCAAATAAATGAAACCAAAAATATCACCATATGTTAGCTTTAAATTCCTGCTTCCGATGCCTAAACTTTATAAAAGATATGTCAATCTTTTAAAATGTGGATGTTTGATACAAACCCATCTGATAAATATTTAATAGAGGAAGAGAATGGCGTTCTGCAGTACCCCAAAGAATGAGATTCAGTTCCACAGCCTGAGATTGCACACTCAGTGTACACATGTCAATGGGATTAAATGACTAATCTCACTATAGCTTTATGTCACTGTTGGGCCACATAAATATTTGTTCAGTCTCTTCTCTTTCTTCAAAACTAGCCTCTGATCAATGGACTTTTTCAAATCTTTGCCCTCTGTTAAAAGGTAATGTTTAAAATCTCTTTGCTTCTAGATATGGAATACTGTATTGGCTTATTAAATAACACTATGAAGTTATAGTTGTCAAAATATACAGTTGAGTAGTGATCTTTATTTTTCTTTATATTTTTATTGGATGAACGATCCCCCTGTAAACATTGTATGTTTTAACTTCTCATAGCCACCTTTTCCCTAGATTTCCATGTTATAACCATTGTGTAATATGTATATTCAAATGACATATATGTGCAAAGGCATATGGTTTCATGAAAAAAAATCTACATCTTTTCAATGTCAGTCTGGCATGTGGTTGCTGTGTACTAAGTCCAGCCATGGCCCATCTTCTCTAATACAGTCTGCTTGGACTGATGACAGCATTTAACCATGGTCTCAAACAGCGTAGTTTTTCATCAGCATTCCCCCCTCAGAATCTTTAACTGGAAGTGTCAGTGTTTGAGCTTCAGGTTGTCTGTATATAAAATAACCTGTTTACCGCTGAGCCATGGCCATCCCAAACTAGCATTAAGCAGCTTCTCTTGCTTAATGTATATATATTGCTAGACAATATGAAATGACTGCTGGCCCTGTCCTTTCTGGTCACTGGTTTCCCCAATCTTCCACTACTGTGGCTCCATGTTAAAGACAAAGAATCTCCATTAGGAATTTATTTATAAATAATATAAATAAATAAATAAATAAATGGCAATACTGTAATCTTATCTTGCTGTGAAACATTTTGAGGTTTTAAAATGTAAACAAGCATATATTGTTATTCTTTTTGCTGTGTAGAAAATAGTGTATACAGTATTAATATATTTGATAATATAACCAATATTGCAGTTGCTTTGTTGCATTGGCTGGTGGTTATTTGAAAGAAGCAGCACAAAACATTTTAGTCTTAATTACTGGTGGTTAAAACACTGTGAAAAATAGAGAAGCATCTTAATATGCCAGGAATTTACCATAAGAAAGCAGTTTTCCTCCTTTTGATCAGCCATGCACTTATTTTATTTAATAAATGGATAATGGAGGGCTTTGGTGTGGCTTATGCAAATACTGTACTCTTTCTGAATTGCGTGGCTTGGACTAGACTACACCTGGAGGTCACTCTCAGTTCTACAGTTCTGTGAGTCTACTAAATAATCAGTACAAAGTTATAATTTGTCTCCTTTTTTGCTTTGATGAGAGATGCACCATTCCTTATGACTATTTTATTATATGTTATAATGCATTTTAAAATTTCTCCCCCTCGCCTATCAGTCGTTTGATCACATGGTAAGCGATCCTTAATATCCAGCAAACTCTCAGAGTCATAATAGGGTCTTGATATTCAAAGGCAAGGTTCAGAGAACATAATTTCCACTAAGATTCATTCATTCATTCACTCACTCATTCATGTTGTATATTTATTTCAGATTTAGAATATCAAGTATAATCCACATAAATGTATACTTTTAAAAGCTGTCTAGGTTTGCAAGTGCATTTCAGTTCACCCTGCAGTTTGTGTTGGAGTTGGTGTAGTTAAAATCAAAGTATTCACCAATGACTATAAAGCTAACTGAGCACACACACACACACACACACACACACACACACCTAACTATGAGGAAGCACTTTTCTTCACAGTCTTTTTCACAGGTATTTGTTCAGCCAGCAGGAGGTGGTTTATTTTGTACCAATTTCGCTGACATCACTTTCATCCATATTTTGGCATGGGTGATCTTGATTCAAAGTTAAGTCACAGGCACATCCCCTTATGCCACTGCAGTGATCTCTTCACTGGAGGCAAGTATTAGAGTAGGATAATTCCCCTAAACTGAACATCTGTTGTCTCCCCTCCCCTCATATGAACAAGTTTTCTATTTTTTAATTATGCATCTCAAGTTAAGTGCTGTGTCAAATATGCATTATATCATTTCTATTTAAAAATAAAAATAAAAAGAGAGTGGGGCTATGTTCCCAGTGAGAACTGAACTGATTGGAAATGCAGTGTGGACTCTTTCTGTGGAATTATTGATTGTTATCAGTGTGAAGAATTGTTATGATTTCAGTAGTGGAAACTATTGAAGTTCAAAAAACTTGGAAGCAAACTGGGTGTTCCTTACTAAAGAGTCCTATCCTATAATGAACTTAAGGAGATAACAAATGTTGCAAGAACTATTTTCCATCTAACATCAAAACAAAACATCAGTATCTCACTTTACGTTAATGAAAAGGATCCATATATAGAAATAGGAGACAATGTAATCTGAATTTTTACAGAGAATGGTACTAAAATATTTTATATATTTTTAAAATAATTTATACAGAATTAGCCAATAGTATTTAATTTACTTTGGGGATGCAGCTTCAGCTCTCATGGATTCAGGAAGTTACAGTTCAAAGGACTGATGGCCTTTAATATGATCTAGGAGTGCATGCCTAATTCCGCCACCACAAGATGAAGCACTCACCCACCTGCCATTGGTTGGTCCATGAGCCATTTGCCAAAAAATTCTAAAGTTTGTAAATATCAGGGAATACAACTTAGAAAATTATCTAATTAAAACATTCTGTTAAATTCAAACATGCAAAACTTTTGTTCCCAAGTACAAAAATATAGCAATCCCCAAATAAAATCTGAATGCGTTAATTAGCGTGATATTCTAGTAGTGTAAACAAGTGGAACAGATTAAAGAAGTGAAGAGAGAGAGAGAAATGGGTGAAAAATAGAGTCTAGTATTTTGGAAAGACAGACATGTTTATTAAGTTCCTGCATATTTTACCATAAAGCTTTGTTTAATCTCAACATGTAACTAACAAGCTATGCAAGTACTGTTGACAATGAAATGTTCTAAAATGGCACTTCAAACACCCTGTTCTCAACTTGAATATGTCTTAAATGTTCTGGACTGTATATTGTCCCTCATTATTGTAAGATATTGGGTCCTTTTCCAAGGAGAAAGGTGAGGTAAAAATATTAAATAAATAAATAAATAAATAAATAAATAAATAAATAAATAAATAAATGCCTTTATGTTTTATAATGGCCACACGCCTCCCCCACACACTTTTTTTTTACTTCAGTGAAGAAAGGCATATTCTGCATTCATTAACCCTGGGGCCACACATCAGTTTAAAATGCCTCGGTAAATATATTTAAAATGTTTCCTTCGTTCTCTATACAGTATTTTACATGTACAAACTTCCCCAACGAGCAGGAATGAATGTCCCGCGTGGAAATTCGTAACTCGCCACATTACATGAGACTTTAATTTATTGACCAATTTCTGCCCATCACGGAGGAATCAACGGCCAAGGCGAGGGCGGGGGGGGCAGCCACCAGCCCGGCGCACCCAACGGAGCTTCCTCATCCGGGAATTTTACCCCGTTTGCCTCAAGGGAGCTCTTAATTCGTCGGGCTTCCCAGGGGACGCCGAGGGACGGAGACATATGTGGAAAGAGGCGTTCCTCCTCAGGGGAAAGGTGGAGCGTGTAGTAGCCATTGTGTGAAGAGGAAGAAATTGTCTGTATTCCCTCAGTGAGGGCAAAAGGATCCCCCCTCCCAAAAGATGTAGAGTGGTATGTTCTTCCCGCCCCCAATCTTGAAAGGAAAAACTCATCGAGGCAGTCCCATTATTTGACCGGATAGAATACGAGTTTAATGGGCTTGCAAAAGACGTTGGGCGGAAACATTCTTTTAAACCGTGGGGGTGCGGGCGGCTTTGTAAACAGGTGGATGTTGATTTACGAGTGTTTGCCTTAGGTGCAGGATAATAGTAAAGAAGTGAGCTGAGCAGAACGTGGTTGACAGCGGCTCGTTGGTCTAGGGGTATGATTCTCGCTTCGGGTGCGAGAGGTCCCGGGTTCAAATCCCGGACGAGCCCTGCAGAGAAGGGAGTGTTGTATTTCCTTCCTGTTTTTGGGAGTCATTTGTTGTTTGTTTAATTTTGCAGCTAGTTATCAGTGTGCTTGAGGGAGCTACAGTTAGAAACATAAGGATGAGATGAGACGCTGCCTGTTGCAGGACTGAAAAAAACAATCTGTGATAATTTGGATAATAATGAAAGACAATACAGAGTACCGAGTTAGAAAGATGAAGTAGTTAAACATTTTTTTCTGATCTAAATTGGAGGAAGAAATTAAAACACCTTCATGGAACATGCAGGGGGGAAAACACAAGGTTATTAAGAACTGCACGTAATTCGAGAGCAAATTATTCTCGTTCGCAAACCGAGCAGTTTTGGATTATGCAGATCGATTATGTTTATTTTCTTGCACTCTGAACTCCTTAGCAGGAACGCCTCTTTTGTCTCGATTTTTAGTGCTTCTGGTATGCAGGAAAGAGTTTTCACAAGGGCCGTCGTTTCATAACACGTAATCCTGAGCAAGGAAATTCAATGCCGATTCATATCATTCACATCTGTGGGAACATTCATTAAAGGGGAGTCTTGCATAAATTTATTTTCATCATTCTGGTTTATTGTACTGTGATTTTTAAAATAAAAAATAAAAATGGGCTCGTCCGGGATTTGAACCCGGGACCTCTCGCACCCTAAGCGAGAATCATACCCCTAGACCAACGAGCCGCTCCCTTTACAAGCGGCTCCTTACTCTGCACAGGAAGTCGAATCGACCCTTCTTACTGATGCTGGTGTTTCTGCTCCTTTTGAAATCGCAGTTTCTCCATTCTGAATCTATATATCCTTTGACCCTTACGTAAAGTTTAAACAACATCCCCCTTTTGTAAAAATATGGGCATGAATTTTAGAGAGGAGCTAAGTGAATAGTCCCTTTCAAAGGAGGCCTGCGAATGACAATATGGTATTTGCGTAAGCAGCAACGGTAACCTGCGCGTACGGATGTTTTGATCGGAACGCCTTAACCCTCCGTATGGGCTGCTGCCGTAGCCTTCGGTACGGGAACACAAGACGAGTATGAGATCCTTATGATCATTATTTATACATAGGGAGCTTTACCAGTCGCCCTGCATTTCTTCTTAACTTGAATCTACAGTAGGCACATTGCTGATATACCTCAGTCCTGTTTGGTTAAGCATTTTCACAAGAAACTCACAACAAAAACAAAAAAGCAAACAAAGGGATGTGGCACTCAAAGAACTAATTGCTGTATTTTAATATAAGCTTTCATGGAACATTGCCCACTTTTTAGACATAGGAGTAAGATACAGAAACTACATGGTAAAACTATGTTATCAAAAGAAATATAAAACTGGTGTCATGTCTGCTATTCCTGCCAAATGTGTAGCTTAGAGGTTTCCAAAATTCTTCAGTAGGACATAGGTACTGAGGACAGTACTTTATTTCCCTGGACACTGACATGTTACAGGGACAGGGTAGTATAACAGGATACCTGTAGGGTCCACATGTCACTCCCAGACACTTTGTGACATCAAATTTGAAAAGCTCCTAGCATATTTACATGATTATAATTTTTTTTAAAAAAATTATCTCCTGCCTATTTTCAAGGAGCTCAAGGAATTGTTTCTCTGAGCATATTGTTCCTTGCTTTTATTTCCACATTTAGCTGAAACATAGGCTTTGTTGTTATTTTGTCTCCTCAAGTGACCTCTGACTTATAAAGATCCTATAAATGAGATCAGCTTTCGTGAACTGAAGGCTGTGGGTGCCAGTGGAGTGAGCTCCCGCTGTTAACCCCAGCTCCTGCCAGCCTAGCAGTTTGAAAGCATACAAATGCAAGTAGATAAATAAGTACCACCATAAAAAGTGGGAAGGCAATCAGTGTTCCGTGCACAGAAATGCCTTTAGCCATGCCGGCTACATGGCCATGGACTTGCACAACACTGGCTCTTGGGCTTGAAAACAGAGATGAGCACCGCCCCTAGAGTCGGACACGACTAGCACATATGTGCTGGGGAAATCTTTACCTTTAACTTACCTTTAACTTTCAAACAAATCATTTTTTCACTGTCTGCTTTCTTAATTGTCCAGCTTTCACACCAAACATGGTTATTGGATATACAGTACAAGAATGTGGATGAATCTTGGTATTGGCCTTGAGTGACACATCCTTACACTTGGTGATCTCTTCTAATTCCTACATTGCTGTCCTTCCAAGTCTCTGATTTCTTCTGATTTCTTGGCTGCTGTCTCCCTTTGAATTGATGACTAAACCAAGATAAAAAGCATCTCTAACAATTTCAGTTTCTTCATTGTCAACACTAAAGTTGTATAAAGTTCTTCTGTAGTTATGACTTTTGACTTCTTAATGTTCAGCTGCAATCCTGCTTTGCCACTTTCTTCTTTCACTTTCTCTAAAAATTGTTTCAGGTGATTACTGCATTCTGCTAGTAAGATTGGACTGCATATTATCCCTCATTACTGTAAGCCACCTTGGGTCCTTTTCCAAGGAGAAAGGCGGGTTAACATACTCTTAAATAAATAATAAATAAACAATTGCATAGATTCAAAGGTGTATTCTTCATTATGTTGAAAGGAAGCTTGCCCCTCCCGCTCCGTTCTTTAGTTGACATTTCTGAGTGGTGCAGTGTTTGTTCTTTACAGTTAAGCAGCTTATATGGTACCATCAAGACCACTGTTTGTCACTTGGTTTTGGGGACTGCAGTGCACTTACGCAGATTCTGTACTTCATGCAATGGGTGGTGTGAACAGCAGTTCAGAAACACTTCTACAAAATAAATCATGCTAGTCTTTAGGACACATCAAAATAGTTGTTTTTCGCAAAATACACCATGAAGCATACAAAGGATTACAGCTCTCGCCTGAGAGGTTCAGCAAAATGTCCACTTGTCATCTTAGGGAGAAAACAGGTTATTGGAATTCTGTTTGTTGGCCTATGTTTTCTACAAGTTTGGACCTCTAACTTTAACAGAATTCTAGTGGCCAAATGCCAGTGATGGATGCGACCAAAAGACCCCAAATACCAGAATGCTTTAGCTTAAAGCTAACAATAAGATCCATTAGGAGAGCCTTTGAAATATTTTGAATATACAGTAGAATGAAAGAAAAAGACCCACCAACACTGCAAAAAAATTGAGATGGTATTGTAGACAAAGGCAATTTGGGGAAAAGGGATGGAAGTGTTTCCTGTTGCTTTTTCAAGATGAGGGCGCCTGGTGCTCCCACTCCTTCTGTTACAAGCCATGCAGGTGGGTGAATGAGAACAACCCCCATCTCGATTGTGCAGCAGTTAGTTGGGGAGTAAAAGGAGAAAACAATGTGTACTAAAATGGACAGTTGACCGGAGAGATGCACCGTGATCTTCATTATCTTCATATTATTTGCAAGTGAACATGTACTGAAGTGCAGCCTTTTCAAAGTCCTGTACTTTTGTTTAACCCTTATCTAGGCTCTGCTTGGAAAGGCAGTGGAGAAATGTTTTAAATAAATACATGTACTTGTGTTGAGCTTTTAATGTCATGTTACATCTGTTTGTACAGCACTGTTTCCGTTCTGAGCATGGAGTGAAACGTTGGAGGCATAAGCTAAATAAATAAATGCTTTCTGCTATTGATGTGCTTGGGGAAGAAGGTCGTTTTTCTTCTTCTTTTAGAAAACCAGGTTTCGAAGGCGATTTCTTCTTGCAAGCGTGGGCAGGACTTGGCTGCGTTGGGCTCCTGCCCGCGTGGGAACCCCGCATAGCCAGCTGCCGCCATCAGCCCTCCGCAACAATGGGCAGGGGGAGGTGGGCGAGCGCGTAACAATCCGAGGGGGAGAAGTGGGCGGAGGCGGAGAGATGGCTGCCGCGTGGGCAGCGGCGGCAGCGGCGGCCGCAGCAAGGGGCAACCTTATGAAGCGCGAGACCTCGCCAAGTTGCGCGCCCGCACGATGGCAGCTCACGGCTTTTGCTTTCGTCCACTGTGAGGGCTTGCTCGAATTCTACCTTCAGTGCTGGGAATGCAAAAGGGATGGGGCGGGACTCCCTCCGGGTGTGGGCTAGCCATTGGCTGGCCACGCCCCCTGTACCTGGCGTCTTAAGACGACTGCAAAGCTTAAATGGGTTGTTGAAGGTGTTAACTCTGAGGGACGCCCGAATAGAAGGCAGGCAGGCAGGAAGGCTACCATGTTACAAGGGGTTACTATATGATCGCTGTATTCAAGAACTTGGCTACCTCAAAGAGAAGCCCTCCTGTCTTGTCTTGGGCACTGACATATTTTGCTCTTAATTTTTACCCCCAAGGATAGTCTGTGGCAACAAAAGAACGACAAGTCCTGTGGTGTCTTGAAAACCAACACGTTTTAATTGGAATAAGCTTTTGTGGGCTGTTTTCCATTTTATTTATTCACCAATTTAATGTTTTTTTCTGAAATACTGTAGCAGGTTTCTAAGGAAGTCCTACTCCACAGTCCACTGTTGACATGGGTGCATGAATTGGCATGCATAATCCTGTGTCTTATTTTGGCGCACAGCAGTGTTGCATTGTGAGGCTGCAATCATTTACCCCTGTGGAGCAAACCAGGAACCTTAGAATAGGTTGGCCAGATATACAAGAACTGTCCCACTAGACATGACATGACATCAGGACTGAACATCTGCAAAAAATTAAGATGATATTAAGTATCTGTATACAGTGCTGTGCCTGTATAAGTTATGTGCTCAGTTGTGCAGTATTTTAAGGTAAAATCATAAGAAAGGCCTGCTGGATCAGACCAAAACTTAAAATTTTGCATTCTGTTCCCACAATGGCAACAAGATGCTTATGAGAAGCCTATAAGCAGGACCATAACCCACCTGACTTGGACTTCTCAGCATTGTTTACTAGTATATAATCTCTTATACTAAATGTAATATAAGGCCACCACGACTGCTATCTAGCAGTAATGTTAGTTTCCATGAATTTTTCTCATCAGATTTTAGAGCTGTCAAAAAGGGGGCAGGATTGCTGTATCTTTAATAGTTATCTACGAACACACATTTCAGCTAATGTTGAAATTCCATCCTCCACATGCCTATTCCAGGTACAGGATCCCTGTTCTTCTTTTCACGTGTCCATTTTATTGCTCGCTCTCTAGCAGGGAATTCCATAGGTTAGGTACTGTATGTGCTATGTGAAGCACTTCTTTTTACCTACCTTGAACATCCCACCAGTCACCTTCTTCAGATGTCCACAGGTTCTAGTTTCTGAGTGAGAGGAACAATTCTCCCTATCTGCTTTCTTCATATCAGATATAATTTACAGATCACTATCATCACTTGTCCTTTGCCAACCTCCTACTCCAAAGCATTCAAGCCTTACCTGTAATAAAATTATTCCAGCTCATTGAGCAATTAAGTCACCTTTTTCTGTAACATCTTTATAGTATAAAGTCAGAAATTATTGCTGGATGAAAAGACTTCAGGATAGCCTGGAAATATCTTTGAGGGGGGTGTCTGTCCTACTGCATGCACAGGTTTATCTGGAAACAGTATATGGACCAAATCCATTAAACATTGCTTTATATGTTAATAAAACAGTTCTAAAACAAGTCCAGCGCTTCACAGGGAGATAGCCAGTGATGGTGGATCATGGGTGTGACTCCCTAACAACATCTGCAGAGCCACGTGCTCCCCAAACCTCTTGTGGACTGAGACATCAACATGCCAAGTTCCTTTACAAGCACACTGCTTTCTGCAAAACTTTGTGAGCTTCTGCATTTTTATAACTGTGTAATTTTATTGCTTATAAAGTGATCCAGATGGCCCTTTGTTCTTCAATAAGTGACGTTTTATTTGTGAAAGTATCCACTCCAATGGAAATTGTTGTTGACGCTGGGGAGGATGTAAAGATTCCATGCACATTCCTATCCTCCGAGAACATCACTGCTGCAACATCTGTCACTTGGAGCTTTCAACAGGAGGGATCAAGTGCTCGTCCCATAACGGTAAGAACGGACAATTGAGGTAAGACAAGACTTTACTAAGAGTTCATGCTATAAGTGGGTCGTTTCAAGAATGCTCCTTATTTTTGCCACTTGCTCAAGGAATCTTGAAACTGCTGCTGATCATGGGATTGTGACCCTGAATATTGGCCACTGTTAACACCTGGCATGTAGTAAAAAAAGGAACAACTATAGTTTTCAAGTTATGTACATGTTGACCTTCAGGTCTTTCTCATTTATTTCATTTCTCTTCTCTGTGTCCTCAATGAATGCCCCCTTTCTCTATTAAATTCAGTGTAAGGCACATGGCTGCATGCAGTTTCAGTGGGGCTTACAATGCCTTCACTCCATGAACAACCTCAGGTGGTGCTTATTCCCACACAAATATATATATAATCAAAAACTGAAATGATATTACTTTGCTTCCTGAATCTGGTTCTGGTTCTCTCCCATTTGAAGTGATACCCTTTTTCTCTATTCTTCTTAAAAGTAGGCTAGGCTCACCTTCAAATGTTTTCCCTCTCTTTCCTTTTTATATATCTCAGCTTTTTGCCATATAACACTGCTTCACTTTGTGACACTTGGTCTCTCTGCCCTCTTAGGTCCCAGAAATGCTTGTGTATATTTGTATTTATATATATTGGGTGTATGTTCTGATTGGAAGAATTTTTCAAATATTTATTGTGAAATTTACTGATTGAAGACTTAGATTATAGTCTTGTGCATAAACAGTGTATTTGAGAGTACCGAACTATGTGGGACTTTGATCGGGATAAACATGCATCAGACTGGTCAGAGACCATTCTTAAATGAAACAAAAATAATGGCTGATAGTTTGATTTGGCTGCATCTGAGGGCTTTATTTTCTCCGAATTCATTGTGCATTGTGTAAAGAATCCAAGGTCTAGACATTCAAGTCTCCAGGTACTATGAAAAAATTCCATGCAGAGAGCTAGATCTTGGAAATGCCTGATTGATGCTATAAAATAACATGAAAAACTTAAAGTTTATGCAGAATTAATCCATTGTCTCTATGATTACAGTTTTTCTATTATTCTGATGGAAAGGAATATCTTGGGAAGAATACACCATTTAAAGACCGAAGCAGCTTTGCTGGAAACTTTAGCAGGAGGGATGCCTCAATCAAGATAGCAAACATCCAGCCTGTAGATAATGGCACTTATTTCTGTGATGTTAAGAATCCTCCAGACATAGTTGCTGAGCCAGGACAAGTGCAAGTCAAAGTTATGGAGAGAGAAATGCCAATGAGTCGTGGAAGAGCAGTAGCAGCCACCCCTGACAGTGCCACTGACATAACTGCAACCAAATCCTCTAACTCTGGAAACGTTGCATTTAATGGGATGACAGTTTGGCTCCTTGTACTTAGGTTCTGCTGCATCTTGGCTTATTCTTCAAGCTATTTGTTCTGAAATAAAGAACATCTTTTAAGGTACTTAGCATGTTTTCTTCTATCTTTCACATACTATCATGAGATTGGAATGGATTTGGAGTGAAGCTCCACCTGGACAGGGAAAGCTGGAACAATCCAGTTCTTAAAGAGCTTTTTGGTACAGTCTTTTTAATCTCTCTCAAACAGTCCTTCTGTTCACAGGAGAGACATTTCTTCTGTGAGAAAGATCTTGACAGCACTCCCATTTCTGATGCCTCCTTCTCCACCCCACCCCTGCCTTGTCTTTTGTCATCCACCAACCACGACAATTTCCTCCCTTCTTTAAAAAATTCCTGCCTGATGCAGCACTGGATGATGGATCAGATATTTCAAAAAATACCAAAGGGCACCTCCAAAAATTACCCAGAATTGCACTGAGTCACTTGAGGAAGTATTTTTTAAGAAGCTAGAGAAGACAAAAATAGAGGAATGGGGTTTTTCCATTGTCTTATCAATGTCAGAGCCCATTGCATACCTTTCAGGGTTGTCACCCCAGAGAATGCCTCCCACAACTCCATTTGGGACCAGAAGACCTAAGTGGAGGGAGTGCAGGAGGGGACAATTAAGAGCCTCTCAGTTGCGCCAAATAAACTGCAGCCCTAGCACTGTTTTAGAAAGGAGAGGTACAGTTTGCAAAAGAGATGGGATGTGATTGCCAGAAAATATTGTAGGGAGAAAACACACCCAAGTGAATCAAATAGTGAGCTATATGCCTGCCTGGCTGCTTTCTAACTTGCAGTAAGTTAAGGCCCCCAACACATATAAAATTGTGCATCAACCAAGTTGGCAGGGGCCTTAGTAGTCCAAGTAGCAATGGCAGCTGCAGCCTCTTCAAGTCTTGTTCTGAAATTCAAACCTCTTAGTCCTCTTCTTTCTTAGTCCTGTCTCTTTGAGCTGAACCAATATTTCATAGGGGTTACACTTACATAGGACATGTACCCAGCAATTTTGCTTGATTGGGCACTGATTGACTTGAATTAAAACCGGGTGATGGCATGATGTGTAAATGCAAGCTAGGCTCCCAATGGTATTTCTCAGAACATTAAGTACCTTTGCTGTGTTTTGTACCCTATTCCTTGTTTGTGAAGGGTGAAGTGATCACTGAGCTTTTTGGACCCTTCTTTTGAGTAAGCAGACTAAGCTATATTTCTGACATGCAGTTGAAGCTGACACTCAGCATACCCCTAGCCAGTTCAGGTATTTCATGTGTTCTAGTTCAGGCACATCTGGCGCAACTAATGAAGCCCTTGTTTGAGACAACCCATGTTGTACATATTTGTGCTGCTGTGATGGAAATTGAATAATTTTGAAAATTGAATAATTTGGAAATTGAATAATTTTGAGGCTGTAGGCTTCATTAAAAGTAGAATTTTCAGTGGGATTTGAGGAAGCCACTTGAAGCATTCTGTTGAGCTATTTCAATTGCTTTTGTTTGATTTGTTCATTGCAAACAGCAGAAAGTATCTAAATTTTGTCAATAAAGCAATTGAATAATTTTTATTACAACGGTATGTCTTGACTTCCGATGAACTCATAATGGGTGTTCTTTCCTCGCCCCTACTTTAACTTCACAACAAGCCTGCACATGGCACATAAGGGAAAGGGAATCTGGAAGTTGAGTCATGAATGATGGACTTCTTTTTCTTGAGAGATCAAAACGTTTCGCTACTCTAATGACTGCTTGGATGAGTAGCGAAACGTTTCGCTCCCTCCAGAAAAAGGAAGTCCGGTTGCCGTGACAACTTCCAGGTACCGGGTAAACTCCCCTGGATGACTGAGAATCTTCAGAAACAAAGGAGTCAGGAGGTGTGTGTGATTGACAGCGCGGCGGCTCAATCCCGGCTCGGAGGCTCCCCCCCGGCCCTCCCCCCCCTCTCCAACCCTAGGCGGGGGAGGAACAATGGGAAGAAAAGGAGGTGGAGGGAGAAAAATGGCAGTGGCGGCGGCGGCGGCGGCAGCAGCAGCAGCAACAGCAGCGACGGCGGCGGCGGCATTAACGGCGGGGCGAGGCGGCGGCGGCGGCGTCCTGAGGCGGAGGGCGACGTCCACGGCCGGCTATGGCTTCCCCGCGCTCTTGGTGGCGGCGGCGCTGGGCTTGCGTGAGTCCGGGGGGGGGGCGCAGGGCAGGGCAGGGGAGACCGGAGCCTGAAGCCCCTTCCCCTCGTCGTCGGCCCGTTCCCGCTGCTGGGCTGGGCTGGGCTGGGAAAGGGCGGCCGTGGGGCTGGGGCAGCGGGGAGGGGGCGCCTGTACTGTGGTTGGAGGCTGGAGACCCTCCGCAGCCCCCTCCGTCCGCACCTTTTAAAACATGACAACATAATGATAAAGGAAAATGTAAATGTTGCTTGTTAGGGCATGGTCACATAGCTTGGTTTTAATTTTATAGAACAAGATCATACAAAGATTGTTTGTACATCGTATTTTTTCCGATCATATTCATTAAATTCTAGGAACACTGGTTGGATCCATTGCGTTAGTTTTTGTTTCTACCACAGATCATTCTTGTCAGGTAAAAAAGTCTTAACAAAAGTTATAGCTGTTGCCACTGCTCTTGCTGAGACAGCAGAAGAGAAAGTTTCTACAAAGCAACAATTAAGATGATGTATATGCAAGGCATTGACGGGGGACGAGGAAGCCCTTCGAAAAAGACACACACGCACACAGATGTCGAGTCAGCAGAGCCCTCCAAGTCTCTTGAGGTGTCCTTTCATTAACACACCCAACTTTACTGATTACTGGTACATCATTTCTTTGTAGGGTATTAAGAAATTCCCCATATATGGTTACATAGGTGGTCTATTCTTCTTATTATTATTATTATTATTATTATTATTATTATTATTATTATTATTATTATTATTATTATTATTATTATGCATTACTACGCGTATTGTGTTACTCCGTGTATTGCTTTAATTGGTGATATGAGATATTGCTCTAATTGGCAAGTTTAGATTAGTAATAGGAGAAGTAAGGGAGGGATGCTACACTGACTCAGGAGCCCTATCCCTACAATGCATATGCACACTCCTTTGCCCTGTTTATGTGCCTCCACTAGTTTAAAACTACAATTTGGATTATGGTAAAAAATGACCATTAGTCTTGTGAATGATTCTGCAAGTTGCTTAATAAGTAAGGAGAAGAGTAAATGATTTGTCTGATGATGATCATAGCTGGCATTGTGACAGAATAGTTGTCAGATTGTGGTTTGAGAGGACACTGCATGTGTCAGTTTTGTTGCCTCTTGACAGTTTCAGCTGGTTGCATGTTGTGTTGTATTCTGAAACTATATGTGTATGGCTGGTTCTTCTGGTTTGGATTCTGCCACTTTTCCTCTGCTGTGAGGCACTGTGTTATGAAGCTCCATGTTCTCTGTTCCCTGCCATTGCTCTGCAAATATTATATGTGGGAGCTGAGCAAATTCAGCAATCTGGCCTGGAAAGCAGACTCCTGTATAATAGCAGAGCAGAGAAGTGTTGTTTTTTAAAATCACCTGTTAGCTGTTTGCTTGCCTGCTGCATTTGCTGTTCATGGTGAAATGTGGCCTTTGGATGAAGGATTTAGAATCATAGAGTTGGAAGAGACCTCATGGGCCATCCAGTCCAACCCCCTGCCATGCAGGAACCCCCATCAAAGTACCCCCAACAGATGGCCATCCAGCCTCTGCTTAAAACCACCAAAGAAGGAGACTCCACCACCCTCTGTGGTAGCACATTCCACTGCTGAACAGTTCTAGGTCAGGAAGTTCTTAATGTTCAAATGGAATCTCTTTTCCTGTAGTTTGAAAACATTGCTCTGAGTCCTAGTTTCTGAAGCCATTGGAAAACAAGCCAGCCCTCTCTCTATGACATCCTTTCAAATATTTAAACATGGCTATCATATCCCATCTCAATCTTCTTTTTGTAAGACTAAACATTCCCAGATCCCTAAGCTACTCGTAAAACATATGTTCCAGACCTTGAACTATCCTGGACACCCTCCTCTGGACCGACTCAAGGTTGTCAACATCCTTTTTAAATTGAGGAGCGTAGAACTGTACACAGTACTCCAGGTGGGATCTGACCAGAGAGGTACTATCACCTCCCTTGCTCTAGAAATTATGCTTCTGTTGATGCAACCAAGAATTGCATTGGCATTCTTGGCTGCTGCGTCACACTGCTGACTCATGTTCAATCTGTGGCCCACCAAGACTCCTAGATCCCTTTCACAGGTACTATTCTTCAGCCAGGTGTCTCCCATCCTACATCTTTGAAATTCATTTTTTTCTGCCTAGATGCAGGACCCTACATTTCTCTCTGTTAAAACTCATTCCATTTGCTTTGGCCCAGCACCGTAATCTGTCAATGTCATTTTGGATTTTTAATCCTATCCTCTAGGTCAGGACACTGGTCTAGACCTCCGGAACGGATTAATGACATAAGTCAAGGTTCCAATGTATACTCTTGGTCCTCCTTCCCTTTGCTATGAGTCATCTGCTCTGGTTCCCAATTCCCTATTATTGCCCTGTAACCTTTCTTTGTTGGAGAACGATATAGGGTCAGAGGTCTTGTGGAGTAGGAGGTAGATTCCTGAATTAAAGGAATCTATATCTGCTTTGAAAAAAGGGAGCTTGCTCCCAAAAGCTCAGCAACTTTTTTTTATTTTTCTTCTAGCAGCCTATGAAGGTATCACCCATAGTCTAGTTTTGCTTTTGAATTAAAGATGTAGCTGCTGCTAAATGCCGTATTGAAAAGGGTGAGATAACAAGCATCCAGGATCTGTTCCTGGATGAATACTGTAGCTTGGCTTGCATTTTAGAAACCCGGTTGGATGAAGCTGCATAGTCTGTATCTGTTAGCCTTGTCTGCCTAGGTTGACTGTACAATGGTTAACAAGAGCTGGAGTCGTTGGGGGATGAAGTTTTCAGAGAAGACAGAAATGGCAATTTACATCTTGGGAATAAACAGGCAATGTGCATCAATTTTTCCACAACAGGACATTTGACAGATTGCATCTTTTAGGATGTTAAACTTGTCATGAGTACTTTGCCCATCTCTAATATAAAGCCAGCATTTCATTCTGAGTTTATTATAAAGAGTCTAATGTTCTGATATTTGTGCTGCTCTTCATAGTTCAGGTTTCAGCTGTGGACATCTACACGCCAGGAGAACTCTCTGTGGAGAATGGGACAGAGGCAAAGCTTCCGTGTACGTTTGCATCTTCAGAAGTCATCAGCAGTGCAGCTTCTGTCACCTGGAGCTTTCAAGCAAAGGGATGGGATACTTCTGTTTCGGTAAGAGGTCATGATTGAAAAAGGCTATATTTCTAGAAAGGTTTGCATTTTGACCCTGTCTTTTCTCTTCATTTTCATTTGGTGTAATATCCTAGTATTAATTGTATTTTGTTTCTCATCAAAATAGTCCTTATTTTTATGCTCCAAAATACTTTGCTGGCAAAAGTTTTGCTTGGGAGAAGTATTGGCTGAAGCCAAAGGCAAGAAAAGAACAAAATGTTAGCAGTGGCAGTTTTCAAAGAAGTAGCTGTGTTGATGTGCTTGAGCATGTGGAAGAAAAAAGGGAGTGGGATAGCAAAACATGTTGGTCCTTGAAAGACTAGAACATTTGTTTCAGTTTTAGCTAAATTCCTTTCTTCAGACAAAATAAGACAGCGGAGGCAGAGATAGATCCTAAAGATAAAAATGAAAGCAACAGCAGGCCGGGTTCATTGGAGGAGTGTTACATCTCACCCTGGCTGCTCACAGAGCCGCCAGGATCTTACTTTATGTTACTTGGTAGTCAGTCCTTCATGATCTTCTCAAGGGGCTAGCAATCCGTTCTTCTTGTTTTGAATGAAAATTGGTATCCTTTTGCACCAATCTGATCAAGCACCAGAATTCAAATTTAGGGTGCCATGTTTTGGAGAAGTTCAGTAGGTATGATAAATGTAGTAGGAGATAAATATGTTTCTAACATATTATAATATTTTGCATTTTTAAATAACAGTTCTTCTATTATTCCAATGGGAAATCATATCCCGGAAGGAGTACACATTTTAAGGACAGAATCAGTTGGGCTGGAGATCTTAACAGGAAAGATGCATCCATCAGCATTGCAAACATGCAGTTTCAGGACCATGGAACTTACATTTGTGATGTTAAGAACCCTCCAGACATAGAAGTTAATCCAGGAGAAATCCAAGTCAGAGTTGTGGAGAAAGTTATACCCCCTGGTAAGAACATGATACTGATAATTGCCGACTGAATGCTTCTGCTGCATTTGTAATCAAAATTACTCAAACTCCAGTGCAAATTAGATTTACAGAGTTTCAGCTGTTTGCAATGAACAAATCAAACAAAAACAATTAAAATAGCCTAGCACAATTAATACTTTGAGTCATTTCCTCAAATTGATTGAAAATGCAACTTATAATGAAGTTTGTGAATTTTGACAAGAAGGGGTTGGATAACAATTTCATGTGATGAATTATTTCACCTATTCTTTCTCAGCTACACCGTTTCATTTTAAATCTTTATTTTTATTGTTTTACATAAATGTTGTTTTGTTTATTTATATCATGTTGCCCTGGAAATGAAGACATCTTCGTGAGGAACAATGGCAACAAAATGTAAAAGTCATTCTTGGTTAAGAACTTGAGCCTGCTTTTCAGAATCAAGTTTAGCCAGAAGAGTTGCCCTTTGGAAATGTTAGTGTTCGCTTTGTTGAAGACTTCTGCATGAAAGGCTTTTCCTGGAAACAGCTTCAGTTCCTCACTCTTTTTATTCTTCCCTCCCTCTTGATGATGATGATGATGAAGATGAAGAAGAAGAAGAAGAAGAAGAAGAAGAAGAAGAAGAAGAAGAAGAAGAAGAAGAAGAAGAAGAAGAAGAAGAAGAAGAAGAAGAAGAAGAAGAAGAAGAAGAAGAAGAAGAAAACACAAAGCTACTACAAAATTTAAAAATTAAAATACTGTGATGAAGTAAACATTTTTCCCATTATGTAGGAATCTGGAAGCACTTAAGGTGCGGACGTACAGACAAATTCTGAAGATACCTTGGACAGCTAGAGTCACTAATGTGGCCGTATTGCAGTTTATAAATAAAAAGCTAGAAATTCACAATACTATAAACAGAAGAAAATTACAATAATTCACAATAACCAATACCATTTGTCTCAAATTATCCTTCAAGGAAAAATAGATGGGAAGTGCGGTCTGGGGTATAGAAGAACATTTGGCTTTAGAACTTAAGCCAATGGTTTGCTGTGAGCACAGCTTCCCTATTTAGAATAGTTTTGGATAAAAACCAGATCATGCTACTAGTCACCAAGGTTCTACAAGGACAAGGCACTTGAAAAAGAAGAAATGTTTTGCCGTTACATATTAATTTCATTATGAATGTTTCCACCTCCTTTGTCCAGAGCAGCGGATCAGTGGTAAGCATCTCATTATTGGACTGTGTGATTGCATGTGGACATGTGTTTGTGATATTGGAAGAACTTTGAAATAAAGTGGATTAAAAATTATAGCCACAATAGCTGAAATTTTGTTTTACCTTGTTTTTAGAAACATTAATAGCTTATTCAATGAACTTTTAAAAAATCTAGTGTAGAACATTTTTCAGTATCTGGTGCCATGGCTGTTGTTGCTCTATATCTCCTTTAGTTTTATGGGAAACCCAGGATTGTTATAACATAATGGAGATTGGTCATCTAGCCCCTGCACCAAAATTTGGGAGGTTGACACATGGTTGTTCATCAGACCCTTCCAAGGGCTAAGCTTGGACCACATCACTTGCTGTATTCAGCAAATAATCTTACCAATAGATAAGACATGTAATAAATATTCCTCAAAGCATATTGAATGTTATGACATAGTTTCCTTGGACAGCTACAGTTTTTATCATGACAACAATTTTCCATTTGTATGAATTGATATTGTACTTAAATTAGATATACTTCACTTTCCATGGCATTAAGTTAAATTTCATTATAAAACATTATGATTTATAACATCTAACTTCTTTCTTGAACTTAAAATGTAGTTTAGAACCATTATGAAGAGATGAAGTTTGCCCTGAAAAATTCTATCTAACAATATCCATTCTGGTGATTTTCTAACAGAAACTGAAGGAGCTGATGAAAGGCCTGTCACCTGTAACAATGAACCATTAACCATTTTGGAACATACTTTGAGGATTGCGATAAGAAAGGAGATTATGGCCATTATGGGACCATTTGAGGCTAGGCTGTCGTCGAAACGTATGTTACGTAATCACCACGTACAAAGCATTTATGCTCCAAACGTGAAATAACAAATTGCAGAGTATATTTTTCAGGCATGTTGAACATTTACATTTTTTTTATCTCCCACAGTTTTAATTCTTCAGCGCAAACTGGAAAGGATAGAACGCCATCTCGAGCTATGAGGAACCTATCTCTTTCATTCTAATACATTCTCGCAAGTTTATATACACTACTCCACGCTGGCAAGACATATTTGACAGCTGCTATAATGTCCAATTCTGTTCTGCATTATCAGTTTTGTATTCATTTAATCTTTTATCATAGTTTCAATTTGTTCTTTTAAAAATTGTTGCGTGGTCGAAATAAACCTTTTTCTGACATTCATGAAGTCAGGTCAGAAATTTAAATTCACTAATATTTAATGGCAGTACTACAACTAGAATTAACAGTATCATTTGAGGAGGTGTGCCAGCTATACAGGAAGACTATGCGACTACCAGGGCAAGGCATCCTCTGTTCACGTACACAAAGGGCAACCATCGGTGCAAAGAGACGAAGAGACCTGGACCCTCTAAAGGGCCTTGTCTCACTAGGCAAGGCACAAGTCTAACACTCGAAAGCCACCACCCTTTGAAACCAGACTGGATAAGACTCAGATGTTGTGTGTAAGTGTTTTATGGGCAATCTTTTGAATCTAGATTTTAACTTGTCTTATTATCCAAGACAGAAAATTAAATTCATTGTGTAGTTGTGCCTGCATACCAACTCTGAGGTAGGACAAACTCAAGTTACTAAAACTTACCAACATAGACTTTCTGGCTAAAGGCACTCTCCTTAGCTAGTCACCCCCCTCTTTTTCAAGGACCACACTTTGAGAAAATATTAAAAGGTTTGTTAACAAAAATGAAAAGTAAAAGAATACAAAGACAGTTTACAGCCTCTCTGTGTATGTGTGTGTGTGTGTGTGTGTGTGTGTGTGTGTGGTTACAGTTGTGACCTACTCTTCATGACTCCATGTCCATGGAGTTTTCTTGGCAGAAATACTGGAGTGGTTTGCCTGTTTCTTCTCCAGGCGCCTACAGCACCTGGTATTCCCTGGTGGTCTCCCATCCAAGTATTAACCAGGGCCGACCCTGCTTAGCTTCCAAACCCACACCAGATCGGGTGTGCTTAGGGCATCTAGGCAGCACATTTACAGCCTAGTTCAACACAAAACCAATGCAAAGCATATTCAAAAAATATGTAAGCAAGGTATGAAAGCAATGCCAGGAAATAACAAAGCTAGTTGGGTACTGGGACCGGCAACAAAGATGGAATGTGTTTCATCTTCCTCCATGGCCTTGGATGTCTCTGTAGGCCCATTCCCATGTTGATAAAACAGTACCTCTATTAACTTTGAGATAAGTCTGAGAAAGAATTACACAAACCATCAATTCCTGTACATTGGGTCCTTCATCACAAGGCAAAAACTATTGCCTTTATATGTATAATGCATGAGGTACATTTTTGATCAACATATATTTTATTTTTCTTACATTACTCTCCACACCAGAAGCATCTCTGTACCCACATATTATGTAACACTAATTTGGCTTCCTTCAGCACTTGGTATGGCAGTTGTGCATGCATGTGATTTCTAGCAATTCATTTGATCCCACTGAATTTTTGCACAGTCATCCCCCGCCATTTCGCGGTTCATATACCGTGGTCATGGTATATTGTGGGACTGCAATATATGAAGGAAAGGGCCCCTGGAGCAAGCTGCATGGGGCTGTTTGAGGCCTCATGAACTTACCCCAGGCCTGGTGCTTCCCCGAGTGGGCCTCCTATGGGCTTCCCGAGCCTGTCAGAGGCACCAGAAGTGGTTTCCGGCAAACTGGAAGTGACTTCCAAAAACTGGAAACCCAGCCCCACGGATTTTCCTTTATTTTGTGTTGGGTCGGGTTCCTAACCCTCACGATAAGCAGGGAATTACTGTAACCTCACCATTCAACTACTGTTTTGTCCTGCAGCCTATTTACTTATTGAGAATGTAGCTTCTGAAAAATGAAACTATCTGCTTGACATTCTAGTGATTTCAAATACCAGTCCAAGGCACAAATCCTAATGGATCTGCATTAACTTTCATAGAGTCATCCAAAAACCACTGTCCTGTCCTACAGGTAATTCTGATCTATATTCACATACTCCAGCACAGAAAACATGACTCTTCAGGTGCATATCCTTTTATAGTCGCAAAAACAACTCGAGGAAAGGATTGTGTTTAGATAGCATTCCCCCAAAACATATACCAAAGCATAATTTCAATCAGTGCCAAAAAGATTGACACAAAATCTTCAGTGCTTTATTTTGCAGTGGTGCACAACCATGTATCTGACCAAACAATACTCAGGCATCCATATGATATTTATTCTTCTGTCTTCCCAAATAACTGATTATCTAATCTGTGCCTTGAGAGCAAACCACACAAATCATGGTGCCATCAGACCACAGCATAGCTGTGGTGCAGTTACAGGGATACACATGAATTTTATAATAAATCATCCCATAACCTCTTTCCAAACATAGGTTCCATCCTCGTCAGCATGCTAAACCTCAGGAATTGCAGATTCTAGAGTGAATTACCTTGTCATGATGGGTAAAACCATTAATCCAAGGCTCATATCATCCCATGTCTTTAATGTAGAATTTCTTTCCTACCAGGGTGCAATCAGTGGCCCTACCTGTGCCGCCAGACTGCAACACACAAATCATGTATTCTACCCTGCAATGCTTTGATGATATGATACTTTCCTTAATGGGAGAGCATGTCCAGAGAATAAGGAACATAGAATCAGACTGACTGAAGTACTGGATAACGAGTGAAGGTTCTCCAATACACTGTTCCAGGTGATCACAGTAAGTCTCTGAGTGTCCCTGTGGACTTCCTTACCTCACAAAAGAACAAAAAATGAGGAAGGTTCCAGCCAGTGGGGACAGACAGCTTTGATTTGCTAACAGACAGACACACACTGCCCTGCAGGACTTCTGTATGCCTTCCCATCTTCACTGTACTGGCTCACTTTCTCAGGAGGGTTGAACTGAACTCCAGAAAACAATTTTCATAGACCCTGCATGTTGTTATTCTGCAGAACTCCCTGCCAGAGGATGTGGTGATGGCACCTGGCCTGGATGCCTTCAAAAGGGGATTGGACAGACTGTTGGGAGGAAAAGTTCATTACAGGTTACAAGCCATGATGGGGATGTGTAACCTCCAGGCTCAAAATGAGAGTATTTCAAAGGCCAGATGCAAGGAAGTGGTATCAGGAGACAGATATCTAGTCTCGTGCTACCAGAGGCATTTGGCGCGGCCACTGTGAGATACATTAAATTGGACTAGATCGGTGGTCCCCAACCCCCGGGCCGCGGACCGGTGCCGGTCCGTGGACGGGTCGGCACCGGGCCGCCTGGGGACGCCGGGAGGCTCCTCCCCTTTTCCTCTGCCGCCCTCCTCCTCCTCCTCTTCTACAGATGGAGGAAGAAGGCTGGAGGAAGGCTGGAGGAGCGCAGGAGGAGCCGCCGCCCCTCCTCCGCCCACCGCCGGCGGCGGCGCATTCTCCTCCTCTCCTCCCCTGCCTCCTCCTCGCCCTGAGCGTGTCCTCCTCCTCCTCCCTCCCCGCCGCCGCCAAGGAGCAGCAGCAGCCGCAGCGAGGGCAATTGCGGAGGGTATGGGGCGGCGGCGGGATGCGTGCGTCGGCGTCAGCGGGGGGGATTGTGGGGGGTGGCTGCTGCTGCATCGCCCCGTCCCGCCGCCGCCGCCACCGCCACCCTCCGCATTGCCCTCGCTGCGGCTGCTGCTGCTCCTTCGGCGGCGGTGGCGGGAGGAGGAGGAGGAGGAGGAACCAGAGCAGGAGCAGGAGGCGGCGGCGGCGGCTTGTCGGTGCCGCGAGGGCGCTCCTGGCGCGGCCGTGCGCGCGGGGCGCCTGAGCCAGGAGCCGCGCACAGGTCTCGCTGCTGGCGCCGCGCTTGCTCCTGCTCCTGCTGCCGCCGCTGCCGTGGGCCTCCTCCTCCGCCGGGAAAGCGCTGCTGGCGCCCGCTCGCTTTCCCCAGCGGAGGTGGAGGCCGACGGCGGCGGAGGCGGCAGCAGGAGCAAGCGGGCGCCAGCAGCGAGACCGCGCGCGGCTCCCGGCGCTGGAGGAGGAGGCGGGGCCCCGCGTGCCCAGGAGCCCGGGTTCCCCCACCCCGCCCGTGTGTGTGGGGGAGTGGCACCCCGACGCCCAAGCCGGTGAGTGCCGCCGCGCTCTCGTGCCTCCCCCTCCTCCTTCCCTCCCATCCTTTGCTTTCACCCCCTTTTGCCTCCCCCCGGACCCCCTTTTGCATTCTCCCCCTCCCCACCCCCCACCCCCAGCTTCGGTTGGGGAGCACTGGACTGGATGAGTCCTCGGCCTGATCCAGCATGGCTCTTCTTATGTTTTTATGACACAGTAATGCTGGGTTCTCCAGCTCCTCAGCTTGCAGCTGGGATTTGTGCTCCTTTTCCCGTGTCAGGACCTCGTGATCCAAGGAGATTTTCCACTCAGATCTGGCATGGTTGCACGTTCACACATGATTGTTGAAAGGATGCGGCCAGAGCATATGGACTATGAAGGCAAGTCATAGGAACCATCTTGGTTTTGAGGAAGTACTCTTATCTCATGCATGCATAAGTCCTCTGGAAAGGTGTCCCAAAGGTGCTACAGGAGCAAGGTTAAATATTTGTTATTTTCTGTTGTGAGGGTTTCTCTCTCTGCGGGATGGAGTAGACATAGGACTAAGACAGTTGGCAGCCTTATCCTCCAGTTTTCCAAGCAGACGGCCCTGAGGATCAGACTCGTCAAGACTTATCAAAAGGAGTTTCCCTTTTCTGTCCACAGGTTTCTGACCTGGGGTTTCCACATAGCCCTGGAAACATTAACAAAGCCACTCTTAGCCTTGCAGCGCAGTGGTTAAACTGCTGTACTGCAGCTGTAATTGTACACATGACCTGGGGTTCAATCCCAGGTAGCCCGCTCATGGGTTGACTCAGCTTTCTGAGTCAATCCATACAAATGAGTACCCAGGTAGAGGGGGAGGGGTGGAATGTACAGTATAGCCACCATAATTAACCACCCAGAGAGTGCTTTAAGCACTATGAGTCGGTATAAAAGCAGAACACTTTGCTTTTGCTTTGCTTTGATCTATGTTGACAGACTTTCTTGAAACTTTAGCATGGGAATCTCTTTTCCTTGTGACAATCATGTCGGGCAGGCGACTATATAAACATTCTTGGCCCAACAAGAACTACTATTACTCATAAAGACATCGTTATTTTGCTACTCATTCCTTTCTTTGTCCCAAATATAAACTTTAACAGGTCACAAGATGTGATACTGTCTTCCTTTAGATTTCATCCCTTTGGGCCTCTTGAAACAATTTGGCATAAATGGATGTAAGGAGGACACACACAATAGACAAATGACCAAACAGTCCAGATACTTCAGGCATATCTATGCCTTGTTTTGTGTCCTTCCAACTTCCACCAGGGGGAAACAGGATTTTCTAAGTCATCTCTGTTTAGGTGGCGGATAGCATTTATTATCTGAATTCTGGTCTGAGGCTGACCTGTCGCATCACCCTTCACTCCACTAGAAAGGTGTCCATTTCAACAACTTTTTGTACACCCTTTGTCAGGCATATGAACAGCTTACTTCAGCTGTGGTAGCATTGGGAGAAGAGTCCTTCAGCAGGTAAATTAGACATCTCCAAAGTCTAATTAGAATGGTTTATTATATCTATAGCAGGTACGTGAACCTCTCCTTGGTCCTGCACTGGGACATGAGGCTTGGGTAAATCCCATCTCTTGAGGATGTCCTCCTTCTGCTACATAAAGTGAACATTCCATGGTGAGTACCAATGTTCCTTTTCCATACCAAAATCAAGTGCATCACAAACCAATATGTAGAAGTTAGAACATAACCATAATTGAAAGAATATTTCTTAAAAGCCAGTAGTATGAGGAATTATTATTGGAGCCACTACAATGCAGTGTTGTTTCTTCTGGTCCTTTATAGCAGAAAGGCTAGAGGTTTGAGCAGCTATGCCTCATAAATGGGCGTCCCTCATGATAGGTTGACTATGTATGTTGGCAGCAACATACGTTTTTCTCAAATACCAGCTGTCACAAACCACCACTGGTGAAGAATTCATAATTATTGAAAACCAAAAAGAAACTGGATGAGTCACACTTTTTAACAAAGAAAATGATTAAGGGAAACTGTTTTCTCCCTACCCAACCAACCAACAACCAATTTGTTTCAGTTTCATATTTGCAGGAACATTGGTTAGTTAATGATCATGAGAGAAAAACATACTGGTTAACGAGCATAATTGACAAGGATCCTTGTTACTTTGCCATTGCTGAGGAAGTAACTGGAAAAGTTTTGATTCCTATGCAGTACTATTTGTTATTAGCAGAACCTCTGGGATGTCATTAGTTACTAGAAGATCCCATCAATCATGCAAGAGGAGCACTGGCAAGTATCGATGTAATCTCAACAACACATTTTTGCTGATCACTTGCTTTGGGTAGCATCCTCCAGATTATCAATCCCATGTGTCTAATCAATTTTGGTTGCTTTGGGAATTGTTCAGCTCGACCAGGATGTGCAAGAGGCAACAGAAATCTGATGTTTCCAAGCTCAATGAAAAAGGCTGTATTGGAATTATTTTGAGCAAAGGTGGAATAATTCTAATTGAATAACTGAATGCATTTCTGAAGAATAATGAGTTTTCAGATGGTCATACCGCAGACATTTACGTTGGTGAGGAAGATGCTTTTAAGGAATCTGCTCTGTCACCTTTGACAGCAGATGCTGTAGGGCCGGCAGAAGCCAATGATGAAAGGGCTGAGAAAAGAGTTTTGACTGCCTTGGCAGCAAACTTTATTTTTCTTTTCTTTTTTCTTTTCCATTTCTTCTTTTAAGCATTGGTCCCACATGGATATACTTTTGTGTGTGTACTACAGATATAGGATTAAGTGAAGCAGCATCCAAACTCTTGTGCAAGCACAGCTGTAGGTATCAGCCTTCTGACAAAGTGCCATAGGGAGAGAAGGGTCTCCCAAAACCTCCAGTGTGGGATAGGCACATTACACAAGAGTACTCTGTGGGATGCTCATAATGTAATTTTGGTAATTCCGGTGTTTTGGAATGTTGATGGAGGAAGCCAGTTGGCTTTGCCGAAGGGATGCACTTGATATTTATCTGGCAACAGTTCTAAGTTGAGTTCTAGGCTTTTATACCTGAAGAAACATGAGGAGTGGAGGCCATCCCAGAAGGTGATCATGCCACTGAGTTTAGGGGCCTGGGAATGGACTGTGTCTAATACTTCTGCCTTTGGGTTTTCCAATAACTACTTAGCCCATGAGGAGATCACGTACTTGGTAGAGTTGGGGTGGGTGTGCTTATACCTGGTGCTGTTTTTGAAAACATTCTAAAAACTTGTTTCAAAATGCCTCTACTAAACTAAGATAAGGCAGCTGGAGGTGGATCATAATAGAACACAGTAAGTATTTTTTCAGGCTCTATTTCCCATAATTACTCAGCACGTTGACTGACCCTGACTGGTCCACTGGTGTGAAATATAGGGCCTTTTTACATGACCCCTAAGATCCGCTGGTCCCTTAAATTCGGACCAGAGATCTTGAGGGTTCGTTGCTGTTCCTCCGTCCCCACCCGCTCTGCACTTCTTTGTTCTGTCTGCGTGAGGGGGGGAGGGAAAAAAAGCCTTAGACAGAGACAAAAGAATAAAAGGCTTACCTCTGGTGCTGGTGGTTTCCTCGTTTACTTCCTGGTTCCTCAAAAGAAAGGCAAAAGAAAAACAACAGAAAGAGCTCAGGCAGTCTCCCCATCAAATTTTTTCACCATCAAAGAGCAGGTACAAGAAAACTGCTGTTTGGTCGCGCTAAAGTGGGCGGGGTCGCACTTAATTGTCTGCAAACTCCGGAGCTGGTGGGTAAACATTTTTAAAGTCTGGAGCTTGCAGCCATTTGCAGCGGAGCTTAAGGGTCGTGTATAAACGCCCATAGTTGCTAAGAACACAGGGGGGCTGGATGGGATCCTCCCTATGCTGTGTCACTGACCAAAATGTCTATAGGCCTGAAATCACAACATTTGCTGTATCCAAGGCAAAGTGACTTTCTTCCAATGGGCAGAAAAACGTGATTTTGAGCAGCATTTTTACAGCTGTGCCCGGGGGCAAGTAAAACCTCTCAGAACTCATGCTCTGGTTCCCTTCCATCAGCATCTCTGTCTACTTCTGCCAGGATTTCTTGTTGGAGTAAAAGAATAATCATGACTGGTGGCTGCTCCTTTCTTTGTCCTCACTCGATGTTATTCAGGTCTGCCAGTCTTGCTGAATATGTCATTGGGAATATTTTAGAACCCATTAGGAGAACAAAGAAGAATGCAGAGAGGTACGACTTTCTGGGAACAAGCAACTACAATAAAAATAACCCCAGGAGACTATGGCTGTGGTGTTCCAAAGAAAACAGGCCAACAGAGTTAGTGCTTATTGAGAGACAATGGTCATTCAGGGTGGGACATTTCTATGAAGAAGGAAGTTGGCATTAACACAATATGGGCTCTATTTTTAGATGTACCACAAAGTACAGTACTGGACTATTTTTAATTTGCAAGGTTTATAAAGTGTGCTTTACAGATTTTACATTGCTGCAAATGTAAAACTAAAAGTGAGATGCAGTTGTATCTGCCCAAGTTCAAGAACTGTGACATCAAAATGCCTAGGCTTGTTCTGGAATCTGTGACAGAATCTTGTTGGGGTACATCATCATTATTTTCCGTTGTGCCACCACTATTTCAATATAAACCTGTCTCTGCACTGATAACGTTGTCATGCTCGCACATTCCCAAGGAAAGCTACAGCTGGGTCAGCCCCATGAACAACTCAGCTGTGCAATGAAAATGGTGGAAGCCTAGCTTTCGTTTTTTGTTTTTCAGGAAAGAAGGCCATTTGAGAAAGAAGGAAAGCTTCAAACACCAGCATGCAATGACAATGATAGGACTGGAAATGCCAGAACAGCAGAAGAGAGTCACTCTTTTGGCTTTTCCTTGTCTAGTTTATCAAGGTTGAAATGTCAGCCACAGGGTGGTGGTGGTGAACATCCATTTTAAAAAAAAATACAAATCCTATACTGTACATACTTATTAGTTTTTCCATGTGCAGACAAATGCAGAGTTATTGTGGTGTACACTAGGAAGACATAGTGCTTTGATTCTTTTTACCCCCTTCCTACCCAGAAAGTTCTGTGTACGCTTGTTATCACACACAATAAAATGAGCAGCAAATAATCACCGGTGCTAACCTAACTCACGTGGCTAATTGAGGCAAAGAAAAAAATAAGAGTCTTTCTCTCTCTCTCTCTCTGTTTTTCTTGATAAGCCAAATGAATCAGGAACTGTAATTTACTATGACATTATCAATAAGATAATGGAGTTGGCAACATCAACTGAGGCAATGGTGACCAACCTCATGAGATATCACAGATAGCAGTGAAGTGTTCTGGAAGTTGCAATCCAAGAACACGTGGAGAAACGAAGGTTAGCAACCACTGAAGTGGAGGGGGGTGCTTGTCTGAACCTGATAATGATAGCTGAGTCCTATAAAGATTTCCCAGGCAAAGAGAACAGATTCTATGATTCATCATAGCTGACATCCCAGTAAAGGGTTAATCATAGAATGAAACCTGATAATCAGTGATAAGCATCTGTAAACATCTGGGCATCTCATTATAAAATTTTCTTCTTGCAAAAATTTCAGGCAACTCCAGAACTAGTTGATTCTGTACAAGTTACATTTATTTACAGCATTTTTAGGTTCTCTGTGTGTGTTGCGTCGTTTCAGTTGTGACTGACTCTTCATAACGAAGGCTGATTGAGCTGAACCCCTTTTATACCTGAGCAAAATCTCACTTTTCTCTTAATATGCAGTTCAAAATTGCCACCAACCTTCTCTTCCTTTTCACTCTGCCCATGTCCTGTGAAGTCAATTTACTCGAGTAACGTGACTTGAGCAGCTTGACTTTTGAATTACTTTAACCAAAGATAACTTTGCAAGAAACTGAACTTCCGTAGCCAAGGAAGGCTACCTCAAAAAAGGAGCTTTTAAAAATACCACCAAAATAATAAAAAGCAGTTCCGTTTCAAAAATCACATTTAAGCATTTGTGGGCAAGCATAACGTTTAACTACAGGCATTAAATATTAAGACTTGTGTCTATTGCAACTAACCAAGATCCTACGATCCACATGTAACAAACTTGAGGGCCCTAAGCTTACTCACTAGCTGTTCCATGTTTCTAAGGGCCCATGTCCTCTTCATGTCCCCTTGGTTTGTGAATTTTGTGGGAATGCTCACCAAAAGATACTTCAAAAGATCTTTTGAACTGGAGTGTCTGTGAAGATTCTCAGTCATCCAGGTGAGTTTATCTGGAAGTTGAGTCATGGCAACTGGACTTCTTTTCTTGAGAGATTGAAACATTTCACTGCTCATCCAAACAGCTTTGTCAGTTGAGGAAAGCTAGTTGTGAGTCGTCCATTTTATAGTTCACTTTGACCTGATGTCACCCTGATCTGAAATAGGCTCATGAGATGAACAATGGCCTGAACAGGCTCGTTAGGTGGACAATGGCCTAAGATGCATGAAAGTCCCACTTTTGAACTGGAGTACTTGAAATAATCTGCTCCGAAGGCAAAAATAGCTGTCTCTGTATTTATTTAGCTTGTGAAAGAAACAGGACAACTTGTGAATTGCTTCTTTCCCTTTCTGCATCAAATTTAGGTCATGGATTTCTGGTTTAACAGATACTGTACTTTCAACTGGTGGTGTTTTCTGCAGGGTGCACCGGTGCCTATGTTATCACAAATATATTCTGGCATTTGCTGGCATGTTTTCAAAAGTTTTATCACTTAGGTTGCTAAAATGCCATTGTATGGGGAAAATTGGATACTCTACCAAAAGTTCAGCCAAATGTCCGTTCCTTGATTATTGCATGGCCAGCAACAGAGTGATTGAGGGAATAGGAGGAGGCACTGCATTGTCTAAACAGTGCTTCCCCAAAATTACACACTGCACTCTGAGGTTTCTACAGATCCCATAATTCCCTATCCAGCTCACATGCTCTAAAAGAAGGGCTCATGTGCAATGGACTATACAGTACAGGGATTTAATTAATCTGTTTGGGCATGTGCCCCTCACAATTTCAAAGGTTCCCTACTTCAGCTTGCTGAAATGCCATTGTGTGGCAGAAACTGGATACTCGAGTCTAGTGGGAGAGGAGCAAAATGTCCACCTCCTCATTAGTGCGTGGGGGATGGGTTGTCAGAATTATTGAGGGAATAGGGAGAGGTACTGTGCAGTCCATATATTGGGTGCTCCAAGGTTGACATTCTGCTCTGGGATGGTTCCTTTGGGGTACTACAAATCCTGTAATTCACGATACAGCTGGCACTGTGCAAATGAATGGGTTGCACACAGTGGACTGCAGTCATTTTCGGAATCTGTTTGGGTGTTTGCTGGTGCATTTGTAAATGCTCCTCAGGTCTTCTAGCTGAATTGCCATTAAGTGGGGGGGAATGGGGTTTGAAATTGAAGGGAACCAAAATGACGCCCCCCCAAACAGTGCATGAGCATGCTACCTGGGATTGAACCCCAGGTTGTGAGCACTGTTTTACAGTAACTGAGCGGAGCAGCCCAAGCAAGCGGCGGTGGGGGATCAGATCCCCCAATGCCGCTCGACCGCCACTCGGCTGCGCTGCCCCGAGACTTCTCAGAGTAGCGTGGGTGAGCAGCGGCAGGGGATCAGATCCCCCAACGCCGCTTGCCCAGGCTGCTCCGAGAAGGCATGTAAATTTGTTGAAGGAAAAGGGGGGGATCATCGTTTTCCATAGAGGGCTTCTGAAAAAATTGATGTTGTGCAATGCACAGGTCCCATTGTACTATGAATCATAGAATCACAGAATAGTGACATTGGAAGGGAACTAAAAGGCCATCAAATCCAACCCCCTGCTCCATGCAGGAATACAAATCAAAGGACATCTGCCAGGTGGTTAATACAAATCAAAGGATATCTGCCAGGTGGTTGTGTAAATTACTCTTGAATGCCTCCGGTGTTGGAGCAGTCACCATCTCTTGAGCTCATTGGTTCAATTGCCACAATCCCCCATTAAACTTGCACTAACTTAAAGACTGGGTCACATGGAGTGTACTTTGGTAATCTAAGGAATACATTGTGAGATCTGGAGCGTTTTAAAGGACCTGGTGTATTACAAATTCCATAGTCCCAATTCTTCTTTATTTAAATGAATTGCAAATGACATAAGAATGAAATTTTGATGAAACAATTTGGGTACTCATTTTACCAACCTTGGAAGGATGGAAGGCTGAGTCAACCATGAGCCTGCTACCTGGGATTGAACCCCAGGTCATGAGCACAGTTTTACAGTAAACCCCCACCATTTCGCGGTTCATGTACTGTGGTCCCACTATATTGCGGGACCACAGTACCTGCCCGGGCTCCAGCTGACTAGCAGGGGTGGGGGAGAAAAACCTTTATTTCCTCACCTCAGCACCAATGAGCTAGAGCCCAGGGTGTGGGGAAGGGGAAAAGGTTTTAAAAGCCCGGGCTTTAAAACCCTTTTTCTCCCTTCTCCAAGCCCCAGGCTCTCGCTCGATGGTGGATCAGATCCCCCAATGCCGCTCACCCGGGCTGCTCCGAGAAGTCTTGGAGCAGCCCGAGCGAGTGGCAGTGGGGGATCTGATCATCCCCCCACCTCCAGGCCCCACCCGACTTGCATCTGCATATTGCGGAATTTCAGTCATCGCGGGTCGGGTGGGTCCCTAACCCCCGTGATAGGCGGCGGGGGTGTGTGTTACTGTACCTGCAGTACAGGCATTTAACCACTGCGCTACGGGGCTCTTATGTACCCTAACTCATGTGGTTTTGAACTTGCACAAATTGCCTTGGGCAGTGCCTCTCCAGCTGATGCTGCCTTTCTGAACAGGTCACCTTGAAAAGTTATCCTTAGATCAATATATTCGCAAATTCAAAATGTGACTTGTGCTTTCTTTCCTTGTAGCCTTTAACTAATTGGGGACACATTTATGACAAAACATAACATTTATTAAAATACGGGAGGGAAAGGTTTTAACAAAATGATAGAACCTTTTCAGTGGGATTCTTCCTATCCTCTCCTCTCTTTTCTCTTTTCCCATTCAACATGAAAGGTGTTTATTTTTTCTGTTAGCCATTTTAACTTTGCACCTAATTCTTTTAGAAATGTAGTATGTTTTAATCATTATATAAAGGGAAAGAGCAATACATCTAATTTCCCATTCAACATAAGCAGAAGCAAGGTATCATTAGAAAAGGGAAAGAGCAACATATATCATTCTAGCCTCTGCTAATTCTTGTGACTTCAAAATGTTTTCTTCCGGTGCTGAAAATAAAACCTTGTCGTTTCCATAGTAACTCCATGATGGCGAACAGACATACAAAGATGGCTCCACGGTGCTGGCAAAGCTCTCTCACCTCTTGAGACTGGAAGGAAAATGGTGCTGCCTTCATGTACTGACCCCAGCAACAGCCACGGGGTGGGTGGGTGGGAAGAGGAAGGACCATGACTAGAGAAGTGAAGATGACCATGAATTTCTTGCCACTGTTACTGCCTGCCTGCATATTCCAAGGAGTTATTTGGGTAATGCCCTAGCCCAGCGGCGTAGCAAGATTTTGGGGTATCTGGTGACAAAGATATTTTTGTGTTCCTCTGGTGGGCGTTTGTGTGTGTGCGTGGCCTTACCTCTCCCGTGGTGGCGCAGAGCAAGGCAAGGAAGAGTTGGAGGAGGAGGAGGAGGAGGAGGGCGCTGCAGCCACCGTGCTCGCACACCTGGCTACCTGCTTGCTTCACTGCTTATTTATTTATTTATTTATTTATTTATTTATTTATTTATTTATTTATTTTATTTCTATACCACCCATCTTCCAGCAGGAACTCTGGGCGGTTTACAGCAAGGTTAATATCAACACAGATAACAAATCAACAGTACTAAACAGAAAGAGAGGGAAAACCCTCAGGAAGTGTGTGTGTGTGGGGAACATTCACATACACGGAAAGAGAAACACTCAGGCTGAATAGCATTCTGGTACCACAGCAGCTCTTGTCCACCCAAATCTTGAGAAGATGCTGGGGAGGTGAAGGAGGCTGGTACCACCCTCTCAACTGAAGCTTTCCTATCCCCACCTTTTATCTTTATGGCAGGTGGGTGGGCGGGAGATCCAGAGCCTAGCGGTCAGCTTTCCAATTTAATTAACCACTATGCATACAGTTCATAAATCTTTTTTGCAGAGAAGAGGTACGACAGCAAGTGTTATGGTGGTCCTTAGTCTCTTTTTTGCTACTCCTTCTTCCTTACCAGCACGACTGCCATGGACGAGACCAACATATGCTGGGGCACACAGGAAAGTCGGAAAGGATTGTCTGCAACCTGGTATTTGCCCCAGGGCTCGACCTGCCATGAGATCTCATAGAAGGTGCAGGAAGCGACACACAGCATGCCTGCTGGCAAGGAGATGTAACGAGTGTAATCTGTGGGAAGGGCCAGCGGGCTGAGAAGGGAGGTGATGCCCACCAGCAGGGTGGTCTTATGGAGGAACTTTCCAATGTTGAACCAGCGGGCCGTCTCCTTCCCAATGAGCATCGACTTGATGACAATGTATTTATGTTGAGCCTCCAAGGCTTGCTGCCTGGTGCGCGGTGGTGGAGGAGGAGGCTGCGACAGAGTGGGTCCCATTGCCAAGCCTGAGGACTGCTGGAAGGAGGGCACAGGGCTTCCTCCTCCTCCCCCTCCAGGCGCCCCCAGATTGCTGCACCCAGGGCAGATATACCCTTCTCCCCCCCCCAGATACGCCCCTGCCCTAGCCCTCAGGGTCCCCAGGGCCAAGCCATTATGGGGATGGCAGGTGAAACATGTGCACAGGCGACTTGTCGGGCCTGGCTCACCTGAGCCTCGTGGCGCAGTGGTTAAATGCCTGTACTACAGGTAAAACTGTGCTCACGATCTGGGTTCAATCCCTGGTAGCAGGCTCAAGGTTCACTCAGCCTTCCATCCTTCCGAGGTGGGTAAAATGAGTACCCAGCTTGCTGGGGGGGGCAATGTGTAGCCTGCACACTGTAATTAAAAATTGTAAACCGCCCAGAGACTACTTGTAGTGGTATGGGGCGGTATATAAGCAGAACACTTTTGCTTTCTATAATGTGTTGGCCTAGAGCAGTGATGGCGAACCTATGGCACAGGTGCCAAAGGTGGCACTCGGAGCACTTTCTGTGGGCACCCAACATCACCCCCTCATAGCCACATGTATACAGGTTAAGTTACTGTATTGGCACTTTGCAAAAAAAAAAAAATTAGTGGGTTTTGAATTGCAGTTTGGGCACTCGATCTCTAAAAGGTTCGCTATCACTGGCCTAGAGGATTCCTGGGGACCAGACCTTATCTGCTTAACTGGCTAAGGATGACCTGGGGTATCCTGATCCACAGCAGCTGGAAAGCGGCTAGCATCAATCCCTGGTTCAGACAACAGAGAATGGATGGTAGCTCTGACACTGCCTCCAGAGCTCCACCGCCTGAAGGTAGCTGGTAATCCCTGGCTGAGCTAATGCCTCCCTCCATAACAGAACAAATGCCATCTTTCTCTTTTGCTTAGTGAGCTGCTAAATTTAAATTTCTAGCTCTTCTGCCAAGTTGGTAGGTTACTTTTCTTTTGAACTTGGGATATTACATTTTAAGAGGAACTTGTGTTAGTTATAACTTCTCTGTGGTCAGGATGTCATTATTGTTGCATTTGTCACACACAAAAACTGATGCATGTGCAGACGTTGGAAATCCGGGTAAAGGAAGAACCCTTTGGGGGCTGATCCCGGAGGGGAATGAGGAGATTGGTTTAACAATGGGCGGTCACAGTTAGACCATTAAAGTGGCCTGAGAACTCCCCAGGTTCCAACGAGGATCTTGGGGAGGGAATGCGAGACAAATCCCATGCCACAGTGGATGAGACATCCCTGCTGTGGCACCCCTTTATTCTTGATGCCAAGAAAAGGCAACTCCCTAATTTTCCCTAGGGAGATGAATACCTCAAGTCAACCAGCTCGAGTCCAGTTGCATGGAACCCGTTATGTTTGCAATGATGTTAAAAAGTTGTGTTCAAAGTTGTCCTTTAATGAAGATAAGAATTCCCACAGAGACGTTTCATCTGCCTGAGCAATAAAAATGTTTTTATTGATGAGCATGAACCTCATTTTGCCCTGGTCTAAGCATGGCACCACTGTGACAGAGATCTACCTGAGTTCAGCCACACGTGAACCCTCACAAACTGGCCCACCTCAGCAGGGTAAATTTCCTGTCCGCCACTGATGAGACCGTGACCAACCGCTGCAAGATAAAATACTAGAAATGCTAGCAGAACAAAATCGACGGGGTGGTTTTCTAGCTCAGCTCACAAGAAATGCAGAACAAGACAACTACAACACAAACAATAACAATCCTTCAGGGAAAAATATCAGGGTGTCCAACCCCCCACTTATTTTCTAATGCAAAAGATGTCTAAGGAAGATGATCCTGAGAAGACTTATTTAAATACCTTTGAAAGGGTAGCCCGCGTTAGTTTGTTTGGCCCCAAGAACAATGGGCCCTGATTATCACACCATGTTTAACGGGTCCACTACAAGAAATAGTCGATCGCTCTAGATCCACAGAAGTTTTTAAAAGACTAAACCAAGGTGAAACAAGCCATTTTATTAACTCTGAACTTAACCCCAGAGAAGCATACAGAAAGAGATTCATGTCCTGGGCTCTTGAATATAAAACAGGCACTCAACCATGCAGTGGGGGATTCAAAGATTAAAGGCTCTTGCAACTAAATGGTTACACACCAAATCAGTCCACTAAGGAAAATTTATTTTAAATGCCTATCATAATAGAACATGTCCTTAATTCAATAGCAATAATGCAGTATTGATTTTATTTTATTTTATTTTATTTAGGAATCAACCTACCATTTAGATGGGACGACCATGCAAATTGTTGGAACCATTCCACCAATGGCATCACCAGGTTTTTGAGAAGTGGCATTTCCGTGAGACGGCAATGGACAAGATCTTGTTGCATGGATGTGGTTGAGAACAAGTCAACCGAGAGGTATCCAAATGCTGGTGAGATCACAGATTGAAGATGGAGGCTGGAGGCTTTAGGACAAAACAGGGAGGGAATTGAAAGAGGCAATTTATTTGATTCCCTGCAGCTTTGTGAAAAAGTGATGCAAAGAGGACAAAGAGGACTCACGAGGGCTTTTTTTCTGAGCCCGGGCCATGGGCACAAAACCAGTATGTTACGGATGCGGATTTATGCAACATTTATATTATATACTGCCGAGACTGCAAAAAAACTGACTGCATTTGGGGTGGGTCGGAACCTCTATCAGATAAAAACTGTCTGGCCTCAATCATCAATGTCTCAGTGGGAGATAATGGCATGGGTAAACGGGAAAAGGCTAAAAGCTTTCATAGATACGGGGTGTGCGAAAACTTCGGTCAGAGATATGCCAGAAAATCAGATGAACACTGTTGTTAATATAAGATGTATTCATGGAGATTCAAAACTCGAAACGTCATTTTTTTCTGGTCGTGCCCATGTCTACTCCTGAGTCCCAGTTTGTCATTTTGTCCACTATATCTCATTAGGTATCACCTAACTGAATACCATCCTACAGAGGATGTTGTTCTGTTGTTTAGACTACACATCTTTTACAATGAATCATATCCTTTTATCTCGCACCAGCTCTATTGGTCTATTTGCACATGCTATGTTGAAAAGGAGACTGCTACAGGCGGTGTTCAGCTGTCTCTACCCTTCCACACACAAATCTAACCTTATTTTATTATTTTATTTTATGATGTTATAGTAATATCTTGGTTTACAAGCACAATCCATTCCGGAAACATGCTTGTAAACTAAAACACTTTTATACCAAAGGAAATTTCCCCATAAGAAATAATGGAAACTCAGATGATTTGTTCTGGGGTCCCATAGACCACATACTATACACACAAAATGCCAAAACTCACAAAAGAAGTTGGCTAGAAGTCCACATCCACACTATGGTTTAGGCACCTGGCCGTGGAATCTGCTCTGATTTGGACTAACAACTGGATTGTACTCTGTATTTTTAATGTGACAATAATAAAATGCAATTTGTAGTCCTATACACACTTGATTAGCTGCCCCATGTCTAAAAATGGTTTGAAAAAATAAGAAATAATGTTAAAAACAAATTAAATAAAAATAAAATAAAAAGGAAAATAAAAGCCAAACCTGCATGTTCCTGGCTGGTGCAAGGGAGACCTTTATTCCTCTCCAGACAATCACCCACAATCCAGCAGGGGAGGGGGAGAGAGCAAGCCACCATTGGCTCACTTTGGTCATGTGACCTGCTCAAGTGCTTGTATATCAAGACATTGCTTGTTGATCAAGGAAAAATTTAGAAGAAACGCTCTTAAACCAAGTTATTCTTAAACCGAGGTATTACTATATCAATTCATAACATTGGTTTTATAATTATTAATTGTGTTTAGTTTTCTTTTGTGCATTACCCAGTATGACCCCAGCAGTGGCATAGCTGGGGGGCAATGGGGGCATCTGTCTCTGGGTGCAGCATCTGGGGGTGCCAAATTGATGTTACAGTAATCCCCCACCAAATCACACCCAAAATATTGCGGTCCTGGTATATCACAGGATCCACCCCCTTCCTCTTTAGTCCAGAAGTCTCCACTATAGCTGCTGCTGGGGCCAGATACCTCCATAGCCAGTACCTCTACTGGGTCCAGAGGCCTCCACGAGGGCTGGAGGCTTCTGCACCCGCATTGGCAGGCCTTCACTGGGAGGGATGAACTGACAAATGGAGGAGGAGAAGCAGCCACAGCCAACCAACCAGCCGCCAGCAGCCACTGTCTGCCTTTCTCCTTGCCCACCTGCTTGCTTGCTTGCTGTCCGGCCCCTTCCCTTCCCCCGCCGCCACTCCTCCCATCACCACTGCTGTCACCACCGCTGCCTCCCCACTGCTGGGCCCTGACACTTCCCTTCCGTGGCTCAGAGCTCATGGGTGTGTGCAGAGTGCCATGCCTGACCAGAGGCTTCCTCCAGTTGCCCCGGCACATGGCATTCCCTACCCCAACTGAGGCTGATGGAGCATGAAGCCCTCTGGGGAAGGGCAGGAAATAGCACCAGTGGCCAGCAGGGCAAGGAATGGGAGGAGGAGGATGACGACGACAACAACAACGAGCGGGCACTGGTTGCCCATGCTCATGCGTGCCCTTGGTTCAGCCCATCCATCAGGCTTGCTCCTTCCTTCTGCTGGGTGCGCTGGTACCAACAAGCACCCACCTGCCATCCCCATGCATGAACCAGGTGAGTGTGTGTTAGTTGGGCAGGAGAAATGCCACGGCAGTGGCAGAGAGCCCCTGATGCACCCCAAGGGAGGTGGTGCGTGCTGTGGATAGGGTGCTCACCCCCTGTGCTTCCCTGCTGTGGCTCAGAGCACTGCCAGCACCATCAGACCCCCACTGCTGCCATCCTCCAAAGCAGCTTTGGAGAAGGAAAGTGACAATGACAGTGCAAGTGGCAGCAGCAAGGGGGTGATGGTGTCTGCATATTGCGGATTTTCATTTATTATGGGGCAGTTGGAAATACAAACCCTGCGATAAATGGGGAACTACTGTACATAACTACAAATGAATTTCAGAATGAAATGTTTTCCCCCTCTTAAATGCACTTCTGGCATCATTTCCAGTTTCATTCTGAAATGTAATGTTCATCTATTCACAAGAGGGCCAGGAGGGGCTGCAAAAACTGACGTTGTCCCTGGGCATTGAAAACCTTAGCTACGCCTCTGGGCCCCAGGCCAGATGGTATGATATAAATGTGCAACAACCAAAGTATGACGAGAGGTAGGACAGACAGACAGGCAGGCAGGCAGGCAGGAAGGCAAAGTTAGGGTGCATTCCTTGGCTCTTTCTGCTCTATCACATTCCAAAGTGTTTGCCATTTCTCCAGCTTCACATTGTAACAAAAAATTGCCCATTGAATCATGGTTTCTTTCTCATGCCCATCTTCCATTTTCCATTCCAACAAAAATTTGTATATTTTCTTAATTATCATCTGAGGACAGCAATATTTTATCAAGTGCTATCTGTTCATTATAAAACCTATACATTTTCAAATATTTCTTATACGTAGACTAAAGGCCACCATGTAGTCAACACCCCTTGGTTTGTCAATTCTTCCCTGGACTTTAAATTTCCCTCTATATCTAGCATATCATTGTATGTCGCAATTTTTCCAAAGTTTAAAAGGTTTAAGTATGTAAAGGCTTCCATAGGTGAAACCCATTGTGGGATTCTCATATATAATTTCAATTTGAGTTTCTCCCATGTTTTAAGTAGAGAGTCCCTAAGATAATGGTTTTGAAAATATCTATGTACATTGGCTTTTTCATACCATAAAAAGTGCCCACCCAGTTGTAAGTCATGTGCCCCTAAACATAATAATCTTTAGTTTCTTAAAAGTATACAGTCGTTCAGCCAGACGAATGAACATGATTGGTAGTATAGTGTCCAGTCCGGAAGCCCAAATCCTCCTCTTTCTTTAGATTCTTGCAGGAATTTCAGTTTAATTCATACTTTCTTTTTCTGCCAGATGAATTTTGATATCAGTCTACTTAGATCTTCAAAGTATTTCACCTCTACTTTCACTGGCACGGTTTGGAACAGGAATAGCATTTTGAGATTTTTTTAAATTTTAAGATACTGTTAGGTCAGCTTTCTATTATGCCTTTGCCCCTGTTTATTTTCATTTAGGTAGGTCATATGAGAAAAGATAAAAAATACTAAAGTCAAGTCACAGTTAGCATAGTTTCATTTCAATAAATGAAACATATGGAGGAGTTGACTCACTGATACTGCAATTTACTGCTTGCTAAACAACAGGATATAAGCCAATATATTATATTTATTGGCAAATATTTATTAAACCACATGGTGGGGCTCTTGGTGTCTCTCATTATTGATTCATTATGGATTTGCAGTTGTATGCCATGCTGTTGTTTTAGTATTGCCTTATTGTAGATCTCAAGTCCTCACACGGCTCAAATATCTCAAATAAGGACAAGGGAGGATACTACATGGACAATGCCCTTTGGTGGACAGGCTGGAAAGTTATAATGGGAATTGTAGTCAAACACTGCAGCAGAAAACCAGCTTTGGGAAGGCTGCTTTACAAAGACAGGGTTCAGTCACTATGCCTAGGGTGTATTGATGACCTAGGGCTGGGAATTTTACCAATCATGGGGATTCTTTGGCTACCAGACAGTGATAGGCCATTATGCACACAAGAAGGCCAAGGGGACCAGTACTGGAGTAAGATTTTATTTTATTGCCTATTGAATACAATCCAAATGAACCAAAGAAAGGGGTTCTTTCTCTCCACCATTCACTCAAGGCATACATACTTACCAGGGGATACTTTGCTCATATGATGGCCAGTCCTTTGGTAAAGGATGACAGGATCCAGGCATATCCACAGTCCATCTCCCATACCCACTGTCCATCTCCATTTTCTTCTTACAGACAACCCTGATGCTAGGGTCACACTGGGGCAGATTCCTGAACCCATGTTGGTTTTGGGTTGGACTCCCACACCTATGTGGCTGTTTCCTCTGAAACAGTCTGTTAGCCCTTCCATCTCATTCCTGCACCAGACACTTCCCATTTATTTCTGCACAAGCAAGTCCAGCTTCCTCTTATCTCACTGCTCCACCTTCTCATTTCTGCAAACACGACAGCTTCTCCAGACTCATATAAAAGTCCTTTATATAAAAAATATTTGAACCAACCTGCCTCCATTTTGTGTTTGTTCCCTTGGCTCTTCACCTCTTGTTTGGCCATTCATTCTCACCTGCCATGTATTTTTTTAAAATAATTCAATGTATTAGTCATTCTTTTCAGATTTTCACATTGGTGTTAGTCTTATTCTTGCTCTATGCCCCTTGAGTATTTTGCATTATTTGAGTCTTAGGTTGTCTTACTGCCAGGCCAGAAAAATAAAGAGGAATATTTTGAGTCAATAAATAAAGCCATAGCATTGAGTTTACAAACTTGAGCTTTCTGGAGGTCTTTCATTCATATGGTTAAAGTCAAAAGCAACTTGACAGTATTTTATTTTTCTTTCTAGTGGCCACTCTTGATATTTCATCTTGAAAATACAGTAAATCAACCTATTTCTTTGTAGCAAAAAATGTTCCAAAATAGCTGAGTTAAGGGATGCCTATGAAACACTTTAAAATCCTATGGGGCAATTTGTTTACTGTTGTTGAATTTTGCAAACACAAGATTCACAATATAAGTCTCTTCTTATTAGCATCCATATGACAGACACCATGAATAATTACAACAAAAACAACATGCTACAATTTGTGCTCCCAAGCCCTTGGCAACAGAACCAAAACAATACAGATGTTGCTTATAGTATTTGTGAAGTTCAAGTGCCCCTTTGATTTCATGGTCAGACAAAAATCCAAAATATCTTTCTCAACTAGGTTAGGTATCCAGAACAGAGGAGAATTTTCAAAATGTAAAAATAAAATGTCAATACAATTGTATGCAATTTGCAAATTCATCATTGTAACTTTTCCCCTCCACCACAAACACATAGATATTGTCCATCAACCAAGTTTGCAGGGCCTTAGTAGTCCAAGTGGCAATGGCAGCTCCAGCCTCTTCAGGTCTCGTTCTGAGATTTAAACCTCTTAATCACAGCCTGTCTCTTTGGGCTGAACCAAATTTTCATTGGGATTACACTTTGCATAGGACATGTAACCCAGCAATTTATGCCAAACTGGGCACTGACTGATTTGAATTAAAACCACTTGACTACACGGTGTACAACTCAATGCAGGGAAACCATGGTGGAAGTATTTTTTGAGTGGGAAATCATCTTTTTAAATTCAGCCTGCAGAGGTTATTTAAATTGGTTTGACATCACTTTTGTCCACTTTCTGCCAGTGAGAATGCTTCTGCCAGCAACTTCTCTTGCGGCTTTGGGTAGTGTTCTTGAATGGAAACCTTCTCTGTTTAGTTCGTGCCTTACTGTCCAAACTGAAATCTCAGTATCTGTTGCCAAGTCTTGCTGCAGGTCTTTTGCAGTTACCCAAGGGTTTTTCTCAACCTGCCTTCTCAAATCTATTACCAGTTTTTACAGAATATTTTTGAGTCCATGCTTGGCTCAGAACCAGTGTCCAATAATTAAACTGAAATAAAGTAAGGAAGCACACTGTTCTGTTTAAGTCTGATTTATTTAAGTCAAGCCAATAGACAACACTCAGGGCCTTTTTACACGACCCCTAAGATCCGCTGGCCACTTAAATTCGGACCAGAGATCTTAGGGGTTCCTTGCTCTTCCTCTGTCCCCACCCCCCTCCGCACTTCCTGGTTGCTGGCTGCCTGAGGGAGGGAGAAAAAAGAAAGAAAAGAATGCCTTCTTATCTTTGTTCCGGGCAGCATTCAGATCTCTTAAAGGGGCAGGGGCCAAAAAAAAAGAACAAATGGAAGCCAGGAGAGCCCCGCACTCACTATCCTTACACCGGATCAAATATTTGTCACCTCCAAAAAGCAGGTACAAGAAAACTGCTGTTTGGTCTTGCTAAAGTGGTCGTGGTCGCACTTAATTGTCTGCAAAGTCCGGAGCTGGTGGGTAAACATTTTTAAGGTCTGGACCTTGCAGCCATTTGCAGCGGAGCTTAGGGGTCATGTATAAACGCCCTCAGTGGCCTTACCCTGGTGGGTGTGAGTGAGCAAATAATCATTGATTCAGCATCTGTTTTTATGGACACAAACTAGCTCGCCTTGGTGGGTGATTCTTCAGTGTGTCCTGATGATCCAATTTCCTGAGCCATTAAACTTTTGGTGGGCCAAATTCTTGAGTAAATGTTCAATTGATTGATTTCGTATTGTTTGACTGGGTTCAGTCTGGGAATGTGAAGTTCCAGGCAAGGACAGGGAATTCTAATCTCCTGCCCCTCCAGTACAGTTTACCCTGGGGATAATCCTCTCTCCCAGGTGCTAAATTTAAGCTTCCGCCACATCCTTGAACCCCTGTATACTTCCAAGTTAATTTACATTTTTAATGTCTTCAAGGTTCTGTAATATATCTAGCTGGATGCTATATATAATAAATGTCTGATTTCTCATGGCATCATCAGAAATCTAGTTGTCTGATTTCTCATGGCATAATCAGAAATCTAGTTGGAGCCATTGATACATTCCTTTTTCTGGCCCACCCAGGTAGTGTAACCACTGTTCCTTTAGCTTTGAACTATGCTTCCAACAGTTTCAGAGAGGGTAGCCGTGTTAGTCTTTTCAAGAATTTCAGGCAAAAATCAAAGAAAAACAAAAGACACAAACATGTGGCACCTTAAAGACTTTCATATTTTAATGTGAAGTTTCGTACACATGTGCACTTCCTCAGATATATAGCAGCAGAATGAGGTGTGAGATACTGTATAATATGAGATACATTATATATTTCATACCAAATATTGATTGGCTCAGTGCCTTCACTATCTTTTTGTATCCTGTTCCTTGTTTGAGAAGGCTTCTCTTCACTGTTTTGACCCTCCAATTTCTACTATGCCGTGAAATTACTCTACAAACCCCAAGACCGTTCAGGTATTTCATGTGTTCTATCAAGAAGCCCTTGATTAGTTGCATCAGGTATGCTGGAGAGGACGCCTGTTTTACAGATTTGCGCTGTTTGTGTTCGATCTCCCTGCCCTGCTTGGCACAACGGAGTGGGAAAGCCATGTAATGCTGAGGGAAGGGAAGCCGTGACTACTCCAGGTAGGTTTGGGTTACGCAGGTACCAAGATTGTGACGCCTGCAACGCAGCGAATGGACGGAGCAAGCGCAAGGCAGGTCACTCCGCTTAAGCCCCCGCGCCGGTCTCTGCGGCCAAGGGAGGCCTCTCCCATCAGCCCAGCCGCAGGCAGGACCCCCCCCCCACCGCCAAAGGTAGCTCCCGGTCACGTGCCGACGGGAGCGGGCGGGGCGCTCCTGGCCAATAGTCCACCCTTTCCCGAAAGAAAGCGGGAGCTCCCAATCGCGTGGCACCTTGGGAAGGGAAAGGCAGCGTTTGGGCGAGGAGACGATGTAGGAGTCAGGAGGTGTGTGTGATTGACAGCGCGGCGGCTCAATCCCGGCTCGGAGGCTCCCCCCCGGCCCTCCCCCTCCCTCTCCAACCCTAGGCGGGGGAGGAACAATGGGAAGAAAAGGAGGTGGAGGGAGAAAAATGGCAGTGGCGGCGGCGGCGGCGGCGGCGGCAGCGGCAGCAGCAACAGCAGCGACGGCGGCGGCGGCATTAGCGGCGGGGCGAGGCGGCGGCGGCGGCGGCGTCCTGAGGCGGAGGGCGACGTCCACGGCCGGCTATGGCTTCCCCGCGCTCTTGGTGGCGGCGGCGCTGGGCTTGCGTGAGTCCGGGGGTTCCGTGGCGAGGTGTGGGGGTGGGGGGCCGCAGGGCAGGGCAGGGCATGGGGGAGGGGACGGAGCCTGAAGCCCCTCGTCGTCGGCCCGTTCCCGCGGCTGGGCTGGGCTGGGCAGAAGCCCCTGCGGGAAGGGGCGGCCGTGGGTCTGGGGCATCGGGGAGGGTCCTTCCGCCGGGGACGGAGGGGAGCGAGAGAGGGGGCTCCTGTCCTGTGGGGAAGGGTGGGGGTGGTGGGCTCGAGCCCCTCCGTACCCCATCCCCTTGCAGCCCTTTCTGTCCTCCCTGCTCCGGGGGCGCCCCCGACCCCTCTTGCTCCTCGGCAACTAAAGAAGGGGTGGGGTGGGGGTGGGTGGGCGAACGTACGTGTCATGATGGTGGCTGCCTGTACGTGTGAATGGCTTCGCAAGACAAGCCGGGCTGACGAGGGGCCAGAGAAGAGGAAGCGATTCCTCCTCTCCTCTCCCCCTTCCCCGCTTTCCCTTTTGGCCCTCGGCCTCGAAGAGGAGCCACCGGCACATGGCTTTGGACCGGGATAACCGGGATGAGGAGCCAGAGACCCTCTCGGGGCGGGGCGGCCTGGGCGCCCCCTTTGCTCGGTCGCCGCGAAACAGCAGAGCTCCTCTGTCGGGTTGCCGACGCTTGCGGTGTGTGTGTGTGTGTGTGCGGAGGGGGGGTTGCTGTAAAGATGGCTTTTTGGCTTCCTGCCTTTACAAGTGCCCGAGGGTTGCCCAATCGAGAAATCCGGGCGGAAGAAGAAAACCACAAACCGATGCACTGTATAGCTGTCTATGGACTGAGTAGAATGAGGAATAAAGATGTATATTTGAGCTCACTGCAGGGCAGAACCCAGGATGTGTCGACAGCACAAACATGTCCTGTTTGTGTTGTTCCAACCTTTTGAGGCGTCATAAGACAATAAGTACTAGTAAGACATGGAGGGCTTCCTTCCATGTGCCCAGAATCAGCCTGTGTCACCAATTTTGCTCTGGTTTGTGACAAAAACATTCACCCTAGCAGTTGGTGGCAGATAATTTTTCAGCTGTTTTTTTCAGTGCAGATGGATTTTACTATATCGGGACAATTCGAGTTATGGTTACTTCAGGATGATGATGAATAGCAGTAGGGTCTCCAGCTTGCTGATCTATTTTGAGCCAAAAGTAGAATTCACCATTGGATTTATGCATATTTGTCTATGTCTTAACTTCTGCCTTACAGCATGTGTATGGCATTGTTCAAAAATATTCTCTTGCCAATTTCTTTTTCCACGCTACATTATATTAAATTATTTCCATTGTGAAAAGGGTTTGCTGTAGAATCCATCTATCTGTTATATGGGGAGCAGCTTCCTGTACTAAGTAGATAAATTTTCTTTTTATAAAGGATTGCATTTAGATTATGTGTATTCTATCCTATAAGGATGCTAACAATTTGAAACAGCCTACTATTCATGATTACCATTATTATAATGAAAGTATTGGTAGTAAATGAAATGGAACCTCTTTCTTTCTTTAAGAGCAAGCACATTAAACAGTAGTAACAAGGTTTACAAATGTTTATGCTTGTCAGTCAATACCTTAGACTTTAATGGCTTTCTTGAATATTAGTCCATATCAAGACCTATTTGCAGTAATTTTCAAAAGAGATAGCTATGTTAGGTGGACAGCTGCATTTGCTGTTTACAGTGGTATTTGCATCAGTTTTGGCATGAACAACAAAAATGTAAACAGGTAACTACACTAGATCAAGATTAGCATGGGAAAGCCTGGTGTTTTTCACTGAGGAATCATCCCTTTTTGATCTGGGATTATTAATTTTGCTCTGATTTGGATGACCTTGCTTTCTTGCTTTCTTGCATGTATGATTGGCTGATTCAATGCAGAGGGACAGTTGTGTAGGTTACACTGCTGCCCTTACCTAGTGCCTGTTGCTTTACCTCCTCCAAACTATCTTTCAATGTGTATATTTTGTTTCTGAGAGGTAGCACTGTATCAAAAAAGGTGGCACTTCAGAAAAAAATAAAACGGAAAGAGAAGAGGAAAGGAGTAGTAGTCTTGGTGGAAATTGCCCATCTTTACAGCTTCCAGTCTCTGAGGACTCCTGCAAAATGAGAACAGCTGCAGCAGCTATATCTGTGGAAAGTAGCAGGGATGTGGTTCAGAAACCTTGAATCAAACTATGGTTTCCCTACCATCTACTTGCAACTATAGCTTTACACAGAAAAACCAAAGAGCACCTGTGAGGTGTTTAAGGGCCAATTAATTTATTCAAGTAATTCTTCTTTACTAGTTACTTTGTGTGTTTTTCTTCTTCTCTCTTCTGCTCTTGTCGATGTCTATACTTGTGAAAAATAATAAAAATGGCAAGTTGTATATTGGAAAAAGAATATTGCAGAGGAAACATTGTTTTAGGTTACAAAGATTACATTTTATACTACAGAAATCCCCCGCCTATCGCGGGGGTTAGGGACCCGATCTGACCCGTGATAACAGAAAATCTGTGATATGCGGAGACTGGGTCGGGTCGGGAGTGGGGTGCCTATTTGGAGCCCCTTACACTTACCAGAGTCCTGGTGCTGCCCCAAATGGGCCTCTGATGGGCTTCCAGGGCCTATTTGGGGCCCCAGAAGTGGTTTCTTGTGATCCGGAAGTCACTTCTGGTTTTCCGGAAGTCATTTCTGGTTCAATGGAAACCACTTCTGGGGCCTTCAGCAGACCCGGGAAGCCCACTAGAGGCCCATTCGGGGCAGTGCCGGGACTGGAGTAAGTGCAGGAGGCCCCAAACGGGCCCCTGCAGCTTGCCTCAGGAGCCCTTTATTTCATAAACTGCGGTCCCACGATATACTGAGACCACAGTATATGAAATGCAAAATGGAAAGGGATGAGTGTAATTCTAATAGATCTTGTAGTACTTGTTCATCTATTTAATTAATTAGATCAGAATTGAGATTTTTCCTTCTAGATTGTAGAAGGAAAAGATGGCAGTAAAACCATCAATGGGATTAGATGGTTATTAATGAAAAGGAAAGCAATTTTCTTTGTGGTTTCTTATCATGTGCCCAGAGGGCATGGATTATGAAAGTGGATGGTTTGTTCTCGTTTTATAACCAAAGTGTATTTATTCATGGTCTGTAGTGGTTTACAACAAAATATACCAGAGTAGATTTATCTTGCATCTCTCAAGAATCCCACAGAAATCACTTTTGAGATTGGCAAGTATAGGTGCTCAGTAGGGCAATCCCCCCCCGGTGTTTCTCACTCCTGGCCTGGGCTTCATATAATAAAGTTCAATTTTTAAATTTGTCTAGTTATTTACTCTGGAAGGTAAGGAACATCACTGAAAATTAGTGATGGTTCTAAAATTAATTATTATTTGCAATGAATGGGAGCAGAATTTTCACTTTATTGGATCTGGGACCTAAGTGTTTTGTTAAGGAGAACACATTCCTGTTAGTCTAGCACAGTGGTTCTCAACCTTCGTAATGTTGTGACCCTTTAATACAGTTCCTCATGTTGTGGTGACCCCTTGCCCTGCCTGGAAGAGGCCACAAGCCCTCTTTGGCAGGCCACTGCCTCAGGTGCCATAGAAAACTTCCCTCTACAAGCACCGTGAGCCAATCACAGCCTCTGGTGCCATTGACTGACATGCCCTCCAACCTATCAAGATGTAACTAACCCCCCCCCCCCATCCTCCTTCAGACCCAAGCCGTTTGTGCCTTTTTCTTCACTGGCTCATGGCGACCCCTGTGAAATGGTTGCTTGACCCCAAAAGTGGTCCTGACCCCCAGGTTGGGAACCACTGATCTAGCAGAAGTAAACCAGTGAGTGTGTTGTGTCCTTACAGTCGTGACCTACTCTTTGTGACCCCATGTCCATGGAGTTTTCTTGGCAAGAATACTGGAGTGGTTTGCCAGTTCCTCCTCCAGGCGCCTACAGCACCTGTTATTCCCTGGTGGTCTCCCACCGAAGTACTAACCAGGGCCGACCCTGCTTAGCTTCTGAAATCAGGCAAGATCAGATGTGCTTAGAGCATCTAGGCAGTACAGAAACCAGTGAGCAGAATCTAACTAAAAGGCCTCTCCAAAGCAACAGTTTGGAAAGCAAGATGGAAAATGTTTTCCCTCTGTCAAGCTTGTTAATGTAGAGCACATTAGCTGAAATTCAGTAATAAACTGCAACTAAAGTAGGTGGTAATTGGGTGAGTCAACATCTGTATAAATTACTTTGATTCAGTGGGCCTACACTAGGTGCAAGTTAAGGTTGGATTTCAGCATTATATTCTCCTATTGAACTGTACACCTTTTAAAACATGGCAAAATAATGATAAAGGAAAAATTAAGTATCACTTGTTAATGTGTGGTTACAAAGTTCCAATCACATAAAGGACCTTTTAACTTGGTTTTAATTTTATAGAACAAGATTATACAAAGATTGTTTACAGTGCACACAGTATTTTTCCATCCCCTTGTTCAATAAACACTGGTTGGATGCATTACTTTAGTTTTTGTTTCTGCCACCAATCATTTGTGTCAGTTAAAAATTCTTACAAAAGCTATAGCTGTTGCCACAACTCATGCTGAGACAGCAGAACAGAAAGTACTGTATCCACAAAGCAATAATTCAGATGTGTGTGCGTGTGCAAATGTTTTTTCCTTCTTTATGTGTCTCCATTAATTTAAAATATAATTACGGTACAAAATGACCATTAGTCTTGTCTGAATGATTCTGCAAGTTGCAGAAAAGGGAAGGAGAAGAGTAAATGATTTGTCTGATGATGATCATAGCTGGCTGTGTGACTTCAGTAGTTGTCAGATGGTTTGAGAGGACATTGCATGTGTCAGTTTTGTTGCCTCTTCTCTGTTTCAGTCAGTTGTATGTTGTGTGCTTTTGGGACATGTTTCTGCCAAGAGAGTTTATTGTCTAAAAAGGAAAAAGTGAAAGGATTAGCTGTAATCGTAGTAGCAAAGATTAACTGTTAATAGAAAGGCTGTTATGGTGAAACATGAAATAATATTTGACTAGAAAAACTTTTCCTGGACCAAATAAGATTTTTTAAAACTGATGTGAAAGAATGGTGTGTTGCTCTAGTCATGGAAAAACCTGTTTGTGGTCTGTTACTCTTTACCTGTATGCCTGGAAGTCAACTACCTTTGTTCCAAATTATAGTTATCTTTGATTATGTTGTGTTTTTAGGAAGTAACCTATGATACCCATGCTATGTCTTGTAATTTTCCATTTTGGACTTGATTATTTTGACTGTTGACTACATCGAAGCATATTTCAAAATGTTCAGGAAAGAAAGAAAAAGTGATGTGGTCCTTGACTACAATCTGAGGACAAGGGTGGGTGGTGTCTTTATTGGGCTACTTTTAATAAACCACAAGCAAGCTTTCAACTCTGCACAGATATTCATTAAGTGGAGCATTATAGAACTGTGGGTGCAGATGAAGAAACATAGCAATGGCAAAATCCATTGTCTGAAGTGCAGGCCATCTTATCTTATTTAAAGCAAGTTTTATAATGGTGGCTGCAAATGTAGCACAGAGATGGTAGGTTTACGGTTTTACCTCTGGTGGTGTGGGTTTGAATATCGCTCCCAGACTTGTTAGATAAATAGCACTCAGTCACTCAGTGTCCCCATAGCATGGATCAAAATACTGTACGCAATTCCTTTTTGGCTAGGAATAATCTAGCCTCATCCTCCAGTAACCAGGTTATACCTTCACTTAGCTGCCATTGGTTTGTCTAAAGTGTAGATGGCATTTTATCCCAACTTTTCTGATGTGGGATTTTCCACTCTTCTGTATACATTTTGTTTTTCTTATTATAGTGGCCTTGCTTAAGGGAAGCAAATTTAAACTACTACTGTCTTAATATAAAAAAGAATAAAATTATATCCAAGCATGTATGAACTTATATTATAAGCAGTGGTTGTTCTAATTGTGCTACAAACGAAGGAAGTTGACTAACAGTCACTCCTTGCCTGACTTTCCTCACTCAGATATACCTTTTGTAGCAGCAGATTAATTTAGGGGTAAGCAAATGATGCTTGAGAGGGTGATAATGGGCATATTCCTATCTTTCTGTGAAGTGCTCTGCTGATATCTGTGGCTTTTTAAAGAAAAGAATGTTTTAATTACACAAGGGGAATTTGCATCCAGATCAGATGTAAAGGTGATGGGTAGCTGGAGTCTAGCAATTTGTCCTGATTTTATTTATTAGTTAGATTTTTATACTATCCATATAGCAATGAAGGCCACTCTTGACAGTTTACAACAAAATATAAGTCACACTAACAACCTCTAAAAATAAAAATGAAATAAAAGGAAAATCACATGTGATATAAACTATTTAAACTCTGTATACTGTAACGATATTTAGTTTAGAAGTTTTGATTTATGTTTTTAAAAGTGGAAAAAGTTATATAAAAAGTATTAATGTTAATGGGTAACCATCCATGAAGGTTACTAAGTAATCTTGGCCCAGTCACTAGCTTTCACATATCTTACTTTACAGAATGGTTGTCAGGATAACATGGGTAGGGAGACACATTTTATTTATTTATTTATTTATTTATTTATTTATTTATTTATTTATTTATTTATTTATTTATTAATTAATTAATTAATTAATTAATTATTTTTACACCTATTAACCGCCTGAGTTTTCCATGGGAACTCTGGGCGGTGCACAACAAATTATAACATAAACAACCTATCCAAAAAAAGAAAAGAAAAAGGACCAACACTAAGAGTCCAATAAAACAAAAATAACAATAAAGACAGGCAACCGCATCCATACCACAAACACAAAGTCCAGCAAGGAAAGGGTGGGATAAATAATACAAAACCAACAAACAACATATCATGGTGCACTCAGCCATAGCCAGAGCTTTCCCTAAAGAGCATTCTTTAGCATTCTCCTAAAGGCCGGCAGAGACACCACCAGCCTGATCTCCATCGGCACAGTGTTCCAAATTGCTGGGGCAGCCACCAAGAATGTCCTTTTCCTGATAGAGACCTTTTGGGCCTCCCTCGGAGTGGCCACCTGGAGCGACTAGGAGAGCGAGGCTCTGGTCGGTCAAGACAAAGCTGACCTCTGGGAGATCTGCTCTGCCAGATAGACAGGTCCCAAGCCATGGAGGGTTTTGTAAACCAAAACCAGTACCTTGAACCTTATTCAGGAGGCAATGGGTAGCCAGTGCAGGTGAGCCAAGATGGGGGTGATGCGGTCAAACCTGCCTGCACCAACCACCAGCCTGGCCGCCATATTCTGCACCTGCTGCAATCTCTGAACAAGGGTCAAGGGAAGCCCCATGTAAAGAGCACTACATTTTGCTGTGTTGAGCTCCTTAGCAAAATGGAAGAATACATAATGATCAATATAATATTTAAAAATTAGTAAAATGCAAGTTTGTTTAAACACCTGTATGGAAGAAAGACCTGTATATTATTGAGGTTAGGGAACATTGAGGGATGCTGCCTGTTGCCTTGACATTTGGCAGCAAGGAGCAGTTAAACTGGGTGTCATCAAAATATTGGTTGCACCTTACTGTAAAGCTCTGAATGACCTCTTCCAGTGGCTTCATCTAGATTCTAAATAATATAAAGTAGTGGTTCTCAACCTGTGGGTCCTGGACTGCAACTCCCAGAAATCCCTTCCAGGACACTGAGTGGTGAAGGCTTTTGGGAGTTGCAGTCCAGGAACATCTGGGGACTCACAGGTTGAGAACCACTGATAGAGAGCATCAGGTGGAGCCATGAGGGATGCCACAAGTCAAGAACCATGGCCTGTGGCCTCAGACAGAGCTCCCCTAACATTGCCTTCTGAATGTGTCTAGATTGGGAGGATTCAGACCACTGTAATACACTTCCCCAATACCCATCTACCAAAGCAGTCTCAGTTCCATATCTGTGTTGAAAGCCCAATTGAAATGGGTAAATAATAGGGAAGTAGTAAGCTCCGAAACAACCCACGGGAGCCCAGATGCTGTTCAGAAGCCTCTGAAATGCAAGCAGCCAATGTGTCTGCATGGGGCTGAGCTCCAACAAGGAAGAAGTCTCCTGACGTCATCTGTCCTCCCTGGCGCTGGCCAATCAGACAGGGAGGTGGGATGATGCATTTCTCTGCACAGCTCCTGATTAGCCAGCTCCATGGAGAAGGGCAGATGACGTCAGGAGACTTCTTTCTGGTTGGAGCTCAGCCCAGTGTGACTCTGCAGGAAGGTAAGTGATTGGCTGCTTGCGTTTTGGAGGCTTCCAAACAGCACCTGGTCTCGTGTGGGTCGTTTCGGAGCCTACTGCTTTCGAAACGTACAGCCCATCCCTAGTCAAGAATCATGTGCCATCTAAGAGTGCCAGAAGTTGGAAAGTCACCCTATTCTTAACTATCTTAACCAAAAGTGATACATTTGAAACTGGCCTATAATGAGCAAATGTTAAAAATCAAGAGCAGGGTGTTTATAACAGTTTCATTTAGGTGAAGAAATGATCCCTCCCTTAAGGAAGCGTTTACAGTAACTCCCCGCTGATCGCGGGGGTTAGGGACCCACCCCACCCGTGATGCACGAACATCCGCGATATGCGGAAGCGGGCGGGGGCGAGGGGGGCGATTGCATGGCACGCCGGCGGCGGCGGCAGGGGATCTTACCTCCTGCCGCTGCCGCCCACCCGTGCAGCCCCGAGGCTTTTCCGGGGTGCATGGGAGGGCCGTGCAGAGTGACCGGATCGCTCCCCGCCACCACTCCCCATGGCTCTGAGGCCTCCCAGAAGGGGCGGGGGGCTGCGGGGAGCGATTGGATTGCTCCCCGCCACCCCCACGCGGCTCTTAGGCCTCCCAGAGGGGTCTGGGGGTGGCGGAGAGCGAACGGATCGCTCCCGGTGGGCCCCCCACCCTGCTCCGAGGCCTCCCAGAAGGGGCGGGGGTGCCACGGAGAGCGATCGGATTGCTCCCGGCGTCCCTTCCCACCCGGCTCCGAGGCCTCCCAGAAGGGCCGGGGGGGGGTCACGGAGAGCGATCAGATCGCTCCCGGCGGCCCCCCAGACCAGCTCCGAGGCCTCTCAGAAGGGGTGGGGGGCCGCGGAGAGCGATAGGATAGCTTCCGGCACCCCCGCCCGGCTCCGAGGCCTCCCAGAGAGGCTTGGGGGGCTGCGGAGAGCGATCGGCCTCGAGGCTTCTCCGGGATGCGTGGGAGGGCCGCGCGGAGTGACTGGATCCCCTCCGTCACCCTCCCACACACCCCGGAGGCTTCTCGTAGGTGGGGGCGGCGTGGAGCAACCCGCCGCCTCCTCCACGGTTCCGGTACTGCGGTCCCGCAATGTAGTGGGACCGCAATACCGGAACCGCGAAATGGCGGGGGGGTCACTGTATAATTATCTTAATTTATCTCCAGCTGCCCTGGGTAGTGTACTGTACTAAGGGGGAGGTATAGAAATACAAACAAACAAACAAACAAACCATGGCATTGGTCCCATCTTGGTAGATATTTAGCCAGGAGTAGCAAGGATCAGGTGAGCAAGGTATATTCCTTGACAAGCAGCATATCCACATTTTTAAGACCTGCAAGGTTTAAAAATCTGAATTAAAAGAATTAGCAATTACCAAAGTTGCATCAGTGTGGCCTACCCTATTATCCAAGTCCAGGTTAAGAGTAACCTCATGAATTTTGTCTGCAAAACATATAGTGGTGGCTCAAAGTGAGGCTCTCTGTTCGTGGCTTAAGGAGGCCTTACAGAGTTCAGAAAGACATTACTGGTCTGCTGTGTACAAAGGCTTTAGTAGCAGAGACATGGGCTTCCTTAGCAGTTTGTTTGCCTTTGTGGCATGCTTTTCAGATGGATTATAGCAAAGTGACTCATGCTGTTTTTCTCCCAGAGATGCTCCAGCCACTTTTCTGTTTCATTGTTTTCAACTCCTGTTGAAGCAGGAAGCTGAATCAGCTCAACCAGGGGGATGGGGATGCTTATGAGTAGTAGTGACATCCACCTAGGTCTTATTGTATTCTGTAGATGAGTCAGGTCTTTGACAGAACCACCAACAAGGAGAGTAGAAACATCTTCTAGTACATTCAGGAAAACAGTTAAGATTAGAGATAGGGGTTTCATCACAGTGAGTGAGAGTGGTCCTCTGCTGGCAGGGCTGGTCTGGCCAGACACCTTCCCAGAGTAGTATGCCTCTGGGGAAGAAGGCCCCCAGTGCCATATGGCAACTGGTAAATGCCACAACATCCCCACCTCTAGTTAGGATCAATCAGGTGCCTGGGCAGACAGTCTTAATTGGACCACCACCACTGCAGGGGTTCAGACTAGCTGTCAATCTAAAATTAGCCAGATGATGATCTATCCCTGACAATCACATGTGACACATCAATCTTCAAATTATCAACTCCACAAGTAGAAAATATATCCAAAGTGCCCTGCTTCATGCATGGGGCCATCTAATAAATGGGACAGGTCCCTCGTTGTGATGGCTGCTATGAAATTGTGAGCCACTCCTGGCTGATCAGTCTCAACATGAATTTTGAAATCCTCCAGGAAATCTGAGTACTCCAAAACTACACTGGTGATCACTCCAGAACAGCTCAGGAAGGGAGGCTGTTGGACGGAATGGTAGTAGATAGTAAATAGAATTCCAAAACTGTCTCAGCTACCTATCCACAGTAGCATATACAGTATTCAGAATGGGCAGACTGTTGGACAAACCATCTGGTTAATGAGATTGCGTATACACAGACTTGAGCCATACCACCTTCTTGCCCTCCTACCCTAACCTGTGATACTGCAGAGTAGTCTGGTAGCAGAGCTAGGTAAGGCAGACTTCCTCCTTCTCTCAGCCAGGTTTCTTACAATCAAATGCAGTGCTTTCGTTCAAAATGAAATCCTTTTAACTGACTGTGTGTTTAAAAAAGGATTTTTAGGCTGGAAAGTCTACCTTTATTGTCACTGTGGCTTTTTTGGCTAAATTCCAACCTGAAAGAGAAGGACAGCCAATGGCTTGCCTTTCTTTCCTTATAAGAGCCAGGTAAACATCTCTCATTGTATCATCACCCACCTATGCTTACTTGAATAATGGCTCCTGCACACCCTTCATATTTCCACATTCCCAGATGCATTCTTCTGGCCTCTTAGCATGACAGTAAGGTTGAACTCTTTGGTTTTTTTAAAAGATCGTTTTAATCCCCCTAAATGGATCTCTCAAAGGGAGAGCTACTGGCGGGCCTGTTCCCTCAGGAGCGCCACTTATATTCCTGTCTCCAAAGGAGGAGGATTTCCAAGTGGGGCATAGTGTAGAGCAGCTGACTCACAGCAGAAGAAGGGGACTGGTCCTGGAAAACACTGAACTGATGGTTACATGGGTAGGGGTTCTCCAGAGAAGAGCAGGCAATAGATGATGTTAGAGCAGACATACACCCTCTTCCCCTGGAATAGATGGCAGTTCCTGGATGTGCGACCTGCCACAGGAAACAAAAAAACAGGATGGTTCAACCGTGAAGTATTCCCCTGTGATGAAATCTGCAATAGAGCATAAGAGATAAATTTTAGCCCTCTAAAGGAGTGGTTAATGTTTACCTTCAGTATATGTGCTGCTTTTGAGAGATGTTATTTTTGGTCTTTAAGGAGGTCAGGCCTCACAGTTAAATTTCTTTGTCTGATCAGGAGACTGAAGGATAAAAGGGAGAAGGAACCTTTTGGAAGAAGGTGAGTGACAACAGCAGCGGCTGTCTGTTGCTAAAGTTGGGTTGTTGGTTTTTTTTTAGCCAAGACATTGTTAGGGACCTTTAAATAACTTGGTTCTTTAAATACAAAGGTAGATCTAATAGGGATGTCTTAAAACTTCCATTCAGAAATAGCAGAGAGTGTTACCAAATCCTTGCTGTTTACTCCTGAGGAGGTGACTGGCATAAATATCTGGCTAAAACAGTCACCTGTGCCCTTAAATCCTGCAGCCCCACAGCTGGAAATGAAACAAACCACAACCAGATGTTACAGTTAAATCAGGTCATACTGTCTGTCTGCCTGAATAATGAAAATAGACAATTCTGGCAGCCTCAGAGACACATAATCTATTTCCTGAGCCAACACCTGCAGATTGGGCCTCCTGTCAATTTAACTTCTATTAACTTATTACCAACCTGACAACAAGAGTTTTAGTGAGCATTTAACTATCTCTTGTTCCTTATAGTCTGATAAACATATTTCATTTCATTTGTCTCATAAGTTGTCTTTCTCCAGAGAAGGACACTCAGGATGGCTCACAGTGTTGGAATTGGAATGTAAAAATAATAAATTATATATTAAAATAATTAAACTAAATAGTAACTAACATACATTAAATTATTTACAAACATTTAAAACCTTAAAACCAGGCTTGTTATGAAGGAGTAATTTTCAAAATGACCTGTCTTTCACAGCCCTGTAGAGTTCTTGCAAATTCATGCCTATGGTTCTTTTAGAGGAAAAATCCATCTTGTATTTGGCCTTTCTCTTTTCTTGCTGCCTTCCACCTTTCACAGTATTACTGTCATTTCCAGAGAATCCTGTCTTCTCATTATGTACTCAGTTGCAACATTTCTGCATCCAAAAACACAATTATACAGCTAAAAATAACATTCAGGAACTAGGTTATGATTATTATTAAAGGGTAGCCTGAAGAAGTGAGTCTTCAGCTGTAGTGGAAGGATGAAAGAGAGTGGGGCAGCCTAATCTCATAACGGAGAGCATAACTGAAAGCAACCACAGAGAAGGTCCCCTCCTGCGTCCTCATCAAATGTGCTTGAGATAGCAAAGACACCAAGAAGAAGACCTCTCTGAAAATCGTTAGCCCTGGAAACACTCAAAAGGAAAAGTTCTTCAGATAGCCTGAACCCAAATCATATAGGGCTTTTTAGGTAATAACCACCACTTTGAATTGGGCCTGGACATGAACAGGTGTTATATGCTCCCTCAAATTGATCCCCATCAGCAATCTGCTGCATTTTGAACCAGCTGAAATTTCTGAACTGTCTTCCAAGGAAGCTCCACATATAGTGTGTTACAGTAATTAAACTGTATAAAGAACCAGAGAACCATATGGATAATATACACAAGGCAGAAAATAAGAAAGCTGTTTAAGTACATATTATGTGCTATTAAGTCAGGACTGATTTATTGTGATCCTAATAGGACGTTCAAGGTAAGTGATGGTTGTGATAGGTAAGGGAAGTGACATTTGTATTTTTGTGCTACTATAGGACACTGGGTTGAGGGTAATGGGATTAAAAGTGATTAAACTCAGAATACAGATTCTTCGTTTTGGGATCTATGTCCACCATCAGCATGTCCCCATTTTATTTGATGAATTATATGGAACACAGTGAGACTGTTGAGAATTGTTTGCTTGTAGACATGTGGTTTTGGAGGAGCTGTGTTGTTTTACAGTAATCTTTTAGCTCATGTCCAAGATGGACAGGTAACTGTTTGGGCATTGCTCTGCACCGTTTGGATGGAGCCAAACATACTGTCTTTAAATGAGCTCGTTAAAATTGCATTTTAAAAGGGTTTTTTATTCCCAGAATTAACTGTCTCTTTAAATACACTCACAGTAAATTGCATTTACTCTGAATGCCTGCAGCTTCTTGGAGACTGCACACCTCTAGAACATACAGCGATGATGAGCAATAAATCAGACAGGCACATTTTCATCACAGTACTAATCTGAAAATCAGACTTCCAAGGCTGTGAGGCAAAAATTATGGGAAAACAAATGTGATATAGTCGCTATCTTTGTCATTAGTCTTTTTATTCTGAAACTATGTAAATAGCAGTAGTTACTCTTCCTGTTTGTAATAACTTGAGTAGTTAAGCTTAGAAGGCCATTGTGAATAAACAGTACATGGAACTTGTGTTTAGCCACTAGCTTAATGGGGAGATAGGAGTGCAAGTAACTCTTGGTTTGCTTACTGGTTATAGGGAGAAGCATAAGACTGAAAAATATTCATAGGGTCTCCTGAAAAGACCCATTTACTGAAGGCAAAAGCCCTAGACCAGCCATTCACAACTTTTTTGTGGGGGAGGGGCATTGCTATAGACACAACATGCAAGAAGTGCAGGCTGAATTCATTGCATAACAAAACTTAAGAACATAAGAAGAGCCATGCTGGAACAGGCCAAAGGCCCACCTAGTCCAGCTTCCTCTATCTCACAATGGCCCCACCAATGTTTCCGGGAGCGCACAAGACTAGATATCTGTCTCCTGGTACCACTCCCCTGCATCTGGTCCTTGAAGTACCCTTGTTTTAAGCCTGGAGATTACACATCTCCATCATGATTTGTAACCTGTGATGGACCTTTCTTCCAGGAATCTGTCCAATCCCCTTTTGAAGGCATCCAAGCCAGACATAAGGTGGTATATGAAGAATTGGGCCCCCCTTCAAATGTGTCAGTATGCCTTAGATGGTCGGATGGCTCCTGTTAAGAATGGTTTCCCTAGACATCATTGCTAGAATCATTTTTTTCTCACAACTTAATCCTTTATATAAACATGTATTTATACTTGTATTTATTTAAACATTTAATTTATGCCTTAACTTCCCACCAAAGAGGTGCTCATGGTAGCAGATTAGGAACAAAACCTTGATTAAAAATGCAGATAGATTAAAATCAGAAGCAAAAAAATTGTAGCCAGCATGCCACTGGTTAGACCTGCTGCAGGTTAGATATGATTACGTGACCACGTCTTGTTTAGGCAAATAAATAAACGTCTTAATATGCTGGTGTATATTAGTGCATGCTTGGTACTTTTCTTGTCTAAATTCTGTCACCTTATCCATGCTGTGAGCCACTGTTTATGGAGCTCCAGGTTCCCTGTTCCCAGCCATTGATCTGTAAACACTGTATGTTGTAGCCTAGCAAAATCAGCATTCTGGCCTGGGAAGCAGACACCCATATAACATCTACTAGAGCAGGGAAGTGTGTGTTTTTGAATGATCCGTAGCTGTTTGCTTGCCTTCTTCCTCTGCTGCTCGTGGTGAAATGTGGCCTCTAGAAGTATTAGGTCCTACTTCCCTGTGCTGTGAGTCTTTTGCTGTGTTGTTGCAGGTTCCTTATTCCTCACCCTTGGCCTATAACCTTTGTGTGTTGGAGAAGGGTATAAGGACAGAGGTCTTGTGGAATGGGACTGCTGCTGGGTTTGCTCCTAAAGGTGCACACTTGCATGTGGCCATTGTGCAGGATCACTTTAGGAAAACATAGAATCATAGAATTATAGAGTTGGAAGAGACCTCAAGGGCCATCCAGCCCAAACCCCTGTCATGCAGGAATCCCCATCACAGTATCCCAGACAGATGGCCATCCAGCCTCTGCTTAATTTTTTTTTTATTGAACACAAAAAAAGACAAAATAACAATGATAAACAATTATATAAAAAAACAGTAATAGACAATCATAAACAGTACTAAGTGCCCCCCACCCCCAAGAAACCGTCCAGTATTCTTGCATCTTCTCTTTCTTCTTCATCTTTTTTTTTCTTTTTCTTCCAATAGGCTTCTTAAGGTCCTTTACGCCAGAACTGTGTTGGGTTATAAGTTGGTTGTATCCCTTTCCTTTTAATAGTACATGATCTATAAATTTCCCCAAACACCATAGAAAGTATCTTTTTTATTTCACCTCTCAAAACTTTTATATTACAAGATAGTTTATCATTTAGTGCTATGTCCCACACTTCCTTATACCATTCAGCAATTTTAAGGTCTGATTTCAGTTTCCAGTTCCTAGCAATAATCAGTCTAGCTCCTGTCATAAGATTTGCTATTAATTCTTTAGTTTTCACATCATATTCATTGATAGATGGTAATGATAACAAAGCAATTTCGGTACACATTTAATATCAGTTTGTAGTATTTCTCTTATCTCCTCAATAATCTCTTGCCAAAACTTTTGAACTATTTCACATTCCCACCATAAATGAAAATAGGTACCTATCTTTTTTTCATTTCCAGCAGAGCTTAGAATATTTTGGATTCATTCTATTCATTCTGACTGAGTCATATACCATCTTAAAACTAGTTTGAAGTAGTTTTCTTTTATTCTGACTGATAATGACCGTAAAATCCTCAAATTCCAAATTCTTTTCCATTCATCATTATTTCTTTCTTTCTCTATGTCTTGTTTCCATAGCTCTCTTATTGTGTCCTGTTCCCTATTCTCAAATGAATCTTGAATTATTTTATATAATTTGCCAACTGTTCCTTTCCCTGTATTTCCTTTCTCTGATTCATATGTTGTCAGAAATTGCTCAAATTTTGTATATCCTCTAAGTTGTGTATTTCTCCTAATCCATTCTTTCGTCCAGCTTTCTAACTGGGCGTAATTCAACCACGACAATTCCTGAGTTTGCAGAATACGTTTAATTTCTTGTTTTGATGTCATCTTTTTAATCCAATCTTTTAGTCTTGCCACTTTCCTTAATTTAAATAAGTCTCCCAATTTCTTCATGTTCGTGGGGAAATTTATCTGATCGATCACCGCACCAAGCGGGGAACCTTCCTGTATCAATTTCTTTCCATACTTTTTCCAAGTGAGCAATAAGGAACTTAGAAGAGGATTTTTAATTGGGTAACTTTTCCTTTTTTGGGGGAAACTAAACACATATTTATTTATGTCTTCATTTAGTTCCTCTGATTGAAGTTCCCACCATATTAGTTTTTGAGGTTTAAATAGTATTTCCCCCAGGGAGCTAAGCTGATTAGCTATGTAATACATTCTAAGATTAGGTATACCTATACCTCCCTCTTTTTGAGATCTGTACCATAAGCTTTTATTTATTTATGTGAACAGAGGCTGTGTGCTTTCCTTTCACTAGCCTCTGCAAACAGAGAGGCTGGCAAAAGGAAGCACCGCCTGTTCACGTAGGCTGGGGAAGGCAGCCAGCCTCCATGGGGTGGGGTGGGGATCTCTTTAAAGAGCTCTGTGCACGAACCCAAGCTGAAGAGGAGGAAGTGGATTGCAAACAAAAGGAAGGCAGTGTATTGCTTGTGTTACATGGTTGAGAATGCCAGGATGGAAGCCGCTGCTGACTCTCCTTCAGCTTGGGCTCCTTTAAATTGCTCCATGCAAGGAGCCCAAGCCAAAGGGGAGATAGAGGCTTGCAAGCTGCTTCCTTCTCTTCAGCTTGGGCTCCGTGCAGGTGCTCTTTAAAAGGGCTCCATGCACGGAGCCCAAGCTGAAGGAGAGGCAGCCAGAGCTTCTATCCTAGAATCATAGAATCATGGAGTTGGAAGAGACATCAGGGGCCATCCAGTCCAACCCCCTGCCATGAAGGAACTCCCATCACAGTATTTACGACAGATGGCCATCCAGCCTCTGCTTAAAAAACCTCCAGAGAAGGAGACTCCACCACCCTCCTGCTGAACAGCTCTAATTGTCAGGAAGTTCTTCCTAATGTTCAAATGGAATCTCTGAAGCCATGGAAAACAAGCCAGCCCCCTCTTCGAAATGACATCCTTTCAGATATTTAAACATGGTTGTCATATGCCATCTCAACCTTCTCTTTGTAAGACTAAACATTCCCAGATCCCTAAGACGCTCCTCATAAGACATACGTTCCAGATCTTTAACCATCCTGGTCACCCTCCTCTGGACCAGCTCAAGGTTGTCAACATTGTTTTTAAACTGAGGAGCGCAGAACTGTACACACACAGTACTCCAGGTGGGGTCTGACCAGAGCCGAATAGAGTGGTACTGTCACCTCCCTTTCCCTAGACACTATGCTTCTGTTAATGCAACCAAGAATCGCATTGGCTTTTTTTGGCTGCAGCGGCACACTCCTGACTCATGTTCAATTTGTGGTCCACCAAGAGCACATGAAAGTGAGAACCAGATATTCTACTGAAGAAACAGGAAAAGAAAGGGACTGTGAGGTTTTGGGAAGCCCCCTCCCTCACCCAAGCCTTCCTTCTGCTCCGGAACAGATGGTGCAGATATGTTTTTATCTTTAACAGTTTTATTAATTTGGTCCAACAGGTTTATGGACTTCTTCTCACACTCCTCCAGTATACTTGCATTCAATTTAGGCCTCAATACAACATCTCTAAAAGACTCGAAAGATTCATCGGGGTCTCCTAATAAACCTGCAACTGTCAATAAACAGTCAGCCCCATATTCTGGGTTTCTATAATCTGGCTACTGGTGTTTGTGGAACACAGAGCCAATGCCGTCTTCCCATACTCTCCAGCCTGGGTCCTGTAGGTTTGGTGGGGGAAAGGGTCTCCCATTGTTGGTCCCAGGTAGCTGCAACATCTTCTGTTCTCACATGCTTGTCTATCTCATTCAAAATAGGTGTGTTCTTGCCTCCTTCATTCTTTTTTCTCAAGCCCAAACCCCAATATTGGGGTTTCCATGCCTTCTTATTTATGCAGTCTCATTCTGCCACCTCTCTGGGTAATTTGAAGGTAACCCATTCATAATGGTCAAATCACTCCTTCTTTTCCTTTTCTTTTTCCTCCTCTGCCCAGCACTTTTTGTCTGTCTTGTGCCAATCTACCTCTACCCCCCCGATTCCCACTACACTCAAGTGTCCTCCTTTTGCGCTTTTGGCTTTCTCTGTTTTTAAATTAACCAGTCCCATTCCCAAGTCCAAAAAGGGAGGGGCTTTCACTTAGTGGTTTTCTTAGAGGGGACGGCGCACCAATTTTAGTCTTGGCTTTCTCACAGGGACCCAAATGATTTGCCCATTTGCCCATGTTTGTTACTGTTGGGGAGTTTGTTGTTTTCATGCAGGGGAATATGCTTCCAAAAGAAGGAAGGTTGTCAAGAGGGCAGAAAACAGCCATTGTAACTGCAGAAAAGAGGGGATATATTTAATAGGAAAAAACTTTTGTTCCTCTAGGAGAGATAACCTAGGAGGCAGATTGTTGAATTGAAGAAGTAGCTGTTGCTAAATGCTGTATCATTGAAGGGTATCCAGGATCTGTTCCTGGACGCATACACCAGCTTGGCTTTTTTTTTTTTTTTTTTTAAAGAAACTTGGTTGGATGAAGTGGTTTGTGTGTGTCTGTTAGCGTTATCTGCCTAGGTTTTCTGTACAGCAGCAAACAAGGAGTGCTGGGAGACATAGTTGCAATCACCCATTGAGATTCCTTCCCCCTCACCAGGTGCCATATCCTGCAGTCTCTTGGGTTTGAGAATGTGCACAAGGACCCCCATTGGCACAGTTTTTAAACTAATGTACTGCAGTCAAAGCTCTATTTATTCATGATCTGGATTCAGTCCAAGTCAGTTTGCTCAAGGTTCACTCAGGCTTCCATTCTTCCCAGGTTGTTAAATTGCGTACCTAGCTTGCTGCAGGGACAATATGTAGCCTGCATAATTAAATTATAAACCACCCAGAGAGTATTTTAAGTGCTGGAGGGTGTTATATAAGCACTTTTTTGGGGTGGGTGGGTGGAATGAATGCTGGATACAGAATAGGGATTCTGTTAGTGCACAGCCACTCAGCTACATTCCAGTGCAGTAGTTCCTCCTAAGACGAATTTAATTGGTTCCAGGGATCCATTCTTTTTATGAAAAATTTGTCTTAAGAGGCATGGTTTCCCATAGGAATGCATTGAAAACCAATTAATCCATTACGGAGGAACGGGTTACATTGGTTTTCAATGCATTCCTATGGGAATGCTGTCCACTCAATCAACTGGCAGCCTTCCACTGCTTATTGTTTGAGGGGGTTTACCCCCAGGTCTAACAAGGGGGACTTTTCCCCTTCTTTGATGGGTTGGGGCAGGGGAAAAGCTGCTTCCTTTTGCTGGCTTCCCCAACCATGGGGGGGGGAGAGTGGGTGAGGGGTGACCCACCTGCTTGTCCCCTTCCTGTGTTGGGGCATGCACCCCTCCATGGGCTCTGTGAACAGAGGCTGTGTGCTTTCCTTTCACTAGCCTCTGCAAACAGAGAGGCTGGCAAAAGGAAGCACCGCCTGTTCACGTAGGCTGGGGAAGGCAGCCAGCCTCCATGGGGTGGGGTGGGGATCTCTTTAAAGAGCTCTGTGCACGAACCCAAGCTGAAGAGGAGGAAGTGGATTGCAAACAAAAGGAAGGCAGTGTATTGCTTGTGTTACATGGTTGAGAATGCCAGGATGGAAGCCACTGCTGACTCTCCTTCAGCTTGGGCTCCTTTAAATTGCTCCATGCAAGGAGCCCAAGCCAAAGGGGAGATAGAGGCTTGCAAGCTGCTTCCTTCTCTTCAGCTTGGGCTCCGTGCAGGTGCTCTTTAAAAGGGCTCCATGCACGGAGCCCAAGCTGAAGGAGAGGCAGCCAGAGCTTCTATCCTAGAATCATAGAATCATGGAGTTGGAAGAGACATCAGGGGCCATCCAGTCCAACCCCCTGCCATGAAGGAACTCCCATCACAGTATTTACGACAGATGGCCATCCAGACTCTGCTTAAAAACCTCCAAAGAAGGAGACTCCACCACCCTCTGCGGCAGCATATTTCACTGCTGAACAGCTCTGTCATGAGGCTCTTCCTAAAGTTCAAATGGAATCTCTTTTCCTGTAGCTTGAAACCATTGCCCCGAGTCCTAGTCTCTGAAGGCATGGAAAACAAACCTGTTCCCTCTTCAATATGACGTCCTTTCAAATATTTAAACATAGCTATCATATCCCCTCTCAGCCTTCTTTTTAAAAGGCTAGACATTCCCAGCTCCCTAAGCTATTCATTGCAAGATTGGGTGCTACAGGGTCGGGAAAGCCATGATGGAAGACCAGGCTTTTGAATTTCATGTGCCCATTATATCTCAGGTTGTGGTCATGCGAAATTCAAATGTCTGCCCCGTAAGATGGATTTTTCACATGACATCCAGTAGGCAAACTGTTTTCTTGTAAAAAATGCATATACTGGGAATTTTCATTTATCTTATGAAGAATTTGTCTTACGGGGCATTTGTCTTGCAAGGTACCACTGTATTTGCTACTATTGTTACTTATGGGCACCATTCCCTACTTCCTATTGGACAACACACAACTATTTGGTAAATATATGATGATCAACTTGCTTACACATTTGTGATCAAGCTTGTAGAATACCTGAGTTTTCAGAGAAGATGGAAATTGCAATTGACATCTCGCAAATAAACAGGCTATGTGCATCACTTTTCCCACAACACTTTGACACCAAAGACATTTGACAGATTGCTTCCTTTGGGTTGTTAAACCTGTAATGTGTATCTTGTTTGTGTTGTGTTGTGTTGTTACAATCGTGACCGACTCTTCGTGACCCCATGTCCATGGAGTTTTCTGGGCAGAAATACTGGAGTGGCTTGCTATTTCCTACTTCAGGTGCCTCCAGCACCTGGTATTTCCTGGTGGTCTCTCATCCAAGTACTAACCAGGGCCGACCCTGGTTAGCTTCTGAAATCAGGCGAGATCGGATGTGCTTAGGGCATCTAGGCAGCAATGTGTATCTTGCATATCTCTAATATAAAGCCAGCATTTCATTCTGAGTTATTATGAAGAGTCTAGTGTTCTGATATTTGTGCTACTCTTCATAGTCCAGGTTTCAGCTGTGGACATCTACACGCCAGGAGAACTTTCTGTGGAGAATGGGACAGAGGCAAAGCTTCCGTGTACTTTTGCTTCATCAGAGGTGATCAGCAGTGCAGCTTCTGTCACCTGGAGCTTTCAAGCAGAGGGATCGCCTACTGCTGTTTCGGTAAGAGGTCATGATTGAAGAAGGTTATATTTCTAGAAAGGTTTGCACCTCAGGAGGCGATGTACAATAATTCCCTGGTTATTGTGGGGGTTAGGGGTCCGACCTGACCCGCGATAAAGGAGAATCCGTGATATGTGGGTGCTGGGTCGGGTCAGGACTGGGGGGTATTTGGGTTGTCCTACACTTATATTAGGCCTGGCTCTGCCCCAAATGAGCCTTCAATGGGCTCCTGAAGTGGTTATAGTGATCTGGGAGGCACTTACGGTTTTTCAGAAGCCACTTTCGGTTTGCCAGAAACCACTTCTGGGGCCTCTGACAGGCCCAAGAAGCCCGTGGGAGGCCTGCTTCGGGCAATGCCAGGCCTGGGGTAAGAGCAGGAGGCCTTAAACAGGCCCAAGCAGCTTGCTCCAGGGGCCTTTGCCTTCATATACCTTGGTCCTGGGATATACCGGGACTGCAGTATATGAAATGCAAAATGCCAGGGACAATTGTAGTTTCCGGTCATTTGTCCCTGTCTTTTCTGCTAATTTTCACTGTAGATACTGCTGTCTTGGTGTAATATCCTAATATTGATTGTATTTTGTTTCTCATCAAAAATAGTACTTATTTTTAATGCTCCAAAATACTTTGCTGGCAAACGTTTGGCTTGGGAGAAGTATTGGCTGAAATGGAAGGCAAGAAAAGAACAAAGTGTAGTGGAAGTAGTTTTCATAGAAGTCACTATGTTACTGTGTTTCAGCATGTGGAAGAAAAAGTTAATGGGATAGCAAAATATTTTGGTCCCTGACAGACTAGAACATTTGTTTCAGTTTGAGCTGAATTCATTTCAAAATAAGATGGCAGAGGCAGACAAAATAAGACGTCAGAGATAGACAAAAGTGAAAGCAACAGGAGGTTGGGTTCATTGGAGGAGTGTTACATCTCAACCTGGCTGCTCACAGAGCCTCCAAGATCTCACTTTGTGTTACTTGGTAGTCAGTGCTTCATGATGTTCTTAAGGTATCCTTGTGCACCATCTGATCAAGCACCAGAATTCAAATTTAGGGTGCCATTTTTTGGAGAAGTTCAGTAGGTATGATAAATGTAGTAGCAGATAAATACGTTTCTAACATATTATAATATTTTGCATTTTTAAATAACAGTTCTTCTATTATTCCAATGGGAAATCATATCCCGGAAAGAGTACACATTTTAAGGACAGAATCAGCTGGGCTGGAGATCTTAACAAGAAAGATGCATCCATCAGCATAGCAAACATGCAGTTTCAGGACAATGGAACTTACATTTGTGATGTTAAGAACCCTCCAGACATAGAAGTCATACCGGGAGAAATCAAAGTCAGAGTTGTGGAGAAAGGTATAGTAGACCCTGGTAAGAACATGCTGCTAAGAATGGCTGAGTGAACGCTTCTGCTTTGTGATGAATTAGTTCGCCAAAATATCTCAACTGCAACATTTCATTTAAGATTTCTATTTCTGTTATGTTTGCATAAATTTTGTTACATTTATTCAGATTATTTTGATCTGGAAATGAAGACATCTTAAAGAGCAATGGGAACAAAACCCAAGAGTCATTCCCAGTTACAAACTAGGTCCTTTTCCAATTAGAAAGGCAGGGTAAAAATACTCTTAAATTAAAAAAATAAATTATAAAACTTCTGTGTGTAATTCATGGGGTCCCTCTTGGACAGTCTTGTAGACAATAAAAATAATCATCTAATTACTCTTCTTACCTTCTTAGTGAAATGAGAAAGTAAGAAATATAAATAATAAATTGCATAAACAGCAAAGAAAAAGAAAATAATAGCCAAACACTGCTGCAGGACATCTTATTAATTGAAAAAGCCCAAACAGAAAAAGCTTGAAAATTCTGCATGAGTTAAAAAAGGAAAATTACAATGTCCCTTCATCACTTAAATTAAAAAAACCCTATGGTTTGATAAAGAACTCTAAATTATATGCTTGTAATAGAATTAAATATGAGGTAATATCAAAAAGAAATGAATAACTTCTTTATAAAAAACTATAGTGCAAATAAGTGAATTGGAGAAGTTATTTGATATATTGTACTCTTCCAGTTACCTCTTAGTATGGACCATGAAACAATACTAGGAAGAAATGAAATAAAAACATTAATAGGAAAAAGCTTTAATATTTACAGCAAAAGATATCTTGAAGATAATTAAGCTAGCACCTTAATCACAGTGAATTCTTGTATCAAAATGCTGTGCTTTGAATATTTTCGTTTGAAACTTGTAACCTATGCCCTATCCCCATCAGGTAACTAGTTTGCAAATTTATGGAATATAAACATGTTCCACAATCCTGAATGTACCCCAACACACTAATACTATGAATGAATGAATGAATGAATGAATGAATGAATGAATGAATGAATGAAAATGTAGCCTTGTATAAAGCAATATAGTTAATTAATCAATATGGAAAAATGTTCCCAGCAGTCCTTGCCAGTAAGCCCATACTGACCCCTGGTTAGACTGATTAAAATCAATCAACATTTATTCAAATGTTTGGGAGCCTATCAGACAACATTTAAACATAATTGATGTTGGCATGAAATACAAGATGGAACCATATTTTTCCATGTATAAAATTATATTTTTGTCTAATATTAGACTAAAAATTGGGGGTTGTCTTGTACATGGAAGTAAGCCAAGGAGAGAACTGTGTAGTTGAGAAGCTGCCCATATCTTGTCTCTGCAAACAACAATCTTATACAGTGGGTGTTTTATACATGGAAAAATACAGTAATTTTGTTCCTGTTTTTTCTAGGCATTTGGGAAATTACAATGGTTTTTTAAAAACAATGCTTTTTTTAAAAAAGCCCACACCATTTTAGAAATAATGTTTTAGAAATTATTGATTGATTAAGCAAAAATCTGAAACCCAAGGAATCTCTAGGTGACAGTGATTAACTGGGATTTTTAAAAAATAATAAAAAGTATAACTTGAATGTTTCCTGATTATGCCAGTCTGTTTGTTAATAGTATTTGTCAGAAATAACAAAATAATTATCAGAATAAATGGTACAGAATCTAACCCAATTATTATTGGTTATGATATAAAACTGGAATCTCTCTGATATCTCTTTTTTTCTTTTCCAGTGAATTACTAGAGGGATATAGATATCAGTATCAATAGCAAATAACACAAAATTAAATAGCTGTTTTAAACAGAATGAAAAGAATTATTGCATGTAGCAAGAATTTGCATTACTGTACTTGCCAAGTGTTTTTGGCATTGTACCCCTCTGTTTGTCTTTTGAAAATCTTCCACATCTCTACTTATTCTTTACTATTATTTTAACACCCTGTCTGGCCTGTTTTCATCATTTTCTTCTATTCTGTGAGCTTACCTACTATATGTTTGCTTATGTTTATACTTTTTATATCCTCACCCATACTTTCATGTGCCCATATTTTCCATGTAACATTTTGCTATCTCATAATTTGTTTCTCTGATGTTGAGCCAGCTGTGAAATAGGTATATGTGTGCATGCAAAACATGGTATATGCTTTACAAAAGTACTGGAGGCAGGAACCCAGTAGTTTCCTAAGTAATTGCCTAAGTATGTTGAAGGTCATGCCTTGTGTATGTCCATGTCCATTGTGCTTCACAAGAGTTGTGTATTTTATACTCTAATGTGAATGCAGAGTACAGAACATTGACTCATGAAGTGATATCCAGTCGGTAGCTATAGGTATATCCATCTACTTTTGGGAATCTTTGCCATGAGTTGCTAACAGGTTAATTATCTACCACTTTTGTATGTTGAAAAATGGTACTTAAACTTAATAAAAGAGATATAATTCGTACAATAGGCTCACAAGCCTTACTTTGGTTTTGATATGTAAAGAGACTAACGAACATACAGTCATTGTAGGTGATCCTTAATTTGTGCTTTTAAAATTGAAGATTATGTTCTGATTATTTTAAAAATGAAGTGAATAATACAAAAACATTTATTTCTCTCTACAGGTAACTTGCCTGTATTTCCCACTACCATTGTGGCAGGAAGCATTGGTGGAATTCTGGGTTTCATTTTGATCATTGCTCTTATTGTGTGTGCTGTGTATAGAAAGAAGAATTCTAAAAAGCATTACTCTGGGTAAGATTTCCCCTCTTATTGATTGCTGAGCTTTTAATATGCCAGAATAGATAAAAAGAAAAATTGTTCATTTTAAAATTTTCCTTATTGTACTAAATTTTTGACTATAACTGCTGGAAAGTTACCCTTTCTAGGCCAAAAACATTCATTTCCTTTGTGCACATACTTAGTCCCTTCATTTGTAAAGGTTCCACTGCCCAGAGTGGCCTTGTTGCAAGATTGTGCAGTATAATAATAATAATAATAATAATAATAATAATAATAATAATAATAATAATAATAATAATAATAATAATAATAATAATAATAATAATAATAATAATAAATGGACCTTTATGCATATTGGGTGAGAAGAAGCTGTCTAGAGAGACAATCTTTTGTTTTCTCTCTTTTCTAAAAGTAAAAAGCTCTTGAAGATTTTAGGATGAAGAAAGGCTGGAGACATTTTATATCTTGTCTTATACAACTGTCTTTTGAGTTTGGGGAATGGCTGCCAACTCCTTTACAACAGTCTGCTTGCCAGAGGTTTCCAACTCCAGCTTTGGGAAGATGGGCCCTCTGCTATCTTCACTGGCTTCACCATTTGCATGAATTCCTTTTTTGTTCTTGCACTCAGGCTAACTTAATTTTGTTTTGTTTTGAAAAGCTCTTATTGGAAAGCGGTCTGTAGTTAGTATATACCATTTTTGATCCGGGGCATTTTGAATATCATGAAAAATTGGGGTGTTTTTGTGTATGAATTTGTGAAGTGGTGGTGGGTCTTTAAATTCACTTAATGACACATTATTATCATAATAATCACTTAGCTTTAACAGAAATACAGCTGTGTGTACATGTACACACATATACACACACCCCTCTGAATTGCCAATACACAAATACACAAAAAGTCCATTTTCTGAGGGTTAGTAATTTCACTGCCCACCTGTTTCCTGCTTTTAGAACCAGCAAATGCTATTGGTAAAGGCATTTAAATTGTCAAATTATTCATGGGTGTTTTAATTGGCGACTTCTTGTATTGTACCTTTATTTCAGCTGGTGATCTTAGTAGTTGCAATAGAGATAAATGGTAAGACTGATTGTGTGCAGTGAAGTTTGTCCTGGAAGCTTGGAGTGCAGTGTGGAAAGCTTAGTTTCCTTTCTGTATGTGCTCTTTGCGTTAACAGCTCAATGGCTGCTTACACTGATCTGCACCCAAAGATTCCAAATCCTAATACAAGTAAATAATTTCTATCCACTGACACTGTTGAAGGTTACTTTTCCACTTAATTTTTCTATTGCTGTATTTGTCACTCAGCAATGTGAAAACTGATCATGACTCTATTAATCATTCTCAGTCCACACCAGTTCCATGTTTCTGCTGAATACTAAGTGATGGTGTGTGTGTGTGTTCCTGAGTGTGTGTTCTCTGTCATTACTGAGAGCAGCCAAAACAATATTTGTTCCACTTCCTAAATGAAACTAACTCTGATAGTATAATGGATTGATTTGGGTGGTGGTGGTGGGAATCCTTGCATGGCTGTATACAGTCTCTGTTCTTACTCTGATGTTTTGGTTTTTTCCTTTCTGCTCTGGTGTACTGCAATCGGATCCTGCTCTTATCTTCCTCTACTTACAGAGATCCTGATATAGACGCAAGATTGGGAATGTAACAGGGCTGGGTCTCCTCTTCCAGTCCCACTATATATCATGGTAACTAATCACCTTAGTGATTGCTCTTTGGTACTACTTTGTGTATGCGAGTGTTCACATTTCTGCTTCCTTTGCTGAATACCCGCCTAACATAACTCCATCACTTGTGCTGGAATTCTGTTTTGTAGACTGTTGGTGAAGGGGCAGCACATCTCACATACTGCTTGAGTTTTATTGTTTCATTCCCCTACCCCCCACTTATGTCAATGATGCTTCTTATCCTCAGAATTACGCGTCCATTTTTTTGGCAACAGACCCATGTGCATAAATGAGTGTGGAGATTCAGAATCTGTACACTGTAAGGGGAGAAAATCAAGTAGTTTTCACTATTACAAAATTCTCTGTGCACAGATAGTTCAGTGTTTTTATATTTAGTACAAAACAGACTGTTTTTCTGGCCTCTTGGTGTGCTGTGGTTTAGTCCCAGTAATAATAAAAGCTCATGTAGTGGTGCTAAAAGATCTTTCCTCAGTACTTTATTTCCTTGTGTACTGCTGCATATTATATTTGTCTCCTTATTTTGAATGTTGAACCATTCCTATTGGATAAGAGAAAATACTGGCTTGCAGGATCTGCTTTTTGCTTACAGTCATTGTCACATTGTCACGACCCATGAGTTCTTGTCCATGATGTGTGCCATGCTGGAAGGAAAAGAATGTATTGGTGTAGCCTTCCTCAACAAAATATCCAGCAGGTGTTTAGATCACAAAGTCAGTCATTACAGACCATTGACCATGTTGGTTGGGGTTGACGTGGGTTATAGTTCAAAACATTTGATGGGCATTATGTTGAGGAGGGTAGATTTATAGAAAGGAGTTAATTGAGTGAAGTTTTTTAAATCATTGGCTCAAACTAGATATTTAGTGGCTTGTTCTTTTATAAGGAAGGCAGTTTTAGAGGGACTATCAGAATGGATGAACTTGGGGAGGAAATTTAACTTTTCCCTGCCCACTGTTTACCCCTCTTCAATCCATACCATGTATTTGGGCACCTTCCTCTTTAGAGAAGAAACTTATTTAGAAAAGAAATTGCCCATCATGCAGTTGGAACTCAGCAGGAAAAGGAAATAGAATGCTGCTGCCATGTGCCTGATACCAGCCATCCCTCCAGAGGTAGACTTTTAACTCGTAAGTCTACATATGCATATTGCCCTGACTGTCCTTGTTGTAGTTGTCCTTCAAGTATTTGTGCTTGTACGTGTTAGGACGTATTTAGGGAGTCAGTGTACTATTTAATTTAGACCTCTGGATCTTACTCCTTTTAATACAAGCAGGCAGCTATTTCTGAGATAATTCTTGCTCTTTAAAGCAAATGTGAGAAAGCACCTGCTCAAACACTTTGTTCAAGTCCTTTTTTCCAGTTGACTGTTTTCTGAGTTTCTACAGAAATTTGGGTTTTATAATCAGCTTATTGGCTGACAGCATTTTACTTCTTAATATTTTAAATTTAAATCTTTCCAAGTCAAGACCTATTCCTTGGTGTTAACTACTATGAAAACACGATACATGTGGTCTTCTTTAGCCATTTAAAGCCTATTTGTACAATCCTTCATAATAGCTATTCCAAGGAAGTTCCCAATGCAAATTAAATAAAAATTAAACTATAGAACAGTTGAACTAACCAGGAGCAAACATTTGATTTTGCCTCTAAAATACAGCATCCTTCTAGTAAAAAAAAGACACAAAATTGCCCAAGAGAACAAAACTGGGATGCCTATAAGAGGATATAGTGGGTGCCATCCTCTTTAGAAAGGGAATTTGCTAGTGGCTGAAGCTGTGTTGTTGAGGCTCTATTCTGTTTTGGCTGGTGCCAAAAGAAATATAGCCAATAGATATTAGTTTTTTTGCCTAGGTGGAAAGGAAGTAATCTGTGCCCTTAGATTGTATCAAGGTTAGTCATTTGGTTGAGACGAATTAGCAATCTTGTGAAAGCTTGTGATATCTGCTATTCTCTAGCAAAGTTTTCATCCCTTTTAAGGCTATGTTGAATGAATGTGAGAAGGAAGAGAAATAGGAGTGACTGTAGAGCAGAAGTTGAAAGAGGATAAATGTGCTGTCTGTCATTCACCCTTTGCTTTGGCATAAGTTGCCATGTCATCCTGCCATCACTTGCCTTTGTTTTTGTTTTGTTTTTTGTTTTGTGTATGCCTCTTGAACATTGTCCTGCCAATTCTGCTCTGCCACCTCGTCAGCTGCAGTACCTCTGAGAGCTTGGTGTCTCCAGTTAAGCAGGCTCCACGGAAGTCTCCCTCCGACACAGAGGGTCTGGTAAACAGCGTGCCCATCCGATCACACCAGGTAAATGGCATCATGCTGCTTTGAGAACTCTTAACATGGAGACCATCTTGGTGATAGAGGCCGTGCCTTTTTTTTAGGGGAACAGAAGATTTTATCGATAAAAGGATTATGGACGTAGATATCTATGCGTACTAAAAAGCTGTGCTGTAATGAAAATGAGTAGAAAGCTCTTGTTTCTGAAACATACTTGCTGGCTTCACTACTTTCAGGATATTGAAAAGATTTGAATGGGGGCGGTAGATAGCCTTGGTGAATGAATGGTTCCTGCAGTGAAAGCAGTTACAGTACTTTGCTAATCATCATACTATATGTGGGTTTGGGACTCACATGGTTTATCTGGATTAATCCAGTGCTCCCCAACCTTTTTGTCCCCGCGGACCGGGAAATTTTTTAAAAATTTTCTGTGGCCCAGGGGTGGGGGTGGGGAGGGGGAGAATGCGAAAGGGGGTCCGAGCGGGAGGCAAAAGGGGGTGAAAGCAAATGATGGGAGGGAAGGAGGAGGGGGAGGCACGAGACCGGCGGCGGCACTCACCGGCTTGGGGCGTCGGGGGTGCCACTCCCCCCCCCCACACACGGGCGGGGTGGGGGGAACCCGGGGCTCCTGGGCAGGCGGGCCCCCGCCTCCTCCTCCGGCGCCGGGAGTCGCGCGTGGGTCTCGCTGCTGGCACCCCGCTTGCTCCTGCTGCCGCCGCCGCCGCCGCCGTGGGCCTCCTCCTCCGCCGGGAAAGCGGCGGGCGCCAGCAGCGAGAGACCCGCGCGGCTCCTGGCCCCGGCGCCGCGCGCAGCACCCGCCCGGCCGCACCGGGAAGCGCCCTCGCGGCACCAACGAGCCGCCGCCGCCTCCTCCTGCTCCTGTTCCGCCTCCTCCTCCTCCTCCTCCCGCCACCGCCGCCGGAGGAGCAGCAGCAGCCACCCCCCGCAATCGCCCTCCCCCCGCCGCCGCCGCCCATCGCCCCCGTCCCCCGCGCCGCCGCCACCACCCCTCTGCAATTGCCCTCGCTGCTGCTCTTCGGCGGGCGGCGGAGGGAGGAGGAGGAGGAGGGAGGAACCAAACAGGATTTTTGCCTCTAAAAGGCAGCATCCTTCTAGTCAAAAAAGCGCACAAAATTGCCCAAGAGGCCTTAACTGGGATGCCTATAAGATGATATAGTGGCTGCTGGCGCCCGAAAGGAATTTCCTAGTGCCGCCGCCTCCGCCGTGAGGCCTCCTCCTCCGCCGGGCCAAAAGAAATATAGCCACGCCAGCAGTTTTTTTCCCGGCGGAGGAGGAGGCCCACGATTGCGGCGGTTAGCAGGAGCAGGAGCAAGCGCGGCGCCAGGAGCGAGAGCTTGTGATATCTGCTATTCTCTGGCCCAGTTTTCATCCCTTTTAAGGCACCCAATGGCCGCGCCAGGAAGAGAAATAGGAGTGACTGTAGAGCAGAAGTTGCCGCCACCTCCTGTGCTGTCTCCTCATTCCTCCTTTCCTCCCGTTGCCGCCGTCATCCTGCCATCACTTGCTTTGCAGCAGCGAGGGTTTTTGTTTTGTGTATGCCTCTTGGGATTGTCCTGCCAATTCTGCTCTGCCACGGGTCAGCTGCAGTACCTCTGGGAGTGGCTGCTGCTCCAGTTCGCAGGCTCCCCGCCGCCGCCGCCGCCAGAGGGTCCCTCCGCAATTGCCCATCCGCTCACACCAGGTAAATGGCATCATGCTGCTTTGAGCGGCTTAACATGGAGACCAGGAGGAGGAGGATAGAGGCCGTGCCGCTGCTGTGGCTGCTGAAGCTGCTGCTGCTGGTGGATTATGGAGGGAGGAGGAGGGCAGAGGAGGGAGGCGGCAGCTCCTCCTGAAACTGAGTCCTCCAGCCTTGTTCCTGAAACATACTTGCTGGCGGGAGAAAAGAGGAGGATTGAAAAGATTTGCGGAGGAAAAGGGAGGAGCCTCCCGGCCTCCCATGGTTCCTGTGCCGAAAGCAGTTCCAGGACTTTGCTAATCATCATACTATATGTGGGTTTGGGACTCACATGGTTTATCTGGATTAATCTACAGAGGATTGAGTGGTTGAATTGTTCTTCCTTATGGCATAGGTTTGCATTACCCTAGTCTTGTAGCTCCTTTCAGTTGTACTCCCTCAATCTCAGCAGTGCTGAGTATTGAATTATCTTGGATTCTTCCAACAATCTTTTATCAAAGCTAAGAATATTATAGTGTTCTGTGTATCATTGTTTTCCTCCTACCATCAGTGTTGAGCAGACATATTTAAAAGGCCATGAGCCACTAATCTACTTCAGAAATTCTAGTTCTTGAGTATGGTCTGAGATAAAATGGACATTAGCACAAAATAAATGGAAGCCTTTTCCATTCAGCAATGGGGTTTTAGTTGGCCTACAAATCCTATACTTTTCCATGCTGGGAGTTCTGCCTGATGGACAGAACCAAAGTGTGGCTTACCCAGGATAAAGCCTAAACTGGAAGGCTTAGAGCAGGCATGTCCAAACTTCGGCCCTCCAGATCTTTTGGAACACAACTCCCACAGTCTTTTGCCATTGGAAATACAGGCTTGGAATTCTGGGAGTTGTGGTCCAAAACATCAGGAGGGCCGAAGTTTGGACATGCCTGGCTTAAGAGGTTTCAGTCTAGCTCCACCCAAGTTTTCTGTTCTTGCTCTGTTGCTGGCTGAGAGCTTTCTATCTCTTGTGGTCCAAAAAAACTTGTGTTAGTTTGAATTTAATATGAAAGTAGGCATGTAAATTCAAAAGGACTGCCTCTCAATTTTTAAGACCTGTCTCATTCTTGGAGCTTTTCTTCATGTGGTTGAAACTCATTATTACAGACTCATAACCAGTCCTACAAATTTAGTAGTCTATGGTGTTTTTTTTTTTAAAAAACTAGTCAGTTGTAGGTTGGCAAGGAATCTCTTCAAGCAGGCTGGTGCATTTCAATTCTGGGCATGAAGAAGGGGTAGAATACTTGTTACCTTTTGTCAGCCCACTCATCTGCATGCAGTTCTCTTTTGTCTGAGGCTATCTTTAAATATAGTATTCCCCTGCCACATCATGGTCCATATATTATGGTCCCTGTATATCGCAGATTTTTTTCTTGAGAGAAGCACGCTTCGAAAGAGAGGCTTTTAAACCCTTCCTGACACCTCAGCAAACTGACCTTGGACTTCTCCTGGCAGCTGTGTCAGCAGCAGCAGCAGCCCAAGGTCAGTTTGCTGAGGTGTCTGCATTTAGCGGGTTTTCCTTTATCACGGGTGGATTGAGCACCTAACTCCCGTGATTACCGGGGGGAGCACGGTAGTTAAACGTGGCAGCATAGGAGACAAAATAACCCCCTGCGGGACTCCATAGACCAACAGCCAAGGCGTTGAACACACATCTCCCTCTACCTTCTTCAACGTTCACCCCACCTGGAAGGACTAGAGCCACAATTCCTCCATTCCAGACATGTAGTCCAGAAGTATAGGATGGTTGATGGTGTAGCATTAACGTGCTTGCCCCCAGCCATTTCATGGGCTATTGACAAACACTGCTTCTGATTTTCCTATACCGCTGCCATCAACTAGCTTAGCTAATAAATTAAACCCTTCAGACTGTTTTAAGTTGAATAAAAACAAAAGAAGTTTATTGATTACAAAGCAGAATCCAAAATCATCAATGGTATTGTGTTGAAGTATAAACAAAAAGACGAATCTTGCTCTAACCCACTTAAGTTTGATTGCTGATAAAGAGGAATAAATGCACACCCTGTTCCTAAGTTCCCAAACTCTAGACACTTAATTTTCCTCACAGACACTCTAAAATATTATCTCTTCTTTAGCCCTCTCTGATTTTCAGATGGTGCCAGACCCTATATGTCCTTTAGCACTCTCTGGACTTTTTCTCAGAAAGTGTAGGTCTTTCTCTCAGCCCCTATCTGATTAAAACAATGCTGAGCAGTGCCTTAAATCCTCAGGCCACTCCCCAGACTCATCAGTCGGTACAGAGCCGTCTCATACATTATACATCACACAGGTAAATGCCACAGATGGTATCAGAAATTACATCGAGGTCAAGCAAAATCTTTGGGACAGGTTTGTTTTCCATGGCTTCAGAGACTAGGACTAGGAGCAGTGGTTTCAAACTACAGGAAAAGAGATTCTATTTGAACATTAAGAAGAACTTCATGATGGTTAGAGCTGTTCAGCTGTGCTGCCAACAGAGGGTGGTGGAGTTTCCTTCCTTGGAGGTTTTTAAGCAGAGGCTGGATGGCCATCTGTTGGGAGTACTGTGATGGGGGTTCCTGCATGGTAGTGGGTTGGACTGGATGGCCCTTGAAGTCTCTTCCAACTCTATAATTCTATGATTCTCCATTATTCCCATTGTAGTCAGTTCACCCAGTCTTCGTCTCATTACCAAACTTGAAGCCTGATTCAAATAGATCTTCTAGGTTATCTGTTTCATCCAGGAATCCTGGGAGCTAAGAAGCTATTTCCTGCTCTTAAAACATTACACAAAATGGGATATCTTGAAACAGGCCAGTACTTGCATAGCACTGCCATGTCCAGGGAGGGCTTCTTCAGCCGTTTCAACTGCTTCCTTGAGCCTCATGACATAGTGGTTAAACTGCTGTACTGCAGCCAAAACTGCGCTCATGACCTGGGGTTCAATCCCAGGTAGTCAGCTTGTGGTTGACTCAGCCTTCTGTCCTTCCAAGGTTGGTAAAATGAATACCCAGCTTGTTGGGGAGGCAATGTGTAGCCTGCATAATTAAATCATAAAGCACCCAGAGTGCTTTAGGTACTGTAGGGCGGTATATAACCAAGACACTGCTTTGCTTGAGACAGGATGAGATTCTACCCTTCTCCAAAGAGGAGCTCAGCACTCCCTTGACTGACTCTGCTATACCTCTTCTAGCTGCTTTTATAATACACGAAGGACAAGGATCCAGAATACACATGACAGCTGTTTACCTCTCAAGTATCCTGACCACATCTTCATGGTTCTGGACTAGATGGGCCTAGTGTTTGGTCAGACATGCCCTGAGATTTCCACCATTGTCACTCTAGATGCTCTTTAATAGGAACAATCAGGTTATTGGATTCAACTGAGTTTCCTTGCTCCTTCTTGGACAAGCAAATATTTGCTGTCAAAGATGGTTCAAGTCTGAACGTCCATTGTGGCTGCAGTACAGATACCTGCTATAAAAATTTTAGGACTGTTTTTAACACTTTAGATGGTGGATGTAACTGTATAGACTTCCACACAGTTAATTGTCCAGTGCTCATTTCCTAGCAAAGACAAATACCCCTTTCTCTGCAGATTTTGGGTGCACTTGTAGCAGTGTACAACTGCGCATCTTATAAAGTATTTCTCTTACTTAACAAGAAAGTTAAGTAATAAAAATACTGGGAAAGAGGAAATCATTATTTTCTTCTGGTTTGCACAGGAATAAACTGAGATTTGCATGCATAACTTGTTAAAGTAAGAGTTGATCTACCTGGGAATTGAATTTTTTTTGTGGTTCTGTTTCTAATTGTTCCATAATAAGTTTGACTTCAATACCAATGTTTTTGGTTTTCTGCCTACTGAGAGTAGTATTGCAACATATTTTTAAATTATTGAGTTTACTAATTTCAACAGCAGAGTTATGCTATTATCATTATAGCAGTCTTTGGTCTTAAACCCATTCACCAGGATTTAGGTGTAATCAATTAGTTTTCCATAGTAGAACAGAATGTTGATATTGTTAAAATAATAATAGAGATTTCAAAAACAAACAAATGGTTGAAGATAGGAATGATGCCCCAAAAAGTTAATTACTTTTCAGTACACTAAACAGCTTGAGGAGCAGCTTGCACATTGCTTGTTCACATATTGGGGTCCTGATGTTGGTAAATGTTGCTTGTTGTGAAACAGGAACTTTGTTACCTGAAGTTATGTTTCAAACAGCATGCATGCAAACTCTGTCCCACTTGATTCATTGCATCTTCAGGATGACTGATTATTCACCAGGTTTGTTTTCACTCTTGTTCTGATCAACAAATTCATTTGAGGTATCATTTCACAATGGTGCATGGCTGTCTAGTACCAAATATTTGGTGTTTCTCATCCTTTTTTCTGCATCTGGCCATAATTGCATTTGCTCATTTTGACTGCATTAATTGTTATTGTACTTGATTTCTGGGCTTAATGCTAATGTGTCTGGTTTCTGTATTTCTGAAAGATGAAGACACTGTTCTAATTATGTTCTGTTCCAGACAGCATATTTGAATTCTAAAATCACTTACCCAGGCTTTTTTTCTGATAAGCAGATGCAGTGTCAAGGGTAAAACATTCTGTTTGTAACTTTTGAACCAAACACATTTGCTTTCTTCTTTTTCTGAAATGCAAATACTTCTGCACAACACTCCATTCCTCTTTTATTGTGTGGAACATGCACATATTTCAAAGTTTGCTATACTGTCGTACCACTGAGATTTGGAGTAAATAGATACTAGAATGCTAACAAGGAAAGTATTTAGAAATGGAAAGCAAGGTATCCTCAGTGAGGAACCTTTGGAGGATTACTTCCAAATAAGTGTTTTGAAATGAGTTAATCCAAATACTGTCAATACTAATTAAAACTTTTGCAGTTCTAGACCTAATTATTGCAGCTAGATTCAGATATAACAGGGATCAAGTTATCTTGCATTTCAGACAAATAAATATTTGCCATGTGGATTACTGTTTCCTCTGTTTATAATTTGGTAATGAATTATCCTTGGGCAAGATGTTCTAGGATAACTATGGGGACTTGTTTTCTTTTTGGAAGGCAAATACTTTGGTGCTGAAGAAGATAATGTCCACCGTTCTTCATTTTGATGACATTTCAGGAACTGATTATAGAAATATAAGAGGTAGTCTCTTGTTTGAGGAGATGGTTAGTTTGAAAAACAGATAGGAAGGTATATGTGAAGAACAGCTTCTGCATGAAACTTTTTTAGGTTTGTTAGTTGTGTTCCAAGTTTTTTTAAAAATTATTCATATATTTGAACATTTGTTTTCAATTAAATATATTTGTATTATTTCACTGTACACCCATTTCCACTAATAGCTCTTTTCCTAAAATGCTTTCATCATTGCATTATTGATTAAGTGTTTTCTGTAAAGTGACAAAATTGTAGGACACATCTCGTACCTATCTAGTAGTATCTACTGTATATGGAACAGTCAGATAAATTCTTAATACAGTGTTCCCCTGCCCTTTCGCGGTTCATATACTGCGGTTTGATATATCGTGGGACTGCAGTATATGAAAGGCAAGGCCCCCCTGGGGTAAGCCTGATGGGCGTGTTTCTGGCCTCCGGTACTTACCCCAGGCCTGGTGCTGCCCCAAATGGACTTCCGATGGCCTTCCTGGGCCTGTCAGAGGCCCCAAATTGCTTTCTGTTGAACCAGAAGTGACTTCTGGAAAACTGGAAGTGACCTCCGGATTGCTGAAAATCACTTATGAGTCCTCTGATGGCCTTCCCGGGCCTATCAGAGGCCCTGGAAGTGCTTTCTGGCAATCTAGAAATGACTTCCGGATTGCCGGAAAGTAAGATTACCTGAGGCAGCGCCAGGCCTCAGGTAAGTGTAGGGGCGCCCAGACAGCCCCCCAGTCCTGACCTGACCCAGCACCCACATATTGTAGATTTTCAATTATTGTGGGTTAGGTTGGGTTGGGTCCCTAGCTCCCCATGATAGGCGGCGGGGGTACTGTAATTGCATATTCTATTTTTTTGGCCTCGCATGAATCACACATTTTGGTCCCTGTCAGTTGGCATTGCAGGTGTGGAGTACTAGGCCAACTAAAATTGAAGAATGTTATTCTAGGTTGTTAGAATAACTCTCTTGATCTCTTGAGGACAACATAATCTTGCTAAGAATAAACGGATACGGATTATTGTTAATTCCAGGGCTGTGGAGTCGGAGTCGAGGAGTCAGAGTCGGAGGAAATTTTGGGTACCTGGAGTCGGAGTCGGAGTCAGCAAACAATGCACCGACTCCGACTCCGACTTCTACTAAATTTAGATTGGAATTTTTAAAAAAGCAAATTTAAATGTCCCAATTCACAAAAAGCTATAATTAATAACTTCTCTACTATAAGAATAGTATTAAGAATAAGCCAGGGCCCTGGCTTATTGCAGGCCGGCAGCCTCCTCCTTCGACCCTTGCCCTGCATGGCTTATTAAATCTGCAGGAGGGAGTATGACTGAGTGGGCTTCCATTATTTCCACTGCCTCCTTCAGGGAGGGGATCTTTCCTTCTCGCCTGAAGGAGACGGTGGTGAAGACCACCCTAAAGAAATCTGCCCGGGTGTCGGACAAATTGGCCAACTACCATCAGATTGCCAACGTCCCCTTCTTGGGCAAGGTCATCGAGAGGGTGGCCGCCGTCCAGATCTAGTTGTTCCTGGAGGAAGAACAAGTCCTTGACCCATTCCAGTCCGGATTCAGACCGTATCGGGGGACTGAGACAGTCTTGGTTGCACTGCAAGATGACCTCCTCCGGGGGGCCGACGGGTTGCTCTACCCTGTTGGTCCTCCTGGATTTGTCAGTGGCCTGTGCTACCGTCAACCACAGTATCCTGCTGGACCGGCTTTCCGGGGTGGGGATCGGGCACAGCATTCAACTGGATCCGGTCCTTCCTGGAAGACCGGCCCCAGCGTGTGCAGCTTGGGGGGGGGAGCTGTTGGGTCCCTGGGTGCTCCCTTGTGGGGTCCCACAGGGGTCGGCTCTTTCTCCCAAGGAATGTATAAAATACATTTGCATATTAATACAGAGGAATCGGAGTCAGAAGTACAAAAAAACTTAGGAGTTGGAGTTGGAGTCGGAACATTTATCTACCGACTCCACAGCCCTGGTTAATTCTTCACTTAATTCTTTGTTTCAGTGTTCCATAAATCTTGCTATCTAGAGGAGAGATATTTTTGTCACTTCATATTGCATTATCTTATCAGCAGTTCAGGCAGGCACAGAGAAGCGCTATATCCCTATGACTTGATAGTTTCCAGAAAACGAATGTAATTGGGTTGAACAGCATCTTAAAGAGCCACATATCAATGGCTGAAATCCTATGCATGTAAACTTAATCTGTGCATTTTGGTTGAGATAATCACAATTCAGCAATGGATATATTTAGCTTAATTTGAAATTCCCTATCTCTCTCTCCCCTCCCCTCCAGGTTCCAAGGTTCCACTCAGATCCCATTTACCATTGAAAGTCTTGGAGTCTTGGGCCTCAGTGGAGGAAGCATTCAATACTGAAAGATAGCCACCAGTGGACTGGAAACTCAGGCAGCTATCTGGTGGTGACTTTCCAATATCAGAGGCTTCTCAGGGGCAAAAGGGATTTCTATGGAACCTTGGAAACTGAAGGATAGGATTTTAAAAAATTAATTTAAATATATGTCACTGAATTTCCTGCCCATCTGGCCATGATGCCTACATGTGGCTTATGTTGTGTAAATGTCTTTTTATTACACTTGGGCAGGCTCCAAGTGTAATATGATTTGAAGTGGAATGTCTTTCCTGGTTTCTATAGCATCCCTGTGGGGAAAAAGGGAAGTCACAGAATAAATGGAGCTTAGGAGGACTATGACTACTTATGTGGTAGGTCTCTTGAAATAGGAATCTATTTTCTGTTATTGAAAGCACTGTGCTGCACACGGTAACTTGTTAACCTGAAAAATGTGGTGCCACACCTATGTGAGACAACATATATTCACAAATTTTACAGTCACTTTACTATAGCAGACGTTAGAAAATTCCATCTCATGTGTTTGCTTTTTAGGCAAACCTCTTTTAAACAGAGGTATAGTAAACCTTTTGCATACATCTCATATTTATTTGCTTGTGATGTATTTTCAGAGAGCGTCTATTTAGCTGTTTAACCTGTAGACAATTTTAGTGTTTTATAGATTCTGCATTATCAGCAAGGTGCTGAAAAATGCTCTATTCCAGTTATTTTACTCTATATTTCTTTTTTCTTTCCTCTCTGTTTTTAGGGCCCAGTAATTTATGCACAGTTAGATCACTCTGGAGGGCATTACAGTGACAAGATCATCAAGTCAGAGTCTGTGGTCTATGCTGACATTCGGAAGAACTGAGGAGATCTCAACCATACCCAAAGCTAAACAAAAATTCAAACTGGAATCGCTTGAAGAAAATTGACCCAGAGAACTCACATGTGGCCTTTGATGCCTAGGCTAGGACCAATGCATGTGCAAACAAAGAGAAAGAGATTATATATGTATTGTGTGTAAATAGTCTTATTTAATCGTACAGAAATGAGACCAATGTTGCATGTTAACTATGATAAGAATTCTGCTTATAAATTGCCCTTTTTGTATCTAGGATAAGGGGAAGACAGCAAATATTCATTTACACTCTTAAGTAAATCTTTATGATTGTTTGTGGAAAAACTGGAAAAATTCCTGCATATTCTAATGGATTTGATACCTTGGGATTATTTATAGCTTCTGTTCCTTTAGTTGAAGTGGACATGAAGAACTATTTTGGCATGACTCTTTTTCACCCTCATTTTTTCGAATTTCATGCCTCTCCACTCCTTCCTGGACACACCTTCTTCTTAAAAAAAATCTTTCACTTGCCTTCAGCTCCTGCATTTTTCTAACTTATGCTAAAGGTCTGTTTTCAGGGCCTTAATTAACACTCGTGTCTTTTCAAACCCTATAAGTAAAATGGGGTTTCCACCTTTATAAATAAAAATTAGGCAATTTTGATAATGCAGTACAGTGGAACCTTGATTTACGTCATTAATCCGTTCCAGTGGTCTAGATTAAGTCAAACATGACTTAAGTCAAACGAACGTTTCCCATAGAAAGTAATGGGAAAGCAGATTAATCCATTCCAGATGATGAAAAAGACCCCCGAAAACAGCAATTTAACACAAATTTGACTGGGATAGGAGATTCCTTCTGGGGATGTACATGAAATGTCTCTTCAAAGAGAGGAGGAGGCAGTGGAATTATAGTCCACAAGTTATATGCCTCCATTTTTTAATGATCATAGCAACAATGTCTAACATTTAAGTTTTACTGATTTTTAACGTGACGTTCCAAGTTCTGAACAACTCTATGCTTACCATTAGAGTTCCACAACTTTACAGCTCCCCAACTAAAATGCTTCCATTGTGGACCAGACTTCTGCAGCCAGATTTTTTACAAGACTGAGCCGACTGTCTAACCAGCGAGGCCAGCCCCGAGCTCCCGGCCCTTCTTCTCCTCCGGCAGCAGCGGCGACTTCGGAGAGGCCGAGGACTAGCTCCAGGTGCCTCGCCGAAGCCGCCGCTGCCGGAGGAGGGGAAGAAGGCAGGAGCAGTTTGGAGGCGGCAGCCACGATGCTGGGTTGTGGCTGCCGCCCAATTCTGGTGCCTTGTGCCGGGGCTCCGAGATGTAAGTCAAAGCCTGCGACTCAAGTCAAACAGGCCCCTTCTTGCTGCAAGTCAAATATGATGCAAGTCAAGCAGTATGTAAGTCAAGGTTCCACTGTATTGATAAAAATCCGCTTTACTTTTCCCTCCACATCTCTAAACATGACTACTTCTGGTCTCATGGGGTATTAGCAATAAGGTTAACTACAGTTTTCTCTTTGAGAACAACAAAAGGGATAACTGAGTGCTATATGAACATCAGCTTTATTTAATACTTTTGCATTTGTCTGGTTCTAATACACAGAAAAGCCTTATCAGATATAGCATTTGGTTAGAACTCCCAGTACTCTCTTATTACTTGGTTTAATACCACTGCCATAGAAAGGGCACTTCATGGAAATCATGGAATATGATGGAATAGCACAATAGCAAATTTAGAGCTTCAAGAGAACAATAAGACAACTCCTTTTAGTCATTAGACTACATGTGGATTTCCCTTCAAAAAGGTCTGAAAAAGTGAATCCACAGTCTCACACTGAAATAAAACTATTAAAGTACTACAATATTTTGGCTTTTTTATTTTGACAACATACCTTCAAAGAATAGCATTAGGTTTTTTTAAATTATTATTATTATTATTGATTTTCTAATGTTTAGGTATACTGATCTGGAAGTTGAGTTATGGCAACTGGACTTCTTTTTCTTGAGAGATTGAAACTGTTTCGCTGCTCATCCAAACAGCTTTGTCAGTCTGAGGAAAGTGATTTACAAGCCCTCCATTTTATAGTTCACTTTGACCTCTTGTAACCCATGTTCTGAAATAGGCTCATAAGATGTACAATGGTCTGAATAGGCTCGTTATGTAAACAGCAGCCTCAATAGCCTTAAGGTGAACAATGGTCTAAGGTGCTGAAACCCATAAAGTATGGGTCGTTAGCTATGTCCTAGGTCACTCATTCAGAGATGAGGATGTACACATATTAGACAGAGAAGAGAGGTGGTTTGAGAGGGGGGTCAAGGAAGCTATTCATGTGAGAAAACCATTTTTGGTTTACTAAGATTCCGTAGGACCAAAGGAGGCCTCCTGATTCCTCCCATCTGTGAAATTTTTAAAACCAAGCTACTTCCCCAGATTTTGTACGATGCTGAAGTATGGGGAATGGGAAATCTACCATATATCCCCTAGAAGTAACCCAAAATAAATTTGCCCGTCTATTATTGGCAGTAACCCCCTCAACTCCTTCTGCACTAGTCAGATTAGAATTGGCATTAATGTCAATAATGACACTAGTTAGCAATTAATTAATTAATTAATTGCTGAAAATCTTGTTTATTACCCACTCTGAATTTTTAACTTCATCCTATGGGGAGATGAACTCTGGATCGTGGAAAGTTTTTGTACTGAAGCTAGTAGCCATGCTTGGTTCTTCTCAAGAGGCACCTTGGATTGGAGGGGCAAGATGGTGGCGAGCAGTAGAGACATTAGCTGAAGCAGCCCTGGCTAGCATTGATGTATCCCAGGTCCCAAGAGGGTGATTTCCATTCCATGATCACCCGCTGGGAGCAGAAGACATCCCAGATTCGATCCGAGGCATCCCAGGTGTGGTCCCCCCCCCGTGAGGGCAGATACCCCTGGGAATAAATCACTCGTGCGTCTGAGACCGTGGGAGACCGGACGGAGAAGAAGCTGCCCCCCTCCTGTGTAAGTGAGTGGCTTTCTTACCATCAGATAGCCCTTTCAGAGATACAAAATCAAGCAAAACTCACCTAAAGGAAATCTGCTTTTCTCTAAATACTTCTTTTGCTGCCTTCTGTTATTTGCCTTTCGGAAAGGGCTGCTTTTATTTCTCCGTTAAAGGCAGATAAACCTCTGAAAATTAGTTTCACTTTTGACTTTCTGGCTTTCTGGCTCTGTTGGCTCAAAGTGGATACAACACACCATCTGCTGGATCTTTCTATGTATGCAGCTGTGTTTACATTATATTGCTGTCCTGAAAGGAGCAAGCCAATCTACTGTGATTATAGCAAGCTGTTTGTTGGACTTTTGAATCTCTGCAATATCTCTGGGAAGAAGTAAATCGGTTTTACTGTAACTATAGCACAGCAATTACACCACGCTCTTACTTGGACTTTCTCTGCCTGTAGTAGCCTGTATTGCAACTCTTAGCAATGAGTAAAACTCCATCTATACAAAAAAAGACTGTTTCTACCTCTCTGGCTCATCCCTCTCTTCCAGCCATGTCTCAACAACCAAGTCAATCCAGCCAAATCCTAGACATGCTTAATCAGTTGAACTTAACTCGGGTCAAATTGATATCAGACCAGAGAAAGAAGGTTTTGCAAATGTAGATTCCAAAATGGAATCTTTTTGTGGGCGTCTACAGGTGTTGGAAGACAACATGGGCATTACTGACTTCTGTCTAGAAGAAATAGAAGCTACAATGGAATCCACCAACAGATTGGTTCTCATGCAAGAAATAGAATCTTCCTCCAAAATTTTAACAAAATCTCACTGTTGATAAAGACGAAAATCTCTATACCACAGTTGGAGAAGGCTTGGCCACCTTGCTTGAGGCACCCGCAGAAGAATTCCTTCGTGAAGTAGACATGATCTAAAGTCAGCCCACAGCCTATACTCGAAAAAATAAACTCCCTCCGGAGGTAATAGTCAAACTTGTCAGAAGATACACCCGAGATTGTATCCTCAAGGTTATTCGAGATAAAGAAGTGGAAATCAATAAATCCAAAGTGACAATACTGAAAGATGTCCCATGGGAGGTCCATCAATTGCGGAAAGAATACACATTTCTCACCAAACTTCTGCTTAAGCATGATATAAGATACAAGTGGATCTACCCCCAAGGCTTGACTTTCCAATGGGAAGGGAAAACACAGAAAATTGAATCCCACAAGAAAGCTAGAATCTTCGCTGAGAAAAATGCAGGGAAGTTGGGTTTCTCCCCCTCTTCCTCTTCATCATCCCTTTCCGAAGGTGATGATATAATCGATATCCAAACCGCTACTAAAGATGATAGCCGAGACAACCAGATTCCCCAACAAGGGACTTCCAAGCAAGATCAAGACTCTGGTGCAGTGGGAGGCGCCAGGCTGAAACGACATCTCAGGCCAAAACCAGGGAGGAAACACTGTTGGAAGTAAAACAAGATGGCTCAGAAAATCCTAACATGGAATATCAATGGATTGAACTCCCCACAGAAGCGCCACAAGACATTTAATCTACTCCAAAAACAACAATGTGCAATTATCTGTTTACAGGAAACCCACGTATTGAGAAAGCATGAACAATACTTAACCCAAAATAGATTGGGGAACCTGTTTTCCACTTCAAACAAAGAAAAGAAGCAAAATGGGGTGGCATTATATATCAAACCAGAACTTTCTCCAACTCTTTTGGAAAAAGATCAACTAGGCAGATGGATCCTGGTCCAGGCAAATATCCAATCCAAAGAAACAATTATTGTTGGTATATACGCCCCCAATGAAAACCATGGAAGACAAGCCTTCTTTGAAGAATTGGCTCATAAGCTCTTGTGATACGAAAACCACCAGTTAATAATACTGGGAGACTTCAATGCTGTACATATTCCATCTGTGGACAGAAAAATACTAAAAGGGAAAAAACCCAAGACTTCGTCTTCCATATTGCCAAAATCATTTTTCGACATGTCTAACATTCTAGAACTTCAAGATATCTGGAGAAGGAAAAACCCACTAAAGGGTGGTTTCACTTTTCACTCAAGACAACATGCCTCTTTCTCCCGCGTTGATATGTGCTGGGCCTCATCTGATCTTTTACTTAATACAAGGGACATAGAAGTCTTACCCCGAACAATCTCCGATCATAATGCTGTCTTGTGGACATTGAAATCTTCGGGTAAGCCCAGACACTGGAAAATCAACTCAGCTTTGTGGACTGACAAAGAATTTATTCTGGAGGCTGCCAAAGATTTGAATTTATACTTTGAACTGAACCTGAACAAGGGTACCCCATTGAAAACGGTGTGGGATGCCTCAAAGCCCTACTTTAGAGGGTTTGTCATCCAATACATGGCAAGACGGAACAAAGAGAGAAAAAAGAGATCTGAATCTATCCTCAATACGATGAAAAAGCTTGAAAAGGACTTAATTCACGACCCACGCAACAAGCAGCTGAACAAAGACCTAGCTTCCTGTAGGCATGAACTTAATTTGATCCTGACAGCAGATATAGCCCATAAAATTAAATTGGCCAAGCTGAATTTTGTTGAAAATGCAAATAAACCAGGTAGATGGTTAGCCTATAGGCTAAAAAAGGTACAATCTCAAAAACTTATTTTAGCACTTAAAGATAAAACTGGGGAAAACCAGACAGAGCAGCTACAAATTCAAAAAATTATAGAGGCATATTACCAGAACTTGTTCAAGCCGGAGACAATAGATAAAGATGCCATCTTTCAATACCTTGAACAAGCCAACTTTCCAAAACTCACTGAAGAACAGAGAGCTTTGACGAACGCTCCTATAACAATGATGGAAATAACAGAGGCCATTAATCACCAAAAAATGAACAAGGCCCCTGGACCTGACTCGATACTGGCACAATTCTACAAAAAAAAATTCTGAGATAGTCTCTGGAAATATGAAAAATCTTTTAACATCCATTTTAGAGGGTGAAGACATACCAGATTCATGGAAACTATCTCATACAACACTGATTCCTAAAGAAGGGAAACCCAAAGACCTGATACAGAATTACAGGTCAATCGCTCTCTTAAATGTGGACTACAAAATATTTGCAACTATTTTGGCAAACAGATGGCGGACGATCCTACCCTCTTTGATATCCCACAATCAAACCGGCTTCCTTCCGAAAAGGCACCTTCAATCCAACATTAGAATTTTCCTCAATGCGTTGGAATATTATGAATGCCACCCTGAGAAGCAAGTAGCCTTCGCATTCATTGACACTGAGAAAGCATTCGATAATGTATCCTGGTCTTTACTCAAAACTTAGTTAGATTATCTACAGTGTGGACACAGAATGTTACAAGCAATTGAACAAATTTACTCCGTCCAAAACACTAGGATTTTAGTCAATGGCTACCTTACAGACAAAGTCAAGATACACAAAGGCACCAGGCAAGGATGCCCTCTCTCCCCTATGCTGTTTATATTAACTTTAGAGGTGCTACTCCATGTTATAAGAAATACCCCAGGTATCCGAGGCCTACAAAGCAAAGAAGACGTTTTTAAGGTGCAAGCCTTCGCCCCTTTTTATAAGAACATTACACTTAAGCCTCTAAATTGTCCATCTTATTTTGCTGATTTAACGAACTTTGAAATAGAAAAGCCTTTACTCGGGTTCGTCTTGATATGCTACCACTTGCCAACCTAAAGGGCCGTTGTACACAATCCCCATACCATAAGAGAGCCTGCTCTTGTGATAAATAATCTGTCGAGAACTTGGTACATGTCGTACTTTATTGCCCACTATTCGCAATCAATCGTGAAAGACTTTTGAACTCCATTTTAGAAAAATATCCTGGTAGATCTGACCAAGAAAAGCTCAAAATCCTACTCTGTGATAGAGATAAATTTGTCATGTTTTGAATAGCAAGGTTCTGTTCCTTACTTATAAAAATGAAATATGCTTTAACTACTTCTAATAGTCAAATTGATATCTAGGTTTCTGTACCCTTCGGGCCTCTCTTTTATCTACTTGTATTGTAGATAAATGATTTTTTTACTCTACTGTTTTTACTTGATGCATTTTGCAGTGGCCCTGTGAGCCACACAATAAAATTTATATGATGATGATGATGATGGGTCATTAGCTATGTCCTAGGTCACTCATTCAAATATGAGTATGTACACATATTAGACAGAGAAGAGAGGTGTTTGAGAAAGGGGTCATGGAAGCTATTCATGTGAGCATAGAAAATCCTTTCTCAACAGAGGTGGAGGGCTCAGGCACAGTCTATCTGACTCTTCTCAGGCTGTGATTTCAACAGTATCCAGACAGATCAAAAATACTTCACGCCTTCACCACCAAGGACATGACTAATGACCCATACTTTATGGATTTCAGCACTTTAGGCCATTGTTCACTTTAAGGCTATTGAGGCTGTTGTTTACCTAACAAGCCTCTTCAGGCCATTGTACATCTTATGAGCCTATTTCAGACCAGGGTTATAATAGGTCAAAGTGAACTGGAGGACTTGCAACTAGCTTTCCTCAGACTGATGAAGCTGTTTGGATGAGAAGCGAAATGTTTCAGTCTCCCAAGAAAAAAAGTCCAGTTGCCATGACTCAACTTCCAGATAAACTCACCTGGATGACTGAGAATCTTCACAGATTTAAGACATACTTCTGCATCCACCTCTTTTCATTTCCCACTTGCAGGCAAGTTGTCTGCTTCCCTTTTTTCAAATGCCTTGCATGTTTATCTGCTCATATGTTTGCTGAGTGTTTAGTTGTTGCTAAGCTAGAACATCTTTAAAACTGAAAACTGTTGCAAGACTTGGACGTGCCTTGGTGGTTTAAGTAACTGCTGGCTTGATATCAGTATGTCAAGCTGGAAGAAGAGGTTTCATATGAGCAAAAAGGTGAGAACTTGATATATATTAGCTGAACATGTGGAATGAAAACTTCCCTGATAGGCTAAGTGCTACATTTCATCTACATTTATGCGCACCATTAATGTAGTGACCTGTTCAGCTTATCTAGAACTGTAATCATTAAAAGAAAGTCTTGGATAATGAATCATGCACCATGCTGTGGCCAGTTAAATTCTCTATCTTGTCATCTCAGTAAACCTGAGCTGAGATCTTTAGTGTGATTACATAGAAAGTATGTTCCATTAGGGGCAGGAGTTTCTTTTGAATCCACATGTACAAAGTTGCTGTCAACTGAAATTTTCTTGCTTTATCAAAAAGCAGAGTTCAAGTGGATATTCTGCCCTGACCAGAAAAATGCTGTTTGTTCTGGCTAAAGTGAACAGAATGCTTTTCTGTTTTCTCAACCTGTGTAGCATACAGTAAATGCAGGTTTTGGTTGTGTTGCAGACAAAGAGAAATCAATGTAGTGAAATCAGTGTAATGAATATAGTATGGGTCTTTGTCTCTTTCGTATTTGGAACTGAGAATGAAAATGTTTAAAACTGTTCTCATTGCTGTGCGAAATGAGCTTTTATTTTGTGATTTTGGGGTGAAAAAAATTATGGAAGTGATAACCTTACATTTTGTACTAATATCATTTTATTTTAATCCAAAATATGGCCTTTACTGCTAACAAAACATTACAGATTCTTTGGGAGGAGAGAGGAGAAAGCTCCTGGTCTTTTCAATTTTATGCAAGCACAAAAAATATAACACTAGTTGATAGGATTTTTTGACATTGTTTGGGCACTGCTCGGCCTTACTGTTGTGTGTGTGTGTGTTTTTTTTTTTACAGGTATATATATATCCCACCACCACAATCAAATATGATACTCAGTGTGGTGTAGTGGATGGACTAGGACTCAGGAGGTGTGGGTTTGAATCGCTGCTCATCCATACCTGCCCACTGGCAGTGTGGAATTGCTAAAACCACTCATTGCATATCTCCTTTACTTTGAAAGCCCTATTAAGGTGCTATAAGTCAGTTCTGACACAGCAGCAGCAAATGAAAGCAACATTGAACTTTGCTCTGTTCCCTCTTTTTAAAATTCTTAACTTTGCATTTTATTAGGCTAATGATATGAAAATATGCCAAATGAATAAGTTAGTTTCAACTTTGAAGATGTTTCTAGATAGCATTTTCATGCGTCTTTTTAGTGATGATTGCCCATTATATCATGTCACTTGTACCCCAAGTTTAGCACTTCATTTCTGTAGTGATCTTGTTTTTACTGTACCCCATTAATAGAGATATAACTTTTCTAACTGGGACAGAGAGAATTCTTGTACTGTCCTTTTTCCAGACCTTCACTTCGCTTCATTTTGAAATGGTAAATTCATGTGATTGTTGACTCATTCTTCATAGATGCTTTGGACACCACTTGCCACAATATCTGTTACCAGAAATGAAGTAGTCACATGATAATCTTGTAGTTATTGCTTTTGGCCAGCATTACTCTGTTGCCTCTCACACATCGTATAACATTTAGGACTTGTAGACAAGAGACATAGTTTCACAATTCCATTATTTTAGAAAACTCCTACAGTCTCTAGTTGTAGGACACAGGAGTATACATCAATGAGAAGTCTGAAGATTCATTCCACAAAAAAAGTTGAGACCAACATGAATGAGATTTGATATTTTCTGGACTCACCTGTGTACTGATTAACTTTATGATATTGCTTACTAGTGTCCAGAATGTATTTATGTAGTTAATTGCATCTACAAAATTTTCAGTTCTTGATTCAGTGGAAAATATGTATTACACTGTTACAAGTATTTTTGTCCTCTTTAGAATGAAGGTGGGCAAGAGGAAATATAGATGGACCTCTGACAAAACCAATTAGCCTTCTAACAATCTGTTGGGTTACTGAGATTCTTGTCTAGACTCCTGGACTACATAGATTTTGGCACAACATAATATTATTCGGAAGATCATGTAATGCAAATAAGCTACGATATCTTGAATAGGTACTTGAATAGATGAAACTCCATTAGATTGAGGGACTTGATAGTAAAAACAAAAATCAAAACACACATGATAACCTAGATCTAATTTTAAACTACCTCTTACGATAGATGCTTTGCTCCCTGAAGGAATAGACATATCCACATGAATTCCTTATGGGAGGTACATATAGATTAGTAGAGGAATGACATGAGGATAGCTATTTCACTGCCATGGTTCAGACTTTTTATGTTTGAAATACTTTATCTGGGATTTTGGAATTATTAAAGGGGCCCCAATTTGACATTTAATTGAAAGATTCTTTACTAGTTTATATACTTTGAGCCATAATTTGTGAATAGCGAACACATTCTACTACTTTTTGTATGTATGAAAATGCTTTGTGAAAATTTGTCCTTTGTTCTCACTATGTTCCAGTACCTAACATTTTAGAAGAAACAGTATTTTTACAGAATATTGGTGTATTGTGTGTAGCTTTTCCCATAATTAGGTCTCTGTAGCTTGGATGCTGTGTGGCCCAGCATGAATTGAAAAATGGTAATAAGTAGAATCCAGTGGGGTAGCTCTTATGATGGAAAAAAAGGGAAAAATTCCCTTTCTCATGAAAATCCCTATATACTATACCTCAGCAGGGCTGTGCCTTTTTTCAGCCCTTTACACCTCCAAAACTTTGCTCTGGAGAATTTCAAGGTCTGTGAGAGAGAGAATTCACTTCTTCCTGGATCTGCTAACATAACTTCTTTCTAAACAGAAATAGACCAGTATCAGTCAACAGACTTAAAAGGTCTACAAAAAGTTTTATGAGTTTAGCTTTCAAGTAAAAACTAAAAAACCTTTAATACAGTTAAAAGATCAAGCTTTCAGCATGTACACCTGTCATGCCATCTTGAGAAGATCAGAAACAACAATTACTAACATTACTCAGAAGTTCGGTTGCCATGACTCAACTTCCAGACAATTACTAACATTACGCGTTAGATATACTGTAGCACAGTAGCTAACCATCTTAATAGATTGTTTAGGAAGGTAGGGATAAAAACTGTTTTCAGAACCTTTAAAAAGATTAATCAGTGCATGCAGCCTGTAAAGGATAGTTTGGGTTTAAAAGTACCAGGTGTTTATGAGATCCCATGTTCTTGTTGTTTTAGTTATATTGGACAGATGGGAAGAAGCATTGAGATTCGATATAAAAAACATCAGCACTAGCTTAGATTGGGCCAAGAAGAAAAATCTGAATTAGCGAAACATGGCTGAGAAATTGGGCATTGCATATGCATTAACAAGAGAAAAAAGCTGTTCCAATCTCACTGTTAGAATTTAAGGATAATAAGGGAGTCCTAGTGATATGTTTGAGGGAGAATGTGGTGAACCAGGAGAATGGGCAAAATTTTAGTGACTCATGGCTGCCTGTAATTATATAATCAGCAATAAGGTAATTGAACAAATTGGTCCACCTGAATGTTCTGTTCTATCTAATGTGTAATGTTAGCCAGTAATTGTCGTTTCTGATCTCCTGAAGATGGCATGGCGAAAGCTTGATCTGTTAACTGTATTAAAGGTTTTTTAAAAGTTTTTGCTTGGTAGCTAAACTCATAAAACTTTTGTAGATCTTTTCAGTCTGTTGACTGATATTGGCCTACCTCTGCTTAAAATTTAGAATGCTCCAAGAGAGTAATTTACAACATCTTTCATCATGTGATGTGTACTCTTAGATCCTGGTCACTGGGTGTAACTTTCTGGAACAGCAAAGCCAGAATGTGGAGCCTTAAGATCTGAAACTGAATCTGACCCTCCTTGTGCCCTAGTACCAGACCCCTTTCTGCAAAGTTTGATGTATTATTCTATGCCTCATCCACTCATACAAGGCTAGTAAATCCTCTTAAGTCTATGTGGCTGGAAGCAAGCTTTGAAATTAATACACTGGTGTTATCTGGTTTCACCTGTCCCATCTTTGAAAGTTCCAATTAACATTTTGGAAAAATTATGGCACTATAAGAACTGAAATACATTCACTTATTATTTTGGATTGTATGTATTTATGTGCTTTGGTTAGATTTGTGTGTGTTGTCTTTTTAACTTGAAAAAGTGCAGTCCAGTCCTATTAAACTTGAGTTTGTCATCAATTCCATTGGTGGTAAACGCTCCACCTTTTTAGAAAAAGCAGGTAGGGTTCTCTACATTACATCCAAATAGTTCTTGGAATGTAGTTTCATCGGGAGCTCTGCCCAGCAAAAAAATAAAAAAAAATTAAGTATGCTATTATCTGATAGGGTATGGGAAGGAGTTCAAGATCTTCAGATTATTAGTTAATATTGTTGGTGCATGAAGCTTTGTCTTTTGCCATAGTGCTTTGTGTGTGTATCAACATTTTTGTATCTGAATAGAGAAACTGAAATTGTTTTGTCATTCTTTTATGAAATAGTTTAGCTTACCACATGTCTTGCAATTTGCTCTGTATATGAAACTCAAATGCGTTCCTTTCTTTGTACAGTCAGTACTGATGAAGTGAGCAGGTGTTTATTATCAGCAAATAAGCTCTGAAATCTATCAAGTCTTGTTTTTATGTTCTTGTACCTGTCTGAAATCTTTAAAACCAGAACTATTATATTTGTGTGGGATGGGTGAGAGTTCCATGTGCCTGCATTAATGAAATCCTATTTCTGTGGTGAGATTGAGGAGGGGAGGGGAGACACTTCAAACAAGTTTTCCAGTGGTGCTGAACTTAATGCCCTTTTTTGTTAATGGCAAGGATCAAATAAAAGATTCCCAAATGTGAAAGGATATTTATTAAAACTTGGGCTTTCTTCTCCAGATCTCCTGTTGCTCTGTACCAGTTCATACAATGAAGCTGCTGAGGCATTTTCTACTTTGTTTCTGCACTTTTTAAAAAACTGGAATTAACCTTTTGTATTGTACAGGTCTTTTCTTCCTTTCTCCCTGCATCAGAAGCATCTGTTGCAGGGAGCAGTCCGGACTCCTCAGCCAGTTTGTTGATTTTTGAAAAGCACCACTATGAGAGCACCACACTATGATGCTGCTAGGTTAGCAGGGGTGGGGGAACAAAGGAGAAGACACCTATCAAATAGGTGTATAATTTAGGAAAAGTTTTTATTTCTTCATCGTTTTACTTCTAAAGCAGAAATCGGTGGTCACAGTCAATTTGCTATGATTTGCTTTTAAGTTGAACACACATCCCATTGGATATTTACATGTCTTCTATTGTACTCTTGTGAATATTTTAATACACTTTTTCCATTAGTGGCTTGTGTGTGTCGTAATTTGTCAGTTACCAGTAGAGTCATTGAAAGGCCTTTACCTTTCTCATACACTCAAAAGATGATCATTTGCTCACAATATGCTAAATATCATGGGGAAGAATAGGCTATCCTGGAATTATTCTCATGGTTTTCCATTTACCTTACATGTAGTTACAAGAGATAAAAAAGCATAGTTGACTACTATCATTGGTGTCCTCAAATCCCTTACCTGTCAAGCAAAAGCTGTTTTCCTTTCCCACTTATTTTTAAATTGGTAAGTAGCCCTTAAGCTCAACATAGAAGTAGAACTTGCCTGAAGAGCAGAAGGAAATAGTTCTCATTGAACTCAATTTAAAGTTTAGGTCAAATTGCCTCAGTTGTGTTAATTTATCATTAGTATAAATAACAACAATGGAACTACAAGCTCAGTAGTTATTTTGATGCATAGATCTCTCTACATTTCATATTTGTATGTCTTATTACAATGCAGGTATTTTCAAATGCTTTGAGAAAAAGTCTGAAGTAATGTCCCCTCTAATTTTCAGCCCTGTTAGGTGGGCCTGTGCCTCTTTGCCCCACATGACTCTGCCTCTGCTCTCATGACTAACCCCCTGCATACAATTCCATCCAGGACCAGAACCAAAGAGGCTGGAAACACTTACTGTGGATGCACAGTGCTGTAAGCCTGCAAGGGAAAGTTGGTCTGAAAAGTTTTGAAACTCATATGGATAGCTGAGTGATTGAGGTACTGGTTGCAGAACCAGAGTTTGGGAGTTAATTCCTTCTCTGCCTCCTTGAGAGGGGCTGCAGTCAATGACTGATAGGGTATGTTCCAGCACTGCCATTCTAATATTATAATATAGGAAACATCTGAGATCCATAAAAATCCAGCAAAAAGAAGGTATACATATAAAATGAAAGGTAAAATTCAGTTTTTGACTGCATATACATGTGTTGCACTTCCGTTCTTCTGCCTAACAAACTATTGGGAGGGGAGGAGAAATTGGCTTTATCCCTTTATTTTGAAGGGGAGAAAGGAAATGATTCATTAAAGCAAATATTTTTAGCTTGCACTGTTTTAGAATTAGCAAAGCCAATTATATGAGGAAATGCACCTGAAGAAATGTGAAGTCACTATTCCAGTTCAGTTTGAACTATATAAAAGGTCATCTTGTAGAACCAAGTATATGAAGCTCTTGTGCCTTCTGAACATCTATATTCGCCACTACCTGAGTTCAATAATAAATTTATGAGTTATAGCTCCACTAGCATCAAATCTGTGTTGATTTCATAAACATCTGGCTCCCTGTGCTACTTGGTGTCCAATTCATCTACTGCTTTGATCACCTTTAATAACAAAACCACAACTTGCCACATTTTTGCAACTGCTTATCTATGGAAAAAATTGACACTTTAGCTGAACTTTAAAAAGCCAAGTCAGAAAATGTCTTCATGTTAACAAATAATTGTCCCATTTACACCTCTTCATTTGTTTTAATTTACTGTAGTGAAATCATCTAAAACCGTGGCTTGGGTCCAACAGCACCTCCATTAGAAAAAAAAATACACTTCTATTTTTAAAAGGGATGGTGCATATTTGCCTTATTACTATTGATTTCTTCTCAACAGTTGCATCATTCTACATTGAATCATACATTACTAAATGGATAAGTTACAAGAAGCAACTTTTCCATTCCAGGGCTACTACTTTCTGGAAAGTCAGGGAAATGTAAATTGGTCAGGGAAATTGGTCTGAAGGAAAGTCAGAAAATGAGTAATATATATAATTTCTAACTTGATTATTACTGCAGTTTCAAAACTAAGTTTCGTAATGTGACTTCAGAGGAACCTTTTTAGACGTTTATTTAATTTTTAGTGTATCTTTAAAACTCCAGTATAACAAAAATGTTATGTCATTTGTCAGCATTCAGAGTTTACTTGAATTGAAGTTTGTATCTTGGTGTAAATTTCTGGTGCATCTCCAAAACAGATATTGGTGCAGTTAATGATGAAAGAACCTGATATTAAATCTCTTGTTTTGTCAAATATTTTTGTAGTTGAGACTTATGTAGTTGTACAGTGGAACACTTAATTAAGCATTGTATTAATGCAACACAACCTATTCATTTTTAATTTCTGGTTATATTTGAATGGTGGTCAGGGAAATAGACAAAGGTTGGTCAGGGAAATGAAAAATAAAATTTTAGTGGGAACCCTGCCATGCTGACTGAAGACATGTTGCTGGCTGAAGCTGAACTGCAAAGGGTTATCCCTTCCCCTTCTCTTGTGCATCAAAATTCAGAACACCCAAGTTATTTTGCCAACTACGGTAAAACACTCTCTCAGACCTCCTTCCCTGGAATAAAACTACAGTACTGTATACTTGAATATATGCCAATCCGAATATAAGCAGAGGGCAGTTTCCCCCCACATAAAATTGGTAAATTTTGTTGACTCCATTACAACCTGAAGGGTTATATTCAGGTCGGCTTATATTTCTTGCCTGACACCAGGCTCGCGTGATTGGCAACCCAGCGGGTGGGATAGAGTTGCAGGCTGTATTCACCTCACCACTGAGGTGGCCTAGGCGCAGCCTGAGCCTCCTGGCCGAGTGCTCAGGAGGCAGAGGAATGGGCAGGACTTGCGCTCTGCCACCCTTCCCAAGTTGGCCGAGTGCTCGGGAGGCAGCAGAAGGGGCTTCCAAGGCCATGGCGAGGCTTCCCGGTGCCACCACAGGCACTGACGAACGCCTGCGGAGGGACTTCCAAGGCGGTGGGTAGGCCTCCCGGCGCCACCACAGGCACCAACAAACCCCTGTGGAGGGGGCTTTTGAGGCAGCAGAATGGGCAGGACTAGCCCTCCACTGCCTTCCCCAAGCCGGTTATTTTATTCACCCGAATATAAGCCGAGGGCATTTTTTCCAGCCAAAAACTCAGCTTATATTCAAGTATATATGGTAAGTTAATAGCTAATAATTGACTATTCTTTCATAATCTGCCTGCGCAGGCACAACTATATTTGCTGCTTACTATTTTAGGATGCAAGCTAATATGTAATTCATACATACTTTGCATGATGAAACAAATCATTTTCAGTAGTCAACCACCTACAACATTATCAATATAGGATTTATTTTGATCGACACACAAGTCATCATTGCCTAGGCCACATTTCTAATAATTTAACTATACTTTATTTAACATTATCAGATTCTAAAAAACTGTGAACCTATTTTTTGAGGACACAATTAAACCAACATCTCAAAGTGGCATTTTCAGAATCTTCTGCATATATTCGCAGTTGAAAAAATGAGTCTACCATAGGAGTCAGTAGAATTTTTTTTTAAACACAAACACCACATTGGAAATGCAACTTGCTATTTCAATTGCTGCCTGAAGGCCATTAGATACAACTGAATTGCAACAGTAGAATGAGACAATAGTTATCTTAGTTCTGCTTAAAGGAACAATTGTAACATATTGGGCATGATGTATTGTTAAAAAGATTTATTTTACTTTTTTAGTTGAAGACTTTAAACTTAGAGATTGCTTTCCCAGTTGATAGAAAAATGCTCTTTTCATTTTAGTATAAATTTACACCAAGCAACCACATGATCTAGACTAGATTTCTTGGTAGCAGGGTTATGAGAAACAGCTGGAATTTCTACTGCTGCTTTTCCAGTTTCTCAGCTTTTAGCTGTTGGTTATACCTGTCAGGGGGAAAAAACATAACTATCAGCGCTTTTCACAAAAGTAATAATCATTCAAATTTCAATTAAATGAGAAGTTTAGGTACTTCCATGTACAGTAGAACTTCAGAAGGACTTATGTATGGTTAGTATGGGAGGAAATATGAAATAATCTGTATTGCTTTTTATTATCTTATAGTAAAATTTAAGGTGTTTATCTGTTACATGAAATCCCTTCTACCCATTCACTCTGCTCAAGTAAAAATGGGTAAGAGTCCTGCTATATTAACAGTGTTATCTAGATGTTGGAAGGATAATCAATAAACACATCAGCCCATATTTTTATTATGCTGAGCCCTGAAAAGGGAAATTTCATGTCTGATGGAAGCTATTCCAAACAAAAACCTACTAAGAAACCTAGCAAAGTTGAGGGCTGCAACAACTAATACTTACTCATATGAAATATAACATGGGTGGATAAAATAGCAGCCAGAAGCCACCAAGATATCGTTTAGAGAACCAAATTTCACAATTGTGTTTAAAGGAGAAGGGAGAGGTGGTTGAACATCCCAGTTCTGACATTACTATACATTGTTATGTGATTCTGACATTACTATACAATCAAAACGTGGGGGAGAAAACGTGCTGTAGAAAAGAAAACAACTCCAAAAGGGATTGCCAATTGGGAAAGAGCTAGTGCAATAGCTAAGCACATTTTGATGGGATTTACCACTTTTAAGGTTTGAGAAGAATTCAGGAAAGTTACATTTTTGGATAGAATAGGGTGGTTACTGATAATGCTTGAAAGCAGCTTCTGGGAATTGTTCAAAAAAGTAACTTTTCCAATGTATGGATTTCCTTAAATTTGATGTTTGGGTTCCTAATTACTTCTGGCCCAAGCTGGGAAACTGGAGTGTTCGCCTTGCCCACAGTACAGGGTACAGGTGATCATAGTATCAAAGAGGAAGGAGAGAAGGGTTGCCAGCATGTACCTTCTGTTAGGTCTCCTTTGCCTTGAGCAGTATAACAGCAAAAGATAAATTAACTTTCTTTCCCATAACTATCTGTGTAGGACAAAAATTAATCTTCTGAGTTTGTTTCAGGGAATTAAAAACAACCCCGATTTGAAATCTTCCTCTTTACTTACTTACCTCCATATACGGTACAACTGAGAGCCACCAGCACACCCAACAAAGAAGTTAACCGTAAACAGACCCCAATTTTTGGGAATAATAACTAGGGAATATCTTGACCAAATAAGACCTATGAAATTATAAAGAAAATAAAAAAGATTACATAACAAGATCTGATATAAGTCAACTTTATTGCATTAGATTTCCAGATTAGAAGGCACAAATTATATCAACATGTTAAGACTCCCAGATATTACTCAAGTATGTACTCCCAGTTATTTATGGCCCAAACCCTATATAAGTCTTAATCTTTTCCTTATAACTGAACTTATGGAATGAAAGATAACAGCACTTGGAACTGACCTCTACTCAGGAGTGGCTTACCTATCCCTCCTTCTGGTGGTGCTCTGGGACTGTGTGCAGCTTGCCTAAGACTCTTAGGAGGCATGACAGGGACCCCTATCTCTACAGTGTCAGATACTGAAACCTGATGAACCATTTCATCTGAGACCGTGTGCCACTTATTTCTCCTAAGCTGTGATGCTGCAGGTTGCCATCCCACGAAAGGCTGGGAAATCTATGACTAAGAACTCGGCCTTCTTGGTGGTGGCCAACACATGGAATTCCCTGCCAGTAGAGGCATGCCAGAGCCCTTTCCTTGTTGCATACAGAAAGTCAATTAAAATGCATCTTTTCAGAGATGCCTCCTAAGATACCATTTATTATGATAATTTATGTTTATGTTATACCTTTAATTTTGTTTTCTGGCTGTTACTATTGGGATTTTTTTTTTGGACGAGATCAGATACATGGGGGGTGCAGGGTGTTTTAATGTGCTTTTATGTTATAAACCACCTAGAGTCGTGGGTTCCTAATAGATGGGTGAAATAAAAATCTAACAACAACAATATCCAAAATGAATTAAACAGATGCAAGTTCAAGAAAAACAGTACTTGCTTCTACAAGGGCTGTGATAGGCAGATCAGACCTGCAAATGCAAGCAAGGCTTCTTGTTTAAAATGGAGTAAAGTGCCATATTTGTAAAGGGATCTACCCTGCAGCAAGGAGTGCACAATCTGTGCATGGGATGTTGATCATAGAGTAACTAGTGGAAAATCAAAGAGGGGGACATATATGGAACATTAAATGGTCTAGAAATATAGGTCACTTATACAAACAAATGACTAAGAGAAGAACTTGAATATTTGGGGAAACAAAGTCACTTTAACACAGCCAATTAATAGTTGAGGACCCTGTAGGAAAATGATACACCACCATTTTCATAAAGACTGCAGCTTAGCAATGTGAACAATGTGCTCCTCTCACAACTGTATTCATTTATGCTGTACTTTACTTCTGTTGGGACATTTTGTATAACTATTGCAAAGGTCCTCGACTAATGCCTCACTAGTTCAAACAAATCCATTTGCAGGTGTTCCTGCTAGATTGAGGGGTTATGTATTTCTGAAATTGTTCTTATACTATGCTCCCCAATTTAATTCTATCTTCATTTGTGCACATGTTTAAAAGGACCTGAAGATTTATTAAATGTAGAAGATGATATACATACCAGTAGCCGTAAGCACAGCAGACTGGGACAAACTGAGTTTTTCTGCTGGCCTGGTCATATCAGCCATTCCCGCACATACCAGGCCCTGTCAAAGAAAAGTAGCCACTTACATTATAATCTAACAGTGTTTTGTGTTCCATGGGGAACCCAGGCGTCACTGACCCTGTGCTTCAGCCTGAGAGCAGATAGCTAGAATGATAAAGGCAAGCATGGCCTCTAGAAACCACTTTGGGCCTTTTCACACGACCCCCTAAGATCCACTGGTCCCTTAAATTCGGACCAGAGATCTTGGGGGTTCGTTTTGTTCCTGTGTCCCCACCCCTCAGCACTTCCTGCTCCTGTCGGCGTGAGGGGGGGAGGCAAAAAAAAAGGACAAAAGAAGCCTTTACTAACCTGCCGGTGCGGTCGAACTTGCCATGAGCCCCATTACTTCCTGCTTCCGTCTCAAGGAGCTTTTAAAGGGGCGGGAGGCAAAAAAAAAAAACAGACAAGCCAGGAGAGCCGGGCACTCTTATCCACATCTAATTTTTTATCACCTCCAAAGAGAAGGTACAAGGAAAGTGCGCTGGGTCGCGCTACAGTGGGCGGGGTCGCACTTAATTGTCCAAACTCCGGAGCTGGTGCGAAAACATTTCTAAGCTCCAGAGCTGGGAGCCATTTGCAGCGCAGCTTAGGGGTCGTGTATAAACGCCCTTAGAGAATAACGGTCAATGGAGAGTACAAAGGATTATATAGGTTTTTCTAGTAGCTGAGTTGTGATAAAAAATCCCGTGAATCTGTCTCAGCTGTTGTGATGCAAATAGTAGCTTGTACCAGTACGGTTGAAATATCAATGGTCTTGCTGTGTTTAGAATACAGTACCATCAACATTCAATGTGACTGTGGGGATAAATGGAAGGTAACCATGGCTTGTCCTCCTCCTGTGCTATATTTGATAAATTAAAATTACTGGTGATGGAGTTTAGGAACCTGTTATTATTAGTGCAATAGTTTAAAGTGGATAAATCTGTTTTTGTTCATGTCAGAAGTGTTGCAGTACAGTAAATAAACGTAATTTTATCCAATAATGGGCAACATTAAGACGAAAGGGTCTCCATTGTTTGCTGCATTCCATCTTTATAAATCAATGGTTCTTGAAAAAGTTCGCATTGTGACCCCTTTTTGATTTAAGCTATGAGTTCATTTATTGTTCTATTATTTAAGTTCTACCTATAACCTGAGTTTTAATACTGGCATCTTTTTACAATTTGTAAGTAAGGCCTTCTAAAGTATTTGTGATTTCCTCATACCTTTAAGACTACCTTCAATACATTTTGGCTTTTGACTTTTTAAAGTATTTTCTGCATATGAAACATATAAGCATTATAGATAAATAAAGCTTATAGAATGAGACAGATACTGCGACAATGAAAAGACTAGTACAGTATCTTGATACTTTGATGAATTTTCATATGATTGTCAAAGATTGTTTGGTTTCACTATGGAGGGGGAGAAGGATCGAGCCGCGAGCGCTCTTGCGACCGCTACCCCTGTGTTGCGAAGTCTCGATGTCTTAGCAGGAAGCCATTAACCTCCAAGGACTCTATTCGTTTCTATCGGAGGAGGAAGATCAGTGGAGGCTGTTAAACGGCTAACTTGAAGAAAGGATTATACCCGAAGAAACGAGAACTGACCTGATTATATCGGAATCTGTTTGGAGTGTGGTGGAAATTAAGCCATAACTCTCCTTCGTGATTCAAGCTGAGCCGTGCGGTGAGGGTTGAGAGATACCCCTTCATTTACGAAGTGAGTTTGAACTATTATTATCTACATTGAAGTGGTGAGAAATACGGGACTTGGGGAGTCTTGACCGAATCTGCAATTCAGAGCTGGTGTTTGTAGTCACCCCCTTTTTTTTGCGAATAGGACTGAGTGAGCAAAGAAGAACGCAAGGGGGTGGAGGGGGCAGTTTTTTTTTCCGAATACATTTCAAAGGACAGCGGTGCTTGGAGTTACTTCCCCTGTGGAGCTTATATTACTTGATTTTTACATTTCCAAAGACTTTGGAGAACTGACTTTTGGAGCAACCTCCCCCTTCTTTTTCCTTTTCTGAAAGGATTAAATATCTAAGAAGAATCTGGGAGATAGACAAAGAAGAAAATCTGTTTGGTTTTATATCCCAAAAGACCCTCATTAGAGCTGGCGTTTTTGAGTTACCCCCTCTTTTCTTGGGGAGGGTGTTATCTTCGTCAATTTGGATCTCTCAGTGCTCTGTTTCACACTCTGTTTCACACTTTTGGGGGTGTTTTTGTGAGTAACTTTGGAGTAACTTTGGAGATACTGCCATTTGATTTTTGAACTAGTAAGAACTTTACCTTCAGAGAATTTTACCTTCAGAGGCTTCCGTGAATAGGGGTCTTTACTTTCTTCATTTTTTTCCTATCTGTGTGGAACTAGGCTCTTGGAAGACAGCTGAAGGCACTTTTTCTTTTTCTTTTTAATTCTTTCCCCTAATTTTTAATTATTAAGGGCTTTTGGATCCCTCCTTGGGTATCTGGCTGCTGCGGAATTGAAATTAAGTCATTATCTGTTGTTTTTTTGAAGCTGGAAGGTCGCGCTGTAGCCAAAACAACATCATGTTGCAGCTGTGAAAGTGACTAGAAAGTTCATCTCCTAGGTTGGAGTGCCATCTGGTGGCATCTGGTGGATTATAAAAATTAATGTGTCTGACACTGCCTAAGAAATTTTTTTTTATGTTGGAGCGCCATCTAGTGGATTTTGAAAATTATTGCATGTAAAATTTAATTTGAACGCTGTTTGGGGTGGGAAAATGCTTGTTTATGTAGAAAAACTCACAAAATTTGATATATAGTTATTAATTTGATATGTGGGTAATTTAAAGCCAGAAAGGACAAAAGGAAGTCAGATTAAGTAAATTGAGTATTATTGATGGTAAATAGGTGATTATTAACTATTGGAGTATTAATTGGTTAAATTTGACTGGTTGAAGTTTATTATTATTTACTGATTGAATCAATTTGAATTAATGTCAATTTGTGATTAAATTTATGAAAATTGTGCTCCATTGGAATAGAAGCTAATTAATTAAGATGGCAGAGAAAAAAAAAGATGACACCTCTAACACAGAGGAGGGACTCCAGAGAGGAGGGCAAAGAATGGGAAGGATTAATGATACACATAAGGAGAGAATTTGAAAAAAGTGAAGAAAGTATGGTCAGGAAATTATCAGAACTAAAGGAAGATATGCAGAAACAAATTAAAGAGGCAGTTGGAGAACTATCAGCTCAAGTGAAGGATTTAACGGTGAAAACAAAGAGCATGGAAAACAAAGTGAAGAAAGTGCAGACAGAGGTTAAACAATGTAGAGAAGAAACAGAGAGGAATAAAGCAGGTGTGACAGAATTAAAGATGACACAAACGAAATTGGCTGAGGATCTGGCTTTTCTTGAAATGAGGCAACGGCAACAGAATCTTCGTTTTTCGCTTGATACCATGGGAGGAAGGAGAAGATATTAAGTCCAAAGTAATAACTGAACTTGCGAAGTGGCTTGGGTGGCAAGAAGAAGAAGTAGCTGGTGCAATCTCCCAAGTGTTTAGGATAACAGTTAGAGCAAAGAAATTGAGAGCGAAGAAGACACCAGGGGATGTTATTGTGTCAATGACATCTATGGACGTGAGAGATAGAATTCTGAAACATAGTTATGACAACAGATTTGTGATTGAAGGACAACAGATCCTGATATATAAGGAGATCCCTCTTTATTTTTTGAGAAGAAGAGGAAGTTATAAACCTCTGGCAGAAACATTGAGAAGAAACAGTTTGAGATTCCGCTGGGAGTTTCCGGAAGGTCTATCCTTTATCTACAAAATGAAGAGGTTTAAAATAACATCTGAGTCGGAGATAGGCAAATTTATAAGAAAATATGGAGAAGAACTTGGGTACAGGAAACCATTGAAGGGGGGGGATAGACTGCCTGAGGAGAAGGTGGACCAAGGTCTAAGAAGAGGTGAGGGCGAAGAAGAGGAAGAGGGAGAAGAAGAGGAGTTAGATCTCTCGGATGAAGAGGAAGGCAAAGCTGACTTAGCTATGGCCAATATCTGAATAGAGATTGATAAAAATATATTTAATCTGAAATTTGCAATGGTGCTGAGAGTATTAACATGGAATGTTAATGGTCTGAATGAAAAGACCAAGAGAAACAGGATCACACATTTATTGAAGAAAGAAAACTTAGACCTTATTTGTCTGCAAGAAACACATGTTGCAATGAAACACATGAAGATTCTAAAAACAAAATTCTGGGACAAGAATTTGTATCATCTGATAAATTGAAGAAAAGAGGAGTCGTGATATATGCAAAACACAAACTAGAACCTAAGTTGATAATGAAAGATGAAGAGGGAAGATTTTTGATGGTGCAAATTACTTGGCAATCTGAAAAAAATTTTCATCGTAGGAATTTATGCGCCAAATGAAAGGAAATCAGAATTTTACAGAGATTTAGAACAAAGACTGCTAGATTATATGGACGAAAAACTCTTCTTGATGGGAGATTGTAATGGAGTAATGATGCGGATTTGGATAGATCCCAGAAAAAGAAAGGCTCAGAAGGAAATTACCAAAATCCTTTTTGACTTAGTCGAAAATTTTGGATGGACGGACATTTGGAGATTGAGACACCCAATGGAGAAACAGTTTACCTTTTTTCTGAACCAAACCGGAGTTGGGGAAGAATCGATTACATATTTGTTCCTAACGACACTTCACACAGAGTGACGAAAGTGGAAATTCTACCTAAAACGATCTCAGATCATAATGCAATTGTGATGGAAGTTAAAACAAAACTGCAAGGATTATACCGCTGGAGATTGAATGAAAGCTTATTGGATGAGACAGAGACTTTGCAAATAGCGAAAAAAACTTTTAGAGACTATTTGGAAAATAATTGAGAAGAGAAACACCAATAAACTCTGTATGGGATGCGAGTAAAGCTGTCATGCGAGGTCTCTTTATTCAAAGAAATTCATATCAGAAGAAACAGAAAGAAAAAAAGAAATATGAGATCCTAAAAGAAATGGTGGAGACAGAGGGAAAATTGGTGGAAAAACCAAAGGAACAGAAATGGATTCAAAAATTAAAGATGCTCCAAACCCAGTTGTCAATGGTTATCAATCAAGAAATTGAATGGAAGGTTAAGATGATGAGACAAAGAAACTTTGAATCGGCAAATAAAGTAGGGAAACTGTTGGCCTGGCAACTTAAATGGAAGCAAAAACAAAAGGTGGTGAACAAATTAGTAATAGATAAGAAATTAGTGGAAGACCCAAGAGAAATTATAAAGGTGTTTGATTTTTCTATAGCGATTTATATATGAAGAAAAAAGAGGATCCGGAACAGATTGATAGATATTTAAGAGAAAATGGATTGGGGAAAATTTCAACAAGCCAATTGTCGATATTGAGTGAGAAAATCACCCCACATGAAGTACAAAGTGCAATAGAGAGGGCGAAATTAGGAAAATCACCGGGTCCAGATGGCCTGACTGCAAAATATTATAAAAAACTGTCAGAAGAAATGTTACCAATAATGGTCGAGGTGATGAATGAAGTGTTAGAAAAAGGAGTTATACCTAATACCTGGAAGGAGGCATATATAACATTGATCCCAAAGGAGAACTCGGATGCGACGGATGTCAAAAACTATAGGCCTATTTCCCTTTTGAATGGAGATTATAAATTATTTGCCGATGTTTTAGCCAATAGATTAAAAAGGGTGTTAAATGAATTATTACATAAAGATCAAGCGGGGTTTCTTCCTGGCAGACAGATGAAAGATAACATGAGAAATATAATTGATATAATAGAATATCTAGAAGTCAGGAAGGAGAAACAAGCTGCTCTGATATTTATTGATGCTGAAAAAGCTTTTGATAATGTTTCCTGGCAATTTATGAAGAAGAATTTGGAATATATGGGAGTGGGAACAAAGTTCTGGAATGGTGTTAATGCAATATATAATGAACAGAAAGCAAGTTTATTGGTTAATAATGTGATAACAGAAAGTTTCCCGATTGGGAAAGGTACAAGACAAGGGTGCCCATTGTCTCCGTTGTTGTTTATTACAGTACTGGAAGTATTGTTAGTTAAACTGAGAGATATGGGGACATTTAAAGGTATAAGTGTGGGGATAAGGAATATAAACTAAAAGCATTTGCTGATGACTTGGTTTTGACATTAGAGAATCCTAAAGAAAGTATTATTGAGGTGATGAAGGCAATCGAAGAATTTGGTAATTTAGCTGGCTTCAAACTGAATAAGAATAAGACAAAGGTTTTATTGAAAAATGTAACTAAGAAAGATAGGGAAGAATTTGAAAAATTGTCTGCTCTCTCAGTTGTGAAAAAAGTTAAATATTTGGGAATTAATTTATCTCTTACGAACTTGAATCTCTTTGAGGATAATTACATTAGGGTTTGGAATTTGATTAAGAGAGATTTGGAAACATGGAATAGACTGAATCTGTCATTGATGGGAAGAATTTGGTGATAAAGATGAACGTGCTACCAAGGTTGTTATTTTTATTTCAAATGATCCCAATAATTAAAGGGACAGGCCACTTTAAGGAATGGCAGAAGATATTGTCTAAATTCGTCTGGCAAGGCAAGAGACCGAGAATAAGATTTAAATTATTAACAGATGCTAAGGAAAGGGGAGGTTTTGCCATGCCAGACCTGAGATTATATTATGAAGTGGCCTGCCTCGGTTGGATAAAAGAATGGATAACTTTAGTTGATGGAGATCTTTTGGATTTAGAAGGTCATGACAATAGATTTGGTTGGCACGCTTATCTTTGGTATGATAAAGTGAAAGTACATAAAAGTTTTATGAATCACGTAATTAGAAAGTCATTACTTCAAGTCTGGGAAAGATTGAAACCTTTATTAGAGAGACACACCCCGAGGTGGTTATCTCCGATTGAAGCATTGGCGATCAAAAGGAAAGATGCAGAAGGAGTGGGGATCACATATGGGGATGTGTTATTCTTCTCAGAAAAAGGCCCAAGACTGAAATCTTATGAACTGTTAAAAGAGAGGTTAACAGGTTGGTTTCAATACTATCAGTTACACGACACTTTTCAGAAAGACAGAAGGATGTCTGGATTTGGAGAGAAGGAATCCAAGTTTCAAACCATAATTATGGGCCCAAAAAGAAATTGTTGACTAGATTATATAATTTTTTGTTGGAGTTGAATTTAAAAGATGAACAAGTCAAAGAATGTATGATAAAATGGGCTATGGATTTGGGTCATAATATTGAGTTAGATGTGTGGGAAAGATTGTGGAAAAAGAATATGAAGTTTACCGCATGTACTTTGATAAAAGAAAACTTGTTGAAAATGATGTATAGATGGTATATTACTCCAACGAAATTAGCAAAGATGTACAGGATGAAAGATGATTATTGTTGGAAATGTAAAAAGAAACAAGGTGACTTTTATCATATGTGGTGGACTTGTGAGAAAGTGAAGGAGTATTGGGCATGGATATATGATGAACTCAAAAAGATGTTAAAGTGTACATTCCCAAAACGACCTGAACTTTTTCTGTTAGGGTTGGTGGATAATGAAATTAAAGGAGCAGACAGGACGTTATTTTTATATGCAACAGCAGCGTACGAATGCTCCTGGCTCAGAATTGGAAGACAACGTATATACCGTCTTTGGATGAATGGAGGCGAAATTACTGGACTTTGCAGAGATGGCCAGACTGACTTGCAGATTGAGGGATCAAGACAACCAGAGGTTCCAAAATGACTGGCAAAAATTTAAGAACTACATGGAGATCAACTGTAATGAATTAAAGACTCTTTCCGGATTAGGATAGAACTCGAAGGACTATTACCTACTTTTAGAACCTTTTCTATAAGTATATAGAATGGGTTCGTTGGAAAGGAAGGCTGGGAGATGAGCAACGTTAAAACCGCGAGAAGAACAGAGGGAAGCCGAACTTTAGTGATAGATTGACTTTATATGGTTAATGTTTTGAATATGTTCTTTTTTCTTTTGTATTTTAAATTCTTTAATAAAAATGTTAATAAGTAACCATGTAGATGGATGGCCACAGCCAACAACCCATGCTTAATGAGATGTTGGGAAGGGTTGCATAGGTGGGACTTTCACACACCCTAGGCCATTGTCCATCTAATGAGCCTATTCAGGCCACCTATTCAGACCAGGGTAGTGTGTAATCAAGGTGAACTATAAATTGGAAGACTCACAGCAACTTTCCTCAGACTGACAAAGCTACTTGGATGAGTAGTGAAACATTCCAATCTCACAAGATGTCCATTGTCATGACTCAACTTCCGGATAACTGTTGAACAATTAAAGCACACCATGTAGTACTTCAAGAAATGAAAATTAGTTTTCTTAATTATATTTAGAAACTAAATTACAGTGGTACCTTGTATAAAGGAATTAATTCATTCCAAATGAAATTCTGTTAAGCAAATTTTCCTTTATACAAATTTCCCATAGGAATGCATAGAAAATGGAGTAATCACTAATCGTGGCCATTTTTATGTTGTACAGATTCGCCCCATAAGCAATTCTGTTAAGCAAATTTCCCCTACTGCCGGAATTTTTTATGTTGTACAGATTTTATGTTATACAAACCATTTGTTATAAAAGGGTCCGCTGTACAGCTAATATAAGGCTTAATATTGGAAAATGTGTTTCTTTACCAGCAAGCAGCTTAGCTGCTATATCTACATTAACATATATGTCCCACCAAAAATAGTTGTACACAACTAGTGGTTTAATATATAAAATGGCTCATACCATTACCTGAGGCATTACTGCAGGTAATTATTCCCATGACAAATTAGAGAGAAGAATGTGTAAAAAAATATAACTCTTTTTTATGACTTAAGCTGTCACTAAAGGATGAAAGTAAACAATAAGTATTTTTATCTTAACTAGTGCAGACCTTTGATTGTTTTTGTATATTGTACTGTATGTATGTTAACAAGCTTATTAATGTGTATATGTTCCTATAAAATGAAATGCCAGCCTAGTTAAGATACAGCACTTTTTCAGGGCTTGGGTGAAATATTATATACACTTGCAGTTTAGACTATCATTGCTAACAGATGCATTTTGGTCACCAATAAAAGCATTTTTAGTTGCTTCATACAGAGAAGGTTCATACATCAGGTCAGAAACACGTGAATGCATACCTTCTCAAGAAACCTAAAGAACTTTAGATAGCTCAAGGAAAAATCAGACATTTGTGTTTGTCACAGCTGGTATTTATCCCTGAAAGAGTTAATTCCAATATGAAATCAGATAACCATTCCCAATTATATCAAAATTCATCTGGGTATCATAAGTCTTAACTGCTGCACTGAATCCAGATTATCATTTGGCTGATTTTTACAAGCTTTGTCTACATTCTTCTATGTTCCATATGCACAAAAACACTTTATACTGTAGTAGTTGAAAACATATATAGTGGTACCTTGTATAAAGGAATTAATTTGTTCCAAATGAAATTATGTTAAGCAAATTTTCCTTTATACAAATTCCCCATAGGAATGCATTGAAAATGGAGTAATCCCATTTTATGTTGTACAGATTCACTCCATTAGGCGATTCTGTTAAGCAAATTTCCCCTATGTCTTGAATTTTTTATGTTGTACAAATTTTATGTTATACAAACCGTTTGTTATACAAGGGCCCACTGTAACTTTTAAGAGGTTACCAGCACATTTCAGTTGTATAGAAATCAAAACTTAACAGCTATGAAAAACAGGATTCACAAGCACTTAAACAGAAATCTATTCTTGCAGCTTGTGAAAAGTAGCAGGTATGACTGCCATCCAAAATTCTTAAAACTGTGAGAAGCTCAGTTATAGGCAGAACAAAAATCATACTGTAATGTTGTCTCACAAACAAGTTTGGTGCAGTTCTGCAGGCAATTACTGTTTGTGAGATGACAATAATAATGTTTCAAATTTGTAGGTCTGTGCCTTCTAAAAATGCAGGACCTTATACCCTAAAAAGGCATATTAAAAAAGCAGAGGATAATTTAAACTATCAATTTTTAACTAGTAAGAAAATATGAAGTAAAATACATTTTTAGTCTTCATGCATATTATAAGGGCAAAAACATACAATTAATATAATAATGTTCTCCCCCAGATGCCAGTTGGTATATGTGGAGGGAAATCCATGACATTTTGTGTTGTTAGCTTCTGGAAATGAAGCCTTCTGCTGAACTGCTACATGCTTGCTGTTCTTGGATATTTGGAGCCCAGTATCTGTTTTGTTGATAGCCAGTGTTTGTGTGGTGATTACAGTATGTGTGTGTGTGTGTGTGTGTGTGTGTGTGTGTGTGTGTGTGTGTGTGTGTGTGTGTGTGTGTGTTGCCTCCCTATATTTATATATCTCTCAGTTTACATTTTTTCTTTCACTGTAAACAACTGACTTTTGCACATAACGGATCTCTAGCAACATTCAGAAAATATTTAATGGAAATCTCTCTTGCTTTTACTAGGGTGGCAAAATACAATTCCTGTAAATCATGAGGTTGGCTTGTGCCTACCATGGTAGATAGCTAAATTTATTTTGATGAAATAGACCCAAAGAAATGTACTTGGGTCCTGTTTAGCTAGACAAGCACAATGCCATGACTGTAAAGTGCAGGTGAACCAAGGTATACATTTCCTCTATCAGTATTTTAAGACTCAAGGAGTTTTTCTATCAATTGTTTTGTATTTCCTTATGCTTTGTTTACACATTCAACTGTCAGCTATGAAAGACATTCTTTTGCAAGACCATGTTATTTTACAATGACCTTGTTTTTAGACATGGATAGAGAGCTGGCTGCTTTTGCAGTGACTTTTCTCACACATCTGTTCAAATGTCATTTTTAAAGCAGAATGTGCATTTTCAGGATTACATTTTTACAGTCTCCTTAATTATTTTAATACTTTGTTCATGCAAAATCTCAAATGTTGATGCATATCTTGATCAGAGTCTAATATATGGACTTCTAGAGTTACAAAACTAGGTCAACTTACCCATTTCATAACTGGTGCCCAGAAAAACACTGTTTTGGGACCTGCAAGAGAACACTTTATTTAGCTGTGTAAAATGATTTAAATTACATTTACCAGTAACTAACTAGAACTACATATTATAGACCTGCAAACCAAGAAACAAAATAGGTATCTTTACCAAAACAAAACAAAACAAAACAAAAAAAAAAACTGAACATTTTGGTCTATTTTAGCTACAACAATAACAAAATACAGCAGTATATTAAAAATAAACAATTTTGTTTCACAGTGAAACTGATAATAGTCCACATCTTTAGAGACTGTTTTAAAGATGTCACTGTATTTCTTTGTTTGTTTTATTATTGCTGAAACAGACCAAGATGTCTAGGTCTCTGAAACAGGATTGCTTATGTTATTTTATGTACAATCTACTCTACCAGTTGCTTTCCTGTGTAATGCAGTGCAGGTTATCAAAGCAGCAAATGGGTTTGGTGTACTAGCTGGACATAAACTATGAAAAAAAGATAATGGTTGTGTCCTGTACTGTACAAGTCAGAGGCTATGAAAGAAACTCACTCATCACGAGGCACATCCAAGTACTTGAAAAGAAGAATTGGATTTATGACAGACATGAATTTTCCCAAAATGAAATGAATAAATTAACATGATCACACCACAGGAATGATTTCCTGCCCTGACACTGTCCATTCACTCTGAGAGGAATGTAATTGGCATTGGAAAGGATATGGAACCAGAGGAATAAAGGGTGAAATTCAAAGCTACGTGAGCATTCCTTTCCTCTCACATGCAACCATGCCACACTCCAGGTATGGAGGCAGTCATAGCCACTATAACAAGGGGGTGGCAGAGGAGGAAGATCTTATGACACAGAACACTCCCATTATCACTAGCTGTTCCTGAGAACAGAATAGATGCACAGCTGCCTTTATCCTACTTTGGAGCAGTTTGTGCAATCATAAGAGTAATCCAGTATTCATTATGTGCAATAATGTTTGGCTGAAACCTGCTGCACAACTTATGCCTGAGGTAAGACTAGCATTGTCATTGGCAGGAGGCAATTTTCAATAATTAAGAATTTCCCCATTCTGCCCTGCAGCTTTTCGAATTCCTTTTTAATCCCTTTGTTCATGTGGAAACTGAGAGTGCCACAGGATGCAAAGTAGTAAGTATTTAATTACTACAATTCTTTCACTACCAGCAGTGATTTTTGGTACCAGTAATTAAATCTTCTTCCATGAAATGAGAGGAATTGCACGGGAGTTAGACAAAGCCACTGGACAGAAATAGGATGTTTTTAATTACCAAATGTTGCCTCCTGCCAATGGCATAATCACCATTCTATAGGTGTAATGCATCAGGACTGCAGCTTTTAAATGTTACTTTTCAAATCACTTCATGTGAAATCTGATAAGACATCAGGATTGTCTTCTGAAGTTGCACTTCATATTCTTTTGTTACCGCCTGAAGAATTTGTCCATCAAATAACTTATTTTGCTTATAGAACAAAGAATGGGATATACTTACTATGAGAGGACAGTGTTACAAATACTTAACAGGTGTAAATAAAACAGCACAACAGTCTTTTAAGGTAATGGCAGGAATTGAATTACTCAGTTCCAGAGTATGATCCAAGAGATGGAGTGTAATACAATGGAAACCAATGTAATTTCATTGTAATACAATGGAAACCAGTAATCGATGGTTAGGTTCTCTAGGTTTTGGCGGCATCTAACACTAAGTTTTACACTTAATAACAGGACACTACATAGTATCTAAAGATAGATAATATGTATGTGATGTTTCAGTAAAGAATATCTTGACAGGAGAGGCACAGTGCATTTCACACAGTTCTCTGGACTTGTAAGTTGTATTACAACATGGTGTTGACCAGATAGTGAATACGTTGCAAAATAACATTTGCAGTTGAAACTATCTGCGGCCTCCCACCATTAGGAGACTTTCTATTTTTTGGGAAAGGATCAGACCACGACCTCCCACCCCACCCAGTTTTACTCCATACACAATAAGGTATAATAACTTGCTTGGAGCTCATTGTCCATAGTGGACATTTTAAAATATCTTGAATTTAGTCAAGATAACAATGGAAACAATAAGAGCAAAGTTGGATTGTAATTTGGGGGCAGGGAAGACACTAACAAATCAGATCTCTGGCAGCTACATGTTTAAGTCCAGAATGTTAGATTCTGAGGCATACCTATTGTTCATTAGTAGTAGACAGGCTCCTCATCTGTAACCTTCAGGTCTACCCCTGCCTCATATATTTGCTTTGTCTTCTAATTTAAACAGGTTATTTTTTAAAGAAAATCTGATTTGTTTTATTGATGTCTATAAAAGAAATATTTCATTTTTATCTTGAGAAATGTATTTTACTTTACAGATTTACCATATTGCAAACTAAAGTTAAATAGCTTAATACTTTTGTTTTACTGGAAGAAACTAGATGAATTTAGTTATGAATTAAGCGTTTTTACATCCATAGTAATGGACCGAAGAGGAGATGAGAATCCTCTATGCAATGGCCTTTCGATATTTGAGCAAACATTGCTTGCAATCTCCAGACATGTAATACAATGATGATTTGTAATTGCTATATACAGATTGTTCTTTAATGAAGACATATGAGATAAAGAAATGCTGTGAAATCATAGAATAAATGAGTTGGATGGGGCCTATACAATTATCAAGTCCAACTCCCCACTCCTTTTTCTCCACAGTTCTTTCAGTCTTTCCTCAAGGGATTGGATTCTAGTGCCCTGATCATCCTTGTTGCTCTCCTCTAAACTTACTCCAGTAGTCATACAGATCATGGCTAAACATACTTTACTGTTCTGTGATCTAGTTTCTCATTAAAACATCAAGATCCACCTAGAATCAGGTGCAAAATGTAGCTTGGTGTACACATAGAAACGAGAAAAAAATATTTAATCATAAGCATGACCAAGAAACACATTTTTAGTAGGTGAACTGGAGTTGGCATGGATCTTTCCCACACAAATCTACTCCTGTTCCCCACAACCCAAGTTGTATTGATTCCAATCTAACTAATGATGGAAAGTACTTTTTGTTGCCACCACTGTTAAACCATTAGGAGAGCTCCAGAAATCTATCAGTACTTTCTGCCTGTTCTAATGTATTTAAATGGACATGCTACTTTCAGTCACTAAAGGATTGCTCTCCCAACAGTATTAAAAAGGCTTCCTGAACACATCTTCTGAAAGTATACACATTTTTGCAAGACAGAGGCTCACTTATTCATAGTGTGTTTGGGAAATTCTAAAGAACTTTCTATTCCAAGCTACATGAAGAACAAACAGAAAACATCAAGTTGGGTCTTTCTGCTGCCAACAGGACTGCATGGCACTTCCACTGCATGGAAACAATCACAAATCAGGGAGCTGGCCTCTTAAAGGAACTTTCACAGCCTGAAGCATGGAAGTGACAACCAGAATAAGAAATGAAGTTGTTAATTAACACTTCAGAAACCAGAAATAAATTGATATGCTCCAAATACTGCAGCTTGTGTTCAACGGAAAACATCCTTATCAAATTAGGGCATCAAACTGACCTGTACTAAGGTCAGAATTTGTGTAATGTAGCATGCCTGAACATCCAACATCATTTGTGACTTGAATGCTCAATTCAACATGCATAAACGTTTGGTCAAATTTTTGGTCCTTCATCATGTAGTCAAGTGTCTGACAATCTTTTTAAAGACACCACTTTTTATATTGTATGCTTTCAGATATACTAATAGTAGCCTTTTAAAAATATTTTTTCCTAGAAAACAAATCTATGATAAGAGAAAGGAAGTATGGAAAATCTGAACACTGTTTGGTAGCTACCTACTTAATCTTCCTTCACAGACCTCATAATGTATATACATTATCTATATTTATATATCTATATCTATATCCCTGTAAAATACTGTACATCAGATTTTTTCACAATTGCATGTATGGTTCACATTATTTCAATAATTCTAAGAAAATGTGATGCATTAGGCTAGTACTGTATTAAAAAGGTAAAGGCTCCCCCGCACATGCGTGCTAGTCGTGTCTAACTCTAGGGGTGGTGCTCATCTCCGTATTCAAGCCAAAGAGCCTGTGTGCAAGTCCGTGGCCCTGTGGCTGGCATGGCTGCAAGGAAACACTGTTTTACCTTCCCGCTTTTTACAGCAGTACCTATTTACAGCATCTACTTGCATTTACATGCTTCCAAACTCCTAGGTTGGCAGGAGCTAGGGTTAACAGCGGGAGCTCACTCCGTTGTGAGGCACCTGGGATTCGAACTGCCAAGCTGCCTACTTTGCAGTCAACAGTTTTCAGAGCCTTAGTCCTCTGAACCACCATGCCCCAAAGTACTGTATTACATCTATAGTAAATAATAAATAATTGTGTGCCATCAAGTCAGTGCTGACTTATGGCAACTCTTTTCATGGTGTTGTAGATAAACAATACTCAGAAGTAGTTTACTATATCCTTCTGGATGATTTCTGAGACTGTGGAGCTTTCCCAAGGCTATACAGGCTGGCTGTTCTGGGATCCACAGTGGAGAATTAAACTCCTAACCCAGTGATTCCCAACATGGGGGTCGGGACCCCTTTGGGGGTCAAACGACCATTTTCACAGGGGTTGCCATGAGCCAGTGAAGAAAAAGGCACAAACGCCTTGGGTCTGGAGGAGGAAGGGGAGGAAGTGGGGAGTGAGTTACAGCTTGATAGACTGAAGGGAATGTCAGTCTATGGCCCAGAGGCTGTGATTGGCTGAGGGTGCCTGTAAAGGGAAGTTCTCTATGGCACCTGTGGCAGTGGCCTCTTCCAAGCAGGGGCAAGGGGTCACCAGAACATGAGGAACTGGATTAAAGGGTCACGACATTAGGAAGTTTGGGAACCACTGTCCTAACCTCTGATTCCACAGCAGATATCTAGCTCACTTGAGTTATTCACCCGGTTTATGCTGTCAAGTCAATTCTGATTTACAGAGACACCTTTTCCAGCATTTTCTACATAGACAATACACAAAAGTGGTTTACCATTTCCTTCTAGGGGTGCCCTGAGACTGAGCAGCTTGATCAAGGTAATACATTACAGGCTAGCTCTTCTCCTGGGAGTCACAGTAGAGAATTGAACTTCCAATTTCTGCAGTAAAGCATACATTATTTCAATGATTTTAAGAAAATCTGTTGTGTAAGGTAGTATTATACCTCAGGAAAGGACAGGAGTCTGAAGCCAAGAGCTTGCCCAAGGTAGAGTTCATGACAAGCTTTGTGCAAGTCACTTCTGGATCTAAATGACAGACTATACCATTCTGAAGCTATGGGGCACTGTTGTTCACAATTATGCATACTTGAAATTAATGTCACAACTTGCATTTTTTTTAAAAAGACAAATTTTATATCAGTATGTTGGCAGGTGGAAACAGGGAAAAGAAAACAATGTTTTGCAATACTTTTGTAATGCTTTAAAGTTTAAAGACTTTCAGTATGGGTTTTCATGGATCAAAATCCACTTTCTCAAACACACATCAAAATATATGCTACCTATGTGTCTGAAGACGTTGATTTCTACCTACAATAACTTGCATGAGAAACAAATCTGTTAGTATTTAAAGTGTTACAATATTTGGCCCATTTTCCTTCTCTTTCTCCCCTTTATTTTTGCCAAATCTACTTTCAAGAAAAATACTGTCTAAGATGTCGATTAATAAGCCAATGAATGGTCTGCAGTGAGCACAGCTGCTCGGTTTAGAATAGCTTTAGATAGAAACCAGTTCAGGCTACAATCGCCAACGTTCAACAAGGAGAAGATTCTTGAAGGAGAAGATTCACTCTGCACTAACAGTTGTTTAATTCATGAAGGCACACACTTTATATTTATTCCTTGTATAAGGCTTTCTTTTGAGAAATATGTCTGACCAGGCATTTTGGTTCACTTACATTGCTTCCTTGACCTACTACACTATTTTTCATTTGCATAATATGGGTGTCATACATTTTTACACTGTTAACATATCCCAATAAAAATGATATTCTTCCTGGAACCAGAAGACAGGAGCAACAGCGTATATTCTGCGCATAATATACAAGTAAGATCATTCTTATAACAGCTAGCTTTAACAAATGACAACAATTTCCTCAACCAACCACCATAATACCGTTTGTACCAGAGAAAACCGGCAGAAGTATTTTTCCTTATTCTCCTCTCTTTAGCCTAGCCTAGCCATGAACATTCTCAAATGTTTGCACAGTGGACAGATACAGACACTAAGAAAGCTAGAGTCAGATAAAGAAGAAAGATAAGGAGCAAGGTGTTTAGAATGGATTACAGTTGCCGATAAGAGATTAGGAACAGTTTTCCCTTTTCCACTGCAACTAAATCAAAAGGAAAATTGTGGTTTAAAAAAGCATGGAAAGTCCTATGCTGGGTCAGATTCTGCCCCAAACCAAGACATGAGCTCAACAGTATTACTGCATTCTCCATTTGCTTTGCAGCAACTAGTGTTTTGAAAATATTCAAAATAAATAAAATAAAAATAATTTACCACCTCTAATAATGCAAGTTATATACACCATCATGACTTACAGCCATTGATGGCTCTAATCTCCATGAATTTATCTGGTCTCCTTTTAAAGCAATCCGAGCCGGAAACCAATGTTACAACTTGGGTAGAAACAAAACAACCTGAGGAGCCCTATGTGTGTGTGTTGTGTCGCTATAGTAGTGACCGACCCCTCGTGACCCCACGTTCATAGAGTTTTCTTGGCAGGAATATTGGAGTGGCTTGCCAGTTCTATTACAAAAACCAAATACAAAAGTAGAACAGGTGATACCTTTAGACTACTAGAAAAATAACAGAAAGTTGCTAATATTTCGAGGGCTAAATCCCTCTTCTTCAGAGCTGTACCAACAGGTTAAAACCTGGCAAAAGCTGAAGTTGTCAGGAGTTATTTCTTAGATGTAAAGTCCTTCACAAGATGGAAAATATTCCACAGAGTTAAGCTTGTCCTGTATGGAGAAATAACCTATTTTATCTATCCTGATTCTCACATTATTCAGCCTCGGTAGATGGGCTCAAGTTTAAGTATGATGAAAACAAAAGAGATTTCTCTGTACTGTAACTACTTTCTCCACAGATTGCAGTTTTATACACCTTCATGATTTCTCAGCATGATCATTTTTCTCTTACTTTTTCTTCTATGATTTTCAACACAGAATTTGCTTTTTCATAATATTTTGCTACTTTTGCTTCTCATTATTTCTGCATTGTTTACTGTCTTTCTTCTGTGAGTCTTCTGTGAGTCTTTTTCCTTTCTTTGCCTTCCTCATAAAGGAAGCTCCCTTTTACTCTAACTGCTTTCATTTCACTATGTTAACATGTTAATGACTTCTTTGACCTGATAGTACTTTTCCTGACTCATACTACATATTCCACTTAAGCTTTTATTGTTGGAATTTTGAGTTGATTTTAAGCCCAGAAATGGCTTAAAGTGCACCTTTTCAAGACAGATGCCCTTCCAAAGACCTCTTGGTTAACAAAAAAACAAAACAAAAAAAAATTGGTATAAGAAAAGAAATTATTGGAAATGAGGAGGCCTCGGTTTAAGAAATTTTTAAAAGGAATGCCCTGGCTTGCCTTTTTTCTGACCTCCTGAATGGATTAACTGGTTTTCAATGAATTCCTATGGGAAACCGTGTTTTGGTTTACAGATTTTTCACAATAAGAAACGGCCCGGAGAACAAAAATTAATTAAAATGAGGTACCACTGTATTTCATGAGCAGAAAGTAACTGCAAGTCTGGCCCAAGCTACAAAAGAAAGCCTTGATTTCAAAACAGCTGTGTAGAAAAACAATCCAATAAAATATGTGAATTCTTTTTTGAACTACATTAGAGTACAATTACACATACAAATTCTTTTTTCTATCTGGCCTTCTGAAATCTCTTTCTGTTGCTAGATATGGAAGTAAACATCTTTTCCTCCAAATAATCTATTTAATGATTTGAGCAAAAGCCTTGGAAAAATCCTCTTTCTGCTGTTCAGGCTATACAAGCAAATAGAAAATGGGCTTGTCCCTCTCATTTTATCCAAATCCTTTAACTTCACAAGTTTGTGTCCTATGGAAAAAAGGATGATGTCCTTTCCAGGCACCACTTTAACCATCTTTTAGGGATAAACTGATATATGACCTGGAAATATATTTGTTTATTTATTGTACTGTGTCTTTATGTCTCTCTGTTTTGTTAAGCCCATTCAAGCGGTATACAGAGCTCCTGTTCTTCCACTTTTTATTCTCACCACCACCCTGTGAGAGCGATTCCCTTTAGAAATGCATTTATTAGCCCAAGGTCACACAATGAGCTCCACGGATAAGATTGAATCCCTGCATACCGAATAGCAGTAGTGATTCTAGACAATTAATCACACTGTTTCTTTCTAACAAAAAGACCAGCAGTGAAAAGGAAAGGAATAGAGGCGAGGCTTGTTCTCGGCCGTCGTGATGCGATGTGACAGCATGTACTTGACCGAATACTCTCTCCGAGATGACCGCCGCTCCAGTTCCAAGGGCGGGACACGAGCCTTCCTTTTCGCACCCGTGTACGCTCATTCACACGGGAGACCCTCACACGGGCAAGCCAACGTTTCCCACCACCACCGCCGCCACCACCGCCACCGCCTTCTTTCCGATACCTGCCGGGTGGTTGTACAAAGGGCGCAGCCGGGGCGGCAATAAAAGCTCGATCCGGTCCAAGAAACGGTGGTACGAGGCCCGGAACCCGGCGGCGGCAGCGCCCGCCATCCTTATGTGCGGTGACAGCGGCGGCGGGAGCTAATATGACAAGGTCTCCCTCGCCGACCCGCTGCCCTTCCCGTTCACGCTCCGACTGAGGGTAGCAAGAACCACCCCGGCCCGGAAAAAAAAAACGGAGCCGGCGCTAGGACCGGCCCCGGCCGCTCCCTTTTCATTTGTTCGCTGAAGGAGCAAGGGGCGGGGCTTAACAGCCGAGCTTCGCGCTATTGGGCGCATAGAGCTGCGCCCATCGCCGGCTTACCGCACGGCGTTGGTGACATTATTACGGTCCGCTTTGCGTCCCCTTTTTATGACGAAGGGGAGGTGGGCGATCGAGGATGACGACTGAAGCCGTTATTTGTGTTACGGGCAGCCGGCTGTCCGAGGGAACATGTCCGCTTAGCGCCACTCTGACAGCTTCGTCAGGGGTGGTTAGTGACATCTTTGAACAGTCAGCATATAGAAAGCTTGGAGGAAGAAACACACAGTGTTTTCGCTATACAAAAGGCGCACCATCTTCAAAAGATAGCGGTGCCCACCCCCACCCCCCACCCCCGCACCAAGGAGACAACCGCTCATGAACGGCGGCCATTGCTGTAGAGGCCTGCGAGGAGGGGGACGCGAAGGGCCGCCCGAGCTCTCGCGAGATCCTCCGTGAATTGCGCCATGGCTGTGGGAGGAGTGAAGGAACCTCGCCAGCAGCAGCCGCCGCCGCCGCCGCAGCAGCAAGAGGAGGAGGAGGAGGAGCTTCGGCCGCTGCCTGACAGGGGGCCGATATTGTTGAGCGGCCGTGGGGGCTAAGCGCGCTCGGAGCGCGCACGCGGGTCTCCATGGTGAAGGCGGGGGAGGGGGTGACAGCGGCCGCGGCCTCGGTCATTGGCAGCGACTGAGGTGGTGGCGGGCCGTGCAGGCCACCAGGGCGAGCCTCCCGGTCCTTGCGCGGTGCCATGGCCCGGAGCTGCTGCACCCACCTCCTGTGGGATGTGAGGAAGCGGAGTTTGGGGCTGGAGGAGCCCGGCCTGCTGCGGAGAAGATACCTCGGTGAGGAAGGAGAAAAGGGTGGGGTCCGAGGCGCCGTGGAGCGTATAGGTGACGGCGCGGGGGGGGGGGAGAAGAGAGAACACGGCGGCGGCGGGCGGGCGGGCGGGCGCGGGTCGCCCTTCCCGACCCCCCCCTCCCCTGGCTTCCTCCTTCAGCGCCCTGTGGGGAAGCTCCGTCCCCGGTCCCTGGCAGAGATCGAGGGGGAAGGGGGTTGGTTGGGCGCCCCGGTCCTCAGAGCAGCGCCGCGGGGTTTGGAGAGGAACTGGAAGGGAGCGGCTGCCGCTCCTCGACACCGGTCGGGGAAAAGCTGCCGAGGAATCGCGATCCGATCCACCTACACGGGCGGGCACACACGCAGAGATACACGCGAGCACAGACGCCACGATGCTTGCTTTTTCAACAAGGCAAACGTTGACGCTCTCCGGTTAAAAACGAAACGGGGACGACCTGTTCAGGGGAATGTCTAAAAATACCCCTGCACGGCTCTCCTTGTACGCGGAAGGTGGCCCGGGAGAATTCTCGGTGCCTTCCTCTTGTCGCCTCCACCGGAGCAGATCGTTCCCGCTGCCCGTTGAAGCTAACGAGAGTTGTCGGGGTTGCTCCTTTTAGAGACCTGCGGAAGAAATCGCAAAGGAAAAGTAGTACATAGTACTAGGAGGCTTCGTGTTTGTACCTGCTGTTGCTTCGAACTAACCAAGCTCAGGGTTTACTTCCCGGTAGCTTTCTAGAACAGTTGACTCGGACGGCGTGAGGCTGGTATTTGAATGGACTTTAGGATTGTTCTCGTACTGCCTTGCATGAAGAATATTATACAAATCACTTGTAGATTCATAGATTATTTTTAATAGTCTGCACGTGGAAGCAGTCATTTTCCAATGTTTTCCAGATGAATTAGTGTGCAGTATCTGCCCTTTCTCTTTTGTATTTGGTTGTTTTAATAGATTTTGAGTCAGACACATTCATGCTATTTGGACCACAAACTTTGTTTTTACTAATCTGCTATGTATGTGTGTGGTGTGTGGAGGGACCTCAGACAGTTCTTTACAATTTTCCTATAGGTTCTGACACAATTAGAATTCAGCTGCAAATTGATTTGGACATTTCGTTCTATAGTAAAAGCAAATGGAAGACTTGCATTCACAATATGTTTATTCAGGCATTTGTGGTTCCTGTTGAAATTATATGGATGGAAACTAGCATCCTCATCTAGATGCATCAGAATTTGACCACAGCGAAAAGCTTTTCTTACACACATTATCACTGGCAATTACCTAAACAGTGTTTTTTTTTACAACAACAGTTTTCTTTCTTGTAGACATAGTTCTTTCTTGTAGACATAGTTGATGTAGAAATAGCTTGATCCTAAACTCATTGACATCATTGCAGGATTAGCTGTGCCTAACTGTATAGAATGCAGTTGAGCTATTTGTTGTAAATGCTTCAAACTTTGTGACAGTAGTTGTGGAAAGTAGTTTCATAGAAAGGAGAACAGAAGGAAAGGAAGTAAAAGGAAAATAAAAACCTGGTACAAACCTCAGAGTAATACTCAACCCAGTAGGTTATTTTTGCAAATTGGCACTGGCCCTTGATAATGATTTTCCTGAGCAGCCAAAGACCCTAATGTATTTTAATCTGGTACACTTACCTAACATAGCACACTTGAATATTTTGTCACTTCCCTACTTCATTACAGAGAACTAGAGCACAGTATTGCTTCTTTTAACATGGTTGGCTTTAAGATCAATGTTTTAGGGACTCTTGGATTTTGATCCAATGTAATTTTTAAATGTCTCTCTGGTTTTGTTGAAGAAAGGATATGTTAATAAGAAGCCAAGTAAGCAAAAGCTTCCAAAATTCTCCAGTGATTTCGCTATCATCTGTCCTAAAATGTTATCAGGTAGTGACCTTTCCCCTAAAGAACATGGAATCCAAGAGAGAAATATTGACAGGGTTAGATCTGTTTCATAAGCCAGATTTTGCTGTTGTGTTCCACTAAAATGGTTGAGAATCTGTGAAGTAAAAGCATTATTCTGTGTTGTCTTTGCAGGAAGTAAAGATAGCAAATGATAGTGTTTCTCTTCAAAGTAATGTTTCCTAATCTGGGGGTTGTGACCTCCAAGGGTGTCACAAAGTGTTTCTGTGGGAGTAGTGGATCACCTTGTGACAATTAAGTCTGGTCATTATTGACTCTAAGGGCTGGTGCTCATCTCTGTTTATAACCAGAAGAGCTGCTGTTTCTTTGTAAACATATTTCTCTGGTCATGTGGCTGGCATGAATAATGTTACCTTTCTACCAAAGTAGTACCTATTTATCTACTTCCTTTTTTGTGCTTTCAAACTGCTAGGTTGGTAGGACCATGGCACAAGCAACAGGAGCTCACTCCGTCACATACATTCAAACTGCTGACCTTTCATTCTACAACCCCAGTGGCACAGTAGTTTAACCTGCAGCACCACCCACATCCCCCTGATGCATTTTAGCCCTTGCCAAATAATTTCTTCCTTGACCTTTTGGAGCAGGATATTAAAATGAGCTTGTAGGTCTATGTATGAGAAACAGGCCTTTTGGGGGAGAAAGAAGCCTCTACTTTCTGAGCAGAAATGATGGGGTTTCACAAAAGAAAAGAAATGCTAATGTAAAGACACTGGCACTTATTTTTTAAAAAAATAAATAAAAATACAAAGGAAAATCAATACAAGAAAGGGATTTTAAGTATGATGTGTTACTTCCAGAGACCCTAAAGAAAGGAAGGAAAAGGAAAAATAAAAAGAGAACACCACCCATAATAAATTTCCAGGAGGAAGACACAAAATCAAATGTATCACTTTTTCAGCAGTGGGTGCAAGGAAAGTGTGCTAGTTTCCGAGTGGGGGCCTGTCTGCAAGAGGGTTTTTCCCTTCCCTGCCCCCTGGCCCATCTTTGAAACCCTTTGCCTTTTCCCTCCCCCTACCTTTAACCTACTCCAGCGTGTTCCTTTTCTAGTATTCAAGTGATGTCAGTGAAGTTAGCAGGAACAGTAGAAGGGTGAACAGAAGTATTGACAGTGTCAACATCATGTTGGGAAACATGACCATGGCTGTTTATGCAAATGTGGCAGGGGGTGTTGCAGATTGCTTGACTATTACAGAAGAGGCAATGACTAGAGAAAGGTTGTGAACCACTGTTTTAGAAGAATAGTGAAGAAGCAAATATATGTTGTCCACGATAAAAGACCTATACTTGTTTACAGCATAGATTACCAGAAATGAGTACTGTACAAATATTGAAACATTTATAATTTACACATTTGAAAGTACTGTTGAGTTTAATTAAACGATCATTATTAAAGTAATTACATTGTAAAAGTCTGCTGTATCTTCGTAAAAAAATTGAAAGTAAAAGTAACATGCCATATAATATGTTTAGAGTTTGCAAAAAGAAATGTCTAAAGTTGTGATCAGAATGCTCATGAGTTAGATCAGCAATGATTATTCTATTCTAAAGTAGTTATTTTATTAATATATCCCCTATCCTCTTTACATACTAAGAAAGGTGCATTTGTAGTGAGGTGTCAGATTCATAGTAAGATCAAGAGTAATGATGACAACATGTGCTGTCAAGTAATTATTGACTTATAGCTATCCTTTCCAGGGTTTTTGAGGTAGTGAGTACTCGGATGTGATTTACCATTCCCTCAGATTGTGCAGCTTGCCCTTGGGTACACAGCCTGGCTCTTTTCCTTGGGAGCACAGTGGGAAACCAGAGTCCCAATTTATGGCTCCATAGCCTGCTGATTAAACAACAAATCTATTCAGATGGTTTACAGATTTGTAACATAAGCCTAAATTTAGTATTAGTCTTGGCTACAGCATAACCACTGAAGTAGTTTCTTTGTGGCTGTTTAATTTCAATGAGGATATGGTGGCTCAGTGGTTTACGTATCTGATTATGGAAGCAGAGGTTGGAAGTTTAATTCCCCACGGTGTCTCCTGCCAGTAGGGCCAGCCTGTGTGGCCTTGGGCAAGTTGCACAGTTCCAGAATGCCCCCAGAAGAAGGGAATGGGAAACAACAGCTGACTGTTCTCTTCCTGGAAATTCCTGAAAAATGTTTGCTATAAGTCAGAATTGATTAGATGGCACATTGTTGTTGTTAATAATATATGATATTATACAGACTAGTATTATTTTAGTGTGGACTGTTAAGAAGTGATCTAGTTCAAATTATAACTTAAATCTTTCTGACTGGGATCAGCCAGTAAGAACATCTAAAAAAAGAAGTTAATTATGTTGTCAGCTGGAGAAAAACATGTGGACAGTTTTTGCTTGTGAATAATTAAAACCCCAGGTATGTCCGCATTCTTCCAGTTTACTCAAGGCTGCATTGAGCTGAGACTCTGCAACCTGAAGAGATCTGCTTCTGACTTATAATGCACAGTCATCAATGTAAAGGTTCACAGCAACTCAGAAGGAATGACAGAAGGCAAGTAATTGCTTGGAATATTGTAAAAGTAGAGCTGACTACAATCCCCTGTGGAATTCCTTTATCTACAAAGCAAATCTCAGAAAGAACTGATCCCACATGAACTTGAAACTACTAACTGTGAAGAAATCCTGCAACCACCACAACATTTTGCTCCTCAAACCCATCTTGTGTAATTAAAAGCAAAGCAAAGTGTTCTGCTTATAAACCGCCCCATGCCACTTCAAGTAGTCTCTGGGCGGTTTACAGTTTTAATTACAATATACAGGCTACACTTTGCCCCCCTCCCCAGCAAGCTGGGTTCTCATTTTACCAACCTCAGAAGAATGGAAGGCTGAATCAACCATGAGCCTGCTACCTGCAATTGAACCCCAGGTCATGAGCACAATTTTACCTGCAGTACAGGCTTTTAACCACTGCGCCATGGGGCTCAGGACCCATTCTAATTCCACATGCACCTCCCAGTCCTTGGTGGTGTTGATGGTGGTCACCCCTCCTCACATACTACTGTCTTGGTAGTGGTCGTCCCACTCTGGAACCTCTTCCCTTTGGAGGTGCAATTGGCCCCCATCCTCCTAAGCCTCTGAAAGCAAGTCAAAACCTGGCTTTTTAATCAGGCCTTTACAAGCCTCTCCCCTTTGTAATATTTATTTTGTGGTTTATGTGGGCATATAGTTCACCAAAGAGCCTTTTGTTTTTATGTGTTTATTATTTAAAAAAATGATGTATATTTTTGTTATTTTCTGGAAGTTTCCCAGAGTAGTGGCTTGTCCACTAAGTGGATGGGGTATAAGTTTAAACAACATTAGATAAAATAAATAAAAATGTACTTCTAAATCAGGGGTCCTCAAAGTTTTCAAACAGTGGGCCGGTCCACCACGCCCCAGGCACCACTGGGGGCTGGACGACAGTGGGTGGGGGCAGCAGGGGACCTTGCCGTAACCCTCCCACTCTGAATGCCCCCTAGCCAGCATTCAGATAGTTCGGGGAAAAGTGCTTTGAACTGCCTCAGCAATAGAAAATGGGGGCCGCATCCGGCCCCGGGGCCTTAGGTTGAGGACCCCTGTTCTAAATTATATAATACCATCTTCCATATTCAGGAATACAACTACTAGAAATTCTTTTGAGTGGAAGCTTCTTCAAGTTTTTGTTTCTAATCAAATAATATGGTCCATAGTTGATCATCTTTACAAAACCCACTCTATATTGGTGTCAAAAGCAAGGTTCTCTAGATATGCAACAAGTCTAACATTTATGATTCCTTTCCTGCCTTTCTGATGAGGATAATAATTGTATACATGCTAGCCTGGGGCAGCTTACCCAGCTTCCAGATCAAATTATAATGCTTTAAAAGTATAGTCAGATACTTGTGAGGTAAATATAGAATTATTTGGTAGCCTTTATTTCCCCCCACCACTAAAGGCATCTTCACTTCTGTTTAATACTTTTTCCAAATTCTACAGAGAAAGATCCATGTTCAAAAGATAGCTCTATCTGAAGACCAATAATTAAGGGTGGATTTATGGGACTCAATAAATCACTGCCACTTATATTTGAAATACTCTGATTAAGTTATTCTCACTACTGATATTTTGAAAGATCTCCCCCTCAAATAACCTTGCTTTTTCTACACTTATAGAACAGTTTTCTGTTTCCTTGACCACAGCAGGAACTTCTATTTTAAGAATACTTTATATCACCCTCAGACGATGATATATCTGTTTGTTTATTCCCCACCCATCTAGCTGATTGGCCACTCTGGGCAGCTTACAACATGCAGGGCACCAATACCTATGTAATTGACATGTCCACAGAAAGTGTACTACAGAATTGCATCCATCTCGGTTTTCCCCCTTTGCAAGCACTCCTTTGATGACAGACTTACAACTTTTATATTCCAGTAAATTTTCTGAAATAGGGGAGTGTTTGCTACACTCCTTCATACATCAAGACATGATTTAGTTTATTTGCATCACTTTTCATTTGGGAATAACATGAGAAGCAGCACCATATAGTCTCAGTAAAATCAGTGGAAAACTTCAACATTATCTGTTTTACTATAGGAATTAAAACCATCCAGACACTTCTGCTGGAGTAATTATTTAGTGAGCCTTCTTGAAATTCCAAGATGGAGGCATACCTGCCCTCTAGGGATGAGCACAAAACAAAAAATTATATTTCGATTCGTTTCCCTTTGTGCCCCTCACATTTTTTTATGTAAAAAGTTTTTTCCTGCCCCCATGCCCCACCTGCCAGCTGATTGGTGCTGGGGTGGGAAAAAAAGGTTCCCCCCACCCAGTGCCCATCAGCTGGCAGGCACAGCTTGGGGGCAGAGAAAAAGTTTTTAAAAAAACTTTTCACCCCTCCCCTCAAGCCCCGCCTGCCAGGTGCTGGGTGCTGGGGTGGGCGAAAAATGTTCCCTCCCATTGCTAATCAGCTGCCACGTGGGGCTTGGGGGGGAGGGAAAAGTTTTTTTTTGTCAGCCTGGCTAACATTTAAAGATTGTATTAGCTAGTTTAGTCTTAGCAATACGCCCAGTCCTAAAAACTTACCGTAATTCTTCATTTAATAAAACAGCTTAGATTATATTTGATTAATTCGCTATATAATGAGTATAGGCTTACATCTATTTTTGTCTTAATACAAGAAATTAAGATAGTGAAGTACAAATTCAAGCTAGTCTGTCTAATCTACAACCCTAGAGACACAATGGATATCAACTCACTATATTTTCTCTGTTCCCATAAATTTTACCAAGTTTTCAAAACCTTATCTGTCTAAGATTAATACTTAATGGGTTATTAAAAGAGAAAAAAGTGCATTACATCTTGGTCTCTCTGTTTCTTGATGTATTAAAAGGAAAAATCTCTCTCTTTGCCTTGCTAACATTTAAAGATCTAACAAATTGACATGGCAAGCTAATTTACATATTCCATATTCCATTTTTCATGTTCAAGTATTCCATTAATTAGATGTTCCATAAACAAAGATGTTAAACTGGCCTATGTAGTTGACAATAATTAAGAGTTGTCTTAACTGGTCTTCACAGTGTATTGACTGACCTCTTAAGATAGTTTCTAGTTAAATTGGTAAATAAATGATATTGAAGACTGTTTTCACATTTTACAATTAATTGCCAGAGATTCATAAGTTGTTTCCTTGTCAGTCCATCCCGTAATGCAGAAACTTCCAGCGCTGAGCTCTCCAAGCATCCCCTCTGCATATTTGTTGAGATTTGTAGATTTGGGAAAATGCTCTGTTCCAATCCCATGCTTGTAAGAAGGTTAGGATTGAGACTCTCCTCTGCTTCTGAAGAGGATACTGTCTCCCAAGCAGATAGTTTATAAGCTTGCAGATTAGAGTGAATGCTCTATTCCAGCTTAATACCCAGATCAGGGTCAAAGATGAGACTTTTCTCCTCTTCTGGAGAAAGCTTAGTCTCCCAAGCAGTGCTAGATTCCGCATTCTTCAAGTATTCATTCTGAATATTTCTTGTTACTTCTATATCAGGTTCAAAGTTCTGATCTAGATTAAAGTCGTGACTCTTATCTGCTTCTGAATTGAGCTCGAGGGGAAATTTAGACTGGAGAGAGTTGACAATATTCTGAGGTTTATCAAGCATATCCATAAATTGCTCATCGGCCACTAACAGCTCACTGTTAGTCCACTTCAAAGGGTTAATCACTTCCAGAAGGGAGGGGGTGTAAAACAAGAGCAAGAACGGGAAGGAGTGAAGGAGAAAAAAATCCAAGTCTTATCTAAAAAATTTGTTTTGGAAGCATTGAGACAAGGTCAAATAGTTTCCTTTTTCTTTCAGCCCTGCAATTGACTCCATAAAACAGTTTATATGAATGTAGAAGCTTCAAAATATAATATAATGTCTTAATGTTTAATCTCCCAACACATGCTTGTAGCTGCCTTTTTCGGGAAGGGAGGGAATGAGTACTTATAGAAGCAGGAAAGTGTCCAAGCTCACAAAAATAGGGGAAAACATACATTCTTAGTTACGGCAGTAAAGTTTACAAATATCTACAATTGTTATTTACATTTACCTGGTGCATGCAGTTTGAACCACTGCCATGACAGATGGCAGATGGACTTTCCCTCCCAAACAGGAGATAAGGCGATTTCTGAAGCTATGAAGCTTGCTGCCGCAATTCTTCGCAGCCCCCAGATGCTGCCTCTCTTCACCCCACCCCACAAGGGGGACGTACCCTTTCAGGTCCTGTTTATCTGGAGGAATTCATTCTGCTAAGCCGAAGATCTTATCGAGGCGTTTCACTGCGGCGAAACCGGAACCGGAACCCCAATAACTTCACTTTTTGTTGCCAACAAGGCAATTTAAAAATTACTTCAGTATTTTCCAAACTTTTTAGTTTTAATACTTTTTAGCCTGATATTTCCTCCACCACGAAATCTATCTTCTCCTTGCATGTGCTGTGCCTATGCCACATCTACAAATGCTTTTGTCAACCACTGTTATTTTAACACAGTTCTAACCCCACAATTTGAAATCTTGTGTGATAGATTTGATTACAACAAAATTTCCCTGTTTTCTGCTTTTCTGACTACAATCTGCACTGCTATCTTTGTTAATATCTGTTCCCACTTTCTTCTTCTCATTCTGTGACCGTATCTGTTCTCCCTCCTCTGATTCATCTTTTAGGAAGTATCCCAAATGTTTTATTGGCTAAAACCTGTAAAAGTTCTAAGTTAAGGGTTGGAATACTTTGATCTAAAAATATAAATGTTATATGGAGGTTAATCTGTTTTCTGACACAATTTATTAGGTGTCATTGTGGCCCTAACAGAGTTTTTAAGATACAGGATGTGAGAAATTGAAGAAGTAGTATTACCATTAGAAACTCGAGCAAGCTTTCATGGGCAAGAAACTGTTTGAACCAAGGTGTCCTGAGCCCTAGTCTTATCTCTGTCCACAGTACTAGGGATTTTCAAAACAGTGCAGAAGTTATGAGGAAAGAGTAAGAATGTATTAAGTATAAGACAAAATGTAACTATTTCTGTTGTCAGGGAAAGGTACAGTCAGTTTATGGTGATTGTCCTGCTGTATTTTGAGAATTGTGTGTGGTATAGTAATTTTTGTTTATAACAAAATAATTAGTAATTGGAAGTGTAACTGTGTATGAGTGAACACAGGCCTGCCTACATTTATTATAGTCAGGCAGATGTTTTCTTGAACCTGAAGCTTTTAGATGAACTATTGGCTGATAGCCATATAATTCATTATTAATATAATGGCACTTGTAAATGTTGCAGCACTCGTTTGAAAGTAACTTTTTGCAATAATTTGAAATCTTTATGGGACTCCTGAGAGGTCTCTGCTGAGCATTGCATTTCCTGTAAGAGGAAACAACTATTTGTTCAGCACTCTTGGGATTAAGACCAGGCATTCCAAGTAAATTGCTGCTATCTCAAAAGTGCAAACATCTGAAATAGGAATTAGTAAACTATTATGGGCTATTGCTTATATGATGGATATGTACAACTTCCCCAAGAGTAGTGCAAATGATTATGTTATCAAATATATATTTTAAATGTTCAGTATGTTAGTTTTGTCAGGTTAATTATTTTGATAAGTGAACCACACATATTGTAATTTTGAACGATCTTTGAAGCAAAACTCTAAATACAGTACTGTAATAAATCATGCATGGGATAATGGAGTAGCCTCTAATCATGATATTTATCTGATATTTAAAATATTGCAGATTGCATTCTGATCTAGCATCCAAATATGCATCATGATTATATTAAATCTGTACTGGATGTCATGCATCATTGGTTGTGGGTTGGAGAGTTCATATATTTAAATGCTTTTCCAGAGATATACTGTACGTATCCCCACTAGCTCACAGAAGGAGACATGCTAGAGGCAGCATTAGACTGAGAAAGCTTTTCTTTGAGAAGGCTCTATGTGGAGTATTTTTTATAATGCAAGAACAAATTGCTATTTAATCCCACATTCAAATACCGTGGTACCTTGTATAAAGGAATTAATTTGTTCCAAACAAAATTCTGTTCAGCAAATTTTTCTTTGTACAAATTTACTTAGGAATGAAGGAATTAATTTGTTCCAAACAAAATTCTGTTCAACAAATTTTCCTTTGTTTTCAAACAAATTCACCACGCCCTAGACACCACTGGGGGCCAGAATGCATTGAAAACGGAGCAGGGGATTTGCCATAGCCCTCCCACTTTAATCACAAGCATGCTTTTCTGTTGTGAGAGAAGTGGCATTATTTTGAACTGCCTCAGCAATAGAAGCAGCTGCGGAGGTTCGCAAAGTAGGGGGTAGGTGGGGGGTTGATTTCCCCCTCAGGACCTCCGGATTTTTTGAGGACCCCTGCCATAGGCGATTCTGTTAAGCGATTTCCCCCTACCTCCGGATTTTTTTCCTTTAACCGGATTTTTTGTTAAACAAACCACTTGTTATACAAGGGTCCACTGTACCTAAACCTTAAGGTCTTAGACCTATATATGTTCTGTTACAAAGACTTTGGTTCCTTCTGCAAATGTGCTCTAGAATAGATTAAATGAAACACATGCAAAATGCAGCACTGGACTTCTTTAAGAGCTTTTAAACTCAAAATGTACTTTTTATTTTACATTTTTATAGTGAAAAATGTTATCTTGTGAATTATAGTGGGGATTAAGTCATTTTCTTGTGAATTAATAATAGGTGGTCTATTTTTTCTGTCACTATAATATTGTTTACTTCAATTGAACACTCAACTGCTTGAAATATTATCTATGATGAGCAGGAAAGATTATATTTAGCCATGCAGTCATTTGGCATCAGCTTTATATCAGTTGTAATAAAGACATCAGGATTGCTTCTTCTTGCAAGATAGGTTTTCCGAGCACCTGAATACAAAAAGTATTTCCAATTTTGAATTTGAAATGGATAATGAATCTTAAAATATTTACCTTAAGACAATTGTTCTTTTAGTTAACTGTTTAGTTAATTGTAGTGTTTGAGATACTTTCTTAGAGGTTAAAGTTTCAAAGCTGCCATTTGCCAATTCCACTTAAGTACTACAATCTGAGTTTTCTGGCAAGTATTTTTTCATTAAGGACGTTTGTTCTTAATGCATTGAACAGCATTGGCACTGACCAGATATACACTGACCCATTTGAATAAATAATGAAACTGTGCTGCATGGTTATAATAATGCAGCAATCCACCCAGTGGATCCTGTATGATGGGTGTTGTCTGGAAGATTCTGTTGTAGTCAGCGCAGAAGAAACTAAAGAATGGGCATCTCTGCTATGTTATGGAAGCTTAGAAAAAAGAAAAATAGGTGAATTTCTATTAAAGACCTCCTGTGGTAAACATGACTGTGACCTGCTTGCAAACTGTGATGCATTGTGTGGAACAGGTTTGCTACAGAGTCTTGTACAGTCACGTATGGGGAAGGTATGTGGCCTGCCTACAAAACAACAGTTAGATTTCTTGTCAGCTTAGATTGGATCTCTTGAGGTGAAAGCTTTCCTTTCTCAGACCTAAAAGGAACTGGGCCAAATGGAGTGTTTAGTCCCTTATGCAGACATTACACTTAAAATGGTGTTGACATGTGTTTCTGGAGAAACAAGTGAAGGAGAACTCTACCCTTTACACTGACCAACTCATCTAATTAGTCATTTTATAAAACTCTGTTCTGACAAGGAGATCTGAAGGAATTATTTGTAATGCTTACTGGCTTGGTAGGCTGGAATATGTTACATAAATTTATTTGCATAGAAAACATGTACTTGCAGTATTCTGTGCTGAATTTGTTATGAAATCTCTTAAAAACCCAGGACAGAATGTTGTACGTGGATTAGACACTTTAAATTAAAATCTCTTTTGCTTAAGTATGTACTGTGTACCAATGGTATGTGCATCCCTGTTTCTTTGTGGATTTTTTGGGCAGAAGAAAATAATTTGTATTTCTGAATACATATTATTTCAGAGTTACAATTAGAGATGGGCACGACTTGGCGGAATTCCCGTTTCCATTTCCGTTCCTCGTTTCCGTTACGGAACGGAAACGGTAATGGGAATTACTCCGCCAGAACTCGAACTCAAACCGACTAAAGAATAATTGGGTCTGATTTGTCGTGGTCGTTCCTGGCATCGCGGCGATCCCGCGATGCCAAGTGGCACAGAAAAAAAGTTTTTAAAAGTTAAAAAAAAAAACCCGATTCCCGGCCAAAAAGCAGGCAGAAATATGCCTGCCTGAGTGAGGGCTCAGGGCACCTACCAGAGGGGTGGTTGACCCCCCCCTCTCCTGTCCTGGGCTGCTCTGGTGGTGGGGGAAATCCTCGTCGTAGTCGCTCGCAAAGCACGGGACTCGCCGCCGACCGCCGCAATTCAAGCGGAAGCAGCACAGAAAAAAAGTTTTAAACTCCCCCCCCATTCCCGGGCCAAAAAGCAGGCGAAAATATGCCTGCAGTGCAGAGTGCACCTACCAGAGGGGTGGTTTCTGGGGGGGGTCCCGGCCTCCCCCCCTCTCCTGTCCTGGGCAGCTGGACTCGAGTCGCCATGCCATGCGGTGCGGGCGGGGAATCCAAAATGGGGCAGCGACCGCAATTTTTTTTTGAAATCGTGGTCCAAAAACACACAAGCACCACACAGAAACATGCGAAAATTGCTATTTTAAAACTGCCAGAATTTTTACAGTAGCAGTGGGTTTTTCTTGCAACAAAATGTCTCCTCTTTCCTCTCTCCATTGATTTTATTTTATTTTATTTTATTTTATTTTATTTTATTTTATTTTATTTACACCTGCGCAATGATGGGCTGGCCATGGGAGTGACCATGCAAATTTTTGGACCCATTCCACCAATCGCATGGCCACTTGGCCAGGTTGACCACAGAGACTTCTGGGATGTGCCAACCGGGCATAAAAAGCCCACTAACCGTAGCCCGAACCCGAACCCTAACCCTAACCCTAATCCATACGCCAGCTACACTGTCCTTCTAAGTGGGTCAGAGAGGCCCCCAGAGGTGCACCCCAATACTCACCCTAACCTCACCCGTAACTAGCCTAACCCTAGCCCTTGCGCTAACTCTGTTGCCTAAGCCAGATCTGTACTTGCATGCATTGAACTAGCAAGTACAATTCCCTTCTTAGTGAGACACAGTGGGTGCAGAGAGTCTGCCAGTCCGCCACTTGAGGCTCTGGGTGACTCCTGCAGGCTCGGCTCGGCCGGCAGCATGTGTGACATCATGCAAACCATGCCCCTGAGGCCTGACTGATGCAGGGAAGGCACCCCCAAAAGAGGGGTGCCTCTGCCAGTCTGCTGTGTCTGCGTGCAACTGGGTATGCAATCATAGCCTATGCATGCACGCCCTTTTGCAGCAGGTGAGGAGAGGAGACCCCCATGTATGAGGGGTCTCCAGGAGCCTGCTTTCCCTAGCGGGTGAGGATAGGAGGCACCCCCCCAAAAAAGAGGTGCCTCCAGGAGCCCGCTACCCCCCAAACCAGTACTAACGAAAAACGAAACGACAAATTTTTGCGATGTTTCGCGAAAAACGGAAACGAGCCGACACAGGCCGCCATTTTCCCTAGTCGTGCCCATCTCTAGTTACAATGGATGATTGTTCTTTTTATCACAAAGTAGCTGAATAGGCGTACAGTAAAACTCATATGTGACAGGAAAAGAGGAAACTGTGATTATCAACCTTGCGTACCCAGAGGTTCTTGGACTAAAACTCCCAGAAACTTTTACTACTAGCTGTGCTCGCCAGGATTTCTGGGAGTTGTAATCCAAGAACCTCTGGGGTCTCCAAGTTGAGAACCCCTGCTTTTTATCAAGTGGATGTCAAGAAGATAATACTGAACTTAGACTTCTAATTTTATTTTAGCAAATTTTGATTACCTTTATGTTTTCTTTAAAACCACTTGAATTCACTCATCTGGAAGTATTCATTCTTGTCCTTGCAGATGAAAGAACAGGAGGGATCAGAGGCATATGGGATGCGCTAATCCTCAAGGAAGGGACACCAGGGGAAGCCAGGACATTTTAGGTGCTGAGGCCAGTGGGGCAGTCTGCTCAAGTTTGGGGGTGGGTACGTATTGCCTCTGACATTGTACTGCTTTGGTGGTGGTGCACTTTGGTTTTTCTCTCTGGGCCCTCGTTTGGATGGCTCACTGCATAGTTCGCCCATTGTTCGGAAATCCTGTGACCTTCAGAAAGGCTTATGTTGTGCTTGAGAGATTTTAGCAATAGCAGCAAAGCAATAACTCGTTTAGAAGGGGAAATGCAAAGTTTTAAAGAAATAAGCTTCCTGTGTAAGCTCTTGTTTGCTATTTTTCCATATATTTTTTCCAGGAAGAAGAGAATTTATCCAAAGATTAAAACTTGAAGCAACCTTGAATGTGCATGATGGCTGTGTAAGTGATGTTTTGTTTAAAAACAAACAACATTTTAAAATCTGCTTTTAAAAATAAGTTACAGTGGATATAAAAAGTTTACACCCCCCTGTTAAAATGTCAAGTGTCTGTGATGTAAATAAATGAGACGAAGATAAATCATTTCATAACTTTTCCACCTTTAATGAGACCTACGAACTGTACAACTCAGTTGAACCACAAACTGAAATCTTTTAGGGGGAGGAAGGAAAAATAAAAAACAAACAAATAATATGGTAGGTATGTTGGAACATTAAAAAGGTGTATAAAATGATGTACAGTATGGTAAAAATGAAAACAGAATTTTCCCCATCATACAACTAGGATCTGGAGTCTTTACTGAAGCTGCATGGTGTAGAATTCAAGACGTTTTTTTCACAAAGTATTTGTTGGTGAGCCTAATGATGGTCCTGGGATGGAATATCAAATAACCAAACTATATACATAACATATTTTGATAAAATAATTGGCCACAACATACTGTATATACTTGAATATAAGCCTAGTTTTTCAGCCCTAATTTTGGGCTGAAAAAAGGGGTCCTCGGCTTATATTTGGGTCAATACTTTTAGCCACTGAGGCAAGTTTGGGTCAGTGGCTAAAAGTCATTTTAAACATTGTGTGCCACTTCTCCTGACCCCCCCTGTTTAAAATGAGTTTTTAAAAAGTCATTTTCAAACAATGTTTAAAATGACTTTTAGCCACCAACTCAAGCACTTGCCTCAGTGGCTAAAAGTCATTTTAAACATCACATCACACACACACACACAGCTCACAAAGGAGGAGTTGCCAGGCCCTGCTGCATTTCCCACCCTAGGCTTATACTTGAGTCAATAAATTTTCCCAGTTTTTTGGGTTTAAATTAGGTCCCCCAACTTATACTCGGGTCGACTTATACTCGAGTATATATGGTAATTGGTTCCACTGGCCTCTGGCACTAGCGTAGAGGATGGATTCCCATTAGCTACCCCAATCTGGTGACTGATGCTAATCAGGGAGACATGGCCAAGGTTAACTTCATGAACACAAGTCACTGAGTGGCTCTCTCTTTCCCCTAGCGAGCTTGGTGTACATATCTGTGCCCTGCCCCATAAAGGGGTTTCTGTGGGAGGAATTCCACATTTGTGAGGTCTTCTCACTACCACTTGGTTGGGTCCTCAATGCTTCCAAAACATTCTCAACAAAAGTTGTTACAAATAACTAAATTTGTAGAACTCAGATGCCTTATTGGTTTACATAGTTCTAACTACACAGTTGAAGAGGATGGGTGGGACAAGCTCTGAAGGTGAAGTGACATCCGGAGCTACCAAGCAATACATGCTTCTCAGTAGGACCAGACTGGAAACCCTGTCCCCTTGGACTACCGGGGAACCACTCCTGCCCGCTTGACAATCCCACTATCTGATTCAATCCTTGGACAAGAAATTTTGTACTGGCACAGTGGGCTCCTGGGAAGGAGGAGCTCACCCAAAAATGGTGCCTAAACAGAGCCTCCAACCCTGGAACCACCACTGCTGATAAAATGCTGAGCTCCAGGGAGTCCAGGACTGACACGTTTTCACGTAGTGGATAAATAAACTGTAGAACTTAGTACCAAAAGATAAAAATGAGCAGTTTAGAGTTTGCTTTCCATTTGTAAAGTGTGGTGATACTGATTTAGAGAATTTATACTCAGTTTATTACTTAAAAATAATAGCTTGTTTTGTTCTGAATTGATCTAAAACAGTCCTTGTTATTGGGCTTGCAATATTAAAAAGTGTCATAAAATGAAAAGATGACAGAGAGGAGGAAGAAGGATAATCTAAATATCAAGCCCAAAGGATTTTTTGTTCATTTGTTTTATAATAGTCAAGTGCTTTTTATGTCTGAAATGCTATTACATTTGACATAATATAAAGTTACATTCTTGGAAATTCAGACAGTTTTGTTCAGGCAGTGCACATTGGATATATAATAGTGCAATTGATTGTGCAACCTTGGCATGAATTTCAGAACCATCTATGCAACTACAAGTTAAGCAGGCATAGCTACACTAGTAAATTTGTATGAATGTGTGTCTTGAAAATTGTATTTTTTTTCTATTTTGGAAGGATGTACTGAACAACTTTACTTCATCAAACTAGCTATTTGAGTTTTTTAATAGTCACTGAGCTTTTTCCTTTTCCTTTTAACAATTAATTGTTGAGTTAATTTCTGTTTTAAATGTGTGCCCGCAGGTGAACACAATATGCTGGAATGATACAGGAGAATATATTTTATCTGGATCTGATGATACTAATCTTGCAATTACTAATCCATATAGTAGAAAGGTAAGATGGTCTCCTGTTCCTTAGCTTTTCCTTTGGTTATTCAAAATTTTGCTAATGAATGCACATAATCATAGATCTCATAGTTACACATATCCCCAAAGTGCATCTGCCATGGGTAAGAGAGCTACTTAGAAGCATTTGAAGCCAAGTAGAGTTTTTCAGTGTTATCTTAATATAATAGATTCCTCTCTGTCTCCTTCCGTTTAACCCAGACATGTTTTAGTGTAGATACTGGGTCGCTGTACAGTTCAAATCCCAATTCAGCTAGAATGTTTAGTGCGTGATCTGAAACAAATAATGACTTCTCAGTCTACCTCAGAATGGATCATGAATATAAAATGGTATCACTTGCCTTGGAATCATTTTGGAATCAGACAGTAGAGAAAAATAAGTTCATTCTTTCCAATACTGCTAATAATACTTGTATGCTAATGATCCTTTCCAGGGCTTTATATGTAAAGAGTACTCAGAAGTTGTTTATATTCCTTTCTTCAGGGGATGTCCTGGGACTTTAGACATTTTGCCTAAAGCTACATAGGCTAGATCTGTTTATCTGGGAGGCACTGTGGGGAATTGAAATTCCAACCTCTGGCTCCACCCAATACCTAATTCACTGTGGTATCTAAACATTGTTGACCCAATCACCTTATTTCTGTAGGTTTTAACAACAATTCGCTCAGGACATCGTGCTAACATTTTTAGTGCAAAATTCTTACCTTGTACCAGTGATAAACAGATTGTATCATGTTCTGGAGATGGAGTCATATTTTATACTAATGTTGAACAAGATGCTGAAACCAACAGACAATGCCAATTCACATGCCACTATGGAACCACATACGAGGTACCTGCAGTATAATATTTTCTCTTACTTGATTTGTTTAATAGTCATTTAGCTTGTTCCTTTTCCTTTTGACAATTAATTTTTGAGCTAACTCTGGATGCCAGCAAAACTTTACTCTGTAAGGGCATAATCGAAGTTGGAGCTGAATAGATTATCAAATCCATTTGTTCAATTCAATAACATTATTTAAGAAGATCACATAAATACAGTTTTGTAGTTTTTGTTATTGTCTGTTTTTATCGGAAAAGGGTAACATTTTTCAGCCTGGGAGCTGTGTTTCTTTCTAATTTTCCAGAATTCTGTGCTACAGATGGACAGGTCTTCTTCAAAAAATGGTTGGAATAAAAGTGGCTGAGGCCAGTCCTGTTTCATTCTGTCTCTTACATATGTGAATGTTTATCTCCACCTGCATGTGTGTACCAAAAATCACCCCCATTCCCCCCCATACCACAAATCACCTTAGTCTTCTACTAGGTAATTTATGTTCGGAAAATAATCAGTTCTAGTTGGAAGGCTTCTCTCCCTCCCCAAGTTGGAGAGAGAATTGTGGTCCAGTTCAGAAGCCTCTCCTGGTTACATCTGTCCACAGACCAAAGCTTTCCCCTTCCAAATGGGCCTTTCAGTCTTCAGTAGTTGTAGGAACGGGCAGTTGTAGCCATTCAGATGCTTTTGATCTGCAGCTTGATGAAACCAGAAAAATATTTTAGCATCCATTACCAGGACTGGCCACTAGAAGGTGCCAGATACCGGGGTCCTACTGTACTAACTTTATCAAAGTCTTGCATAATAGATACTGTATTTTTTAAAAAAGCCTCTGAACAACCTTATACAGTAGTGCTCTAAGCACCTGATTTTGATACATCCCTGTTTCATAACTGGTTTCCTCGAGCCTGCTGTGTACACAAAAGCCAGTATCCTTTTGCTAGTCTCTACTAGAGGAGACCCATTGATATGTAAGTGTTGACTTACCATTCCTCAAGCAGTTCAGTGGGTCTATTCTTAATTGGGACTAGCAACAGAATACAGGACAAAAATTGTTAGATGAGTCTTTTGATTATGGTTTATATTTCAAAGCTTACCATAGTTATTCTGTGAATAATGGTTTCAATTGTTTGCACTGCAGATTATGACAGTTCCGAATGATCCCTATACTTTTCTTTCTTGTGGAGAAGATGGCACAGTAAGGTGGTTTGATACTAGAATCAAGACAAGTTGCACAAAAGAAGACTGTAAAGATGTAAGAGATAGTTTTATAAGATAGTTTATATAAAGAATATATTCAAAATTTGTTTTGATTGAGACCATCTACTAAGGGTTCTAATAAAGGAACCAAATTACGAAAAGACAACACTACATGAATGAGAAAGATAGCCTAGCCTAGCTGTTAAAACATGTATTGTTTTCCTAGCATATCATCATTTACAACACTTCTGAGCTGTCTAGTCCCCAGAGCTTTATAAGCTCAAATTTATTTCCACATTTCGCATATATTATACAAGCATGTTTTGTGTATTTCAGTTGTATTAGAAGAACATTAGGATTACTTAAGAATTAGAATTTCTGTTAAGTGTAGTATATAATAATTATTTTTAAAATTGGTACTGTTATCCTAAAGATTTGTTTCTAAGTTTACTTGTTACTTACTTTCCTCTCTCGCAAACTCCATAAATTGCTGTTGCTTTGTTATTGTTGTAACTATTTTTAATTTTTAATCCTATGGCATTGCTCTTTACATCCAATTAACTGTTATCTCAATCTCTTAGCTCAATCCTTTTAAGCTAGCTTAGGCAATGTTTAACCCTTGGCCCTTGTGATCTACTTCTTGCTCTCTTTTTCTATAAGAAAATAATAAACTTGTATATTAAACCTAACGAAACATTCTGCTATCCTGATTGCTGTTTATGCATCATGCTTTTGTTCTCTCATTCCTTTTTCCTTTCCTCTCATTTACTTTAACATCTCATTCCGTGGGCATTTCTGTCTGCCTTACTGTGCTTAAAATCTTGTTTAACAGAGAGGCAGATTAGCTCTTTATAAAATATTGCCATTTAGCTTTTACTTGATGCTGTAGAGTTTAATTCTAGATGTTCGTATACTTTTAAAACAATGTTCCTCTTGTTCTAGGATATTTTAATAAATTGTCGGAGGGCTGCCACCTCTGTAGCTATCTGCCCTCCAATTCCATATTATCTTGCAGTTGGATGCTCTGATAGCTCAGTAAGAATATATGATCGAAGAATGCTTGGCACAAGAGCAACAGGTAGGAGAATAGATGCATGATTTTGAAAAAAACCAGCTAAATACTGCTGTTAATAAAATGTGAATGTCAATTGAGGACAATTATTGAAAAAAAAACATATTGGCTGACATTCTGTTGCTTATCATAGTAAATCCATTGAACCAGTGGAGATTTAGTGAGTGAACTCCATAAACTCCATTGATTCAAGTAAGCGAACTGTAGTTGCGACTTAATTTAGTGTAATGTAGTAAGTTGCAACTAGAATAGGTTCATTTGATTCAGTGGAATTCACAGAAGAGATGATTCAACTAATTTCCACTGGTTTGGTGGGTCTACTCTACAGTGACTTGTAAGATCTCAGGCAATGTCTATGAACAGCGAGTTGTATATTGTATATATATTCACATTAATGTGTATCACCTGTTAAAATGGTCCTACTGGTTAAACCAGAATTTGTGAGTAATCAGTGATTAATAATGAAACACTTATAATTAGTTTTCTTTCTAATATCAAATCTGTAAGCCTGTTACATTTGATCATAACCAAAAGTATGTTTTTGTGAGATAATGTTGCAGTGTGATTTTAGTTTTTGAAGTTGTCTTTATAGTAATAATTATGGAATTACTAAATAGTGAAAGAGAATTGTTGCATGATATCAGCTAATTGTACTACATTCAGATTGTTTTAAAAATCATAATAATCATTTCAGATACCTTTTTAAAAGTATGCTGCTTTAAAAATAGAAAATAAATAATTATTTTGAGACTGCAGTTGCAATGATATTAAGTACAGTGGACCCTCTTATAACAAAGGGTTTGTATAACATAACATTTGTACAACATAAAAATTCCAGAGATAGGGGAAATTTGCTTAACAGAATTGTCTATGGGGTGAATCTATACAACATAAAAATGGTTGTGATTGGGGATTACTCTGTTTTCAATGCATTCCTATGAGAAATGTAATACTGTAAATTTGTATGAAGGAAAATTTGCTTAACATAATTTCATTTGGAACAAATTATTTCCTTTATACAAGGTACCACTGTACTTCTGGGAGTGTTGGAACTACAGCTGATGACTAATTATGTCTTAGAAGTTACTTTCCAAGATTTGGGTTAAACTCTTCTGCTTTATACTAATTTTTTTTAAACAACACAGTAAATCCACATCTAGTTTTGAAAAACTGGTATTGCGTGTACACTCTGGAAGTTGAGTGTATACTGTACAAAAATGCGGTGAGGCCTGTAATCTGTTTAAAAGGTGAATTATGCTTCCTGAAGGCTTTTAGCACTGCAGTTCACATTTTTTTGCAAGAAGAGAGGGGACTGGGGGGCTTGAGCTCACAGAAAGAGCCTTGGGAGGACTGCACTTTGCCTAGCTCTCTTCTGTAGGGTCATTATGATATTAGTAGCTGCTGTGTAGTTAAAGCAGTGTATCTGATATTTGTTTGTGTAAAAAATTAAGTGTTAAGAAGAGGTAATGATAGTGCCACCCTATTTGCAAATTAATATTTTAGGCACAAAATGGGTGCTTATGAGTACCTCACCTAACTGGTTAATTTGAAGGACTCCTAGTGTTCTTCCCTCCACACACACAATTGGTGCGGGTGGGAAGAGCACCGTACTTTCCATTTTAGAAAGAACTTGAATCAAGGACTAGGATTGAGCCATGTGAAAAGATGCAATGTAGAGGAAGTGAGCAGAAAAATGTTTTTTCTCCTTAGAAACTTCAAAAGCCACAGTCATATAATGAATGTGAATGGTAGGAGATTCAGAACAGAAGAAACAGCGCTTTGTACAATGTATGGGTTTTAGCTATAGAATTTTTGTGCCTAAAATACGATGATTCATAATCATAGATAAGTTTAAGTAGAGATTATAAATTAATGACAGATACAACTAACTAGAGCTGGTAGTCATTATGGGCTTATGCTAATTCCATCATCAGAAGTATTCTGTCCCTATGTATAGTATTAGTCTCTGCTGTGCATACTTGGGGGCTTCCTGTAGGCACCTGGCTGCTCTGGAAAACTAGTTCAGACAGCACTGTGATCAAACACATCCACTTGGACATCCTTGTGACATTTTAAACAAAAGTCTCATACTCATGTAAAAGTTATATGGATGTGCTTATGTGTAATGGAAAATGAATTCAGTGTTTTTTTTTCTCTTTCATGAAGGTAATTATGCAGGCCGAGGAACTGTAGGTTTGGTGGCACGTTTTGTTCCTCCCCATCTTAATAATAAATCCTGTAGGGTAACATCTCTGTGCTATAGTGAAGATGGCCAAGAAATACTTGTGAGCTACTCTTCAGACTACATATACTTGTTTGATCCTAAGGATGACACAGCTAGAGAACTTAAAGTTCCTTCTGCAGAAGAACGAAGAGAAGAAGTGAGTGTTCCGTGATTACTTGTATTCATCTGTTTGATGGCAACAAAGACTACAGATAAAAATACTCCTTTTTAAAACAACGGCTGCTCTATCTTCATGTCTTTTTAAATGCTCTTTTATATAAGATTGAAACAATATATACTATATACTTTTATACTTCATATATTACATTGTGTAAGATTTCTGGTAGATGTTTAGTTGAAATCTTAGTAACTTAATTAGGTAAGCAAAATTATGGTTATGAAATTGAATACAATAGTACTCCTGTCTCCATGGAAGATTGGTATTGGGCCTCCCTGTTGATACCGAAATCCGCAGATAAGAGCAAACACTTTGTCAGCACCCCCCAAAATCTATAGCGGCTGGTATTTACAACAATAACTTGCTTTGCAGCAACATTTTGCAACAATAACTTGCTTTGCAGCACCCTTTTGCAACAGCAATTTATTTAATAATTCTTTAATTATTTTTGGCAGCCAACCATGGATAACTGAATCAGCAAATACAGGGGCACTACAGTAAATTCAGTAATTGAGGAAAATCACAGTGATTGAAGAAAATCATTATTAATCAGTTAGGACATTGTTAGTTTTATTATTTAAAATATAAGCTGCTTAAGTTTCTTTATTGCACTAATAAACATGAGCTGAATCCTTATTTAGGTGCTTGTAACATGGTTGGTGGAAACTAACTCTCCAATCCCTTCTTCCTTGCAGAAGTGTTACGGGTGGAGGATCACCCAAAATCTGACATTAGCAGTTCCTGTTGTGCAGTACTTCCATTCCCACAGCGTATGGACAGTAGTTCCATGTTTATCACTGGGGTTAGGTTTTCTGACCACCCACAATGAAGAAAGGAAAAAACATGTTATATGGACGGCTCCCATTGCCTTGATTCCAACAATGCTTCATCCACGGAGCCTCTTCTCTGCTGCAGCTGGGATCCCCCCCTCTCCATCGCCCTGTTTGCAAAGAGGCTTCCTTCTCTTTTGCTTCTGCAGCCTCACCTTGTTTGCAAAGAGGCTTCCTTCCACGGAGCCCCCTTTCATTCTGCAGCCTCACCTCATTTGCAGAGAGGCAGTGAAGCTGTAAAGGGAAAAGGCTCCGTGGAGGAAGCCTCTTTGCAAAAGAGCTGATGGATGCGGGGAATCCTGGCTGCAGCAGGGGGCAGGAGAGGCTGCGTGCAGGTTGCTTCTGTCCCACAATGTATCGGGACCATAATATGAACTGCAATGTGGCGGTGGACTACTGTACTATGTTCCCCTTATTGTGGACATATGTTTGTACACATAGTGCTTGTTACATTTTGGCTGCATTAATAGCAAGTGAGATATTACTGCTCTGCTTTGTATGTTTTAAAATATAGTAAAACTAAACTGTTTTTCTTAGATTACTATTTGCATCAGACAAGAAAAAACTCATTATTTAGTATTAAACCATGAGAAAGTGGCAAGTAAATTTAGGAAGTTTCAGATGTGCCATCATTTACAGGCACTCTGAATATTTTCATTTATTAATGGCTTTCCAAAACGGCCATTCCATGCTATGGCTGCAGAAACTTTCTGGACTACTTTGCCACTATGAAATTTTACTCTAGATGTAGACACAGTCACATGTTGATAACAGAATGTTTTCTTGAAGACAGAAATAGCAACATGAAGAGTTCATCTGGCACCATTTGTGAGAATCCTTCAATACTACTGCTCCACAAACATTGTCTGTCCCGCATAAAGCAAAAAGGAAGGATGTGAAATTTAAAAAACTGGCTACAAATTAAAATTTATTATTTCTTGTGGTAATAATTCTATTTTATATTGTTCAGCATATAAAATGTATATTTCCTTTCATCTCTTGCTTGCAACACTAAGAATTATCTCTCAATTTTAAAGAATTGGAGTTCAAAAAATCAAACATTTAATATATTTGGAAAATCTCTCTGTATTTTAAAAATCCAATTTTTAAAGTGGGGATTGTTGTAAAATTTATTTTTAGAACCGTTCATCTCTGACATATATTAACATTGTTGAGTGTGATAATGGATAGGTACATTTGGTATTGTCTTGTTTAGCTTTTGCTTGTGTAGCTTGCATATAATAAAACTACCTCTTGTTATTTATTATCTGTTCTTTGTAATGTCTCTTAAAGTTCCAGAAATGGCAGATACTAGTAATAAGATCTAGTAATGGCAGAAGTAAAGCGTGCTTCTTATATAGTGGTTTAAAGCACTCTCTGGGCAGTTTAGAGTTTAATTATACAGGCTCCACATTGTCCTACCCCACTCCTAGTGAGCTTGGTATTCAGTTTACCAAGTTTGAAAGGATGGAAGGCTGAGTCAGCCTTCAGCCTGCTACCTGAGCCTATTAGAATCTAATTCAAGTTGTGAGCAGAGTCTTGACTGAAGTACTGAAGTTTAACCACTGCACCACAAGGTTCTTTTAAAAAATTAAGACTGATGTCCGGCTAAACCTATGTTTTGAACAGTCATGTATGACTGAACAAAGTAGTACTAGTATTTTGAACACTGACATTTTCCACAAGCAGCAGTGCCTTATGTGGTGTACGAGGCTTACAGATTTTTTCAATGGCAACATCTGAAGAGTGGCCTATAGCAAAAGATGAAAGTTAGATTAGACTAAGAAGAAAGACAATTTCTTCCAGAAAATTGAGGTGGGATGGCAGGCAGTGCAGTTCTGTAGCCTTCTGTCAGTACTGTCACCTTGATCTGTACGGCTCATGACTCCTAGCATGCAGATATCCATAACATGCTGTATGGCAACACCCCTTTCAAAGTGAATTAAGTCTGAGAGCCAGTTTGTGGTATGACATAGATTAGAAGATCAGTCCTTAGAAGAAAAAGAAAAGAAAAATCCCACTGGCTAAGCCTGCATGAAAGAATTTGTCTAAATTAACCGACAGATAATAAACCCACTGTGATAACCTGGCTCACTTTGGTTGGCTTTCCAAGCAGTGTTAGATAGTAAGATTGTTATATTTATTTATGAGAAACAACTTTTTCTGTTTTGTTTTATGTGACACTTATGCATTTCCAACGTACGTTAGAGATTAAACAATGGTTGCATTTTACGATTCCCTACTTCTTTTTTCTAGTTACGTCAACCTCCTGTCAAACGTTTGCGACTCAGAGGAGATTGGTCGGATACTGGACCAAGAGCAAGACCTGAAAGTGAGAGAGAGAGAGATGGTAATATGTCTGGTATTTTGATCCTTGATTTTCATTCAGCATACTAGTACTACTTTGTTCAGTTTTATTAGTGATAAATGATGTTATAAGGTTAGACACAGTGTAACTGTTAAGACACTGGCCCAAATCCTATTTCTTAGCATAGTAAATAAAACTAAAGTAGGTCCATTGAATCAATGGGGAATCAGTGAATCTACTCCCTCTGTAAATTCTATTGATTCAAATGGATCACCTCTAACTGCAACTTACTATGTTAAAGTAAGTTATAGTTAGAGTCAGCCTGTTGCAGTGGAATTTAAAGAGGACTTAGCTCACCAAATCCCCATTGATTAAAACTGGCCTATTTTAATGTAGTTTCTAATGTGAAACAACATTTTGGTCAGTGACTATACAGTATAGAGAGTGAGTTCACCACAGCTTTGTAAACTACAGCTTATGAGTCTGTGGACAAGCATTCCTCCTTCTGCTTCCTTCATTCTCCCTGTTGTAAACAGCCGGGAGTTCCATTTGGAAGATGGGTGGTATATAAGCACCAAAATAAATAAATAAATAAAATTCTGTCACATGCTGTTGCACTGTGAATATTTGTAAAAAGTTAGAGTTCTTTGCAATCAAACCATGCAAGCCAGAGAACACTTGGTCAAAGCTGGTTGACAAACCAGGGTGAAAAATCAGGATTGGTCTCCAGCCTGACAAGGTCGGTCCAAGCTCTGAAATAAGTTACTAAAATCATTATGTGCATTTCATATCACAATTAAGTACCTGTGAGTTCTAGCATGGCTTACTTCTCAATAGGATTGACTTACTTTATTTTATTTATTTTATTTGTATACTTGTTTACCGCCCAATTTTCCGGTGGGAACTCTGGGCCGTGTATAACACGTTGCAAATAAACTTGCCCAAACATAAAAAAACCCAGACATAACAGATCAAATTACAAAATAATAAAGAGGATGTTTATAACTGGTATCAGATTGAAACCACTCCAGAGCTATGGGTGCTATCTAGTGCTGGTTCTGTCCACCAAGAGAATGCCCCCACCAAATTCCTGTAACAGAATCTTCCTCTCAGAGCCCTTTTATACGACCCCTAAAATCCGCTGCAAAACACTTGCAGATCCGGAGCATAAAATTGTTTTCCCACCAGCAGCAGACTTTAAAAAAAATAAAGTATTGAATAGTAGAAAAAACACTGTGTTTTCCAAAATTGTTGTCAAGGTATTTCACTTTTGGAAGTCTGATTTTACTGAGTTAGTTTTTACTCACTTTGTTTTTAATTTTTACTCATTGTAATATTTTATCTATACTTGTTTACTCTTTCTTTTAATTATTATTCATTTTGAGCACAATTGTTGGAAAGGGTGGATGTGAATTGTCAAATATCTGCATTTAGATCTTTTAATGTAAGGATCTTATTTTGTTTAATTTGCATAAGTACTATTACATGTTTTAACTGTGAATATTGTGTAATAATTGTGGTTTTACTATACAGTGACCCCCCCGCCATTTTGCGGTTCAGGTATTGCGGTCCCATTACATCGCGGGACTGCAGTACCTGCACCGTGGCGGGGGCGGGGGGCAGCTGGGTTGCTCTGCGCCGCCCCCACCTCCGAGAAGCCTCCGGGGTGCGTGGGAGGGTGACGGGGGGATCGGGTCGCTCCACGCGGCCCTCCCCCACACCCCCAGGAAGCCTCCGGGCCGCGCGGGCGGGCGGGCGGCAGCGGCGGCGGTGGGCAATCCGGTCGCTCCGCGCGGCCCTCCCCCGCACCCCAGAAAAGCCTCGGGGCCGCGCAGGCGGGCAGGGGCGGGGGCGGGGGGGAGTTAAGATCCCCCTGCCACCGCAGCGTGCCGCACAATCACCCCCTGCCCCCGCCCCACCCCACCCACTTCCGCATATCGCGGATTTTCATGCATCACGGGTGGGGTGGGTACCTAACCCCCGCGACCAGCGAGGGGTTACTGTATAATCTGTGCATTTTTGGAATTACCTGTTTATAGTATATATAATATTGATATATATACAGTATAAGTATATACTGGATACTGCACTATCTCTCTCTATCTATCTATCTAAGATAGATAGATAGATAGATAGATAGATAGATAGATAGATAGATAGATAGATAGATATAGATTAGCACACACACACACACACACACAGAGAGAGAGAGAGAGAGAGAGAGAGAGAGAGAGAGAGAGAGAGAGAGAGTATTTATACTTTGTGCCCCGCAAGGGCATCATGTAGCCCATGGGTAACTGTTCTATCATATGTACAGAACTAAGGAATACTTCATCTTTTTCCATGAACTTTGTTTTCATATTTTTGTTACGATTGGATGGAGCAAAGGATTGAGAGACATTTAAATCCAAGCTGGTATTGCTCAGTCTGTTTGAACACCTGAATACAGAATCAGGATGGGAGGTTGAAAACCCATAGTGATTCCTGGGAGAGACTCCAGTCAGGATCACTGGAACTATGTGCAGCTGTTGGGATTAAATGTCCTGCCATTTATGCAGCCTTGGAACAAGCTGTATGGCCCCAAAGGCTGCAGAAGTTGTTTGATGATGATGATGATGATGATGATGATGATGATGATTGATTGATTATTATTATTGAACCTTGCAATCTTATTTACTATAGATAAAAGGCTTCAGACTGCTTAATTTTAATCAAAGCTACTCTTATGAAATCATGGGAAACAGTTGAGGTACCAGATGATTGGAGCCAGGCTAATATTGTCCCTGTCTTCAAAAAGGGCAAAAAAGAGAGAAACCTGGGAACTACAGGCCAGGAACTACAGCCTGACCTCAATCCCAGGAAAAAATCCTAGAACAGATTATTAAGCAGTCACTATGCAGGAACGTAAGAAACAATGCAACAGTAAATAGAAGCCAACACGGGTGTGTGAGATCCTGCCAGATTAGCCTGATCTAATTTTTTGATCAGTTAATCTCCCTCATAGACAGAGGGAATGCTATAGATGTAATATATCTGGACTTGAGCAAAGCTTCCCCAGGATATCCTGATTAGCAAGCTAACTAGGCGTGGGCTGGATAAATTAAGTGTAAGGAGGATTTACAATGGCTACAGAATTGTACTCAGAGAGTGATGATTAAACGCTCCTTTTGTAAGTGGGAGAAGGTAACAAGTGGGGTACCCAGAAGCTCAGTCCTGGGCCTGGCACTCTTCAACATTTTTATTAATGACTTCCACAAGGGGGTGTATGGAATGCTTGTCAAATGCATGGATGGCACAAAATTGGGTGGAATAGCTAATACCCTGGAAATCAGAAACAAAATTCAAAATGATCTTGATAGGCTGGACCACTGGCTGAAAACAACAAAATGAAATTTAACAGGGATGAAATACTGCACCTAGGAAGAAGAAACCAAATGCACAGTTACACAATGGGTGGGACACCTGGCTCAGCAATACTACAAGTGAGAAGGATCTTGGAATTACAGTAACCCCCCACCTATTGCGGGGGTTAGGAACCCGACCTGACCCGCAATAATTGAAAATCCGCGATATGGGGATGCTGAGTCAGGTCAGGACTTGGGGACATGGCACTGCCCTGAACAGGCCTCCAACAGACTTCCCGGGCCCGGGAAGTGATTTCTTGCAATCCGGAAGTCACTTCCGGTTTGTTGGAAACCACTTCTGGGGCCTTTGACAAGCCCGAGAAGCCCGTTGGAGGCCCACTTGAGCAGCCTGTCAGGCCTGGGTTAAGTGCAGTAGGCCTCAAACAGGCCCAAGCAGCTTACCCCAGGGGCCCTTGCCTTTCCTATACTGCCGTCCCGCAATATACTGGGACCGCAGTATATAAAATGCAAAATGGCAAGGGACCACTGTACTATAGATCATAAGATGAATATGAGCCAACACTGTGATGTGGCCGCAAAAGGAAAATGCTGTTTTAGGCTGCATTAACAGAAGTATAATTTCCAAATTCTATGAGGTGCTTGCCCCCCTCTATTTAGCAGTGGTTAGGCCTCACCTTAAGTATTGTGTCCACACTTGAAGAGAGATGTAGACAAATTGGAACAAGTTCAGAGGAAGGCGACAAAGGGCCTTTTCACACGACCCCTAAGATCCGCTGGCCCCTTAAATTCGGACCAAAGATCTTAGGGGTTCGTTGCTCTTCCTTCCTCCCCACCAGAGAAAGAGAGGAAAAAATGCAGCTCACCTGGAGGAGCTTCCTGGAGCTCCGTTTCTCTTCCGTTTCTCTTCTGCTTGCTTTTTTTCCTCCCACCTCTTCTCTTAAAGGGGCGGGAGGCAAAAAAAACACAAACAGAAGCCAGGAGCCCCGCACTGACCAGATTAAATCCGGACCTGGGGATTTTCACCCACCTCAAGCAGGTACAAGAAAGTGCAGCTGGGTCGCGCTTAGGTGGGCGGGGTCGCACTTAATTTCCTGCAAACTCCGGAGCTGGTGCAAAAACACTTGTAAGGTCCGGAGTTTGCAGCCATTTGCTGCGGAGTTTAGGGGTCGTGTATAAAGGCCCAAGGATCATCAGGGGACTGGAAACCAAACTGAATGAGGAAAGACTGAAAGAACTGGGGACATCAACCACAGAGAAAAGAAGAGTGATAGCACTTTTCAAATGCTGTATCTGAAGGGCTGTCATAGAGAGGAGGGGCAGGATCTGTTGCTGATCACCCTAGAGTGCAGGACACAGAACTATAGGCTCAAGTTACGAGAACCCAGCTTTCAAGATGAATACAGTATCAGGAAAAACTTCCTAACTATTTGAGCAGCACAGCAGTGGAACCAATTACCTAAAGAGATGGTGAGTGCTCCAACAGTGGAGGATTCAAGAGAAATTGGGACAGCCACCTCCAGGGATTTGTATTCCTACATGGAGCAGGAGGTTGGACTTGGTGGCCTTATAGGCCCCTTCCAAACTCACAACTGTATGTTTCTATGAGTCTGTACTGTAATGTTTTTTAAATAAGTGAATAACACAGTAGGACCTCCCTATCTTCAAAATATTCTGCAGCATACTGCAACCCTATATACAACATAGAAAGGGGGCAGGGGCTGTAGCCTGTATCTTGCATCTTTTTATATTGTACATAGGGCTTGCTGCGATCCGTGGTTTCAGACATTTGTGGTAGATTGTGGAACAGATCCTCCATGGACACAAGGGGTCCTACTGTATTGAAAAATTATATTAATGGATCAAAAATATTTTCAAAATACCAAATGATTCCCAAATTACTTACAGATGCTTCGCTTAGTATACTACATTTCAAAATATGTGCCCAGACCTCCTATCAATGTTTTTCTATTAAAGCTTTAGAAACCAAGTTTCAAGGATTATATATTCAGCCATATGTGCACAGTAGCTAGCTTCATAGCAAAAATCTTCTTTTACAAGTATTTATTTATTTATTTATTTACTTATTCATTTATTCAATTTCTAAACTGCAAATCATTTGGCCCATTGGCCAGTCTGGGTGGTGTACAATAGCATAAAATATAGTGACATAAATACAATATTAAAGCTAAAATAATAAAATAAAAACACAAAAATCAAAACCAAATTAATATTAACATACACTTTAAAATGTAACCAAACATAATCAGTAATAAAACAAAAGAAAAAATGCAGAAATGCAGGAGTGCATTTGCATAATGTTATACCCTGGTGGGGGGGCATGTCTCAGTACATACAAACCTAAACAGTTGCCTGGTACTGAGTCAGTAAACAGACCTATCAGTATCATGATTTTGCTTTGGCTGGCAGCAGTTCTCTAGTGTTTCCAGCTTTGCTAGCAGGAATCCTTTCAACCATCCAGGTGCCCAAAACTGAATACAGTATATAAAAAGAGAGCTTTGCTTCTGGCTCATGGCCCTCATTCAATATTGAAATACAATTTCAAGCTAGCTTGCTTCTACACTTTAAAGAATTTAAATAACTTTGTGAGAAGCCTTCTCTGATTCACACATAGCCAAAATAAAACACTAGTCTTTGTAAGAAACATATTGAAACATCTGTGATGTTCACTCTAATGTATTTGCAGTCCATGTGTGGCATTTGTGTTCGTTAGATGGTAGGTAAAGGTAAAGGTTCCCCCCCCCCACACATGCATGCTTGTCGTGTCTGACTCTAGGGCGGTGCTCATCTCTTGTTTTCAAGCCAAAGAGCCAGTGTTGTGTAAGTCCATGGCCACATGATTGGCATGGCTGCAAGGAAACTCTGTTTTTACCTTCCCACTTTTTACAGCAGTACCTGTTTATCTACTTACATTTACATGCTTTAGAACCAGGGCCGGCGCTAGGGTTTTTGCACCCTAGGCGAGGGGTGGGGGGGGGGGCGCGGCGGCGGTGGGGATGGTGGGGGACGGCGATGGGCACGGGGGTGGGCAGCGATGGGCACAGGGGCAGCGGGTGGACAGCGACGGGCAGCAATGGGCGGACGGCGACAGGCAGTGGGTGGGCGGGGCGGCAGGCGGCGGTGGCCAACAGCGGGGGGTGGGGGGCAGCAGGCTGGCCGGTGCCCTCTCTCCATTTTGGCACCCTCTCTCCATTTTGGCACCCTAGGCAACTGCCCAGTTCGTCTTAATGGAAGTGCCGCCCCTGTTTAGAACTGCTAGGTTGGCAGGAGCTGGGGTTATCAGAGGGAGCTCGCTCTGCTGCATGGCACCCAGTATTCGAACTGCCGAGCTGCCGACTTTGCAGCTGACAGTTTTTTGGAGCCTTAGACTGTTGAGCCACCACACCCCACTAGGTGGTAGATGACTGTACAAATAAACCATGTTTACTTTAAGCAAATTTCAGTTTTCATGATTTGCCAGTAGTAGTCCCTGTTCTGATCTGTTCGTAACTTTAAATCAGGAGTGTACAAAATGCAATAATTGGATTGTATGAATTCCTCCCTGTGTGTGTGTGTGTGTGTGTGTGTGTGTGTGTGTGTGTGTGTGTGTGTGTGTGTGTGTGTGTGTGTGTGTGTGTGTGTATAATACCTGCATGTGTGGAAATGTTGGACAGTTGTGCTCCCAGAGGTTAGAGAGCAGCATAGTTGGCCATTTAAATCCTATTTTGAATACTTTCAAATACAGTAACCCCCTGCCTATCGCGGGGGTTAGGGACCCACCCTACCCGCGCTGCCTGAAAATCCATGATATGCAGAAGCGGGTCGGGGGGGGTCTGATCCCCCTGCCGCCATCGGCATGCGCCGGTCCAAGAAGTCTTGGGGCGGCATGCGGCGCGGCAGGGGGATCTGACCTCCCACCACCGCCCACCGTGCTGCGCCGAGACTTCTCGTCCGGGGCCGTCTCCATTAAAATGCATTGCCAATGCATTTCAACTGAGAAAATTTTCCCCATTGGAATATATTGGCTCAATGCATTCCAATGGGAAAATTTCTCCATTGAAATGCATTGGCAATGCATTCCAATGGAGATTGTGGGGCAGCGTGATTGCCGCCCGCCGCCCCCCAGCGGCCCCAAGGCTTCTTGGAGGAGTGGGGGTGGTGGCGGCGCGGGGCGATGCAATATAGTGGGACCGCAGTACCTGAACCGCGAAATGGCGGGGGTGACTGTAGTATTTTTTTAAAAAACATAGCGGTTACTAGTTTGGCCTCTTAATATCCCAGTGTTATAAATAAAATGTGAGAATGTGATTCATGCTTACATTTGGATTGATTTTGGAATGTTTATTCTTATCTATCCTGCATGTGATAAATATGTTAGTAGACCGTATCTCTTAAGGCTGCATGGCAGTTTGATAATGTATGGTAGTGGTTCTGTTTAAAAGTTTCTTTCATTGCAAGTGCTATTTCATAAAGTTCATAAGCCTACCCTGCTCCCTACCATTTTAGTTCCCTGTGAATAGTTTTCCTTTTCCTTTGGGGAGGGAGGGGAGTAATCATTCCACATCTGCAGCTTGCAGGAGTGTAGTGCAGAAATGTTACTGTACTGGGATGAGCTGAATGTCCAGAAAAATATTTCAATCTATACCTCGTTAAAACACATTATTTTAGATATTACAAAATCCAACATGCACTGGATTATATATTCATCTCTGTTACACTCTGTGGCATTTCTAGAATAGATTGAATATATTTTCATTTTGTGTAGAAATTGCAAAGTGAATATTTTTCAGGATACTGCATATTTATTCACAAAAGGACAACTTATACTGTATTGGGTGAATTTTCAGCTTCTGAGGTCCAAATAAATATTGTTATGCCAAGAATGCAACATATTCTTGCCAAATACATATAAAGACTTGGATCTCTGTATTTTTGGCACTTGAAGGGGGGCTGTTAAAATTGTCCATCTTGTATTCCAAATCAAAAAAACCAAGAGGAGCACAAAGGGTTGCTTGAACGCAGGAAGGCTGGTATTGTATTTATTACCCTTGATGAACAATGTTTGATCACTATGTCTTTCTTACTGTCCCCTCCTGCTCCCATACCATTGTTTTCTGTTTTCTAGCAACATATGACTTGAAGAGAGTGTTGGTATGAATAGTAGCAATTTGATACAATTATACTGTAATTGCTTCAAAAATTGCTTTGAATTAAAGCTTTACAAAAGACCACTGTTAAACGAAACATAAAACCCAAGTGCCATTTATTCTCTCTTTCATATGTTCAGATAGCATTTTGGCTTAGTGTCATCTTTACAAATCATTTCCATTCTTTGGAGACATAAATGTACAAAATTTCAGGTAGCAAAAATGTACTGTGCTACTTTGCAGTAAAAGCATTAAGATCTCTGTTTATATATAGGTGAACAGAGCCCTAATGTTTCATTAATGCAAAGGATGTCTGACATGTTGTCACGATGGTTTGAAGAAGCAAGTGAAGTCGCACAGAGCAACAGAGGAAGAGGACGTTCTCGTTCTAGAGGTGAATGGTTTTAAAAGCCTTCAACATGAAATGACAAGGGAATTTTTATAAAATAAAAGATAAAGCCTTTTTTAAAGGCTGCAAAGTCAGCAGTGTCATATTCTCTTAGTGTGCTGTGGATATATTTGCCAAATAATTGGAGAGGCACTAATAATCTGTTTTTAACAAAATGAAGCCCCTTTTGTTTCCAAAGGTGGGACAAGTAGATCTGATGTCTCTGCTTCTGGCACTGGCTTGATGAGTACTGAAACAGAGACCCAGATGGAAGTAGATGGTCCTGAACAGTTGCAGTCATCATCATCTACAGTGTCAGCCCAAGCTCCTTCAACATCATCTTCAACAGAAAGCCCCCCTTCTACTTCTTTACTGTCATCTCCTGAGAATGAACAAAGACCATCGCTGGAGACACCTGTACCTCCTGCACCCCATCAGTCTGGTATGCTGTTATGTTTCCTCCTTTGTACACATTAGTCATATCATGTATATAGATCTGTTGAATGTTTGGTATTACTATAATATGGATTTATTAAATGAACATTTTACTAAGTTGTGTACATAACTAACAGTCAAGGGAAGCTCAAATGGAATGTCTAAGTGTTAAAAAAGTATCATTTCTAAAATCAGATTTTTCAATTTACTCTCTCTTACTGGACTTTGGCTGTAATTTGCTACAACACAGTCAATGTTGAGATCTGCTATCTAAATGTTGAGGACCCTTTCCCATATTTGCAACACATCTTGGGTGTTCCTAGTTTTCACTGTATGCCTAAACATTTAGTTGGAGTTTTCCCATTTTGTTCTGGCTTATCTTGAAACGATTCTGGCTGTAATAATTTTGGTTTCATTTATCAAATTTGAAGTAACTCCATTGTTTGGGGAGTATTCCCAGGTGGAAGCTGGAGTCATGTAAACGGTCTATATAAACTACAGCTTAAATATTATATTCTATGTAGTGAGGAAGTGGGTTGTAATCCCATAAACTTTCATTTATATAAGATAACATGGCTACTTATTTGGAAAAAGTAGGGTTGTTACAGTTACTGTTTGCTTTTCTGAATAAAGAGAGGGAATAATATTACCTGTTGAAGGTTAATGAAATAACTGAAAACATTGTTAGCCTCTTGGTAAAAGAAGTAATACTCCTTACTTGCTAGCATTTTTGTTAAGTATACAAGGTGACCAGACTGGGGGTGTTTTGCTCTGTTTATCACTGGACAGCAAGGGTTCCAGCCTGCTCAGAGCCAAGTAAGGTCTACTCTATTTCTGTGTCAGTTAGGTGAGTCTGTACAATGCTTTGTCAGATACTACACTTTGAATATGACATTTAAGAGTCCAGTTATTAATAGTTTTTAATATGTAATGACTGGATAGCAAACTGCAGACTGACTGTTCCAAAGCTCTTACCAACTATTAGAATAAATACAAATTATTGTTGAGTGTGCTACAAAACTTTTAAATTAAGCAACTGAATCAAGTCAACAGTCAATTACAATGTGTTTCAGTTCCAACTCAAGTACAAGTTTAGATAGTAAAAACAGAGAGGATGAAGAAACAGGTCCTGGAAAAACTGGAAGACAAGTTCAAAGTGTTAAAGATAGCAAACATCTACGTTCCACCCAAATTAGTATTGCTGCCTGTGTACTCAAGGACTGTATTAGGAACAAAAAAGTGCAAGTGGGCTTTACAGATGACAATAAAAATCATGACATTTAATTCTTATAGTTACACCATAGAGTTAATCAAATGAATGTTTTCAGATAACAGAATAGACCAATGGTTTCATTTTGAAAAAACAAAAGCAACGTATGTTGGTTTTTCAACCTTTTACTGAAACTGCCCAATACATTTGTTAAGTATTTTGATGGAGCATTGAATGAGGTAGTTCAAAAGAGATAGATGACTTCAGTGGTGTGGTTTGGACTGTTGAATATCTTCTGGAGTTTCAAAAAGATATTTTCATGATAGTTTACAAAAGTATTGCAAATATCCATGAATGGACCTTATTAAATCAACTTTTTATGGGGAAAAAACCTTAAAAGAACAAATGAAAACCAAACTTGACTATAGAGGAGGAGAAGAAGAAGAAGAAGAAGAAGAAGAAGAAGAAGAAGAAGAAGAAGAAGAAGAAGAAGAAGAAGAAGAAGAAGAAGAAGAAGAAGAAGAAGAAGAAGAAGAAGAAGAAGAAGAAGACTTGACTTTGGGATTTGTAGGCTTCATGTGGTATACAGATATTTTAAAACAGAATTTCAAGCAGTACAATGGGATCTGAATCTTGTACGACATTTATTGGTTATTCAACTGTCCCCTTCTAGGAGACAAACTTACACTGCTATTACTGGGAAGACAAAATTTACCCTGAAGTTCTCCTTCGTGGCCTTTGTGAAGCTCCACTAGGTGGCTGGGTTAAGTGTAGGAGTCATGTAACAGAAAAACAGAAAAATTGAGATTTGTCTTGTTTCATTTTGTTTTTAAAAATATTCAATGGAAAATTACTGGTCTTAGGCCCGGGAATGGCAGGCTTAGCTTCCCGAAGTGATTTTAGGGGATCCCTTGAAATCTGGAAAAGTTAGGGTTTCTGAGAGCAGATATATTACTCTCCAAAGGAGGTTGGGGTGCTTATGCTTAATGGAAAGAGTGTCTTCGGCATGCTTTACCAATTATAGGGTTAACTGACAGCTTCCTCTTAGCCACACTCCTTCAATTAAGTCCCCCCTGCAGCCCCTTTGGAGCTCAATAACTCCGTTCCCTGTACCCCAAATCTCTCCAAATTGGGGTTGCTTCAAGGGGAGAGCTGAGGAAGCTCCACTGTGATTTCCATGTGCTAGCTGTTTGGCTCACCATTTTCAAACACATAACATTGCAATTCTACATGTTTTTTCCGGGGAGGGTACCCTTTGAAGTTCAATAACTCCCCCCCCCCCGAATCCCAAATCTCTCCAAGTTGGAGGGCTTAAAGGGGAGAGTCCAAGGAAGGTTCACAAAAATTGGTGCCTCTAGGACCCAGGGGAGCCATTTTACAGAGAAACAAATCGGTTTGTTTTAAAGTAAAAAACTGCTGGTTCGTTTGATTACTAATGAAATGGTGCTTCCCCGGTTTGTTTCATTTCATTATGAACTGACGAATCAGTGTTTCATTTTTTGTTTGGTGCCCATCCCTAGTTAAGTGTTCTGATAGACCTACTGCTGTTTGTGACAACACCAGGAAATGGGTTGAAGAAGCAAAACACCCACACAGTAAACCTGCAAATTGCAGAAATATTACAGTGGAGCATCCACTCATGAAGTACAAAATGACTTTAATGAAAACAATTGCTGGAGATTGTGAGCTGTTTGTACAAAGGCTTCAAGATCAAAATCCATTGGCACCTATTTTCTATAAAGATTTTGTAAGTTGATCAGGAAGCTAATGGGTTGTTGATAAATCAGAGAAGCTGCAGAGTACATCTTCTGGTTCCCGTTGTTGATAATTGGCATGAAATTGTCTGAGCAGCTGCTTGACTCAAGCAAGGTTGATATATTACCAAAAATCTGTTGAAAGAAACAAAACTGAGTGAACCTCAAGTGGCTGAGGTTTATCTAGGATTAAACATAATAGCAGTAGTGGTTGAAAGGTTGGTTTAGAGAGAATCTTTGAGCAGAGGGTCTTCCTTGAGCAGGGGGTTGGACTAGATGGCCTTGTAGGCTCCTTTAAATGTCATGATTCTGTGATTCAATATGCTTCATGGCCTATCGGTATTAGATTATTGTGATTAAACACAAGCCAAATCGTGGAATGTTTGGCATAGGGGCTGTACTTGCAGCTTAAATGCAGCAAATCAAGTCAATGGCACAATAGTGGAAAACTGAAGCAACATACCACCACTTCAAGTAATCTCTGGGTGGTTTACAGTTTTAATTACAGTATGCAGGCTACACATTGCTCCCCTAGCAAGCTGGGTACTCATTTTACCGACCTCAGAAGGATGGAAGGCTGAGTCAGCCATGAGCCGGCTACTGGGGATTGAACCCCAGGTCATGAGCATTGTTTTACCTGCAGTACAGGCATTTAACCACTGTGCCACGGGGTTAAGTCTGTGTAAAGAGAGCTTGCTTGAAGAAACTGTTCTTCTTCGTGGACTCTGTGAATCCACACAATGGGTCTTCGCGCCTGCGCGCCTGAGTTCCCAGTCATTCCAAGCTTAAGGCTTATAAGCCCCTCCCCTCCGTGCGCATGCTCACCCATCTCCCGCCTTGCTGACTCAGTTCCTTTTTGCCGCCGCTGAGTTTGGTCGTCCTTTTCCGAGCTCCTGCAAACAAAAAGGAAAGTGAAATTTTTATTCACATATTTTAATTTCTTTTAATTTCTTTCCCAAGTCCCCCCCTCCAAGTTTATATAGTTATTACTTATTTCCAGCGCCCGCCCTTAGGGCGGAGGGGTTGCACACACCCCTCCCCCCCATAGTTGTGGGCGCGCCGGCTGTTTATGGCCGCGGCAGCACTTTTTAAACAGTGTGAATCCTGCCGGAATAGAATTCCGTTAGCTGACGGACACAGCTTGTGCCTTTTTTGCCTGGGCGAGGCTCATCAACCTGAACTCTGCCCGCATTGCAAAAAGCTAACGAAGCCGGCCCTCAAACATCGCCTGGAGCGGTTAAGGGCTTACTTGTGGGGAAAATCTCTAAAACCTATGCAAATCCACTGCGAGGCTTCCATGCCATCCACCTCCTCAAAATCGAAGTCCTCGACCAAAGGGAAATCGATGGATAAAAAGAAAAAGAAACATCTCCAGCCTGCTCCGATTCCGGAGAAAAAAATTGAAGGACATGGCATCCACTGTGCGAACAACGGTGGCGACGCCAAAACCACCTGCGCTCGTCTTTACCAAGTCGCGCGGCGTAGAGGGGGTTCAGAGCTCAGCGCAGGTCGGCGCCCAGTCTCCTGATGCCACTAGAGACGAAGCATGGTCCCATGCCTTTGGAAATCAGGCAACGGGTACCCGTGAACCCCCTCATAGCCCTATGATTCTATCGGGCTTACCACCTGGCCAGCTTGTCCATGACACGGACATGGCCACAATTAGCTACAACCCGTTGTCGCACCTACAGAATCTACAGGCTGCCTCCATGACCTCAGCTCTTCAGCAATCTGACGTGGGAGAGCAGGGTCTAGATGCCCCCAAGCGCTTGAGCGCTAGGCGATCAGACCTCGAAGAGAGAGGAGTCTCCGATGTTGGGCGCCCGGCAAAAGATCAACGCCCGGCTGTCACCCTGGATCGGAGCAGAAAGAGGGTGCGGGTAGACACTCATGATTCCACGTCCTCCCCCGCATCCTCTCCTAGGTGTCAAAGATCAAGACGCCGGCAGAGCAAGAGGCACCGACGTCATGGATCTTCCTCCTCTTGGTCTCCTGCACGGCGTCATAAAAGCAAACGCCGTTCTAAGAAGAGACGACGTCATGCCTGCATGGTGTCTAGCTCCTCGGACACCAATTCTTCCACCACTTCTTCATCCACCTTCTCCCAACCTAAAAGGCAGCAAAGAGGTAGAGCGAAGCCACTGACCCAGCGCCCTCTGGTGTCCAATACTGACACCATTCCAGGTATAGGCTTCCAGATCCAGTCCCTGCGAAGCCCCACTGACATCACACCGCAAGCAGTGGATCAGCAGGTACAGCTACTGGACTCACCAGCCACTATGGATCGCCCGTTAACAGATGAATCCGACACGGGAGCAGCCTCTCTGACCTCGCATCGGTCCACCCTCTCAAAATCTAAACACTCCAAGACCGATATGCCAGACAAACTATTTTCCACCCCAACGGAAGACTTTAAACATTATTCACAGATGGTACACAAAATTGCACAAGTCATGGGGCTTCAAGTACAACTCCCAGCTGGAACTGACTCGCGTAAATTCTTTGGCCACTTACACAAGTCTAGGCCACCTCCTTTGCGAATGGGATTTATTCCATCTATGTTGGAAAAGGCTAAGGAAGCCTGGGTCAAACCCTCCTCCAATTCTCTTATTCCAAGGAGAATTGATAGCCTCTACAAGACACATGGTGATGGTACAGACTTCCTTATGAAGCACCCCCTACCAAATTTGGTGATAGTGGATGCCACACAAAACAGAGGGAAGTCCCATTCCAACGCCACCCCGAGCAACAAGGAAGCTCGGAAGCTAGACCTTATTGGCAGGCATCATTACTCCCTTGCCTCTTTCTCCTTGAGAGCACTGAACTATCTGTGCGCAATGGATGCATATACCCGTCACCTCCTGCTCACTTTTCCGGACTTCATAAACCACCTTCCGGATGAACAAAGGGCCAAAGCACAGGCCTCATACATGGAAGTCTTGTCTTGGATCGACTACCAAATGATAACCTCCCTGCACATAACGGATGCAGCTTCTAAGCAACTGATGACTGCTATACATCTTCATCGTCATGCCTGGCTCAGAACATCTAATATTACAGATGATGCCAGAAACCGTATAGAAGACTCCCCATTTGATGGAGAAGGGCTCTTTGCAACGTCCACTGATGCATCACTGGACAACATCCAGAAGATGCGTAAAGCTGCCGAATCTTATACATATCGGCCCATCCTCGATCTTCGAAAACTGAACACCTTCATTTGAAAAAGAAGTTCCGCATGGCCACACTAGACACCATCATACCCATGCTGCAACAAGGAGACTGGTTCATAGTCCTCGACCTACCGGACGCTTATTTTCATATTTCCATAGCCCCTCAAGACCGGAAATACCTCAGTTTCTGGATAGGAGGCTCAACTTGCCAGTTCAAAACCCTGCCCTTTGGTCTCTCCTCCACCCCGCGGGTATTTACAAAGTGCATGGCACCGGTGGCAGCCTTCCTCAGGCTCCAGGGAGTCCACATCTTCCCATATTTAAACGATTGGCTCCTGGTAGCTCCTACAAGACAAAAGGCAGAGAAGGATCGAGACCTCACCATAAGGCTCCTAACATCTTTGGGACTTTGACTCAATGAAAAGAAGTCCAACCTCTTACCCTGCCAGTCAGTGCAGTACATAGAAGCACTTCTGGACGCTCAAAAAGCAAAGGCATGCTTAGCGCCAGATCGCCCAATAAAAATCAAACAGGCTCTACACCCCTTTCAGAGCTCCACCAAAGTATCTGCTCATCAGGCCCAACGCTTACTAGGCCTGATGGCCTCCACTACAGCTATCATACCACACGCCAGACTCCACATGAAACCACTGCAGGCATGGCTTTTAGCCCGGTTTTGACTTCACTGCCACAACCCATCCAAACTGCTCAGAGTTACCTCCTCTCTCCTCACCAGCCTAAGGTGGTGGAACTCCTCCCGCAATCTCAGAGTGGGAAGGCCCTTCAAACAGCGTTACCCGTCCATTCAGGTAACGACAGACGCCAGTACCACGGGATGGGGCGCCACTTGCAACCACCTCTCGATCCATCACAGGTGGACACCCAAGGAGCGAATCCATCATATCAACTATCTGCACTCCTTGCCATTTTCAAAGCCCTCAAAGCATTCGAGCTCCTCCTTTCCCACAAGATGGTCCAAGTAATAACCGACAATACCACAGCACTTTATTACTTGAACAAGCAAGGAGGTACTCACTCGAAATCTCTACTGCACCTCACCCTCAAACTCTGGAGATGGAGCATAACCAGGGACATCCAACCGATAGGCATCCACATTGCGTCACACAACAATGTCACAGCCGACGAACTGAGTCGCCACACATACGACAACCACGAGTGGAGCCTCTCAGACACACCATTTCAGATCCTGTGTACCAGGTGGGGCACCCCAACCGTGGATCTATTTGCATCTCAAGCCAACACCAAATACAACTTGTACTGCTCCAGGGCGGGAATAGGCAAGCACTCAAAGGGAGATGCTTTTGTGACCACGTGGCCAGCCAGCCTCCTCTATGCATTCCCACCAATACCACTCATTCAGAGAACCCTCATGAAGATCAGACACCACGGAGCCCATGTCATACTTCTGGTACCGTGGTGGCCGAGACAGCCATGGTTTCAAGCCCTCCAAACAATGGCGATTGACTGCCTAAGGCTGACAGCAACATCAGATCTCCTGATGCAACACCAGGGCCAAGTCAGATACCCAGACGTCCTCACTCTCCACCTGACGGCATGGTACATACGCTAACAATTGGAGAAGTACTCACTCACTCCAGGAAAAAGTCTACCAACACCCTATATGCGCATAAGTGGGCATCCTTTCTACGTTTCACTCGAGCTAATTCTCAACCCTCTCGTCTGACAAACATCCAAGTTTTGTTGGGATTCCTTCTCTTACTCTTCAACAGAGGACTGTCCCTGTCTACTTTAAGAGTTTACACGGCAGCCATAGTAGCACACCAGCCACCAGAATCTGAGGCCGCTACTCTATTCACACATCCTAAGCTGAAGAGGTTCTTGCGAGGCATTGCTAACCTCCGTCCACAACACAGAACCCTGACACCACAATGGTCTCTCTACGTGGTACTTAACTGTCTAACTAAACCGCTATTTGAACCTATGGCTACCACATCTCTGTACTTACTTACCTTGAAAACGGCATTCTTAGTGGCAATCACATCCGCGAGGAGAGCTTCAGAACTCGCTGCTCTCAGAGCAGACCCACCGTTCCTCAAATTCCACCATGACAGAGTGGAACTTCGTCTGGACATCGCTTTCTTACCAAAGATAGTGTCCTCGTTTCACGCGTCTCAGCCACTTATCCTACCAACCTTCTTCCCAAGCCCAAGTACTCGCCTAGAGAGGAAGCTCCACTCCCTCGATGTCAAAAGAGCGCTCCTCTTCTATACAGCCAGGACAGCTTCTGTTAGAAAGACACATAAGCTCTTTATAAGAACCTCTGAACCATCTCGAGGTCACCAAGTATCTCCTCAATCCATCTCCAGATGGATTGTCACAACTATCAAAATGGCTTACAATACTGCGCATGTCTCCCTACCTGTCACACCTCGGGCACACTCTACAAGAGCAGTAGCCTCCTCCACTGCTTTCCTTGGAAGACATATGTAAAGTGGCTACCTGATCTCGACCGTCTATGTTCCTGAACCATTACAGACTAGATGTCAGGACACAGAGATCAGCCGCATTTGGCAAAGCAGTTTTGACAACTGTGCTACCATGACTACCCTCCACCGGTAAGTCAGCTTGCCAGTCACCCATTGTGTGGATTCACAGAGTCCACGAAGAAGAAATGCAGGTTACTTACCTGTAACTTAAGTTCTTCGAGTGGCCCTCTGTGAATACACACCACCCACCCACCTCCCCTCTCTCCATCATGGCTCGTTGTACTCTCTAAGGGTCAGCGGCGGACCAGAGGGGAACTGAGTCAGCAAGGCGGGAGATGGGTGAGCATGCGCACGGAGGGGAGGGGCTTATAAGCCTTAAGCTTGGAATAACCGGGAACTCAGGCGCGCAGGCGCGAAGACCCATTGTGTGTATTCACAGAGGTCCACTCGAAGAACTTAAGTTACAGGTAAGTAACCTGTATTTTTCAGTCATGAATTTGGGAAGATCTGATAAGAACTTGTTAAGTTGGTCATGCATGTTCCACAGAGCAGAAAGAGGAAAAATATCATAAGCAACAAGAACTCAGAAGAAGAGAAGAAACTTGAAGGAGAAATTAAACATCTTGAAAATGCTGGAAAAAACCTAGAAGCCCAAATGGAATATGAAACAATGGATCTGAAACTAAGAGTGAGAAAACAAAAGTAGAAGCGATAGCTTAGATATTTTTTTTAAAGGGGGAGAATACTGGTAATCTAGTTTCTAACTTAATTTTTATTTTAATTTCAAAATTCTGAGTTTCATAAATGTGACTTCAGTTAGCATTCTAGATAGAAAACTCATTCACTCATTATTTAAAATATTTATACCCTGCCTTTCTCCTTATGAGGACTCAAAATGGAAATTCATTTATATAATTTTCTACCATAAAACAAGAACAAAATGTTCTGCAAATGCTTAGATTGATCTTATAATCATGTGATTTCAGTACAATTTCAAACAGATGTAACTGGAGAAAATCATGTTTAAAGAAGCTCATAATAGGTCTCATACCACAACAAATATTTTTGCATTTGAGACTTGCATAGTTTTAGAGTAGAGTGTTTCATAAAAGTGTAAACCAGTGATTTTTTTAAAAAAGCTTGGGATTGTATTTGAATGGTATTCAGGAAAACTGACAAAAGTTAGAGAGGGAAATTTAGTGTACACCCTGCAAAATAAGTAATAATGTTTGGGTTCCCACCCAACCATGGCATTTGTTCTGCTGAATCCAATAGCATTCTTTAATTCATTACTGCAATACTACAAAAAAGTAACTTTCAAACCTGGTTCTGGATCAGCATCAAGTTTTCCACAGTAGTAGTAGACAGTGAGGTCTTTGTGCTGGTTTTGGGAAAGTTGGTCAGATAATTACAAAGCTGTGATTTTTGTAAAATGTAGTCTTTGCCCTCCTGATTGACACAGTAAGCAACCATTAGAGGGCAGCAGCCAGCAAATTAATAAAATAAATATAATATACCAACCTAGATTGAGTATGCTCTGAGTTATGGGTGGCTTGTTTTTCCCGTTTAAAGATATCATCTTCATATATATATATATATATATATATATGCATGTTAGGGTGGATTCGGGTTTCTTCCCGTGTAGAAATCTGGTTGTTCTGGCGACGTTTCGACGAGGTCTCACTCGTCATCTTCAGGCTGGTGTTCTGGCTTCTTTCTTCTTGAAGCAAAGTGTGGTCTCAGTTGAAGTCCTTCTATAAATACTGCTGGGGGGGTGTGGTTTGCTTGCTCTGTTGCTGATTGTAGGTTCCTTTGTTCCTTTGTTCTTTTGTGATCTGCTGTGTGGCTGAGGCGATCGTTAAGGGATTAACTGCTGGTGGCTGTTTAGATGGCTGTTTAGATGCTGGTGGGTTAGATGGCTGGTGGGTTCTGGCAGTATCCTGGGCTTTGGTGGAGTGGGGTCCTGTGTCTTGTGAATTCATTTTGGTCTGGCTACGTGTCTGTGGTCTCCCAATGTTTTTTTGGGGTGTGTGAGTGTGCTCCATGTGGTGACTGGAGTGGGGTGCCGCAGTAGATGGTGCAGTCGTGGTTTTGTTATTGGATGGTGGTTTCGTTTCATCTGTGGGAAGGGTCTGGGTTTGTGTTTGGTGTGATGGAAGGTGGTGGCATCTTGTGTCCTTTTGGACCTGGTGTCAGTCTTTGTGACAGAGGCTCGTCTGTTGACCAGGGCTAGTTTCCAGATGTCAGGCAAGCGGGAGGTGTCATCACGTTTATTCATGTTGTTTGGGTGTTTCTCTATTTCAATGGCTTCCATGATTATTCGAAGTGTTCAGTTTTGGAGATGAGTTTGGTTCTTTCAAAGTCAATTTCATGACCTGTTGTTTTTATGTGCTGGAAGAGAGAGGAAGATTTTTCTTCTTTTTTGACTGCGTTCTTGTGTTCTGCGATGCATGCGCTTATTCTCCTGTTTGTTTGTCCGATGTATGTGGCTGGACAGACTTTGCATGGTATTTTGTAGACTCCTTGGTTTTCTAGCTCAATCTTGTCTTTGGGGTTTCTTAAAATGTTGGCTATTTTTTGGTCGGTGCAAAAGGCTGTCTTGATATTGTGTTTGTGGAGAATTTTGCTGATTTTGTCTGTGGTGCCTTTGATGTAAGGGAGGAGGGCGGTGCCGTTGTTCTCTTCTGTTTCTTGGTTCTTGGGGGGTGTTTCCTTTTGGATTAGTTTGGTGATGGTGTTTTTTTGGAATCCGTTCGCAATTAAAACATTCGAGAGAGTGTGTAATTCAGTTTTTAGGTGGTCTTTGTCAGCGAGGCGTTTGGTTCTGGAGATGAGGGTTTTTGCTACGGAGTTGATCTGTGCAGGGTGGTGGTGTGATTGTGCATTTAAGTAGCGGTTTGTATGTGTTTTTTCTGGTAGATGGTATGTCCTAAGGAGCCGCCGGGTTTTTGTAGATTAGGACGTCCAGGAAGGGAAGTTGGTTGTTGGCTTCTATTTCCATAGTGAATTGTATTTTGGGGTGTAGGCTGTTGAGATGTGTGAGGAAGTTGTTCAGTTTATCTTTCCCATGTGGCCAGATAACAAAGGTGTCGTCAACATATCTGAGCCAGAGTTTGGGTTTATGTTCGGACTTCTGTAACTAGCTGGTTTCAAAGTGTTCCATATATAGGTTTGCGATGACCGGTGAGAGGGGTGATCCCATGGGTGCTCCTTCTATCTGTTTGTATCTTTGTCCATTGTGGATGAAGTATGTGTTGGTTAGGCAGTGGTTGGTCAGATCTAGGATGTGTTTGGGGGTTGTATTTGTTGTGGATAGCTGTCAAGGCTTCTTGAATGGGCACTTGTGTGAAACAACATCGAAGCTCACGAGTAGGTCATTGGGTTGTAGGTCTTGTTTCTTTATAATTTCTATGAAGTGGAAACGAGTTTTGTACGTATGAAGTGATGGATTCTGCATAGGGCTGGAGTTGTTTGGCAAGAAATTTGGCGAGGTTTTGTAGAGGTGAGCCTATGGAGCTGACTATGGGTCTGAGAGGTGTTCCTTCTTTGTGAATCTTGGGGAGGCCGTAGAGCTTGGGGCATCTGGATGATTTCTCTCTGGGGATGATGCTTGGCTTGATTTCTTCACTTAAGGGAGAGGCTTTTATTTTGGCTTTGGTGATTTTTTCCAGGTAGGTGGTGGGGTCTGTGTTCAAAGGTATGTAAGCAGGGTCTTGTAGTAGGTTGGATAGTTTGGCTTGGTAGTCGGATGTGTTCATCACCACTGTGGCATTGCCTTTGTCTGCTGGGAGAATGATTATGTTGTTGTCTTTCCTCAGGTTGGAGAGGGCTTTTTGTTCTTCTTTGTGTAAATTGCTTCTGGGTGGTTTGCTGGAGCAGAGGACAAGTCTGATTTTGTTGGCTTCATCTGGGTTGATTTTGGTTAGGCTGGCTTCCACTCCGCATATGATGTTTTCGGTGGGGATGTGTCTGGGGCGACTGCAAAGTTGAATCCTTTGGAAAGGACTTTGGTCTCTGCGATGGTGAGTGTCCTGTCTGATATGTTGTGAACTGTTTGTTTCATGGGCTGTTGTGGGGGGTTGGGCTTCTGGCGTTTTTCCAGTTTGTGGAGTTTGTTGGTGTGTGTGTCTGTCTTGTGGGAGGTCTCTGTTTCAGCTCTCCAGGCGGCAAGTTGCTTGGATTTGTTCCAGAGTGTTGGGTGGATTTTGTTGCTGAGTTTGAGGTGGAGAGTGAGTAGGTCTCTGTTGGTTTGATCTAGTAGGTATCTTTTCCTGTGTAGTTCGCTTCTGATTAGGGCTAGTTCTGTTCTTTTCAGGATCCTTTCGCTGGATGGGGTTTTGAGTGGAATTTCAGTTGGAAGCTTGTGGGGATCACATTTTTGTCTCGGCAGTTGCGTAGGAATGCAATGTCACATAAGATGGTGGCTCTTCGGACTTCTAGTTTCTCGTAGGTTCTGGTCAGCTGGAAGGTTTCCTCCCCGTAGAGGTCGGATATTTGTTTTAAGTAGATTTTCACGGGTATAGGTATGCATGTTAGGGTGGATTCGGTTTCTTCCCGTGTAGAAATCTGGTTGTTTTTTGACGTTTCGACGAGGTCTCACTCGTCATCTTCAGGCTGGTGTTCTGGCTTCTTTCTTCTTGAAGCAAAGCGTGGTCTCAGTTGAAGTCCTATAAATACTGCCTTGCTTTGTTGCTGATTGCAGGTTCCTTTGTTCCTTTGTTCTTTTGTGATCTGCTGTGTGGCAGGAAGAACGTTAAAGGGATTAACTGCTGGTGGCTGTTTAGATGGCTGTTTAGATGCTGGTGGGTTAGATGGCTGGTGGGTTCTGGCAGTATCCTGGGCTTTGGTGGAGTGGGGTCCTGTGTCTTGTGAATTCATTTGGTCTGGCTACGTGTCTGTGGTCTCCCAAGAGTGTGCTCCATGTGGTGACTGAGTAGATGGTGCACGTGGTTTTGTTATTGGATGGTGGTTTCGTTTCATCTGTGGGAAGGGTCTATGGAAGGTGGTGGCATCTTGTGTCCTTTTGGACCTGGTGTCAGTCTTTGTGACAGAGGCTCGTCTGTTGACCAGGGCTAGTTTCCAGATGTCAGGCAAGCGGGAGGTGTCATCACGTTTATTCATGTTGTTTGGGTGTTTCTCTATTTCAATGGCTTCCATGATTATTCGACTGTTGAAGTGTTCAGTTTTGGAGATGAGTTTGGTTCTTTCAAAGTCAATTTCATGACCTGTTGTTTTTATGTGCTGGAAGAGAGAGGAAGATTTTTCTTCTTTTTGACTGCGTTCTTTAGCTTATTCTCCTGTTTGTTTGTCCGATGTATGTGGCTGGACAGACTTTGCATGGTATTTTGTAGACTCCTTGGTTTTCTAGCTCAATCTTGTCTTTGGGGTTTCTTAAAATGTTGGCTATTTTTGGTCGGTGCAAAAGGCTGTCTTGATATTGTGTTTGTGGAGAATTTTGCTGATTTTGTCTGTGGTGCCTTTGATGTAAGGGAGGAGGAGGCGGTGCCGTTGTTCTCTTCTGTTTCTTGGTTCTTGGGGGCTGTTTATTAGTTTGGTGATGGTGTTTTTTTGGAATCCGTTCGCAATTAAAACATTCGAGAGAGTGTGTAATTCAGTTTTTAGGTGGTCTTTGTCAGCGGCGTTTGGTTCTGGAGATGAGGGTTTTGCTACGGAGTTGATCTGTGCAGGGTGGTGGTGTGATTGTGCATTTAAGTAGCGGTTTGTATGTGTTTTTCTGGTAGATGGTATGGTAGCCGTCGGGTTTTTAATAACGTCCAGGAAGGAAGTTGGTTGTTGGCTTCTATTTCCATAGTGAATTGTATTTGGGGGTGTAGGCTGTTGAGATGTGTGAGGAAGTTGTTCAGTTTATCTTTCCCATGTGGCCAGATAACAAAGGTGTCGTCAACATATCTGAGCCCGGACTTCTGTAACGCGTTGGTTTCAAAGTGTTCCATATATAATGACCGGTGAGAGGGGTGATCCCATGGGTGCTCCTTCTATCTGTTTGTATCTTTGTCCATTGTGGATGAAGTATGTGTTGGTTAGGCAGTGGTTGGTCAGATCTAGGATGTGTTTGGGGGTTGTATTTGTTGTGGATAGCTGTCAAGGCTTCTTGAATGGGCACTTGTGTTAGGTCATTGGGTTGTAGGTCTTGAAGTTTTGTAATGAAGTGATGGATTCTGCATAGGGCTGGAGTTGTTTGGCAAGAAATTTGGCGAGGTTTTGTAGAGGTGAGCCTATGGAGCTGACTATGGGTCTGAGAGGTGTTCCTTCTTTGTGAATCTTGGGGAGGCCGTAGAGCTTGGGGCATCTGGATGATTTCTCTCTGGGGATGATGCTTGGCTTGATTTCTTCACTTAAGGGAGAGGCTTTTATTTTGGCTTTGGTGATTTTTTCCAGGTAGGTGGTGGGGTCTGTGTTCAAAGGTATGTAAGCAGGGTCTTGTAGTAGGTTGGATAGTTTGGCTTGGTAGTCGGATGTGTTCATCACCACTGTGGCATTGCCTTTGTCTGCTGGGAGAATGATTATGTTGTTGTCTTTCCTCAGGTTGGAGAGGGCTTTTGTTCTTCTTTGTGTAAATTGCTTCTGGGTGGTTTGCTGGAGCAGAGGACATTGGTGACTTGAGTCTGATTTTGTTGGCTTCATCTGGGTTGATTTTGGTTAGGCTGGCTTCCACTCCGCATATGATGTTTTCGGTGGGGATGTGTCTGGGGGCGACTGCAAAGTTGAATCCTTTGGAAAGGACTTTGGTCTCTGCGATGGTGAGTGTCCTGTCTGATATGTTGTGAACTGTTTGTTTCATGGGCCTGGCGTTTTTCCAGTTTGTGGAGTTTGTTGGTGTGTGTGTCTGTCTTGTGGGAGGTCTCTGTTTCAGCTCTCCAGGCGGCAAGTTGCTTGGATTTGTTCCAGAGTGTTGGGTGGATTTTGTTGCTGAGTTTGAGGTGGAGAGTGAGGTCTCTGTTGGTTTGATCTAGTAGGTATCTTTTCCTGTGTAGTTCGCTTCTGATTAGGGCTAGTTCTGTTCTTTTCAGGATCCTTTCGCTGGATGGGGTTTTGAGTGGAATTTCAGTTGGAAGCTTGTGGGGATCACATTTTGTCTCGGCAGTTGCGTAGGAATGCAATGTCACATAAGATGGTGGCTCTTCGGACTTCTAGTTTCTCGTAGGTTCTGGTCAGCTGGAAGGGAGGTCGGATATTTGTTTTCGTAGATTTTCACGGGTATAGGTATGCATGTTAGGGTGGATTCGGGTTTCTTCCCGTGTAGAAATCCTCCACCAGGTCTCACTCGTCATCTTCAGGCTGGTGTTCTGGCTTCTTTCTTCTTGAAGCAAAGCGTGGTCTCAGTTGAAGTCCTATAAATACTGCTGGGGGTGTGGTTTGCTTGCTTTGTTGCTGATTGCAGGTTCCTTTGTTCCTTTGTTCTTTTGTGATCTGCTGTGTGGCTGAGGGATCGTTAAGGGATTAACTGCTGGTGGCTGTTTAGATGGCTGTTTAGATGCTGGTGGGTTAGATGGCTGGTGGTTCTGGCAGTATCCTGGGCTTTGGTGGAGTGGGGTCCTGTGTCTTGTGAATTCATTTTGGTCTGGCTACGTGTCTGTGGTCTCCCAATGTTTTTTTGGGGTGTGCGAGTGTGCTCCATGTGGTGACTGGAGTGGGGTGCCGCAGTAGATGGTGCAGTCGTGGTTTTGTTATTGGATGGTGGTTTCGTTTCATCTGTGGGAAGGGTCTGGGTTTGTGTTTGGTGTGGATGGAAGGTGGTGGCATCTTGTGTCCTTTTGGACCTGGTGTCAGTCTTTGTGACAGAGTCTGTTGACCAGGGCTAGTTTCCAGATGTCAGGCAAGCGGGAGCGTTTATTCATGTTGTTTGGGTGTTTCTCTATTTCAATGGCTTCCATGATTATTCGACTGTTGAAGTGTTCAGTTTTGGAGATGAGTTTGGTTCTTTCAAAGTCAATTTCATGACCTGTTGTTTTTATGTGCTGGAAGAGAGAGGAAGATTTTTCTTCTTTTTGACTGCGTTCTTGTGTTCTGCGATGCGTGCGCTTATTCTCCTGTTTGTTTGTCCGATGTATGTGGCTTAATAGACTCCTTGGTTTTCTAGCTCAATCTTGTCTTTGGGGTTTCTTAAAATGTTGGCTATTTTTTGGTCGGTGCAAAAGGCTGTCTTGATATTGTGTTTGTGGAGAATTTTGCTGATTTTGTCTGTGGTGCCTTTGATGTAAGGGAGGAGGGCGGTGCCGTTGTTCTCTTCTGTTTCTTGGTTCTTGGGGCTGTTTCCTTTTGGATTAGTTTGGTGATGGTGTTTTTTTGGAATCCGTTCGCAATTAAAACATTCGAGAGAGTGTGTAATTCAGTTTTTAGGTGGTCTTTGAGGCGTTTGGTTCTGGAGATGAGGGTTTTTGCTACGGAGTTGATCTGTGCAGGGTGGTGGTGTGATTGTGCATTTAAGTAGCGGTTTGTATGTGTTTTTTCTGGTAGATGGTATCCTAAGGAGCCGTCGGGTTTTTGTACATTAGGATGTCCAGGAAGGGAAGTTGGTTGTTGGCTTCTATTTCCATAGTGAATTGTATTTTGGGGTGTAGGCTGTTGAGATGTGTGAGGAAGTTGTTCAGTTTATCTGAATAACACATAAAAACATAAAACATATATATATATATATATATATATAAAGAACAAAAAGGGGTGTAGAGTAGGGGAGGTGAACCTTTCACACTACAGCTGTTTTAGAGTACAGTGTCCAGAGTATCACCAGTAATACAGACTGTGGATTCTAGGAATAGTAGCCTAGAATAAAACATTCATAACTCTGAACATACTTGCTCATTAAAAGCTTCTAATTCCTTTACCATTACCAGGAAGAACAAGGAAGTCTTTGTTACTTCTGCAGAATAAGATTACTGATTGAATGAGGACAGCCAAGATGATCTTGGCTATTGGGTCATTTTTGCCCTTAAAAAGCCAGGATCAGTTTTACATAGAAATTTAGTAGTTGTCTAAAAAGCCAGCTCTACACCCAGTTAGACAGTTTGAATGTAAGGGGCACTTGACTTGACAGTGGCAAGCACCCCTTACATACCTAGCTGCTTTTCTGGATATGCCAGGAACAGGGGGAGAAACAGAAGACAGAACAAGGAAGGTGGGCAGTTTTTAAAAAATAGGCAAAATAAAGACTACCTTAACTTAGTTTCTTTTGGAAGAGAGAGGAAGAGAGAGAATGGGGGGAGTGAGGCATGTGAATGTTTTAATGTGGTTTTAGTAGGGAAAGTAGCCTTGCTTCCATGTAGCTAAGCCAGTGGTGGCAAACCACTGATGTTTTGGACCACACCTCCCCGAATTCTGAGCCTAAATTGCCAATGACAAAGGACTGTGGGAGATGTGGTCCAAAACACCTGGAGTGCTGAAGATTCACCACCACTGACCTAAGCTATGCACTTCCACAATTCTAGCAACTCTAGGGACGAAGCTGAAGACAGTTTTGAGAACAAGTTTTTTTGAGGTGGTGCCATCCTTTGCATGTAAAGCTTCTTTCCCTACCAAGCTTATATAAAACGTTAAGGGGGGAACATATTTGGTATCAAAAAAATTAAGTAGCTGCCATCACATTCTCCCTCTGTCATCTCTTGCAGATGAATGGATGTCTCAAATTATGAGCAGATGGGAGAGATTTTGTTGTGGGATCAGTCCTCTTTGTATTCTAGAAAGCTGACAAACACAAGAAAACCCCAAAGTCTCCAAGCAGCTTGTGGTCTCTCCTTTCACTGGGAAATTCTGGGGTATATGTGTCGAGGCAATGACATTATTTCTAGGAAAGAACTACGGTAGATTTTATGTCTAAAAAAGAAAAGAGTGTATGGTAATATATTCAAAAAGATAGGGCAAAATAGAAACATCACAAAGACTGTTCTCTGTTATAATTAACAATTATAAAATGGTATAAGAAATGAGAACTGAATTAAGCATTCTTGAAGCTCATCAGGCCAAACAGAAACATAATCCCTAATGTGACTACTCTCTTTGGCCCCAATTTATTTCAAAGCAAGTTTTCACTGTGCACGTGTCTAATTAGATTTTCTTTTAAGGTCACATTTTATATGGATAGACAATGGGTTTTTTATTATTATTGAATTATTTTTATCTGGTATAGCAATGAGTTACTCCAGATGGACATCAGATCTCTAAATATTAAATTCTTGTATAGAATTAAATAACTGTTTTGTTGAGAAAATAGCTATTCGCAAGATATATTCATTCAACCAAATGCCACTGAGTGAAGAGTAAATATGCAACTTATATATTCTTGTCTATCCTCATAAATTCCAATTGAACTTCCCTAACAATGAAGATATTTCAAAATTAGTCACTCCAACCTTTTTTTTTTAGAAAGTAAAGATTCACTGGGTTTTTAACACATACTGTAAGTTTTTTATTTCCTTCTATCGCCTACTCTTATTGCCAAACTGTTCTACTTCAAAGCAATGATTCATCAGTTTGGCAGAATGATAAAAGGATCTGCAAGTAAGCAGGACCATTTTATTGGCCTCTGTATGAGTATCTGTATTATTATCAGCTTGCTACTGATGAGCTACTGTATTCACTTCTCAAATAATGTATTTAGAAACTGGATTGTGTTGAATTATGCCTTTGTCATAATGGAAAGCACTTCTATGTAATGCAAGTTGCAGTGCCTGATTTTACTACACCTTTACCCATATAAACCTTCTAGATTTTAGATATATTGTTCGTATAAACTAGGGAGACTCTCAGAACCATCAGGAATGGTTTGGAGTAGATAGAAGAGGATCTGCAAAGTTCAGGGGCACTGAGTGGTGCTTGCTGCTGAGGCAAAACCAACATTGGATGTATCCTCCCCTGAATCATCCAATACATTACTTTTCAGCTCTGCTGTGAGATAATTTCTATATGGGGAAGTTTCTGCATATGGTTGAAGAAGGTACAAGTTTAAGAATTTTTGCTGCAGGTGCATAGACTGTCCACTTGCTCATATAACAGTCATCCAGTCTATGTGCCTGCATTGTACCATGAAGTAAATGATAATTCATGTATCAGAATATACATAGAATATATGAGTTCAGTGAGATGATACAGCTTAGTGGGTTGGAGTACTTGGATGTAGAGCCAGAAGCTGAAAGTTCAAATCTTAATGCGCCTCCTATGAGAGGCACCAGCCAGATCACCATGAGATCTGTGGCTGATGATGTTATTGGCCATGCCATCTCTGCACACCTTGACAAGGTGCCTTGTTCTTGAGGGCCTCCTCAAGAAGAGATCAGTAAACTAATTCTGAGTACGTATACCTAAAAAACCATAGATGGGTCACTGTAAGTGGGATAAATATTTACACTGTATATTGCCTGAAATCCTGTTGCTTACTTACTTTATTTGCACCAAGATAAGTCCCAAGTAGAGTAGGCTGATATGAATCAATAGTACTTATGGAGTTTACTCACCTAATGTCCACTGATTCATTTGGCATACTCTAGTACAACTTGTGCTAAATAACAGGATTTCAGCCACTGAGTAATTATACTACTCACTTTATCTTTCTCACTTATTTGGGGGAAGGGAGGAAGAAAAGTAGGTCTCATCTCAAACTCTGAAGTAAGAACTTTCACATCAGCATTAGCCTTAAAGCACGTCCCAGTCTTAACAGTCTTTCATTAGTCTTTCATTATTTGTGGCACATTTTGAATAGTTAATAACAGCAGTCATTTTCAGTAGTCAGGCTTCTTTCCTTACAACTACACTGGTGTTTTCATTCAAATGAATATTTTAAAAGAAGGTGCCACCCACTGGATGTGCAGAAAAATATCATATGCATGTCTTTCAAGTCATAGCTTTTCTACATTTTCCTTCACTTAATTGCTTAAATGGTTGAAAATTCAGGGAAACTATGAAGCTTGTATGATGAACTCCTATAATTTAGGAGGATATGCACATTTTATTTCCACACTGAGTGTTAGTAATCTGCATTTTGTTAAATGGAAAATTTTCTGCTTTTGTTCTGCTTTTTTCTATTATCTCACTCTTTAGTCTTTTATGTTCTTTTTTATCCTATGTTCTGTGTCTGTTTCTTTTTACACCTTTTTCTTCCTGTCAGAATTAATGGCGCCTGAGTTAGCTATACTCCGTAGGGGCCTGCAGCGGCTGAGGCTTAAGAAGGCTGAACAGCAGAGACAGCGAGAGCTAGCTGAGGGTTCAGCACAACAGTCCTCCAGCTCTGATCAGTCTTCCCCTAAGGGCTCCTCACAGGACCCTCAACCTACAGGTTGTCATTTGTCAAGGTTTATTAAGCAGCTGGTGTAGTTACATAGTTTGTGCTGCTAATATTTGCTCAGATGCTTCCCCTTGAAAACAAAACAGCGAATGCATTTGCTGCTTGCCTGTCCTTTGCATCTAGTGATGTTCACCATCACACTGTTACAGAGTAACTAATATTTGGCAATATTATTCCTTGCTTCCTTAACATATATATTTGTATACTTTATGTACAAAAAAAAATCTGAACAAAAATGGACTGCTCAGTTGCAGAATTAGGATTTTTTTAAATTACTGTGATACATCAAGAAAATTAACTAACTGTGGTACTCACCAATATTTAACTTGGTTTTAATCCAGTTCCTTTAATGAGACTCCTCTACTTTATTTTCATCATAGGTTGCATTAATAGGTTTCCCAGATATGGTAAACAATCGTATCTGGAAGGACGTGAGATTTTGAGCAGCCCTTTCAGATCAACCAGAGGACAGATTCCTCTGTAGATGAAGCAGGACATGAATTTTCATACATCCTTGGTTAAGCATCTCTTTTCAAGGGCATGATAAAGCCACACATGGGGAAAATGGTTAGAAATTAAACAAATTAAAATTTGTTTGAAACTAAGATGGCTCAGAACTGAAAATATTTTGCTAATTTTATTTACAGCTACATTGCTCTCTTGACCAGATTACCATTTGCTTTGACACAAACTCTGCTTAGGATACAAACAGATATTTGTAAAATAGAAAGACATCTATCTTGAGAGATGTTGAGTGGTTGGTTTTTTTTTTAAATACTAACATAAGCTGCATACCCATTTTTTGCTCAATAAATTCAATTTTTACATATCTTATTACTTACTGGCAGAAATCCAGTTGGTGCTATTCTGTCAATATAAATAGCAATTATACCATCAGCTGTGACATTACTATTTAATTCAATTTAAAGCTTTCTGTACTCACTATTTCCTGGTTCTAAGGCTCCATATGTATTCCATTTATCTGGGAAGCCTTCGGAAACCTTGAAATGGGAGGTGCCTTGATTATGGGAAGATTGATGTGGCTAGTCCCAATCCTGCTGGCAGCAGTCTGTCAGCAATATTCCAATATTAAAGGCCCCTCCCTAATCCCGAGGCTCCAAGAAGCTTCTCCAGATCAAAATTGATCCCTGGGGAGCCTCAGAAACTGAAGGGAAGAATAGGAAACTTTGAATTGAATTGAGTTGGTTTGATTTGAAAAGTCATGTTGCAGGTTGATGATATCATCACCATTTATTCCCACCTTGAAGTATTTACTGGTATGCAGTACATGAAGAGAGAGCAAGCCTTATTTCACAGCCCACTTTATTGAGTGGAACGTTAATATTTTCAATTATATTTAGGATTAGATATCATTCTAATGTATGTGTTCTCTATTAATTAAATCTGCAGCCCTGAAAAGAGAAGTGAGTCTGCATCTGTACAGAACCACACTTTCAGAACCTTCTTGACGTAGGGAGTGAGTTTTGTCAGGATCCCTGACCCTTCACTATACCATGAACATTCTGGTTTTAAACCCTTACATTTGGTTTCAAATGTCACAACAGCCACACCCTAGCAGAACTGCTTAGAGAGAGAGAAGCCATTATGAAAAAAATCTGATATTCACTGATATAGTAGTACATATTGCTACCAACAACTCCACAGAAACTTGGTATATCAACAAACAAGGTGGCATAAGGTCAAGGAACTTATTGGATCTCAAACATTGCCTCTGGCACAGGTACATCTGCCACAAAATCAACATCACTGTGGTTCTTATACAAGGAGACATAAATCAGCTGAATATATTAAGTATACACTCACAAATAGGAGCCTCTTGTTTGCTTGAAAAGCTATTTCAGAAATGGGATTGACTAGACAGTGTCATGTTTGCTTTAAGGTCTTACAAGATGCTTCCTCTTCATTTCAGCAAGCTACATTCTCAAGCTGTGCCGTGGGACAAGATTTCCTTTTGCCCTGTTCATATTAATCGCTATAGGTGTAGCAAAACTGTGATGGAAAAGACAAATGGAATATCTATACCACTGTGGGTACTATGTCAGCTTTGGTCTTCTCTGTTGCTTCAGATTAGTTATTGAGAATAGGTCCATCTTCCACCATGGTTAGATGTCCTCTTCAGAAAGCCACTATCAATTCTTGATGTTGATATGGACACCCTCAACTTTAGACAAGTGAGAACCATGGAAGATAAGAGAAACATGCTTACTTATAAGTGGCCTACTTGTCACTCATTTGTTAAAGAAAACTCCTTTGATCCAGATAACTTCTGTTTACATTATGCACTCTCTACTAATGCTGCTGGACAAGGGACTGCCTTTCTCATCTATTAACATTTCTATATCAGTCTTTACAACTTATTTAACCACAGCAGATAGGGCTTATTCCTTATTGTTTGTGGTTCCTGATATTAAAAACTGAATTGCAGCATAGATTTCCACCTATGTCTCATCCAGTTCTGCATTTAAGTCTTTGTTTAGTTTAAGTCAACTCATGAAGCCCCTTTCAAATCCATTTTTCTTTTGAACAGCTGACAATAAAGCAAACCATTTTAGTGGCTGTTACATCAACTTGTTGACCAGCTGAGCCTTGTACTTTTGAGTACATCAGCTCTACCTCCTTTGATATCCATAGGAGGTGGTTACTTAGGCCAATGATAAAGGTTTCTTTTATGCAAAATTGTATCTGACCTCCACCTGGCTTATACTTTTTCCCATCCCCTTTGACACTGGTCTACATAAAATAGTACATAGAGAAGTGTGTCAGCATCCTGTTTTAGATAATGTCTCCATTTAGACAGTCCACAAGAATTCATGGCACACTCTGGACCTGAAAATAGCCTTTTGCCACTGAAAGATTTGTCATGTGGGTAGTACCCATGTTTCCCTGAAAACAAGACACTGTCTTATATTTATTCTTTCTCAAGAAGACATACTAGGGCTTATTTTCAGGGGATGTCTTATAATATGCTTGAATGTCAGCCCTGCACACAACCATACCCACGCCCATCACTAGGTTTTATTATCAGGGTAGGGCTTATATTTAACAAATGCATAGAAATCCTGCTAGGGCTTATTTTTTGGGGAGGTCTTATTTTCGGGGAAACAGGGTAAAAGCAATCACTGTAGCATCTTGGTTAGGCAAGATAGCATTGCCACCATTCTCCTACAGCATGGGCGGTGAACCATTGGCAGTCCAGATGTCCAGATTACAGCTCCCTGACTCCCCAGCCTGTACTGACAATGATAAAAATATATGGGAGGTGCTGTATGTTGTTGTCCAAAAGATAAGGGGCACTGAAGATTCACCACTGCTGCACTAGAGCTATAGCTACCTTAAATTCTAAAAAGGGTCTTCTTATTCCAAGATCCAAACCATCCATGTTTGTCCAGCAGGATCAATAGGACACCAGGTCCCAGGGGGACTGCTTTCTTTTGAAGGATAATACTCTCCCCAGAATTATGATGAACATATAAATCTGTGCTCCTTCCTCAACTTTTTAAGTTTTGTATGTAAGCTTGTTAGTCTTCTCCCATTAGTGTGAATGCACAGAGACCACAATGAAGAAAATCAGGATGAGATTTGTAATGTTTGTCTTTGAGTGGTCATCTGACATTTCACAGAACACTTATTTCTTCCTCCTTCAACACCTGTAGGATGCTGATCCTTTGCTGAGGTGACATCTGCATTGATAGAAATGAGGAGTTGAATACCAGTGGGTGCATGATTTAGTGGATAGATAAGGTTACCACCAAAAGTTTGTCTATCTAGAAGGTTCTGAAGTGGTGGTTCTTTGTAGGCACAGATCCATTAGTGTGAATGAATATGTGGCCCCTTGAAGAACAAATGTACAAACAGGGACTTGGTGGTTCCCCCTCCACCGAACAGTAGTCATTCTAATGTTCAGAATCAATGTATTTGGGGTTCTCTTGATAGGAGCAATTTATAATTAGATCTCATGATTTGTACATAGAAGAAAAGTGGTCAGAATTCTTTGCATATCTGATTGCTGATCAGTACAGGTTACAGCAGTGTGTCATTCAGTCTGATTTTCCTCCCTGACTGTTAGATTAGTAGTGCATCTGCACTGCTTATTTTATGTACTACTGCAACCTTGTTAGTGGTAAATGCCCACCACCAGTATTCTTGATACTCAGTGAAGTGGTTTCTTTCTTTCTTTCTTTGTTGTTGTTGTTATTCACTGCTGTAAAAGAAATGTCCCATGGCAGAGCTTCTTGCAAATTGCAGTGAAGCAAGTCTTGATGCAGAATATATAGTTGAGCTTAGACAAACTGCCTTGGAACAACTGTGTGAACACAAGTTGAATTCTACATATAAATCTTAGGTGTTGGTGATATGCTTTGGAGAATATTTGATGGGCCATACAAAATTAGAAGAGGTGTGTCTTTTTTTTGCAAAGCTCTTAAGTTTTAAAATTAGAGCTAGGTTTGCATAGGTGTGGTATGGGCATGGTGTGTGCTTTGCATATATTCAGCTGCTTTGAATCATGAATATGTACATTTGGTTTTAAAATTTCCTCAGTTTATATACTGGTAAATCCTTTTAAAAATCATTGTGTTTATGAGAGGAATCTGAAATTAACACAACATTTTTGTAGTCTCTGTGATTCACAAATACAGGTTTCCTCCTCACATACTCCTTGGTAATATTCCAGAGCTTCAAGGCTTCTGCTTCTCCTCCCTAACAGACATGCTCTTCCACCCAGGGGTCACTCCTCAGTTCCTTCTGACCACTGTTAAGGCAACAGGCTGGGAGCATTCTGGAGATTACAGACACAACTAACACTACAATACAAGAAATTACAGAAATTACAACTCTTTCTACTGCTTAATTTACTTTAGCTCCATTATTATTTATCATTAATTAATTTTATTTAAAATATTTATAAAACACATTTTCCTTAAAGGATCCAAGGTGACTTACAGTATTAAAAGAAGCAAAGTTCCTCAATATTTGACACTCTGCTGATAGTGTTTCAAAAATCTGACACTCCATCACCACCAGCAAATGGGCCCTTCCCATTGTGGTCCATGAATGTGTCATCAATTTTGACATCGTTCTACCTCTGGGTACTTTTCACTTAACATTGGAAGTACTAGAAGAGGAAATTGCATCAGTATTATAGAAAGATACAAGAATGAAAGTTCCTCTAACCCTTAAAAAAACACATTTTATTCCCATTACTTTATTGTACCTCAAGAAGGATAGAGGTTTACATCCAACTGTAGATCTAAGGAATGTCAACAAGTTCTTTTCTGCAAAAAAGTTTATGATGGTAATGCTAACAAATACACTGCCACTGCTCAAAGAAGGAGACTGGTTTGGAGTTGTGACTTAAAGACTTATTTACATATATCAATTGGACCAAATCATCATTATTTCCTTCATTTTGCACTAGGACATTGAATATACAAATTCAAAGTGCTTCCATTCAGATTCTCAATAGCACCTAGACTTTTCATCAAATATATGGTACCAGTGGCAGGCTGATTGAGCATGAGTTGAGTTAATATCTTCCCCTATATAAACAATTACAGTGGTACCCCGACTTAAGAGCAGCTCGACTTAAGAGCAATTTGACTTAAGAGCGGAAAACTGTTGGCATTTTAACTGCTACCTTACAAATTTTAGATATAGTTTGCTCAACTTACAAATATTTTTCTTTCTTTTTTATTTTTTCAACTTATTTTTTTCAATTCCCCCCCCGACATAAGAGTAGTTCGACTTAAGAGCATGCATTTGGAACAGATTAAATTTGAAGTTGAGGTACCACTGTAATTTACAGTAATTGTGGCAAATTCTGGGGAAAACATCAGGCAAGTGTAAAGATATTTACTGTCAGATTTTGTTTTGCAAGTCAGCATAAAAGAAAATCACAACTTCAACCAACAAATACAGTGCAATCTGAAAAAAGGATTAGCATTTCTAACATCAGAAAGGGTAGACACAATCTCAGTGGCTTCCAAGTTTCAATGAGACAAGAAAGTCACTGCCCCTATGACTCAGGAACAGGGAGTGCCACAAATACAGTGGTAGCTTGTATAAAGGAATTAATTTGTTCCAAATGAAATTATGTTAAGCAAATATTCCTTTATACAAATTTCCCATAGAAATGCATTGAAAACAGAGTAATCCCTAATTGCAACCATTTTTATGTTGTATGGATTCGCCCATAGGCGATTCTGTTAAGCAAATTTCCCCTATCTCCGGAATTATTTATGTTGTACAGATTTTATGTTATACAAACTGTTTGTTATACGAGGGTCCACTGTAAATGCTTCACAATGTACTGAGAACATTGAATTCTAGAGGAGGTGCATTTGCTCTAACTTGGTTGGATGTTATGATGTATCAGTTATCTCTTTTTCCACTAATGCATCACACAGTTGTTGAGATGAAGCAGGAAAGAATGGATACTATATTGATAAGTCTGTGGTGATCATGCCAGTCATGTGACCCCTGTGAAATGGTTGTTCAACCCCTAAATGGGTCCCGATCCCCATGTTGGGAACCAGTGCTTTAATGGCTGCAAAAAATGAGGAATGAGTGCTTAAGGTCCCTTGAAACAAGGGATAATCATGCCCTAAGAGGGTACAGGAAGATGTTGTAAATAATGTTTTGTCCCAAAATAAAATCATTAAAGTATTCTTTGCAGTTCTGGGGATTCTGGAGGTTGTCTTTGGGCCCACTTCTGCCCCGAAAGATCAGGTTTACATTTCAGGGGTGCTTCTGGATCTAGCCTTGCTCTTGCAGACCTGGGTGGCTGCTCCAAATCAGCAATTACCTAGGTTCAGCTGGTGTCCCACTTCTATATCCTCATGTAGATGGCAGGTCTGACCACAGTGACCCATATAGAACTATATTCTTCATGGTGCTAACATAGAAGATTGCTCAAGAATCACATTTTGTGGTTTGCACAAAACATAATTGTTAGACAGCTTTCTGCCATGTTCTTTTTAGTCATACTCAAGTTCTGCATCAACTATACTGTATTCTAGATTGTCTGTAAACACAAATCAGGGTACTGATGCTTGCTTATGAAGCCCAAAATAGGCCAGAGGGACAGACTATCTGAAAGATCACCACCTTACCTATGAATCCAACCATAGTTTTAAGGTCTGCTATATTTCCATCCACCGATGAGGACTACATTGGTTTAAATGTAGAATATGACCTTTCATGGATTGCAACCTTTCTCTTAATGTAGGGTGCATCTGATGATATCTTTCTGCAGTCTACAAAAACCTGAGCCAAATGAAATTTTATTAGTTAAATGTTTAATATGTCAGAAGTCACTTCATTGTTTTTGGTTAAAGCCAAATAAAACATGCATGCTGCAGGGGAGCCCAAAGACACAGACCTGTTGTTTGATATGTAAATTGCACTCTGATAGTCCCATTGAATCAATAGGGATTTGGTGAGTCAACATTTCTGTAGGTTCCATTGATTCAAATGGGCCTACTCTAACTATGACATACTATGTTAAAGTAAGCCACAACTGAAGTAGGTCCATTTGAATCAATGCAGTTTATGGAGAAGTTAACTTACCAGATCCCCATTGATTCAGTGGACCTACTCTGGTGTGATTTATTCCAGTAAGCAATTGGATTTTGGCTTCTTCCTTCTTTTTTTCTGATAATAATCATATAAGCTACACTAAAAGCATTTTCTGCTTACTTGTAATAATTAAAGCGACATTCCCAGATCTGCTATTTACACAAAGCTCCCTGGATTTGTCTATTTGAAAATTGGCAGACTTAATCCCATTAGAAGTGGCTAATTTGCTGTTGAAATTTATGACAGTTGTTATGCATATGTAATTTTTCTGTTGGATTCTAGCTGTTAATTCATATGATCTGCATAAGGTACACATAACTTGGCACAATGTAACAACAGAGTGCCTTGTATATGTCTTAACATATTTTTGTTAATACTGTATTCTGATATTATTCAGCAGCCAATTAAAACAGGTTAAACATATTTATTGGAAACCTTACTCCCAAACAATATATTTTTGTGTTTTGGAAATATAAACCCAAAGTCCATGTAGAATTGTAGATGATACCTGTCAGGTTCTGTAGAAATGTGATACACATTTCTAAGGCTGTATTCCCTGTCCCACACATTCTCCTTTTATTGGTGCTGTGCTTCTATCCAAGATGTTAAAGATTAACATACCTACTCTGTAAGCCTTTAGCTTTGTACAGACTTTTTGTGGACAGACTGTACTAGAGCAAGAGTTATACTTTTAGTGGAGTAAACTCACTACATAAAGTGATGTGTTCACATTTACTAACACTTTGTTTTCAGAAGATGAAAAGTCAAGCCCACGGCCCAGCACAGGTGAACCTGTTTTAAGTTTACATTATAGTACAGAAGGGACAACTACAAGCACAATAAAATTGGACTTTACAGATGAATGGTAAGACTTGGCTGCTTTTTCCAGTGAAAGTAATTTCTTTAGTTGCATCAATTCTAGCTTTTCTATACAGTGCTTTAGAAATAATTTTATTAGGAAAGAAATACAACACTAAACAGGAGTGGGAGGCCACATATGTTTTTACATACTGTTTTTAAAATCTTTATTTCCACAGTATCCTGTTCTACTTTTGTATTTGATTTTTGTGATCTACATGGCTCCTCATCTTGTTTTGCTTCAACTGAGTATCCTTTAAACTATCTAAAGAATCATTGTAAAAATGGGAGAAGGCCATATTTATAATTGTATTTATTGGGATAGTTAATTTTGGCATATACTGTAATTTATGATTGAAAATACAAATACAAGAAACAGTGAATAAATATCAGCAATAACTTGTTTTCATAAAATTACAAAGTGTAAGGAATACAGTAATATCGATTAAGACAAATGCCCCATAAGACAAAAAAAACTTGTAAGATGAAAAAAAAATTCCAGGAATAGGGTTGCTTCACATAACAAAAATTCCCTATGGGATGCCTCGCAGGATGAAATGCTGTTATGATTTTTTTTTAAAACTTCAAAACAAATTCCTATAGGAAACTGTGTTTGCAAGATGAATTTTTCATAAAACGAAATGACTCGTAGAATGAATTAATTTTGTCTTAAGAGGTATTACTGTACATAGAATAACAATAAATATGGACAATTGTCTTTATAAATAAATACAAGATCTATAGTGCAGTTCTGTGCATAATTATTCAGAAGTGAGATCGATTGTATTAGTTGAGCCTTATGCCTAAAGGTAAATACACTTTTAAACTGTATTTACCTTTAAACTGTCCATAGCTTTATACTGAGGTACCCATTCGCCTGTCTCTATTTGAGCCTCTCTTAATTTGGACCAAAAATGTGTCCTGTCGGTTGGATACAATAGGTAGAGTCCAGGGGAAGACCATCTTTTTTGGTGGTGCTAGTGATAGCATGTAGGTAGTCTTGACACTTATCAAAAACTGTGTTGAAATTGTTGCTTTCCCATTTTAATTGAAATTTGCGTTCTTCATTGCATTTTAATTTGATATTCACTAGTTCTAATATTGCTTTTGCTTTAGTTTTCATACTATAAATTGAATAGTTTACTATTGATTATAGACTTCCTATTGTAAAGGAAGAGATTAAAAGAATTTAGATAAATGCATATATGTATTACATGTCCCTGTGCTAGGAGCAGCACAGCTTCAAGTTCCAGAGGGAGTGGAAATCACTGTATACCTGAAGGTCAGGAAGAATCCCTGAGATCCCAAAGTTCAGAGGCACCAACACCAGAGAGTGAAGAATCAAGTAAGATATGAAATTATTGCTGTTATGGCAAGATTTATATTCCACCTTTATATTGTAGTTATATGTTCTAATTAAACCATTTGCAATGTGAATAAGATTTTCAGCATGACTTGATATGCACAAATTAAATATAAATGTTCAGGCTGGGGGAACATCAGACTTTTGCCTCACATAAGAGACTTAACTCAAACATATTGCTAACTTTGTTTCTTTTATAATCTGCTTTTGAAAATATGTTCCATTTCAAAAGTAGCTCCCATGTGGAGGCTACTGTTTAAAAGGAAAATCAAAGCAGAAAATTATGCAACGGGTTTCATAGTTCCTTGTGTACTGGTTTTAGTACACAGTTGTAAGTCTAAAGCTTTGTATCTGACATCAATGCCTTACATTAATATGCTGATATGTACTCTTACATTAACAAAAGTCTAGTATTTTTAAATGTGTATTAAATATGCTCAGATTAAAATTGTGTGCTAACGGTATAAATTGTGCTGCTACAAAACATTAGGCAGTCATTGAAGACTAATTACAGCAGGTTGGTATATGTAGTGGATGCTTGTACAGTGGTACCTCTGATAACAAATTTAATTTGTTCTCAGAGGCAATTTGTTATCCGAAAAAATTGTTATCCGAAACATGGTTTCCCATTGAAATGAATGGGAAACCAATTAATCCGTTCCAGAGGTCCGAAAAAAAGGCAAAAAGCTGGGGGGGGTCCAGACCTCTTTATAAAGTGCACTTTAAAGGCTTGCAATGCTGGAACATCCTCCAGAACATCCCCCTGCAATGCAATGCAAACATGGACAAGAGAAACCAGTAAGACTACCCCAGTCTATTCCCACCCAAAGTGCAATGGGAGAAAAATGCAAACGAACAAACATAAGCAGGAAGAAAAAATCCAGCCCATTTTTGCCTGCAGACCAATGAAAAAAGGCTGCAAACACAGAGAAATGAAATCAGCAAGACTACCCCAGTCTCTTCCAGCCAAAAATGCAAAGAAAAGCAGTGCAAAAGCAGCAAAATAAAAGCTAGCTCCCTATCTTACCAAGTTCGAAAGGTCCAAATCCCTCAGCAAAACATGTCCAGAATGGCTACAAAACACCATGAAAAAAAAGCTCTAACTCCTCTCACCCCTCCATAAACAATGCATCCTGCAATTCATGCAGGGTACAAATTTTTTTGCAAGGCATTATGAAACATTTGTTATCCAAGGCAACCCATAGGGAACATTTACTATCCGAGGCAGCCCTATACCTGGAAATTTCCATTTGTTATCTGAAAAATTTGTTATCCAAGGCATTCTTTATCCGTGGTATTACTGTATTGACAGTGGTTCCCAACCTTGGGAAACCCAGGTTGTCTTGGACTTCATATCCCAGAAACCATAGCCAGCACAGCTAGTGGTAAAGGCTTCCGAGAGTTGCAGTCCAAGAGCACCTGGATCTCCTAAGGTTGGGAACCACTGAAATATAGTGTTTCTTACTGTAATTGTATTATTGCAGTTGAGCTCATATAATTCTCATTCACAAAATATGGTACAGTATATGAATATAGTTTACATACCAAGCTAGATTTAAAAACTAAAAAAGGAATTGCACTGGAACAAACTTTTTCTGTTCTCAATTTACATATGAATTATCCCTGACTGATCAGTTGGACATTTTCATATTGTATCATGTCTAGTTGTATCTACTACTTATCCTGTAAAGTAGTGGTGGCATTCTAAAGTCTCATGATAGCAGTTACAGAATGAGCTACAAACTGTAGACATGGCTGATACCCATCTGCAATATTTTTATAATGCTTTAAATGCCTTTAGGACTCCCTGAGGAATCACAAGAGGAAAATGTTGAGGAGCTGACATCTACAAATGAAAACACTGGAACACCATGTTCTGGTATGTACAATAGTAATGATAGCATGTGTATAGAAAAAAAACAAGGAATTGTAGCTTTTAAACTTACTTAGACTGCAGCATAGATTGTACAATGTGGATATATGGTTTTTACAGTTGTGAGTTTGGATTGTGGTCAGTAGTTTGAATTGAGAGGGGAAATTGAATATAATGCCGTAGACAGAGTAGTTGGTTACAAAGGAGAAGGCGGGTGACAGCTGAACCCCGGACACTCCAACTACAGAGGTGCTAGAGCAGGCTCTGATTAAGTTAATGCATAATATGTTTCCGTTGTGGCCACTCTACCAGCCACCTCTCAGAGTTGTAGAGTAAATAAAAAAGCTTGCATCACTGTGTAGACAGCGTTTTTGCATTCTGTAACAGTTGGGATTTTTTGTTTTTGCTTTTGTTTTGTTCTCTTAAGTGAATTTACTGAACATTACTGAAATATGACTACATTACTGAGTTTGAGTGTGTATGTAACTGTGGAAGGGTGATTACTGTATGGACAGTGATTGAATAGGTCAGATGATTAGGAAGGTGGCCTCTGTGATCCTGCTATGTTTCCTCTCCTTTTTCACTTCTTTGCTTTGGTACTATGATGCCTGGTATTTATTTATTTTATTTATTTTAAAACTTTCCCTCTCGCTGCTTCGGCCCCAGAGCTACTCCATGCAGCAGCTGGGCAGGCCGGGGGGGCGGGGGGGTGGCCATTGTGCACAGGGACTCCTTTTATGTCAGCAGATCCGCGATGTTGGTAAGCCCAGGGCTTGAATGCCTTCACCTTGTGGTGGGACAGAGGGACAGGTTTGGGATTGTGCTTGTGTACCGAGCTCCCCGCGACCCTGCACTCTCCCTCCCAGAACTCTCCGAGTTCATCTCGGCGGCGCTGGTGAGATCCCCCCGCCTTTTGGTGTTGGGGGATTTCAATGTGCATGCCGAGGCTGAGCTGTCGGGAGCAGCTCTGGAGTTCATGGAGTCCATGGCCTCCATGAACCTGTCCCAATTTGTCATCGGTCCCACTCACAAGGGAGGACATACCCTGGATCTGGTCTTTGCCTCCACATCGACGGGCTTTGATCTGGGGGTCGGGAACCTGCAGGTCCGTCCCGTGTCATGGTCAGATCACCATCTTCTGACTTTCTCCCTGGCAATCGCCACCCCCTCCAGGGGCAGGGCCCTTCCATCTGGGCCCGCCCCCGGGGGCTCCTGGACCCTGCACGGTTCTCGGAGGCCCTGGGGGTCCTACCAGACGGACTGGATGACGATCCGGTCGACTCCCTGGTCCAAAGGTGGTTTGAGGAGGTGGCCGGGGCTGCCGATCGGATCGCCCCCAAGCGCCTGATCCGGTGCCGAGCCCGCTCCTCTCCTTGGTTTACTGAGGAGTTGCGGGCAATGAAAGGAACGGAGGAGGCTAGAGAGCAGAACGCTCGGACGGCTTGAAATTGGGCTGCTGTTAAGGCGTTGACCAGTCGCTATTCTCCGATAAGGGCAGCTAGGAGATCTTTCGTTGCCCTGAGAATTGGTGAGGCCTCGAATAGCCACGCGGAGTTGTTCCGGGTGGTTCGAGACCTCACCAATCCTGGTCCTTCGGCCTCCTCCTAGTGATTTCACTAGTGAGTCGTTCGCAGCCTATTTTAAAACCAAGATAGAGGCCATCCGTTCTGAGCTGGACGCCGGTTGCTCTGATCCAGTCCCGGCATGGCGATACTGGGCCGCCTCGGTCGCCCCGGTTTGTTGAGTTTGGGTCTGTTACATCTGAGGAGGCCTCCAGGGCTCTGGGGCATTGCAGGCCTGCGGCTTCTCCGTTCGACCCTTGCCCGTCCTGGCTGATTAAGACCACAGGGGGGAGCATGCCAAAATGGGCTTCGCTAATCGCCTCAGCCTCCTTCAGGGACGGGATCCTTCCCAGTCTGCTGAAGGAGACGGTGGTGAAGCCCATTATTAAAAAGACCTGGCTTGGCTGTGGACGATATGTCCAACTACCGTCCCATAGCCAATGTTCCCTTTTTGGGCAAGGTAGTCGAGCGAGTCGCCGCCCTGCGTCTCCAGTCGTTCCTGGAGGAGAACCATGTCCTGGATCCCTTCCAATCTGGGTTCAGGCCGCATCATGGGACGGAGACGGCCCTGGTCGCTCTGCACGATGATCTGTTGAGGGGGGCCGACAGGGGTTGCTCTACCCTGCTGGTCCTCCTCGACTTGTCAGCGGCTTTTGATACCGTCGACCACGGTATCCTGCTGGGGCGGCTCTCGGAGGTGGGGATCGGGGGATCGGCCTTTGGCTGGCTCCGTTCCTTCCTTGAGGGTCGTACCCAGCGAGTGAGCTTGGGGGTGAGTTGTCGGCTCCTGGACAAGGGTCGTCCCTCTCCCCAATGCTCTTTAACATCTACATGAAGCTGCTGGCTGAGATCATCCGGAGTTTTGGAGTCTGCTGTCATCAGTACGCTGATGACACACAGCTCTATCTCTCCTTTTCCACCTGTGCAGTGGAGGCTGTCCAGACCCTTGACTGCTGCCTGGCTGCAGTTTTGGACTGGACCAGGACCCAAGACTCCGGCTCAACCCCGGAAAGACCGAGGTTATGTTCTTCGGGGCGGCCCAGATGGGTACTGTGGCCCTCTTCCCAGTCTGGATGGGTCCGCCCTCCAGCTGGCGCAAAAGTGAGGAATCTGGGCGTCGTCCTGGATCCGGGTCTGACCCTGGAGCTCCAGGTGTCAGCCGTGACCAGGTCGGCCTTTTATCATCTAAGGTTAATCGCCCAGAAAAAGCCACCTTGACGGGAGCTCCTGAGGACTGTGGTACAGGCATTGGTCATGTCGAGGCTGGATTATTGCAACGCTCTCTACATGGGGCTCCCCTTGAACCTTGTTCGGAGATTGCAGCTGGTCCAGAACCCGGCCAGGCTGGTGGTTGGTGCGTGTCGTTTTGACCGCATCACTCCCATCCTGGTCCGTCTCCACTGGTTGCCCGTTGCCTCCCGAATAAGGTTCCAAAACAAAACCCTCCATGGCAGCCCCTGTTTATCTGGCGGAGCGGCTTCACCGACAATCAGATCGAGCCCGACCCACCCGTTCATCTCTGGCCCTTTCGTTGCAGACGATCCCCGAGGGAGGCCCGTAAGACAAGTACCCGTGGGCGGGCCTTCTCGGTGGCGGTGCCAATGTGGAACAACTTGCCCAGGAGTTGAGACAGGCTCCAACGTTGGCGTCCTTTAGGAAAGGATTGAAGACCTTCCTTTTCAGGGATGCCTTTAATAATGACTAGTGTACCTTTTTTTCCCCCCTTCCTTCCTCCCCCATATGCCGTAAGTCTGCCCCTGCCACTGCTACTGTTCTTTGCCTTTTGGGCTTTTGTGTAAACCGCCCTGAGTTCCCGCTTGGGAAGTAGGAGCGGTATAAAAGTTTTAAAATAAATAAATAATAAAATAAAAATAAATAAATCTTAAAGCCCCAAACATAGTGGGTGATTATATTGGGCAAAGACACATTCAAGTTGAGAAGGTTTTGAGTGCCTCAGCTGTTCACAGTGACAATAATACCTTTTGGGACCCGGCACTTTATAGGCTTCCAGGCCTGGAATACCCCCCCCCAACACACACCCTGCAGTGCAATGCAAACATGGACAAAATAAACCAGCAAGACTACACCAGCCCTTCCCCGCCAAAAAATGCAATGAAAAGCAGTTCAAATATCAGTAAAACCAAGCTCCCCCTCCCAAAAAAACCCACCCAGTTGTTCCTGCCAAATAAACAGAAAAAGCCACAAGGATTCCTTGCAAATCCAAACATAGCTCACCCTCCATTTTAAAATGGAAAGCAATGAGAAGGAAAAAACCACCCTAATCCAAATCCCTTAGCAAAAAAAGGTCCTGAATGGCTCCAAAACACCATGGAAAAAACCGCTCTAACTCCTCCCATCCCTCCATAGACTACAGGGAGTGCAATGCTTCATGAGTACACTTTTTTGCAAAGCATTATGGAACACTCGTTATCCGAGGCAGCCCATAGGGAGCATTCACTATCCGAGGCAGGCCTATATCTAGACATTTCCATTTGGTATCTGAAAAATTCGTCATCAGGGGCATTCGTTATCAGAAATATTGCTGTATCTGAAGAAATAGGCTGCAGTCCACAAAAGTGTATTCTAAACAAAAGGTGCTGTTCTTTTAATATCTGGAATTTGAGTCATGGCAACTGGGCTTCTTTTCTTGAAAGATTAAAACGTTTTGCTACTCATCCAAGCAGTTTTGTCAGACAGCTGCTAGGATGAGTGGCAAAACATTGCAATCTCTCAAGAAAAGAAGTCCAGTTGCCATGACTCAACTTCCAGATAAACTCACTTGGATGACTGAGAATCTTCACAGACATTCTTTAAACAAAAAGATTATTTGTTATATCTGGAAGTTGCTGCAAAGTGGCTAATATAGCTACCCATCTTGAAGTTTCAGATAACAGCGTGTCTGACCAACCTGAAAGTAGTATGGAACAAGGAAGTGGTCCTCATCTTGACTTACCCTGCCAGAATCCAGGGGATGACATGGGAAAGCAAGAAAGCTTGAGTCAGCAAAGTACAGAGTCAGCTGCCAACCCAAATAATACAAATCATGAACCTCAGTCCCAGCCAGATTTCTCAGGGCTTACTTCTCATGAAGAATCATCCACAAGGAGTTCTGCTTTCCAAGAAACAGATGATAGTGATGATGATCCTGTCCTGATGCCTGGTGCACGGTTTCGTGGTGGTGTAGGCCACAGGTTAGTATTGTGATGTCTTTTCCAGTTTTGCTTGAAGAGAATATTGGGACGCAGTGAGTTACTTATAGGATACTTCTCTGGAATTTAGACTGAGGAGAAAAGACAGGGCTCAAGGTGAGCTCTCTATTGAAGCTGAATACTGTATATTACTTGACCCAAACAGCTTTAGGGCATTTGATTTATACTAGCCCATTTCAATGCCCACTACTCTATGCAGTCTCTGCATGTGTCTTTCAGCTGCCATTTCCTTGAAAAAAATAATAGTTAAATACTTGTAGACCTCTGACCTCTGTGGGCATCTCACGTTGGTTGACAGTGCTTATGGAGTCAGCTGTTGGCACTATGTATGTGATTTAAAAGGAAACTTTCACAGCTTTTGTCTTTAGGTGAAGTCCCTGTGATCTTGAAAGAAACAAGAGACAGAGGGGATGGGATAGGTGGAGTAAAATCAGCTACTTCCTAATATGAAAAACAGATTAGCTTCTGTGACCACTTGGTCTGTAATGCTTATGTGCAGTTGTACTGCTTAAATCCTAGTAACCTCAATGAGAATTAAATAGGCAAACTGTACACAGGACTTTAAATCAGGTTAATGTGTTGATTTTAAACAATTATGGTTTTTTTGATAATCCACAGACGATCTGCTGTTGCTCGCATCCAGGAACTTTTCAGACGAAGAAAAGAGAGAAAAGAGATGGAGGAATTGGAAACACTGAATATCAGGCGCCCTCTCATAAAAATGGTTTATAAAGGTCATCGGAATTCTCGGACAATGGTACATTGTTTGTTCCTAAGGTCATATGTTGGTTTATACTAAGTATGCGTTAACACTGATCCCTTTGATCACCTGGAGAAAAATTCTTTGAGTGTGGTTAGCACAGTTTTGGTAACACTGATATGAGGAACTCAAGAGCATGGTAGAGTTCACAGTTTGAGGCCAAGTATATTAAAGCATATAAAATCTATGAAAGCAGGCTATACTGCAGCAGTGCAAGGGATACTCTTTCATACACACAGTAAAATACATTTAGAGAGTAAGCAGGTTCTGTGGTAACTCTTTGAGTTCTAGGAAGTTGAATCCCTTCCTTCCCCCTGCCCTAAAATTGGGGGGAAAGTTGAAATTGTCATTCTGTTTCATTCAGAGTTAACAAATACAAAGGAATAGAAAATGCTAATGTCCCAGCAAGAGCCTGAAGCATGACGGAAAAATTATACCTTAATTTTGCAATTTTTTGAAATGATTTTTTGACATAACTAGACTTCAGCCATTTGACAAATTGTGATATTTAATCATTAAAGCACATACAAATTATACCACAAACTGATACTGTCTCGGCCCCTGCTGCCCAGCCGTTCTTTACTATTGGGGCCTCAATATTGACAAGCCGTCGCTGTCTTGCCTTCAACCTTCCAGCCTTCGCTTATGGGGTTGACTTTCCAGTACCAACCACCTAGTTACCAGCTCTCGATGTCGATGCCGGTTTTCCCATACACTCACCCTGTACCGTTGCCAAGTCCGATCATGGCAGCCCCAATGCCGATTTCTGTAGCATCCCCAGCATCCCAACTGTCTGGGTCCCTGCAACAACCATTCCAACCTTCGATGTTGACACTTTATCCACCATTTCAGTTGAACCCGATGGATCAATCTTCATTGGTACTGATTGTCTGCCAGCATCAGTCAATGCCTGTTCCTCCAACAGTGGCTCCAACTAACCTACCGGACCACCCCTCGGTGTCGACTGTCTCTTCGTTACTGAAACCATCAACCTCGGAACCGAAGAAGAAAAAACGCAAAACAACTCCTCCTCAGCCCTTGGATCCATCGATCTCCAGTCAGGGCTCGAATGTGGCAGAGATGACTTAGCCCCACAAGTCTACCAAGTCCAGGTTGAAACCCTATCCACCTCTGCCTACATTCTCTTTGAAATTTGACGGTTCTCGGTGGGTCATCCATTCCGACTCTGATTCTGCCGAAGCAAGGGATAAAAAACCTTCAACCGCTTCTTCCCCTGACTTGGATTCTGAGTCTTCTTCTCATTTGTCTGAGGACATGGAAGGCAGTTTGGCAGTATATGTCACCACTCCGGACTCAGAAGTGGAAGAGCGTTCGCCTCCCTCCTCCTCCAATGCTATGTGAAACTACTCAGATTTTGTTCTTGGAATGGTGAAATCAATCGACCTGCCCCACTCACCACCCTCAACCTCAACACACAGATCATATTTTCGGTAAAATCTTCTTTGATGACATGGCTCTGGTTCATCTAACTGTGTTTCCATCATTCCTCTCCATGGTGGAGGAATCCTTCAAGAAGATCGGATCTCTCCCAGTCTCTTGACGAATTGAAAACCTCTATCAAGTACATGATTCGAAGGCTACTTTTCTTTCCAAACATCCCACCCCTAACTCGGTGGTTGTGGCTTCTTTCCAAGTGCAGTTGAGGACCAAACAAGTCCCTATTCCACCCTCCAAGGAGGGCCGTAAATTAGACACTTTGAGTAAAAACATCTATGTCATCTCTTCCCTGCAGGCGAAAGTAGCCAACTCTCAAGGGGCTATGGCAGCGTATCAACATGAGCTCCTTGCCCATATTTAGCCCCTTTTAGAACACCTGACAGAGGATAAAAAGACAGAGGCATCTATTTATTTCAAGGAGTCGATGGTCCTTGCCACCCAGCATATGCAGTCCTCGCGGCATGCATTCAACTGCACTTCCAAAATTTTAGGTGCTTAGGTGTCACTTCGTAGACATACTTGGCTCTGTAGAACAGGCGTATCAGATGACCATAAAAGCCAGATAGAACAACTCCCCTTCGATGGTGATGACCTCTTCCATCCTTCTACCGACAACATGATGGTCGATCGACAGAAGAAGCAGGCAACTGCTAAGAGGCTCAATGTGGTCCCTCAGAAACAATGGCCATTTCATTTCCATTCCAGACGCTCAATTTTCCAGTCCAGTTTCCAGCCCAGTTACTTCAGACAGTAATCTTGAGATCGAGCCAACAAGTCTACTTTCTCCTCCTTATCATCAACCAAGACCAAACGAGCCAAGCCCTCAACCTCCTGATCTACCAAAACCATAAGGAGGAATTCTGACCGCCTACAAGCCACCAGGTTGGCCCCTTTTTTCCACCGTTGAAGGTTTATAACCTCAGACAAATGGGTCCTATCAATCATCAAACACGGCTGTTTTCTAGACCTTGGGTGTCTTCTCCCCCTTGAAAAATTCATCAGTACCAACCCTTCTCCCTGTCTTCAAGAGGAAGTCTCTTCTCTACTACAAAAGAACGCCATTCAGCGAGTTTCACCTTTGCTAATCCCCACAGGGCATTTCTCAAGATACTTCACCATCCTCAAAAAGGATGGAGGCCTCCATCCAATTTTAGACATCCGCCTTCTGAACTTACATCTCAACATACAAAAATTTTGGATGGTGACCCTGGAGAAAATAATTCCCTTCCTCCGGCATGGAGATTGGTTCAAGGTGGTGGACTTAAAGGATGCTTACTTCCATGTCACTATTCACCTGTCCCGTTGTCTTCTAATGTTTGCCGTGGATGAAGCCCTGCCATTTGGTTTAGCCGCAGCCCCAAGGATATTTACCAAATGCATACCTTTTCTCCAATCCCCCTTCTTTACAAATTGGTGTCAAAAATCCAGCAGGAGTGGTCCAACATCATTCTCATAGCCCCCTGGTGGCCCCGCCAGCCTTGGTTTGCACTGCTCCTCAGATTGGCCCAAACTTACCTTCACCTCCTGGCCCAACCCGATTTCCTCTCCCAGGAGGGAGGAAGGATTCTTCACCCAGATTTTCTACACCAATTGTCAGCATGGAGGATCAGAAACTAATACAGGAGATGTTCGCACCTTCGCGTAAGCCCTCAACTACACGCCTTTACACCTACAAATGGAGGATATTCTCTTCCTTCGCATCAGACAAGGGGTTCCCCCACCCTTAACCTACCCATTGCTAGGCTATTCCAATACCTGCTTTACCTGAAGAAATCCAGATTGACTATTTCTTCTCTCTGAGGGCATCAGGCGGCAGCTGTTGTGAATCAACCTGAAGACTCACTGGCATTGGGTTGGTCTTTGGAATTCTCCCCAGACCACAAACCTACCCCCCATGGTTTTTGCCCTTGGTTTTGCACCAACTCATGTGTTTGAACCGCTAGCTACTTGCAACCTGTGGCTACTTACCTTTAAAACCGCTTTCCTCCTGGCTGTTACTTCTGCCAGATGAGCCAGTGAACTTTGCGCCCTTCGTTGTGACCCTCCCTATCTCCAGTTTTATAAGGACAAGGTAGTGGCCTACCCTGACATCTCATTCCTCCCCAAAGTGGTTTCTTCTTTCCATTTATCTAAACCCATTTCTCTACCTATCTTTTTTTCCAAATCCGTCCAATCAACTGGAGAAGGACCTTCATTCCTTGGATGTCCGACGGGCCCTTGCTTTTTATACGTCCAGGACTGTGACATTTTGCAGGACACCTAGGTTGTTTGTTTGTTATGATTCTTCTTCTAAAGGTGCACAGGTTTCACCCCAGCGTTTCTCCCATTAGATTGTTGACACCATCTCTCTGGTGTACCAGTTAGCTAAAAAGCCATTGCTGGTTGCTATAAGAGCCCACTCAATGAGGACAATGGCTTTTTCGGTGGCGCTGCTCAAGGGCATCCCCTTGCAGGACATCTGTAATGCTGCCACCTTTTCCAAGCCTGGCACTTTCATGAAGCACTACAGGATGGATGCCTGCATGTGGTCTTCCACCACCTTTGGAAGAGCTGTCCTTTCCTTTGTGATGGCATGACTTCCCACCATCCTGTGAGTATGCTTGTAATCACTCATCTGTGTCACTTCATGAAGGCCATAAAGGAGAAGAACCAGTTACTTACCTGTAAAGGTGGTTCTTCGAGTGGACCTTTTTGAAGCCACACAGCACACGCTCTCCTCCCCTCAGGCTGTCACACCATAGCTGGTACTTGCCTGTCATGCTGGCGATTGTGAGGGAACTTAGGCGTTTGTGTGGGAACCCTCTCGCACATGCCCAGTGCGAGGGGGCAGAGATTAACGAACTTTCCTATAGCTAGGGAAGTCCAGGCCTCGTGCATGCACACTTGATAAACCCATCTGTGTAGCTTCATGAAAGTCCACTCGAAGAACCACCATTACAGGCAAGTATCTGGTTCTTTTAAGCAACTACTGTATGTCTCATCACAGTGCTCTAACTGCCTATACTTTTCCCCTTTAATGAATATGCACACATTAAACACAGTCAATCTGCCTAGAACCAAAATAATGAAATTAATCATACATGCCTCTACATTTCTGTCTCATTGTTACATTAAAGACCTTTTCCCATGACTAAGTTCTGGATGATTATTTTTGCTGGAGATTATTGACTTCATTGCCTTTCTTTATTTCTTGTATTTCAGAGTTAATCTGTTCCCTCTTCACAATTTCTGACAATCAAATGCATTCTTTTCTACTTTTTTTCTTTCTAATTTACATAATTTAATTTTTGCCATTTCTACTTTGATTTTCATTCCCCATTTCTGTTTCAAGAGCCTTTACTCTAGAAGGATGTCTGTTTTGGAAGTGTGTGTGTATTATTGTACTTTGTGGCCTAGTTCAGCGGTGCTTTGTTGTTACACTGCCTTGCCAACGCTGCAAATAGCTGTTTAAGTAAACCAAACTGGGATTAAATAAATATGGAAATGACAACTTCCAGTAGCCTTCTTGTGACTATACTAGAGGTAAAGGAGGAAACTGACCAATCTGAGGTTTATTTACAAAGTGCTCAAACAGTAGCTTAGTTTTTTTATCCAGATGCCACAAGAATGACTATGGCTGTTTTGTAAGTAGGATTTCATAATAAAAACTTATTTGATTTTCTCCCCACCCCCAATATCTTTTACTTGTAGATAAAAGAAGCCAATTTCTGGGGTTCCAACTTTGTTATGAGTGGTTCAGATTGTGGACATATCTTCATTTGGGACCGGCACACAGCTGAGCACTTAATGCTGCTGGAAGCAGATAACCATGTAGTAAACTGTCTACAGCCACACCCATATGACCCAAGTAAGATTGTTTCTGTCTGTATACACATACTCATACATAGCTTATACAGTCCTTAAAAGCTTAATGCTTCATGCATGTTCCACCAAAACAACAGATCTTAAAAAATAAAGGTCTTCTAATTTTTAATAGAAGGATAATGAGAGTATTAGTCCCAATGTGACCACCAATTTATCTGATCAGAAATAACTCTTATTAAGAAAGTCACATGATAGTAATAGAAAAAGATTCCCCGAAGACATATATGTGTTGGCTTCCTCCTTTCTATCCCAAATTTTACACAGCAATATTATCTTAGTTGCTTTGGAGGATAGCAATACTGTAGTTGATAACACAGAATCATAGACTTGGAAGTAACCTGTAAGATCATATAGTTTACTTGTACATATGCCTATGGCCTGCTAGAAACACAAATGAACTCTAGATTAAACTGTCTCTGTGTCTACTAGAAGCTATACCTCTGACTGTTATATTTTACATACATCGTGAGAAGGCAGGACTCACTGGAAAGGACACAATGCTAGAAGAGGTGGAAGGTAGTGAGAAAGGAAGAAGACTTATAATGAGATGGGTTGACTAAAAAAAGAAAGCAGCGACCTTTAGTTTGCAAGATCTGAGCAGGGCCATTAATTTTATCGATTTTGGAATCACTGGTAATTTGACAGCACGCTATCTGTTTCACCCTATAAATACAAAGACTGAAATACTGTTCCATAATTACACCAGCAGAAGGGTGATAATGTCACCTACCAGCAGAGATTGTAGGTAATTATAGATATGCCCCCTCCTCTCTCTGTTTTAACATGTGGAACCTATAAGTGGCAGAAGCCACTACTTACTGAACATCTCCCCTTGCTGGTAACACCATTTGGAGATTGCGATTTTCAGTAACAAAAGGCTTCCACAAGAATTACAAGCTTTCACTTGATGAAACAGAAGGGGGTAATATTTAACAAAAGCCTCTTCCTGCCGATAATGTCATCACCCTTCCATAGGCACAGTGACATCAACAGGATTTCAGCCAAATGATTGTTGCAGCTTTAAGACAGTATAAGCTTTTGTGGAGTATAATGTAATTTCTCAGACACAAGTCTAATATAGAGGCCACAGATTTGCTCTGTGTCTACAGATCTGTGGCCTGATGGTAGTATTCTACATATTTGAGTAAATGGATTGGAAGCCATTCAAGCTCACAATAAAATAAATCTTTGACACTTAAAATTGCCACAATGTCTTTGTGTTTTGTTTTGTTTGTGTCATACATATATTTCCATGTGTTATCAGAAGATAATTTTATATATACTATATACATAAAAGTACCTATTTATCATTCTGATACACATTAAAGACAGCTTTTGTTGTACAAAGAATATTATATGTAACATATGTAATACTCTCCTTTATTTGAACTATATTTTATAAAACATATACATTTTAATACAGTAATCAGATGTTTTGGATTGGAGAATAAAGGTTGGAAGTTCTGAACTGAAAATAAGAGTAATTTTAAAAATGAAACTACCTGAATAAATTGAGGGGATGTAACAAAGTATGGCAATCATGAAATACTTTTTACATTGATAAATCTAAATCTGTCTTGAAACACTATTCTGACATATTTTTAAACAATTCTTTAGTCCTAGCCTCATCAGGTATTGATTATGATATAAAAATCTGGTCACCTTTAGAAGAATCCAAGATTTTTAATCGAAAACTTGCTGATGAGGTAAGGGGGCCTTTTGCATTAATAATTATCCTAAATTCAGAAGTTTATTTTCTGATAAGTTTCTTTCTTTCCTTATAGTCACTGTGATGCTATTTACAGCAAGGGTCCCCAGCTCCCAGGCCTTGGACAAGCACTAGTCCATGGCCTGTTAGGAATGGGTCCACATAGTGTCGTGTTAATAAGGGTGTGAAGCCCCTCCCATTCCCTGCATAGCCCCTTCATTGGTCAACAAAGTTCCCTCTAAGGCACGTGCCCAAGTGGGTGCACACACTTCTCCCCAGCCCCACAAGACTTTCCCGCCCCCGGGCTTCTGTCATGACTGTTTTCTTTTGGTCACAATGGTATCAGTGGAGGAGTGGGAGTTGCATAGATATGCACACAGAAGAAATAGCCCTGCGCAACAACAACAAAATAGGATCATCCCAAAACCATCCCTCCCCACAAGTCTGGAAATTCTTTTCCAAGCAACCGATCCCTTGTGCCAAAAAGGTTGGGGACCACTGTAGAATACTGTGTTTCTACAATTAGTATCTGTAATGTAGAAAGAAATTTCAGGTGAAATTAGATGGGGATTCGCCCCACAGTTTGGTCTGCTCTGGGAACAGACAGGTTTGCTTTCTTGGAGACCACGTGGTGTACAGGCCACCATGAACCAGGCCATTTGTGATCCATGCCCACATGCAACTGTTGGGTCTGTTGAGGCTGCTAGGGTTTAGTTTTTGTTTTTTTATTTTGGCTTGGTTGGGTTTAGTTTTTTGGTGCAAATAAGAAATGTACACTGTTAAGTTTTTGCTCAGTAACTACTTCATTCTCCACTTCACATTCTAGGTGATAACTCGAAATGAATTAATGCTGGAAGAAACCAGAAACACAATCACTGTTCCAGCTTCTTTTATGTTAAGGATGTTGGCATCACTGAACCATATAAGAGCAGGTAGGAAGAATCTAGAGAAATATGTTAGGCCTCTATCACACAACCACTTAAATGCGCATTTTTCTTTTGCTGAATTCGCATCTAAAGATTGTGCTCCCATGGCCAGCCCCATCTTCTGAATACCTCTTTGACCACGCCCCCTGAAGCACATCTCAAGCGCATCTTCCTGCACCACCGCTAGGGGTTTGATCAAATTACTTCGCTTGCTGATGTGCATTTTGATGCGAAGCAAAGGTTTTATGAACTCCAAAAAACTGCATATTCTTCCAGTTTCACCGTTTTTGCAGCAAACAGCTTTTCAAAACAGTGCTTTGATGCACATTTGGAAAATGGGGACACAAAAAAGAGGTTCAAAAATGTTACCATAGGGGCAATAACTGCGCATCTAATGTCACATGACCACTTGGAGAAAGTGTGTATTTTATTATTGGGCTGTGGTTTGTGTGTTGACCCGACGCTATGTCAGAGAGATCATTTGCCTCCCTGAGAATTAGTGAGGCCTCGAATTGCCAGGCAGAATTGTTCCGGTTTGTTTGAGACCTCACCAATCCTGGTCTGCCAGGGCCTCCTCCTAGTGATTTCACTAGTGAGTCATGACGATTGCTAATGTCTGTTTGTGCCCCTTGTGATTCGTTTGTTTTCTTTTAGTATTTGTTTGTGCCTCTTGCCGGATTCTTCTCATGCTTTTTTCTTTTGGTATGTTTCTTTTTTATTTGTATTGGGGTGTTTTTAATTGTTGTTCGCTTTGCTTGTACACTGTCCAGAGGTCCCTTGGGAAAATCACTGCAGTATATAAACCCATAAATAAATAAATAAATTATCATCCACATTTAGTGGTTGTGTGATAGAGGCCTTACATGGTTTCCTGTCAGAAAGAAGGCCATACATTTCTACATACATTCTTTTTCTGGCCATGTTGTGAGAGACAACGTGTTCTTGTTTCAGAACAGTGTAACTCTAGGTATGAAGAACTCTGTATGTGGCAGAAAGAAGCCCCACGAACCTTACTCTTTATCCCCCATGCTTATCATCTCCCATCTCCATGTTACATTCTGCTAAGATTCTGCTGTTTCCTGATACAACCATCACATTGTAATGCTGTGCTATTTCTTGTTCCTTTGTTCCCATTCCACCATGATGCTTGTAGATATAGCTCCACACATAGTAACATTCTGCATGGAGTACATCAATATTAGTGTTGTATTCCAAGTCAAAAAGAAATGTTTTAAACTTACTTCAGCACTTTAAACAATATGTTTTATCTTGCAGACCGTCTTGAAGGTGATCGGTCTGAAGGTTCTGGCCAAGAGAATGAAAATGAAGATGAAGAGTAATTGACTCCTGTGTAAGAGCAGCTAGGCATCCTGAAATTTGTATACGTCATGAATTATATTTTTCCTTACAAAGCTTTAGTGCAATTTTAAGGTTTTGCTTTTGGGTAACCTAAAATTCTGATCTTGAATGAATGTGTGCATGACGTGTGAGAGTGCAAAAAACAAAAACAAAACATTTTTAAAGTGTTTTGCCATGAATGAGGGGTGCTAGAAAATGCAAAGTGCAATATTTTCCCTTAATTTACAAACATGGGAGCTTGGATCAGTGTTTAATATAACTGACCTAATAGTGAAAACATTGGTTCAAATAAATTTCTATACCTGCTATTTGCATGTTTGTTGCTTTCTATTAAAAGATGTGGTTGTTTTACACTTGTGTCTGTCTGATCACTATAGTAGCCAGTGAATCTAGCAGCCTATCAGAGCTCATCACATGTCCCAGTGAATATACTGATTCTATTCCACCCTTTCTCCTTAATAATCCTTAAGTTATGATAACTTAAGAACTTATAACTTAAGTAGCATAGAAACATTCATGCGCATCCAGATATCAAAATAAAGGTACCCTTTTCCCTTTGAGGAAGTCGTTACACAATTAAGTTCTCTACCTTAAATTAAATGAATATTTGTATTTCCTCTTCTCTGTTAGAGGAAATACAAATATTCCTCTAACAGAGAAGAGGAATTACAGACTACTGCACAACTCCTCTCCTTGTTCTTAGAATCACTCAGCATCTTCTCTACCAATCCCACTTCCGATTCCCCTAAAGTTATCTGTTCTAGGACTTGAGGACCAGCATATAGTAAAGGAAATAGCTACTCCTTCTGAAGCCTTTGTTTCCCCTGAAGTCAGCTGCCCACTGCTTTCACTGTGCCCAGAATGTGTCATGAAGAACCAGATCTGGAGTCTAAGGATGCAATTAGAAAGGGAAGGAATCAGGCCAGATCATACCAGAAGAGCTGCTTTGCTAAGAGTACCCTTGTTTATAGAGGCCTTTCCGTCCGTGTGAGAATCACTCCAGCCCAGCCCGAAAAAAGAGTAGCCTTACTGCTGGACCAAAAAAGTTCAGCTTGGGCATGGACAGTGTTTGGGCTGGATTGCTGTTGCTCTTTATGTCATGTGATTGCCAGGAAATAGTTCACAGCAGATCACGCCTAAGTTATTTCTGTGTCCGATCGCACTCTTACTTTTTCAGTAGTTCTCAAAACATCTGATTTTAGCTATCCCACTGTGACAGCCACTTCTTTCCAGGCTTCTCCCTCAGCTGCTCTCTCCATCTGCCACAGTCTATTTCTATATTCTGTGATTCTCCTTTTATATATAGTTGTAGTTTTAGAGGAGGTGGCCATGTTAGTCTGTGCAAACATATCAGGCAAGGAAGAAAAACAAATCAGGCAAAAACAACTCTAAGGTGAGGTCCCATGTTTTTGTCTTCTTTTTAATTTTTTTATTTTACGTTTTTTTATTTTTGCCTTTGTTTTGTTTTGTTTCTTGCCTGATGCCCCTTTAAACCCTTGTTTGGACTTTCTGACCAATAATCTCATTATTTCAATACCTGCCAGTTTACTGACCTATAACTATGAGCCTGTGCAAATCTGATTGTTTTTAGGGGGTTACGTCCTTAAATTACATTTTTGTTCTTAGATATCTTGCAGTGATACCACACTGAATTACTCACAGATCGCTCGTGTTAATTGGAAAATATGCTAGTTTGTAGGACAGTTGTATCCGACTGAGACAACTTATGTTCTTGCAGGAATAAAACAAAGAGCTGCAGATGGAAGAGTTCCTCTAGCGTCACAGCAATTGTTCTTAAGAAGCTTACATCCTAAATACTGAAGTGTAATTCATATACATTTTTAGGTACAGTATTCCAAAGCTAGTATGGGAACAAGTCTATGGGGAGGGGGGATAATGGATAATTATTTTTGTTACAAATGGGCTCCTACTTGGTACTGCTATGTTTATTCTCACATCATCTTTCTTTTTTCAGATAGACCCACAGAGTTTTCTGTTGGTGGGAAAGTATAGGCATTTTCATATTTTTGCTTTCCTTATAATAGCTTTGGTCTCTTGCTGCATCATGACTCATCCGCCATGATGGGTGATATAGGAACACTGTCTTTATGATCAAAAGGAAAAGGTCCTTCTCTCTCTGAAAATTTTCCCCACGCAGCTAATTTATCAGAGGGTAGCTTTTGCTGATTAAGCTGTGGTGTACTAACAATCTCTGGATATGCTCATAAACTTTGCTGAGTTCTTTCATGCAGATAAGGAATCAGTGTTAGAATAATGTCTGGGGCCAGGAATCTTCCTCTCCTTGTGGGTTCAAAAAAGAGGATGCTAAGCCCTCTACAGTCTCTGGGGTCGATTGACTAATTAAGTCAGTGAAATTCCCAGGGAAGCATTGACCAGAAGCAATTGATCTCAGCTGCCTCGGTGTGTGTTCATTCTCTTTCTCTGTGTCCCAAAGGAATTCTGGCGGGAAACTCCATCTGTGCTGCCCATACTGATCACAGGCTGCTCTGAGCCAGCTAATCCTGGCTTGATGTGCCAGGGAGCGCCCCTGTGTCTGTTATGTGGTGAGAAAATCCACAGTATCTACTTAACTATAGCTAGGGATTAGCCCTATCTGCCAAAACATTTAGTATTGCTGTGGAAATCTCATTAAATGCCACTTTAAAAACTACTTCCCTGGTGCCTTTTTTAAAAAAAGGTTCAAATGGCATATCCGCGAGTGCCTGCTTCCCTCAGCCTCTGGTCAACTCAAAAGCCATATATCACAGTAATCTGTTAGCAAGCTTTAATAGCTTAATAGATTTATAGTCTCACAGCAGGCCTCATTAGGGAGATCATCCCACCGCTGCCACCATGCACCGGAATACAGAGAAGGGGTGGTGGTCAAACCTCTTTCCAGGTTATCCAGCAACAAATCAACTCTCAGCTGATTGTTAAAGCAGACACACAGAGATTTATAGACCCTTTCTAAATATAGTGAGTCCTTTCCACAATCTCCAACCCGGTAAGTTACGCTTACCAAAACAGAATATCAAAAAAGTAACTGATAACAGGCACCTTGACTTTAAGGCTTTAAGGCATTTATTACACTACACAGATTTATCGGCAATATCTCTACATTTAAAAACAACATAATGTTTCCCTTCTTAACTTCATATGGTCTAAAAAGAGGATACAAAGAGTGTAGGCCTCTTTCTGCATCTAATTCTACATCTTTAATAATCTAAGGCATAAACCAGCCAGCGATGATGATGGAAAACACCTGTCTTCTTCTCCCTCTTTCCCCCAGTGTAGATCAGACTGTTCATAGCCTGGGAAAATGCAGTCACATGCATTCTTAAACCAATCAGAGTTCACTTGTTGGCTCTGCTCTGCATGTTTACATTCTTTTAAGATTATGGATCTACAATGGAAGTCTTCCTGCACTCTAAGAAATTACAGTTTCATTTAAGCTTAGAAAAAACACTTCACTATGAATTTACGTTGCACTTGCTATAGAGCCAGAGGTTGATAATTCTATTCCCCGCTGTGCCTCCTTGAGAGGGGCTGGACTCAATTATCTATAGGTGGATGATGATGATGATGATGATGATGATGATGATGATGATGATGATGATGATGATGATGATGATGATGATGATGATGATTTTAGATCAGTGATAGATAACTGTGGGCTACAACTCACAAAACCTTTTGTTGTGGGCTATGCTAGCTAGATCCAATTGACATTACAGGACAAAAAAAACCCTGTTGAGAGTGCCACAATTGCCCACCCTGGTCTTTAGATAACAGCCTTCATCTTTTATGAGTTTGTGCTAATCAGAGTTGTTGGACCAGCCATCATAACATGCTTCAAGCCATGTTCCTACTTCCTCAACCAACAATTATCCTCACAACCAATGCTTCCAAAAAGGCTAAGAAGGCCATTATTTGCAACACCACATTCAGAGTCAATGATTTCTGAGAGAGGCAAAGCATCATATACATTTTCTAGAACTGTTTGGTGTTCAAAGTTTGTAATGCCTTTCACAAGATTTGTGCTAGTTTATAGTGCAGATAATTCCAATAGTTCCACCATACCTTCACTGGAGCAATGATAAAGTTGTGTTCCAACCAGATTGCTCTTCCTCGCTGAAGGGGATATTGGACTTCCACTTCACAGAGGGCATTGTGCTATTGGTGTTCTTCCCATGTCCTTCAATACCATTGCAACATACTCGTCACATGTTTGATGCATGAAGGATTTTGACCAAAATGGTTATAGTTCATATACAAGAGGGATATAGGAGCAGCTTGAGAAAAAATAATGTTTGAAGATGTATTAAAACATTTTGAAAGGGAAAGGTTAAAATGTTCTGTGAAAACCATTAGTGATGTGGCAACAGCAGTAAATGTAACACATATTACTGTAAGGCACTGCTAAACAGAAATACTGCGGTTCAGCCGGGCTGCATCCTCAAAGGGTAGAAAGTCACATCAAGAACTGATGCATTGTTGACCCCCAAGCTCTCCCATCACATAATTTCAAACTATAAACCAGGAAACAACCTATGGTTTTATTAATTAAGGTTAAAGACAATCTTACCACCATACTTTTATTTGTGGTCTATTGTTAAGCCTCCTGACTCTGTCAAGAACCACATAGACTCGTCTTTTGGGTAAGTGTGGAGGCCACAGCTTTATTGATGTTAGAACTACTGCAGGCATTGGGACGGAACCACACCATCAGGAAACCCACCTGTCCCCCGATATGTGAATACCCTCCGCCAGGTGGCGTTATACCCTTTTCCAGCTTCCGACCCCCCCCACCCCCCGTGGGTGCAGGCTCCTTCGGGGTTTCCTCCCCAAGCTGTACAGAGGAGCCGTCAGCTGTCCCATCCAAGTTGGGGCAGTTCATGTCACCGGAACCCTCATGGCTCAGGTCTCCGTGCCAGGCACGAGGCCATCGCCATCTTTAGGTGGGACCCTCTCCTGGCATGTCGGTGGCCGCTGCCGACCACAATGCTAGACACAGTAAGTCGGGTCCAATTATTTTGCCCATTGTGTGTGTGTGTGTGTTTCTTACTGCTGAGCTGAGCAGTTAACTTATTTAGCACAAGGGGAAACTGACAGGCAAAGGGGGACTTGGCCTGCCTACTTATTCTCTTCTGCAAAAGCTCTTTTTAATCTTTGGTGGTTGTTTTTCTGTTGTTTGTTTTTTTAATAAGTTTGGGCCATTGTAAGAAGATGCAAGACTGTATTGGAAGTGTTTGGAAACTTCAGCAGACCCAGAGTATTACAGGCAGATTGGTGATCATAGCCAGTTTCATGGCCTCCCTGTTACAACACCTTCATTGGCTATCAGTTTGTAGCCACCCACAATGGAATAAACTGGTTATTATGTAGGAAGCCCTGTAGTGTAAACCTATTCTGTTTGAAAGATAATGTGCTATACTAACTGGTCTTGGGATCTCCCAGTCCCACAATCACTGCAGACAAGGGATCCTGTTAGGACTGGAAAATGTATAGCTTAAAACTCCTCATTGCTTTTGTACAGCTCCTAAATTACTTTTTAAATATTGGTTTCCAAAGTCCCGTTGTATCTTTGAGAGGTCCTTGGAGGTAATAGGTCATCTCTAGGGTCCCCGAGCAGCCTGCCCTCATACAATATTAAATTACAGTAGTTTGTTTTTTCAAGCCACTAGAAGGCATGAGGATTTTTCCCATGTAGAATTTTCATTGAAATAAAAATATTTGGGTGATGAAGGCCAGAGGAGTAGGCATGGTTCTCTGTGTGAACCTCAGAAGTTTGCTTGCTGCTGCATTAAGAGGATTTATCTTCTCACCCAGCTACCACTAAGATTTCTTAGTGTATTCAGGAAGAAATATGTAGGTTTGGTGTGCTAAACTGCAGGCATCCTCTTGTTTATATGCCAGGAGTACAATATCATACAAGTTCCAATGCAAGGAATGTAGGGCTGCAGATTTTTTCATGGATTCTGTGCATATGCTGGAGGGTCTTTTCAGAGGCACAAAAAAGTTTGCCCTTGTATGCAATCCCTTCTTGTACACACAGAAGAGGATTACTGGCTAAGAGCATATGTAATCCGTTGTTGCATGTTTCCTGGTATTTGTATTCCTCCCCACTCCCTTTAGTAGCGGAAATCGGCTGTTAACTTGTTTTTGACATTGCTCAGGGAAATCTTCTTTCATTAAGCTTCTCAGTGCTACCATCTCTTGGAACTAGGAGATGATAGCACACGTAATATATTCTTGCTATATGTGCTGCTCACAGTTATATCCGTTCATCTATACTTTAGCTCAGTTACCATTAGGTGACACCTCTGATAGCAAAATGACGGCAAATGGGACCAACTTGACTCAGAGAACATTCTATGCCGATAAGCTGTAAACAGTCTTTTGTTCCTGATGTAATTCATGTTTGACTTCTTAACCCCATCTGGCAGCTCCAAGGGATTTTCAACCTTAAGAACAGCTGTGACAATAGAATATATTGTGTGCACAAAGGCAATTTGTCTTCAGTCATGCTAAACATTTTCTCTGCATCACTGCTTCCTGGCTTTCACTGCACATTTTATGTTCCTCTCTTGCATAAATAGATTACCTTCTAAAATGAATCAAAATAATTCTTCATTAATAGCCTGCTGCTCCTCTCTACATAGAAATGAATCCCTGTCTGTTCACTGGGGATTGTATAAGGTTGCATTTACTTGAAAAAATTGACTAGTTCTGCTTAAGCCAGTATAAATGTGAGTTGTCCAGTTGTTTGCTTTTCTTTATTTCCTTTTCAAAGCACATTAATTAAACAATAAAAGGGGGTAAAACAAATCTAAAGAATGTTAAAAAACATTTTCTGAAAAGCATTCACTTAACAAGGGCGATGAATGAGGGAAGGTAGCAAAAGAAATGGTTCATATAGCTTTCAAAATTCTTCAGAACAAAAGGGGATGAGAGAATAAATCAGTTATCCACTTAATGCTGTTAGCCATTGCTGAGCTGAAATTCATTTATTGGCCTCAGCCTGTTACTCCTTGGCCACATTGCTGCTGCTGGGTGAATGCCAGGTGGGCTGCTGTTCTGTCCACTGTCATTCTCTATAGACAAGACTTTGAAATCGTTCAAAGCCACATGCATTCGATTTTCCCTCATAATTGCCTCAAAAGTCTTTCCCAGCATGTTCCAAGGCAGCTCCTCAAGCACAACATGTGTTGTGCTGCAAGAAGCACTGTACATGGTTACACAAACTGAACACATCTATACACAAAACTGTTACACGTGCATTCTTTCAGCTCAGATACACTTGTGTCAAGATTGTGAAATTGGACAGTTGAGCAACAATGGGAACCTGATGGGAGGGAGGATCGTGAAATTTGCTTATTTTGTATAAATATGGCATTAAATCTAATTTGGATTAAAGAGGAACCTAGTACCTGCATACCAATTAGGTGTGGCTGCATTCTTCATCACATATGATGAAAAACACATGTTCTGAACCAGGGTGTTAAGGCTCCATATAGGTATATCAAGGATTCTCTTGCCTTCAGAAGGCTACAGCAGAAATGTGGCAAGTAGAAAGGGGCTACTTTATTTCCCCTTCTTTTGTGTTTATTTTGTTCGTGGGGACAGATTCACACAACTGAGTGTCCTTACTATGTGAATACACTTTCATTCTGTCTGAAAAGAAAGTTGTAATTATTCCATGCATTTAGACTTGAAAAAAGGGTTGCATATGTGTATCTATTCATTCTCATGTCTGAAGCTCACGGCTTTGCTAGTTGAAAAGGGAGGACATTTAGACAATTTCTGTCTGCACATTTGCCTAGTAACATGGCCAAGATTATGTTGCCAGCTTCAGCTGCATCTGGCACAAATTCTTCACAATCACAGTTCATGCTAATCCATTCATTTTTATTTAGCAGCAATAAAAAGGATTTACCCCTGGAAGGAGTGTACTCTTCTGCAGAATTTCACACACCACTTTGAGATTAGTGCTCCTAGCCTCCAAGGAACTTTGTTTTAAAAATCCAGAACCCTTTTTACTCTCCTTTACTTGCTGTGCAGCCTGGTAGATAGGCATTTAGGGATGAAATTAATTCAGTGATTGGACTTCCTAAGGCAGAATGGTGAAGCATCTTGGATTTAGAGGCAACATAGTTCCACAAAATACTTGACCAAAGTGATTTCCCTCTACTTCAACATGAATATCTTACATAGAAATGTACAGCTGCTATGACTTCAGTGAAAGTAATACATAGAAAGAAAGAAAGAAAGAAAGAAAGAAAGAAAGAAGATTTCAAAACCAGCTAAACAGGTTTAGCAAAGTTACTCGCTGAATTGGAAATCTCTACTTTTACAAAAGAATTTTTTAAAATGAATTGTGTATTACAAGGCAACATGGGTATGTGACTGTTTAAAGTTCCAGTAGGTATTCCGTTCCATCACCATCTTGTTTTCTTTTTATTCAGGGACTGTCTGGCCATGTACTGTGGTAATGGGGGTCACTTAGACCAGGGGTCCTCAATCTAAGGCCTCGGGGCCGGATGCGGCCCCCCAAGGTCCTGAATCCGGCCCCTGGGACCAATTGAACCCCCCCGCCTACCCCCTGTTTTGTGAGCAGGCCAGCCTCCGCAGCTGCTTTTGGACTGGGATCCGGCCCCCAGTGGTGTCTGGGTGGTGGTGGACCGGCCCGCTGGTTGAAAACTTTGAGGACCCCTGACTTAGACAGTGGGAGGCTGAGTGTAGCAAGCAGAAGCGGCCATTTCCACCCACTCCTGCCTGTGCCACAACCCAATCCACTCTAAATTGGCTGCTTCCTAGCTTGAAATTTATAATGGCTGGTACATCGAAGGTTCTTGGAGACAAGGCACTGTTGGAAATGTGGCAAAATATACAAACAAAAGTGCACTCACGGTGCAAAAAAAAAACAACAACCAAAAAAACAAAGCAAGCAAAAAAAACCCAAACAAACCACCCCCACTTGTGTAATGGCAGACATATCTTCAGAAGGGTTGGAGAGAAACAAAATTCATTCACCTTTCATGCTGTTATTGTTAAAAGCTTTGTTCTTCTTATGGATAATGTTCTACCTGCCACACAATAAGCCAGGACCAGGAGGCCTGAGCAAAAAAATCAGGTGGGATGGGGAAGATTAAATGTACTTAATGTTATGGGACACTGTAATTTCCAAATTACTTTTATTATGTGCCCATGGCATAAAAGAGAAGTCTTCTTGCTAATTGGTTATGACTATGCCAATCCATTCCTCAGGAGGTTTGTTTGTTTGTTTTTGGTGTATGTCTTTGACCTATACACTTTACAGATGAAAGGTCCCAGGTTCAGCCTCGATACAAGCATATACAGTTTCTGCCAAGTGATAGAAACTTCCATGAAAGCACCAGAAATTTGTTGATTCTACAGAAATTGGATTCTCCACATTTCCTACCAGCTGCCTATTGTCTGGTGTAGTGGAAACCTAATTTTTGAATGGTGCAGAACCCAAAATATACACTGCTGAATGCCACACAGATTTGCAAGACAACCTTTCATGTTTAGTGACAAAGTTAATTACAGTACCTGGTTAAAAAAATCTAGATTCACTTTTCTTTTATGAAGAATACAAAGGTTTTGTTATTCTCACATCTCAATGCTATTTCATCTGGACCAGCTTTTGAGTTCAGAGTAACTCGAGAATGAAATTTAGCATAATTCTATATATGTGTGTGTTTGAATCATTGGTACACTTTTGCTTCTAAACTACTGTATTTAAAATACAAGTTAAACAAATGTGTGTGGAATTAACCTTTATGTTTTTCAGCCCTCACCCACAAGCAGGAGTACAGGGTTATGTCTGTGTCTGTTATTCCCACTTGTAGAACTCATGTGGGTTATTATGTCATCCTTAAAAGCTAAGCATTATGAGCTTTGCAGGGGTAAAAAAGTGAAGGGATAAAGTTAAGAAAACATTTTAATGGCAGTATAAAGCCAGATGTTCAGGTTTAATTGTTTGTATTTCTGAAGGAGAAAAATATATCAATGACTAACCAATTACAAGCTATGTCCATTAACGTGCTTTTATTTGATGCAACAGAAAGATTAACTTGTTCTTTAATGCCATTTCATTTTGATAAAAAAATACTCCAGTACAGTTTTTGCTTCAAAGAAAAAGGCAGTGCAAGCCTGTTTTTGATAGTCATGTTTGGTTATCTAACTGATTAAACAGAACATCCCTTGATATTATTGGAATTTTTATAAAAATAATATTTGACTTAAACCAATCAAATTAATGGAGAGCTGGTTTACACAACCTATTTTTGGGGGGTGGGGGTGGGTCCTACACAAATGTAATTACAGCCTGTTATGGGACATGTGAACTGAGCAATCATAAGTGAGTTCAGTATAGATAGCACCAAATGAAATGCTATGGCTGGCGTGACCAGTTAAGAATGTGGACCTGCTGTTTGAATAAATGGTGGCCACCTTTCCCAGATCTTTGGCTCTGAGGATGCTCTCAAAGCCAGCTGGTGTTCAAATAGATGGTCTGCTTCCTGAAACAGACAGGTGCTGGGGCATGGAGGATATGGTAGCAGCTTTATCTTCACTGCTCTAGCACTATGGCACTTGAGGTAATAGTTTCACCTCGGCTAACAGCCAAGTCAACCATGGCAACCATTATTGCTTAGCTTGTATCAATCTTTACCAAGAAGACTGGACTTTCTGAAATGAGATGAAAAACCATAATATAACATTTTGAGCTATTTGCATAGATACAGGAGACATAGATTTCCTGAAATGTCTCTTCATCACTTTACTTGGTGTGTCCCCATAAATCAGTTATTTGAATTCCAGGTGGGTGAGTGGGTGAAATCACCCATCCTCAAAAGAAATAAGAATTGAGAGCCTAACTAACACAGATCCTTGGTAATCTTCCTAACCAAGTCAGAGGTATTTTTCTCAGATGGCATGAGGACCTGAAAACTTATCCTGTTTTTTCTCATCTGGTTGTTGCTACATTCCACCAAGTCAGAGCAGACTTATAGCCACCTTCATAGAGTTGTCATGGTATGTGTGGTACAAGGAGTGGTTTTAACATTTCCATTCTTCGGTGAGTTTCAATAGTAGAGGCAGGAAATCAAGAGCAGGTACTACTCAATCCACTACACCACACTGGGTACCCAACTTCTTAGAAAGTTCATAATCTTGCTTCTTCCTGTTTCTAAGACTGACACTAAAATGTGTGTATCTTAAGTTGTAGTCAACACTGCTCCTCAGCAAGGTTGCCATGATCAAGTATTGTGATGCTGAAAATTGATTCCAAACATACTCACTATTTAAAAAACAAACAAACAGAAGTCTCTTCAAAAAGAATTCCCATGAAGGAGAAATTTCACATATTTTTGCTCACTTCACTGACTCGGTGGCTAAGGGGTTTGTGCAGGTCTTGCCTTTCCCCACTGCCTGTGACAACTGGCAGCCCTGGCCGTCACTCATCTTTCCGATGGTCAGTTAAACCACAGGGGAATCTGTCACAGAAGCAGGCTTTTTCAAGCCCCAACAATTGCAATGATGAGAAGAAGATATGTGTGATGTCTGTTTCTTGTCAAAGTCAGGATTGGATTTCTTGTTTTATATCAGAAAAGAATTAATAGTTAATTTTAATAGTGTTTTCATGTAAGGATTTGAGTGAATAAGCAGCTTGTGACCATTGCAAATGAGACGTCCAATCCTTAAATGATGTGGTGAGCTTACCCCACAACTCAAGTGCAATTAAGGGCGTTTATACACCACCCCTAAACTCCGGGGCAAATGGCTCCCAGCTCTGGAGATTAAAAATGTTTACCCACCAGCTCCGGAGTTAAGAGGAAATTAAGTGTGACCCCGCCCATTTTAGCGCGTCCCAGCACAGCTTTCAGGTACCTGCTTTTTGGATGTGACAAATATTTGATCCAGTGTAAGGATAGTGAGTGCGGGGCTCTCCTGGCTTCTGTTTGTTCTTTTTTTGCGCCCCGCCCCTTTAAGAGATCTGAATGCTGCCGGGAACAAAACGGAGGTAAACCGGCATTCTTTTCCTTCTTTTTTCTCCCTCCCCCCAGGCAGCCAGCAACCAGGAAGTGCGGAGGGGTGTGGGGACAGAGGAAGAGCGATGAACCCCTAAGATCTCTGGTCCGAATTTAAGTGGCCAGCGGATCTTAGGGGTCGTGTAAAAAGGCCCTAAGTGTCTCATATAAGTAAAATTACATTAAAGACTTTAGCATGTCAAGTATTGTCCTAGTTCAGAGCCATCCAACGCAGTGAACTTTCAGCAGATGTAGCTGTACATATGAAGATATAGACCAAGGGACTATCCAATGCAGCTCAGTACTCTATTTTTGATTGGCAGTAACAACTCATCAACTACATAGAATGCATTTTTGCAACTCGGCTACTGAAACTGCATTCATCACAGACTGCGCCTAGGACATCTTTAATCGGGTGGTGGGACACCCCCCAAATCCTACTTTTTGAATATTTTATGATACAGCTCACTGCAACTGTTGGGATATATTATGACATCGCTTGTAAAATAGTGTACTTTGTATAAAGTACACCAGAACCAAGACAGATATACACACCCCTGAAATATTTTTAAATGTTTTACTTTTAAGCAAGAAAGCTGTAATTTCCCTCTTTGCTGCAATCAAGAATATAATTTTCACTGGGAATGCGAAAGAGAAAGAATAAATTAATTCTTATATCTCACCAAAAGTTGCACTTTCCATACTTTGGGGGAAAGGAAAATTTATTGGCATATCCAAGTTTCAAATTAATTGTCAAATGTATTCACACCAGCTAGCTATCACAGTCAAAATGGATACCAAATGCAGCAACATGCATTTGGGGGGAAATACTTGCTAATGTGTGAAGCAGAAATGCTACTTAACTAATTTAATTGCTATTATATTTATGTTCTCCAAATGATTTTCTTCATATGCAGTAAGTAAGATTAATTTCCTGACCTTTTCTCATTAATCACAGATTTTCATAGGGCAATGAAAGGTTTTTTTTAAAAAAAAAAACATGGTGTGTGGGATTAAGGAGATTAAATCTTTGACATCACTCTTTTGTCTGTGTAAGAGCTCCATCGAAGAGTACACTGAGTGGGTGTTAGAGTACTGGCTAGGAATGTGCCCACAGACAACGAAAGATTTGATGAAAATGGGGACAAGCTATACACACTCTTCTGCTATGTAATTTTTTGAACACAAGACTGCAGCACCCTGCTGGTGTCTGATACGATACAGATTTTATAGAACTATAAAGCTTCAGGGGAAGAGATGAGACACTAAAGAAGAATGAAAGCTGAGATGCTTTTGCCTTGTATAGTCTCCAGTGCCTCATATTGTTCGCATCCTCTTCACTGTAAGATGTTTCTTAAAAACTGGAGCACCAGAATTAAAGGTTACTGATGTGGGCTGATTGAACCTGTTTTATTCTAGTTTTTGGAAGACATGGTCCATGCAATAAAACTGTTGCTCCTCTTCACCTTATTTTGGCCAACTTGTCTTTTAAACAATAACAGTGACCACCATCATCATTACCACCACCATCATCATCTTCAAAGATCATTTATGAAACGACATAATAGGTGAGTAAGCTGGTTACTGGGCATCATGGTTGCTATTTTATGTACTCTCTGTCTGTTACTATGCTAAATACTGTATGTTTTACTCCTGGCTCAAGCTGAAGGCGTATTTTTGTTTGTTGATTCTGTGCTAGAAAGAGAAGAGAATGATGCAGACAAGAGTATTTGGAGATGAAGACAACCTAGTGCTCTGAAAAATATTGTCAAAAGTAAAAACTTAAGACAGGAAAATTTTCTTTCCAATACTTCCAGTATGTGTTTTGCATGTATAGTGTGTTTGCATTACATGTTGACTGGTGATCCATTCCTAATTTTATATCTAGTACAGTACTTGACTATAGCACAATATACTGCAATAATCCTAAGAAAAATTGTAAAGTGTTAAAAGGCTAAAATAACTTTTTAAAGCTAAATTTGCTCTCAGAAGTACATTAATGCCTTGGTTAATATGAGAATTTTGAATTACCTCAGATATTAACAGTATGGGTGTACAATGAAGATTCTGTTTTTTTAGGCTCAACTCTCATTTTAATCATGTTACAGAAGGTTTGCCTTATAAAGTGTGTTTTAATTTATGGAATTTTTTCATCGTCATTTGTAAATCCCAGTCTTAGAACTAGTTACTGTACATATTTTACTATTTTCAGTTCAACTTATGACCTTAATCAGACTTAAGTTGACACATCATTGCCTTGGGAGACAATCCCCTGAAATGTCTTGCAGACATTTTTACAAAATTAAATTAAATTAAATTAAAATAAAAATAAATTGTTAGGGAGTTCTAGAGCACTAAAATTGGGAGAATTTAAAGGAGACCTCATATAATAATCCACAATATAATTGGAGTGGGTCCACTTTCAGAAGCAGATTACAGGTTAATTCTCCATTCCTGTCCTCAAAAGACTGCTAAATGGGGGAGAAAAAGAAGACTGAAAAGCAACAGCCCACTATTTAAGTATATGCTTCGCATGAAAAACATTCCAGCTTTAGTCTCCAGGCAGCTGCTGGCAGTGCTGTCTGTAATAATTGAAATCAAGCACTGTCAGAGCAGTGCAGAGGACGAAAAGGTAGACAGAACAATGGTCAGACATACTGAAACAATTAATGCCAACCACAGACATGAGCACTGACTGAGAACTGAGACACTGACTACATTGTCTTTTTTCACAGAACAAAGTTTTATGTTCATGGAAGCAAGTGTGGATACTTTTGGTCTCCTTTGGAGAGGAAGGGTGATGTCCTGAAATACCGATTTCTTGTGCTAACTGGTGATCCATTCCTAATTTTAAACACAAGAAAACTTACATAACAACAGAAGTGGTTTGAAATACTGTGATTTAAAGGCTTGGCATGACTCACGAGATTATGAAATAAATTAGATGTATTGGATTTGTTGCAAATAAGACAGAAAGTTTAAAGGCACTGTACCTGATGGAATGTTCTACAACTGATAATAGTTTCCTCCTAACATCATGCGCATAAATAATAAGCTTTATTATTTGAACACTATGATGACAACAATGATGACAACAACAACAACAACTACTACTACTACTACTACTACTACTACTACTACTACTACTACTACTAACTAATAATAATAATAATAATAATAATAATAATAATAATAATAATAATAATAATGAAGAAGAAGAAGAAGCTATCAAGTCAATTCTGACTTATGGCAACCCTACTCTGGATTTTCCAAGTAGAGTGGTTTACAGTTCTCTCCGTCTGGGTGCCCTGGGACTGTGCAGCTTGTCCTAGGCCACACGGGACTTTGCTCTACTTGCAGAAGGCACAATGGGGAATTGAACATTCAACTTCTGGCTCTGCAATCAGATACCCAGACCACTGAGCTATGTACATGATATATTCAAAAACAATCCTACTTTTATAATCATTGGGTAATTGAAAACATTAAAAAAATTAAAGGCAAACTTACTAAGCTAAAAACTAGAATCGAGAGAGTCAGTTATGGTTAATAAAGCTTGCCTGAAGAAGCAGATCTTCAACCATCAGTAGAAGGATAAATGAGAGGGGTTAACTGAAGCACCCAAGGGACAGCATTCCAAACCTGGGAGCAGTTGCAGAGAAGGTCCTCTCTCATGTCCTCATCAGATGTGTCCAAGATAGCAACAGGAGGGCCTCCTCTGGTTTTCTTGACCACTGCTGAAACCTGGGCTTCCAGGCTCAGAAATGAATCCAATTGTATACCCAATCTGCAGATCTGAGCTTTCAGAGGGAGCATATCCCCATCCAACATAGGTTGCATCTCTATTCTCTTATCTGACTTTCAACTGACCAGGAGTCCGTCTATCTTGTCTGAATTAAATTTCAGTTTGTTTGCCCTCATCCAGTCTGTTGCTGACACCAGGTACCAGTTTAAAACCAAGAAAATTTCCTCAGAATCATCAGCAAACTGGTGATACCAAAACCCTAAACTCTGGACAACTCCTTCCAATGGTTTCATGTAGATGTTAAATAGCTTGGAGGACAACTCAGAAATCTGAGAGATGCCAAAGACCAGGATGTCTTATTCAGGTCTACCAGCACTGCCTGATGAATTTTCTCCTCTAGGAAGGACTGGAGCCACTGTAAACAGTGCCTCCAAATCACAGAGATGGCCTTGAAAGATATCATAGTTTATGGTAGTGAAAGCTGCTGAGAGGTCCAGCAGAACCAGCAGCAACACAGTCCCTCTCCCATTTGTGCTGTAGGTCATCCACTGAGGTTATCAAAGGTGCCTCCATCCTATAGCTGGGCCTAAAGCCAGACTGAAATTTATTTATTTATTTATTATTGGATTTATACCCCACCCATCTTCCCAAGGGAACTCTGCATCTAAATAATCTAAATAATCTGCTTTGTTCAGGAATCCTTGGAACTCAGAAAATAAAATATTTAAGACTAGTTGGTATTTGTGTAGTAAGTGGGATTCAAGTAGGATTCTTCAATAACAATGCTACAATTTCCTCCTTTAGGTAGACTAGGATCCTACACTACTGTATGTATGATTCTATTACATAGACTAACTCTTAAGATTAGAAGTGTCTAATATGTTTAATTTATTTACTATTCCTGTTCAATTGTCACTTTAAAAAGTGACCTTTCCTTCAGCCTTCTTTTTAATTTCAGTAAAAGCTTGAGATTCATTTTGAACCGATACTTGGATTTCTGGACACTCCAGAAACAGATTTCTGAATCATGTGTAGCATTTAAAAAGAACCTCATGTGAAAATTGTAGTTCTAACATGCATCTTTCATCAGATTAGTATTATGTCCCAGTTCCATCTACCAAAGCTGTTTGTCCACATGGCCTTGGAAAGAAGATTTTAAAGCATTAACCAAAATGTGTTTTTGTATGCTATGCTTTTGAAAATTAGCAAATATACAAACATATTTATTAAAATGGATATCCATTTATTGTTTGTACTATTGAAACCTCTAGGTAAGCAGGTAAAGGACTGCAGTCATAGAGTGTTAACTGCATGATTAAGCATGCATAGATTGACCTTTGCACCTCATTAAACAGAGGGGGGGCTTACTTTTAAGTAAACATGCATGGATTTGATTTCACTGTAAGGCTGCAGTATTAAGTAAACTAAATAGTGAGTAAGTCCAGTTGAGCACAGTGGAACATCTGATTAAACATAAGACTCTTTGATAAAAAAAAGTGCTCAATCGTATTATTTACTTAATTTTGTATATGACACTGCACTAATTTATTAATACTTGAATGAATAAATATATACTGAAATCTTCTTTTTTTTACTATTTTTAAAGATATAATTGGCTCTGTTATCATAACAGTAACATTTGGACTTTCATTTTTAGATATTTGGCCTTAACTCTGATTTAGCCTGTATGGCGTAATGGTTAGAATGATAGACTGGAGCTTTGGGAGAGCTTAAATCTATTTCCTCTTGAGCCATTAAACTCAACAGCTGATTATGGACTTACCTCACCAGGTTACTGTGATAAGGAAGGGGCACATATATATTACATTTTCTTTCTTTCTTTCTTTCTTTCTTTCTTTCTTTCTTTCTTTCTTTCTTTCTTTCTTTCTTTCTTTCTTTCTTTCTTTCTTTCTTTCTTGTCTAATTATTTGCCTAGGACAATGGTGGCAAACCTTCGGCACTCCAGATATTTTGGATCACAACTCCCAGAATCCCAAGCCGAGACTGCCAATGACAAAGGACTCTGGGTGTTGTGGTCCAAAACATCTGGGGTGCCGACGGTTCACCACCACTGCCTAGGACTTTCTCTTACTGATGGATTGTTGTTACTAGCTAAGATGGAAATCCCTGAAATTTTTTGAAATATGATGAAGTTTAGAAGATGATCTGTGAAGTTTGGTGGAGTTAGTATTTCAGCTGAAAGCTATACGTTTTCGTGGAGATGGGCTGTAATTCACTGGATGGGTGCTAGCTGTGCATGTAGAATGAAATTCACTCCTACTGTAACATCCCAGGTTCTGAGTATCACTTTCAACTGGTTTGTCAGAGGAGACCAATGCTGGACTAGATGGGCAAATCCTTTGTGCTGATACAAGGTGATTTCCTAAATGCCAATTATTAGAAAATGAGGATATTTTTAAAAGCAAAATGCAAAGTGTTTTGCTTATATACCGACCCATAGCACTTAAGGCACTCTCTGGGCAGTTTACAATTTATTTATGCAGGCTACACATTCCTCCCCACCCCGACAGCAATCTGTGTACTCATTTTGCTAACCTTGGTAGGCTGGAAGGCTGGGTGATCCTTGAGCTGGCAACCTGAGATTGAACCCCAGGTCATGAGCACAGTTATAGCTCAGAAGTGCAGTGTTTAACCACTGCGCCACGAGGCTCTTCATTTAAATCCTATTAATGCAAGTGATAAACAGTATCAAGTTAATAACATCATTAATTCTGTTCCCTGGTAAGATATCACCAAACTGCTTCTCTTCAACTTTCGTAGCATTGAAATAACCTTCCTTCCTTCCTTCCTTTGGATTTGTCCAGACTTGTCATTTGATATGAGTTGGATTGGGCTGCAAAGGGTTAGTTGAGATTGATGGAAGCAGCAATATGCTATTTGGCACAACCCACCCAACTGAACGGCAAACAACCCCTTATAGCCCAATCCGCTTTCAATTAAGTGCTTCTTTTGATCCTCTGAAGAGAAGTGAAATTATTTTTTATATCTGCCAGATCATTACCAATGTGGTGAAACTTTGTTTACATTTTAAATCAATCAATCCCATAGAAAATTCTGGTACAGTTTATAAAGCAAACACTTGGCAAGCAAATTGAAAGCAATGCAATAATAACTAGAAGCCATCATGGATTTAGCAGATTAGTCCTGCCAGGCAAATCTTATCCCATATTTTCATGGGGTAGATGGTGCAAGTGCTGTGGACATAATATATCTTTACTTCAGCAAAGCCTTTGACAAAGTGCCCCATCAGATTCTGATTAGCATGCTGAATGTGGACTGGACAGAACAACTGTGAGCAGGGCCGACACGTCCATTAAGGTGAACTAGGCAGTTGCCTAGGGTGCCAAAATGGAGAGAGGGCACTGGCTGGCTTGCTGCCCCCCCCGCTGCCCCCGCCACTGCCCACCACCATCCGTCCCCCGTGCCCATCACCGCCCACCCCTCCCGTGCCTGTCGCTGTCCGCCCCCTGTGCCCATCACTGTCCCCCGCCATCCGCCACCCCCTGCCTCCTGCTGCCCCCTGCTCCCACCCTGCCCCCCGCTGCCCCACCCAACCACCATCCGCCCCACCCCCCACCCTTCGCCTAGGGCGCAAAAAAACCTACCACCAGCCCTGACTGTGAGGTGGATAAACCGTTGATTACAGAATCATATTCAAAGAGTGCTTATCAATGGGTTCCTTTCAAACTGGGAAGTGATAGTAAGTGGGGGGTACTAAAAGTCTAGGCCCAGTCCTCCTCAACATTTTATTTTATTTTTTGACTTGGATGAGGGAATGTAAGCAATGCCTATCCAATTTGTAGATGACACAACATTGGGTGGAATAGCCAATCCCTTGGAAGACAGGGAGAAAGTAAAATAAAAAATCTAGATAGGCTTGATCATTGGACTGAAAACAACAGAAAATTAGCAGGCATAAGTGCCATGTACTACACCCAAATCACATTTAAAGGAATGGGATACTTGGCTCAGCAGCAAGTATGTACTACAACTGAGAAAAATCATGGAATTGCTATAGATCACAGGCTGAATATGAGCAATACTGCAGTGTGATGTGGCCGCAAAAAAAAAGGCAAATGCTATTTTAGGATGCATTAACAGAAGTATAGTCTCCAAATCTCTTCAACTTTTATTCCATCATTTACATTTGATACACAGCAATGAGCTAAACTAAAATTCACAGGCCTTGGACATCTTTCAGGCATTCGGGATGCCCACTCTCTACCACCTATGACATACCCATAAAAATAAGGATCATTCACCACTTCCTCTTGAACTTTAAGCAGTAAATCCAAATCCTCATAACATTCATCATTTTGCTCTAAGAGAGCCACAGCAGTTCTGCTTACATAAGCCAAATACTCCACATAACTCTGGATTTGCAAAGCAAGTTGGAGCCATAATAGAGAAATCAATTTCTAAGTACTCATTATATTAACGTTTTGTTATGTGTGACCAGGAATGACCTTGTGTGACTGAACTCGTGATTCTCCAAGGCTTTCTCTCATGTGACATAGTTAGGGCCAGAGATTTGGAACACAGCAGTCAGTGATTGGATTGACTTGGACTAGGGACTCAGACGTTCAGAGGTGACATTATGAAATGGCCACTATTAAGCTACACATATAATGCATCCCACTGGCTTGATAATACCAAGTGCAGTCCAGAGGACATGACTGAGAGGCTTCTTATCAGTCACCTAACACATAAGAGGGAGAAAGGGATGGAGACAATAAGAGTGAAAATATACCACAACTCTTCATCCTTTATCATGTGTTTTTCTTACCTTGTTCTGGGAAAGGTGATCTGGAAAGCAAGACTGGATGCACAAAGTTGTATGGTGCTGAAACTCAGTTAAATTAAGCTGAGCCCCATGAGCTATGTTTTCCCCATCCTGCATGACATTTGGGGCATCATTATTTTCATGCAAGAAAAGTACTACTTTCCCTTCACCCCTCTTATTATTGAAAACTAGGTGTGAAAGTGTTGGAAATATCTGTTAGGAAGTGTTTGTGACATTACAGTAAAACCATTTCTTTCCCTGAAACCCATCACATACAGACTGGACGTGTTTACACATATGTACAGATGTGCCTCATTAAGGCATGATGCTTCTGGTTATGCATGATTGTAGGGGAAAGCTCTGGATGTGAAGACTGCTTCAGAGCATGATCACAGGTTATTGGCAAACCATATGCTTCGCATCCAGGAGATTCTAGGTTTGATCCCCAGCATCTGCAGTGGAGACGTTAAGGTGGCAAATGACATGCTTGACATTTGAGAAATCACTGACTACAGGAGTGGCCTAAATGGAGAAAGAGCCTGTTTATGACATCCCTCTGTGTTTGGCTTTGAATGTTAACCACTCTTACTCAAAGACAGGTAAATGGGCTTAGTTAATGTGGTTCTAGCAGTTGAATTCATAGCCTTTTCTTGTGATATTGTAGAGAGTTTTGACTCAAGTTGCTTGGAGAATTGCTTTAATTAATATTAGCCAGTATGCATTCTAAGGTCCTCTGCGGACGCTGTTCACATTTTCCTCTTACCCAGCATTGTTAAAGGCAGTTCTTGGTGCATACAAGGAACAGGTCATTTTTATTGTGGTCCCACAACTTTACCATACATAGGTGATAGAGAATGAACACAGCAAATTTGCCACCATCCTTGGCCTGACTGGGTTCTAGTCACTTTTGATGACTTTCCACTGTTTTATATTGCTCTCCAGAGTAGCTTCTTCCCTTATATATGGCTGTGTAAGTGCTCAGCCCTCTTATCCCCTGACTGTGCAATTTTCTCAGCAGCCTCTGGTGAGGGACTGTCAAAAGCCTTCTGAAAATCAAGATAGACAATATCCACCGGTTCACACAAATCCACAAACCTATTGACCTTTTCAAAGAATTCTAAAAGGTTTGACAGGCAAGACTTACCATTACATAAGCTATGCTGATTTTCCCTCAGCAAGGTTTGTTCTTTTATGTGTTTTAAGATTTTCTCTTGGATGAGGCTTTCCATCATCTTCCCTGGGACAGATTTAAGGCTAACTGGCCTGTAGTTTCCTGCCCCCCCTCCTTTCTGAGAGATTGGAATGTTTCGCTAGGTGGGGCTTTCATGCACCCTAGGCCTTTGTTCTCCTAACAAACCTATTCAGATCATGGTCCACCTATGAACCTATTCAGGCTACTGTCCAATTAACAAGCCTATCCAGGTCTTTGTCCAATTTAGGGGCCTATTCAGACCAGGGAGTGTGAAATTAAGGTGAACTATAAAACGGAGGACTCACCACTAACTTTCTTCAGACTGACAAAGCTGCTTGGATGAGTAGTGAAACTTCCAGTTAAAGACATCAAATTTTCAGGAAATGATTTTTCTAGTGTAGTCCACAGACAATTGAGTAGATAATTTGTTGGTATTTTTGCAACAATCCTCCATATGAATCTTATGAAATCATGAGGATCTTTTCTTAATTGTATAGGTCCTCCTTTTACTTTATTATCCCCATTATTTCCACTACACTCTTGTCGGAAAAGCAACCCCAAGTCATCTATTGGCATAAGGAGGAATCAATACACTGCTCAGTAAATGTTAAGAAGAAGAGAAATGAAGGTGAAAAAATTAGCAGCAGCCGAAAGGGGACTTATAATGGCAATATATAAAAAATATTCTGGGATCATGGGTTCATATAGGGGCCAAAAGCAGAAGTAATGCAGGGCAGATTGTGGAATTTTAAAAAATAGTAGGTTCTCCTGACAGGATTTGCTGACGATTCAGCATGCTTGGGGAGTTGAACTATCTTGCTGCTCTTAATCTTGCTCAGTGGATAATCCTATCTGATGGCCCAGGACAATTCACACGAAGAAGAAGATGGACAGGCTCTGTTTATGAAAATGCAGAACATTCTAGGTTGTTTGCTGATGATCCAATCTATATGACCTCACTACTGAAGCACTATCCTCTGTAGATGACTCTTTGACTGGGGTATTCAGGTCTTCTGTGGAATCTTGATGTTGTTATTACCCTCATGTTATTATGCACCATCATGTTGCCTCCAACTTATGGTGACCATGAGATGTAATTTTGAAAGCGGTCGTTTAGAGCTATATTTCTGAAGTTTCTTCTTGAAGGCCTGACTTAATTGAAACCAGAAGTTATTTAATCACAGCCACTGTTTTTAACCTATACCTGTCCATGGCGTGACTAATTTTCCCAGTTAAAACAGTCTGCAGCATGCTCATACATGTCTTCTCAAAAATGCTACTCTTGCAGGGGTGTTGTACAAACCTGGCCACTTTGGTAGCAGTCTAAAGGGAAGGGAAGGGAAGAATATTCCTGATATTCTGCTGCTTTGTTATTTTGTGATTAGGAGCATACACTCCTGTTTAATTCTTCTGGTTTTAAAGATGCTCTGTGAAAACTCTTAATCACAGTTTTAATTGTCTTAATAAAATAAAATCATATAAAGCATGCAATATATCCTTTATCTTAGGATAAAATTTAATTCTTTTCCATTACAGCAAACGAGAAATTAAGATGAGAAAACTAGACAGCACTAAAGTACGACCCATGAAATCTGAACAACTTCTTCGCATAGAGGACCATGATTTTGCAATGAGACCTGGCTTTGGAGGTAACAGCAGATGAATTTGCTTACTAAGTGCTGGCTTCTGGAGGGGGGGGCAGAGGGGGGTCTTCATTGGATTTTGTTCATCCACATCCTTGAGCATCTCAGTTCCAAATTAGACATTTTGCTTCCAGAAAAGGATAGTACATCTCTTATTAGACTGATCAAGTCCTAGTATGTATTGGCTTTTTCTATTAAAATGCATTCATATACACACACTGGGTGTGTATGATTGTGGGATGAACAACTCTCCTTCTGTCTGGTGTGGACACTGAATGCACAGGTCAAAGTAGTACCAGGTAGCCCCACCCTACTGGGGGAGTTGGTGAGGCTTGTGCTTGGGGCGCTTGCACCATAATGTCATTTGTACTTTGTACTCTTCTGTGGGTCTCCTACTGAGACTGTATGCAGATTCCATGTTTCCCTTGAGTGACACAGTTCCTAGTTGTGAGCCCGGCACCACCTCCAATTTCTGTTTTTAACTTTCATTTATTTTTTAAAATGCATAATGTTGGCCTTTCCCTGAGCACAGTTCCAGGTAAGGAGTAGAACAATAGAAGGAAGTTGATAGGAGATTTGCCTACAAACTGAAGGTCTTCCATATTCTCAATGTTGATGGCGTCACAAGGCAACCCCATCCCAGGCCAAAGCAATTCATTTTCCAAACTGCCTTGTGATCCAGAAACAAAAAATAGATACTAAACTCTGCAGAAAGCGATCAGCTTGACATGCATTGATTTGATTTGCACTGCACATATTTGCAGCCAAATGACATTAATAGTTGTGTGCAATCAAATCAGCTCTGCCTTATTGTGATCCTTCTCAAGATTTTCTAGGTAGAGAGTATTCAGAAGTGGTTTACCATTCCCTTATTCTGAGGGAAAGTGTGCCCTGAGATGGTGCAGCTTCCCTAAGGCCACACACATACAGAGGTTGTTCTGGGATGCACGGTGAGGAATTGAACTCTCAACCTCTGGATCTGCAGGAACATACCTAACTTACTGATTTATTCGTCCAGTTCAAATGCCATTACTAGCTGGCAACAGAAATGGTGCATAAAGGGTACTCATAGAGTTACTAAAGTAATTAATGTACACAGTGTAAAATGTCAAGATAACCAATTTCATGGCAAAGAGTACAAGGAAACACCTCCCTATGAAAGAAAGAAAGAAAGAAAGAAAGAAAGAAAGAAAGAAAGAAAGAAAGAAAGAAAGAAAGAAAGAAAGAAAGAAAAATCATAAAGTACAGAACATGTTGACAATATAACTACAGTGGTACCTCTGCTTATGAATTAAATCCATTCGGAATGCATGCTTTTAAGTCAAACTTAACTTAAAAATTGAAAAAAATTGTAAGTAGAGCAGACTGCATCTAAAATTTGTAAGGCGACAGTTAAAAAGCTGATGGTGTTCCACTCTTAAGTAGAGGTACCACTGTACTTATATTTAGTTGACTGGATGATGTTCATAGCCATATAATAAAAGCCAGCATACAGATGGTTGATGACAGGTTTTGTGTGATGAAGAATAGAATATTTATTTATTTATTTATTTATTAAATTTATATACCGCCCCATCTGCCGAAGCGGAACTCAGGGCGGTGTACAATTAAAAGCAAACAGGAGCAAACAAACATGTAGAACAGAGGCAAACTACCAATAAAAATAGGGGGGTACAATACCCTCCACAAAGGATGGCAAAATCTTAACATTGGCTTGAAAAATGCATATTGTATAGTGCTGTGTATTCTGCTCTATCGCAGCACTGAATTCAAGACTTTGTTCTTATGAAAATACAGATTTATTTCAAATTTGGATTTATTGTATAGTGCCAAACTATTATTGGTTCAAGAGGGGGATAAATGAAGAAGTACTAAGGAGATTGTATGGAGACCAAGAAGTCAGAGAAATGGAACCCATAAAAGAAAAAAGTTAGAATACTTGGGTTGCATAACAATAAACCAGAAGTATGAATTGTTACAGCTGGTCATATAAGGTAAAAAAACAGTGAGGCAAGTACAAGCACAAGGCTGTTCAGGCTGAAGGAATTGGCAGATGGGTTTTGATGCAGCACAAATCTATTGTTTAGAACAGCTACCTTGAAGAAAGCCATAATGACTGCAGTTTCCATTAGGAGAGGAACAAGAAAAAACAGAAAAGGAGACACATACTTCTACCAAAATCCTGTCTGATTAACTTAGTTGAAAACAAATGGAATGTCAACAGCAATTGCTCTCTCAAAGTATATCTGTTACTATTGCCCAGGTATTAATGAGATGTGGGTAATTAATTACTGTATATACTCGAATATAAGCCTAGTTTTTCAGCCCTAATTTTGGTCTGAAAAAAAGGGGTCCTCGGCTTATATTCGGGTCAATACTTTTAGCCACCGAGGCAAGTTTGAGTCAGTTGCTAAAAGTCATTTTAAACATTGTGTGCCACTTCTCCTGACCCCCCATGTTTAAAATGACTTTTTAAAAAGTCATTTTAAAGCAATGTTTAAAATGACTTTTAGTCACCAACTCAAGCACTTGCCTCGGTGGCTAAAAGTCATTTTAAACATCACACACACATCCAGCTCACAAAGGAGGAGTTGCCAGGCCCTGCTGCATTTCCTACCCTAGGCTTATACTTGAGTCAATAAATTTTCCCAGTTTTTTGGGTTTAAATTAGGGCCCCCAACTTATACTCATGTTGACTTATACTCGAGTATATACGGTAATAGCTTTCCCAATTTGCACAGCCCTTGGGATTCAAAAATGTTACCATTCTGTACATGACACTATTTTTGCCATTATGTAACACCCACAGGCAGCGATTACCTTTCCTTCACATCATTTTGGGAAAACAAACTGGAGGTTTTAAATACAGAAAACAGGGAAACACATTTCATGTTTGTTACTGTGCAAAAAGGGTGTGGGTTTTTTTTGCAAATCGTTATTTAAAAATATGAAGAAGATGCCAACAGTTTCCTAAGTTGCGATATTTAGAGCAGATTGTGGCACTAGCTTAACCTTTATTCTTAAACAGCTCTGTTGTTGTCTTGCACAGTGGCTTTCCCTACCCCAAAAAACATGTATGCACTCTCACTTCTGCATCTGTTGGAAATACTGTGAGGGGGGTTCCTGCATGGCAGGGGGTTGGACTGGATGGCCCTTGAGGTCTCTTCCAACTCTGTGATTCTATGATTCTATGATTTTTATTGATACCTGCATGATAGTTTGGTAGCTGCCGTTCAATTCATCTTATGTTTTTCAAGGTTATAATTATCCTGTCTGATAATCACTTAATCTGTTAATTTAAAGGCTCACCCATACCAGTGGGTGTTGATGTGCAAGTAGAGAGCATTGACAGCATTTCAGAAGTTGACATGGTAAGTTTTTTTAACCAGAACTCTGATTTTAATTAACTAACAATCAGATGATGGGAAAAGAGTCACACAGATTTTACTGTACTTCAGATACTGGTGTCTAGAATAGTATCAAACTTCAAAGAACTGTGTGCTTATGTGAATCCACACATAAGGCCACTTTTGCTTATGTCAGTTCACTGTGACCTTTCCATTATGGACCAGGTCACAATAACATTGTTGTTATGTTGTATCAATTCACTTAAGACTTCTGGTAACACTAATAGGGTTCTTGAGGAATGTAAGATGTTCAAAACAGCAGACCAAATAGGATAAATTCCCACCTGATCTGAGACATTTAAGGTGTGGTTTTAATAGTCTCTCTCTTTCTCCTCCACCCCCAATCCCAATGAGTTGCCATGGCTGACTGGGGATTTGAATCGAGGTAGCCTGAGTGCTATCAACCACTAACACCACTCTGAGAGTGACCCTGCCAAGATTAAAGTACTTAGAAATATTCCCATCTGGCCTCAGGCCTTCGACACTGAAAAAGGATGAAGGCAAGCAAAGTTTATGGGGATAAAGAAATGAAAGGAAAAGATGGGGAGAAGACAAAATGTTATGCGTCCTTAACAGATATATTTCAGTGTGAGCTTTCCAGAAAAGATTGTGAAGAACTCCATAAGGATCTCTCTAAACTGGGAGAATGGGCTGCGAAATGGCAAATGCATTTCAATGTAGGAAAATGTAAATTAATTCATATTGGGGCAAAAAAATCAGCACTTGATCAACTCATGGGTTCTGAGCTTTTGCCGAGCTGTCTGTACTAGCATGTAAATATGGTCTATGATCCAGCATGGCTCTTCTTATGTTACAGTATCATGATTGTTGAGTACCGTTTGGTTAAAAAATAAACAATGCATCTGCTTGTGTTTATATGTACAGTAGATCAGCTGATCCTCCCCTTTAAGAGCTGTTGCTGATCTTTGTAGCACCCCCATGTTCTGTTTAGATGGGAGAAAGCTTAGGGTGTTTAGCTAGATGATGAGTAGTAGATGAGTTATGGAAACAAGAGAAAGGAGGAAGTTGAATTTTTAGATGTGTTTTAGAGCTACTGTACTGAAAAGTTCAGTGGTTTAGGTATATGGCTGGGAGTTGGATTCAATGATCCATAGGTCTCTTCTAGGTCACAGTTCGAAGATTATTATTATTATTATTATTATTATTATTATTATTATTATTATTATTATTATTATTATTATTATTATTATTAGTAGTAGTAGTAGTAGTAGTAGTAGTAGTAGTAGTAGTAGTAGTAGTAGTTAAAATATGAAGTTTAACACCTCCATAAATGGGTGTTGGAGACTGATATATTTATATTTATTAGAAATCAGAGATTCACCAAGTCACCATAGCTCCCAGAATTCCGTAGTCAAGATGGCCTAGTACAGTGGTGGCGAACCTTTGGCACTCCAGATGTTTTGGACTACAACTCCCAGAGTCCTTTCTCATTGGCAATACAGGCTTAGAATTCTGGGAGTTGTGGTCCAAAACATCTGGAGTGCCAAAGGTTCGCCACCACTGGCTTAGTAGCTATGATGGCTGAGGGATTCTATATTGCATAACTGAAGAAGTAAAATTTCTCATTTCTGTTATGAATCTCATTCTCTCCTACACCGCACCCCTATGGCAGAAACAAGACAATAGTTAGGAGAGTTGGAGGATTAGGAAGGATTTATAATGAGGATAAGTGGAAGCAAAATATTGAAGCCACTTCACGGATTCTTGCTTTCTCATCTGTATTTGTATTTATCTGTATCTATATGTCTATTCTTATGAATGGTCAAATTTGGCAAAAAAGATTAAGCTAGGGTATTTTCTAAAATTCTCAATGCATGTATTTGAAGAAGATAACACCTTGTTTTTCTGCAGTTTGCCCTCATTTCCTCTTGCATGATCCTCCCCTATAATCAGATGTGCTGTTCCTCTTGTGGGACTCCTCTTGCATAAGTAAAAAAGGATGGCAAAGAGCATAGGATGATGATCTCATCTATCTGTGACAAAATGCATTTATTTGTGTATATGCATTAGCAAGGCATATAGGTATTTGACATAATTTTCCTTGGGGTGATGGTGGTGGGAATGGTTAGCTATGGCTCTTTCTAAATATAGTGTCATTAAGCTGATGAATTAATGTGTTTTGCTTACTTGATTTTTACAAAATCACCCTCCGAATCTCTATTACTTTTTCTATATGTAAAGGACTTCACAATGACTTTGTATCTCAGACATTACTGGAAAGATGAGAGACTATCATTCCCCAGTACCAGAAACAGAAGTATGACCTTTGATGGAAGGTTAATAAAGAAGATCTGGGTACCTGACATATTTTTTGTTCACTCCAAAAGAGCTTTCATCCATGACACCACCATGGAGAATGTTATGTTACGGGTCTATCCAGATGGCAATGTCCTCTTCAGTTTACGGTAAGTGGGATGGTCTGTATCTTCTAATCACATGAAAACAAATATCAATGTGGCAGAAATGCCAGGACAGAATAAATTAGTTTATTTTGGTATATAGGACAAATCCTCTTATGCAACTACACAAATGGCATAGTCTCTGGAGGCAAATTACTTTAAGACATCAATGTAGACATTACCAGTTGCATGCTGAGCATGCAAATTAGAGCAATTTATCTCCAAAAGATATGCCATTTATAGCACACCGTATAACTAAACAAGAACATTTGGGCCAATGACAGCCAGGAAAAGTTACTTTGTAAAACTACAACTCCTCACAGTTTAACTCCCCCAAAGTTATATTTTTAAGCTGGATGAGAGCTTTAGTTTTCCTTTTAGCCTTGTACTCACTTTCAGCTTCTTAGAGTCTCAAAAGTTGTGTGGCTGCCAATGATCTCACACAGATTGGCTACTGATCCACTACATCTTTTTCCTCCTGCACCAGTCAGCCAGACACTAAAATCATAATTTCAAGTTCTTGGGTCCAGTCTTAAAGGTAAGATGAGTGGCAACCATTTAGAGGTCCTTTTGCATGGAAGCTCCCTATGTGTGCAACATTTTCCCTAAGAAAGCCTGCCTACTGCTCCCTTTTACATTATTTCAATATCAGACCAGGCCTTTTAATCCTTTGAGGGACTGGAGAATTAACACACTTGTGCCCTATGGGACTTTGTTGCTTTTTAATATTGCGATAATATTTGGTGAATGTGTGTGATATAAACAATAGAAATAACTAGCTGACTGACTGACTGACTGACTGACTGACTGAGAAGTCACTCAAAACTGGGGAATTTTAACACCTAAGGTTGAAGTCACTTTTATTGTTGTTGTTCAGTCATTAAGTCATCTCCAACTCTTCATGACCCCTTGGACAAGAGCACGCCAGGCCCTCCTGTCCTCCACTGCTTCCTGGAGATTGGTCAAATTCATGTTGGTTGCATTGACGATGCCGTCCAACCATTTCATTCTCTACTGTCCCCTTTTCCTTCAATCTTTCCCAACATTGTGGACTTTTCCAAAGAGTTCTCTCTTCTCATGAGGTGGCCTCCGCTTCAAAATCTGTGCTTCCAGTGAACATTCAGGGTTAATTTCTTTCAGGATGGGTAGGTTTGATCTCCTTGCAGTCCAGGGAACTCTCAAGAATCTCCTCAAGCACCACAGCTCAAAAGTGTCAATTCTGTGGTGATCAGCCTTCTTTATGGTCCAGCTCTCACTTCGATACAACACTACTAGAAAAGCTATAGCTTTGACTATCTGGACCTTTGTCAGTAAAGTGATGTCTCTGTTTTTTAAGATGCTGCCTAAGTTTGCCATCACTTTCCTCCTAAGAAGCAGACATCTTTTAATTTTGTTGCTGTAGTCACCATCTATAGTGATCAAGGAACCCAAGAAAGTAACCTCTGACATTGCCTCCATTTCTTCTCCCTCTATTTGCCAGGAGGTGATGGGACAAGTGGCCATTATCTTAGGGTTTTTATGTTGAGCTTCAGCTCATTTTTTTCACTCTCCTCTTTCACCCTCATTAAGGGGTTCTTTACTTCCTCCTCACTTTCTGCTACCAGAGTAGTATCATGTGAGTACAGTATCTGAGATTGTTGATATTTCTTCTGGCAATCTTAATTTCGGCGTGTGATTCATCCAGTCCTGCCTTTCGCATGATGTACTCTGCATATAAGTTAAATAGCCAAGGTGACAGTATACAACCTTGCTGTACTCCTTTCCCAATTTTATACCAGTCAGTTGTTCCATATCCAGTTCTGATTGTTGCTACTTGTCCCACATATAGATTTCTTAGGAGACAGATAAGGTGGTCAGGCATTCCCATTTCTTTAAGAACTTGCCATAGTTTGTTGTGATCCACACAGTCAAAGGCTTTTGCATAGTCAATGGAGCAGAAGTAGATTTTTTCGGGAACTCTCTAGCTTTCTCCATAATCCAGTGCATGTCGGCAATTTGATCGCCAGTTCCTTTGCCCCTTTGAAATCCAGCTTGCACTTCTGGGAGCTTTCTGTCCACATACTGCTGAAGCCTCACTTGTAAAATTTTGAGCATAACCTTGCTAGGTCAGTCTAAATTTTATTCTTGACATAGTAAGTCTACAATTATATATGTAGTCTCAGACCAGTACTTGAAAGACACATAGTTCCAAAGGTTCAAATCACTGGGATGATGAACTTGTAAAATAGCCTTAGGAGAAACATGTTCTCTCAGCTTTCCCTACTCCATTTCTAGCTGTATATTAAGGTTAGCAGGAATGATTACTGATATTATGTATGCAAAGTCTTATAAACATATAAATTATTCCTGTTGCTATTGTTTTTACTCCTTTACATTTCATATTTTACCTAGCTTTGAAAGCATTCAATATTTCAGTGGCGCAGGCTTACACATCAGTGGTTCCCTTAGCCTACAATGTCTCCATTCTTGAGTAGTCCCATAGATACATGCAGGTCATTGGCATCCCTGTACTTGGCAGAAGTATAAAAACCTTCCTTGATCTTTGCTACATGAGCAGCTGACCCAAGTCTTCTAAAGGCCAGCTTGTCTGCCTGCTCACTGGATGTTTTCTCAGGTTCTGGCTACAGGTTGTCGTTTCTCCTGCTTTTCACTCCACTAGTTCTTTTAAGCCAGGCTGCCTGGCTTGAAGAAAACACCCAATGCAAATTCATTTTGTGACAAACACAACATTCCCGATGTTTTCTGTGTTTTAATTACAATTGTCCTAATGTCAGCCAATGGTGTTGCCTACTCATAAAGATTGTGCTGCAGTTTCACCTTTGGAATCCTGAAAAGAAAGATTAAGGTTGCTGATTTGATAGAACAGAAAACAAAATTACAAAGAATCACAGCTGTTCCCAAAACTGGAAGGAAACTGGAGACAAGGGGAGTCTGAAAAAGAACCTGCTCCTAGAGTGCAAACCTCCTGCCTCCCTATAAAAGGGAATGAAAGCCACTTTCCACAGGAGATACAGGCACATTTCCCCTCATGTTGCTAGAACTGATGGCAGCAGAGGGCAGTGCATTTAAGTACAGCACCACAGTGCAATGTTTCTTATCAAACTAGAGGCAATACATTACCATGACTAGTGGTGGAAGACTGGATTTTAAAGACATATATGCTTAGAACCAAGTTTTCTCCTAGGCATCCTTTGGTGATCTGCTGCTTTGCCAAAACAGAGCTAATTGGTCTTCCAATCCGATGTTGCCTGACTTTAGAAGCTAAGCGGGGTCGGACCTGGTTAGTACTTGGATGGGAGACCACCAGGGAATACCAGGTGCTGTAGGCGCCTGGAGTAGAAACTGGCAAACCACTCCAGTATTCCTGCCAAGAAAACTCCATGGACATGGAGTCACGAAGGGTCGGTCACGACTGTAACGACAAAACACACACATACATTTCCCCCCCAAGGCTGCAATATACATGCTTTATTTCCGGATTAAAACATAATAGGGAAAAATGCTAGTCTGAGAGTATAATATAGGAACCCCATGAAACCTAGTTTTACAGATTGTGAGTCTCTCATACACAACAAAGTTTTATTAGAGACATTAACATTTTTATTGTCTCCTCTGTTGCATTTTTGACAGAATAACAGTGTCTGCCATGTGCTTCATGGACTTCAGTAGGTTCCCACTTGACACTCAGAACTGTTCTCTAGAGTTGGAAAGCTGTAAGTCTTTGCACTATGTTATTTTATATTCTCCATATCCATGGTCTTATAATGAATGATTTAAGTTTTACTTAACAAAAATGTTAACAAAAGCAATGTTATTGATCTGCCTGAAGACTTGGTTGATGCTGCTTATTAATACTATAATGAGATATGGAGGTCACATAGGTCCATGTTCAAGAATGTCCAAAATCGGATATGATCTCTTCATCAAGCTCTCATGGCAGTTTTATTTAATTTGTAATGTAAAATATTTCTTCAGTGATCGTCCCCTCTTCTTCTATTCAAGTATAGACTTCAGCCTAACATTGTAGACTTTGATAAAGCTGCCAAACTGTCTTTAAGTTCATAATTGGATATTTCTATAGATCATCTATTCTAATTCATTGTAAATTAAAGAAACGTCTGTGGTAGAGATGGGCTATCTATAAATTCCATTGCATGGACTTCCCTGTTTTCCCAGGTCCACCTGGACATGGCCGAAAAACCCATCAAATTTGTGCTTTTTTTGTGCATTGTTCTCCAAACATATGATTTAAACTGTGCATGTTGCTAAAATCAGCTCCTCTCACTGAATCAAGTGTGTTGTGCACATTTGAAAAGTCTCCTTATTTCAAATGTTTGCCAAATGTGCATGTTTGTAAAGATACGCCCGTATCTATTGGCCAGTGTGCCAATTCTTTAGTGCAAATGACAGCTGATTTACAACAAAGTCTGTTGAGGCAGACTCTTAGATATGTTTCGCATGTGCATTTACAAGAAATAAGAGGGTGGTTGTTAAATTTTTAAGAATTTCTCCAACAGATGCCTACAATGAAGACGACTTGATGCTGTATTGGAAACATGGGAATGAATCACTCAGCACGGATGAACACATTTCCCTTTCTCAGTTCTTCATTGAAGAATTCAGTGCTTCGAGTGGACTAGCATTCTACAGCAGTACAGGTACTGTATACTACGAGGCTTTTGAAATGTAAGAATTCCTCTCACTCAAGTGTTATTTTTTTAAGTACATTTGAGGGGACAGGGATGATGAGAGTCTCAAGGGACATCAACATTGCCTGTGTAGGGTGCAAGGGATATTTTGAACCATTAAAATTTGACAGGGGTGGTGTCTTTCAGCTCCTCTGGGATTTATTATTGTGAAATTTCATTGTTCCTGCAAGGGGGGCAATGACAATCAAGATTCTTATCCTATTATTCAGTCTGTTGGCCACACATTGCTCACCCTTGCTCATATTGCCACAAAACATTTTTCTAGTAGTAGTCAGACTGAGAGAAGAGCTTTCTCCAAGGATCCTAACACTTCAAATAAGAGGTGACCAGTTAATTTAAAGAGCATCAAACATGTTTTGCATCTAACAATGGTGAGCTACTAAAAGCCAGGGAGCAATAGCTGGAAGGCTTTTCCCACCCCAAAACAGTGACTTTGCTCTACCTAATTTTAGGCCTGGCTGTATTTGTTTATATATTTGAAAAAGTCATTTTTATATAGGATATATGGAAGACTTTAGACAGGATTATTAAACTGACATATACATGGTGTGATTCTCACTATATTTTAATGTAGTTAATATCAGTCCTGTAGAATTGTGCTGGCAATTCACTAGATGGCAGCATCTCTCCTGGATAGTGCTGCTGATCCAATGCAAAATAGTGATGCCAACAAGAAACAACAGCCGCTATAACCTGAAAATCATGCTTACAAAATTACCCATAAGGCTTTTTACAAGGATAGGAGTGCTAATTGTTTTTGTCATTATGAAGTTAATTTGGGGTTAATTGTAATTCTGTGTAGTTGTGTTTAGCTTTGTTTTCTGCATTGTGTTAAAATGAAAACAACTTAGGTTCATTTAGCCATAATCTTGCTCTTTTACATTGTTCTGATTCTACTCATTAGAGATGGGAAATTTTTTGTTAGTGAGAACGTGGTAGACAGGATTTATGCAGTGGTTTCTGTGCTGCCAAAGTCTCACTAACAAAGCTCATTCCCAACCAGGGATGGCCTTATCATTGGACAGAATGAGGATGCTTCCTCAGGCAGCAGAGTTTGAGTGTCATAAACATTTTTCCCCTCAAGAAATTATTTGACAACGTTCAAGATAGCAAGCTGATCGTCTTGTTGGCAACAAAGACCTCAGTTCAAGAGACAGTCATACAACTGGAGACTTGTACTAGTCAAATGACAGAGAACATTGTGATATGAAGAGTACAGCAACTCCTGCTGTTGATTCTCATTTTATTTATTCTTCTTCGTCAAGTGCCATGTCCTCGTAGAACATTGGTGATCAGTAGCATGAAATGGTTTCTGTCTAAAGGTATTCTAAACAGAGCAGCTGTGCTCACTGCGGACCATTGGCTTAAGACTAAGTTCTTAAGACAGAATGTTCTTCTATGCCCCGGGCCACACTTTCCACCTGTTTTTTATTTATTGATTGATTCTCATTTATTTGAATCAGCAAGTGTATCTCTAAATATGTTTACAAATGTTTATAAATGTAAACATATTTAGAGATACACTTGCCGGTTCAAGTAAATGCATCATTTTCCATAGAGAGGTTATCAACAACATCTATTTTTCAGGCAATACCAGGTAGCAATATAGCAAAGATTCCAGGCAAAATCCAAAGAAGCAACGCAAAGCAAAACAATAGACAACAACATAGGGTCAGATGGGTGGTATATAAATCAAATAAATAAATAAGTCCACTTGTTCAGACATATAGCAACAGAATGAAATGTTTAATGAAATATAAGTTTCATACCAAATATGAATTTGCTGTATATGGCACATTTATATGGAGTGATTTGGCTTGTGCTGTTTTAGGTCTCTGTTGTAAAAATTTCTCAGGAGACAGAAAACAGACACCAGATCTGGGTGAAGATGAGCAGGGTAGAGGGGAGGGGGGAGGTGAAGACTAGGGAATCACTTAAGAGAGACAGAATAGGAGAATATTAAATATAGAGGTGAGAGAAGGGAATTTGGGGAACATAGACAAATGTAAGTCAACTATATAGAAAAGTTTGCTCACTAAAGTCAACAAAGCAAGTCATCAACAAGGTTTGGAAATGAATATCAAAGTAATAAGTTCACGGCAATCAGTAAAAATCAAGAACAGTTAAAGATTCAAAAGGAAAGTCCAAATTGTATCAACAAATACAAGCATCTTGGAATTTAGTTAACTAAATATTGGGATCATAGCCATATACTGTAATAAAATCCAGAATAGTGACTGGCAAAGTCAAAAAAATCTTAGAACACATAGAATGCAAAAAGCTAGCATGCTTTTCAACCCCATCAAGAGAAATAAAAAGTACATGGCATAGCTGGTAGTTTAAGATAAAATTAATAAGAAAAGTGCAGAGGGCAGAAGAATATATGGATTGAATTATGTGAGAGACTAATTTAGATGTAACAAACATCACTATTTTTGTTTGCGACATCCAACGTTGAAAAAGCAACAAAGATGTTAAAAGACTTATAAGAAGGCTAGAAGGTATGCAGTGCTAAATTTGTCATTACATTGTTGTATTCTTTAGTGCTGTGGATGGAGAAAGGAACTTGCTATATTTTTAGCCTCCAGTAGTGATTAGCATGGCTCATTTTAAGTACAGTACTATTTAACTTGACTTAGGGCTCGCTCACAGCTGCCAAAAGAACCCTAGTTATACTGATTGGTCAGTTTTTATCATTTCATAATTTTCCAGTCACACAACGCATGGTCAGCATTGATTCATTTGCCCTGGAAAATGTATTTGCATGTGATATTAAATACTGTTTTGTTTTGTTTTTTTGCTGATTCCTATTAGAAAACACCACAGTATTAGAGGCTATTATCAAAGAAGAATATTTATGGAAATGAAGAGTATGGGAAGTATATAGTTCTTAGTAAGGCAGTTAGAACAAAGAATGGGTTGTGGATAAATGTTAATAAACATAGTTTCATCTCTCAACAGGTTGGTACAACCGGCTTTTCATAAATTTTGCCCTGAGGAGGCATATTTTCTTTTTTGTTCTGCAATCTTATTTCCCATCTATGCTGATGGTGATGCTGTCCTGGGTTTCTTTTTGGATTGACCGAAGAGCTGTTCCTGCAAGAGTATCACTAGGTAAGGTTGTATCTGAAGATATTTTATTAAGAAAAGCTTAATAGCAGTTTGAATATACTGGTTTTTGTAAGCAGCCCACAAATGCTGCCTATCTGTGTATAATTACTGCCCTTCTCTTTCTAAGTTATTGAAAACTTATTTCATTTCTGAGAAAAGAAATTTGATTTTTCTTTCCTTATATGTATTATATCTGAGATGTAGAGAAGGAGGATAGCATATATAATTTGTACATTTTTCAAGGGTACTACCACTTTTACTAGCATTGTGACTGACAGGACCTAATATATTAAACAAAACATCACATGTAGTTCCTACAGTGCAGTTTATCTCACTGAGTGCATGCAGGAAACTAGGATACCATCCATAATATGTAGGCAAAACAATGACAGACTTACGTGCAAGATACAGAAACTATTAATTTGACATATTGACTAAGAAGTTGGAACAACTTCAGCTCCGAACGTCATGTCCTATCAAACTTGTCTTTGGAATAGAGATACAACCAAACCCAAGCACAGTAGAAGAGGGAAAACATCTAGATTTAGAGACTGGCTACTTTACTATCACATGACTTTAATTTAAATGATAACACATACCATTCATTTGCTTTGGAATACCCCATCCTCTAGGTTCTATAACTGCAACCTTTGAAACAATACTTTTTACAACAGAAGCTAAACACTTTTGCTTAAATATGTGCATGCATGTGTGTGTATGTTTTGTGTGTGTGTGTATATATATATATAGGTTTAGGGGATGGTTGGACAAAGCAAAGAAAAAGAATTTCCTGTCTCCTCAAAGAATCTTCCCAATCCACATTCCCCCCCACCCCACACATTAAAGAAATGCACGTGTGTGAATATATGCTGTACTGTACATACATGGTAAAAGTAGGCGGTGTAAGTACCCAGTGTAGTGTAGAGAATAGACTGACAGATCAGGGCTCAGGAAACCAGAGTTCAATTCCCCTGTCAGCCTTGGAAACTCACTGGGAGTGTGAAACTGGTAAAAACACTCCTTAAATATCTCACTTAATCTGAAAGCCATATTAAGGTCACCATAAGTTAGTTCTGATTTGACAGCACATAAGTAATTAACTAAAAGTAGGTCTCAGGTGGAAGAGGTGTGTATGTGTGTGATCTGGATTGGAACTGTACTTTGAGGAGATGGGGAGTTAACTCGTTCCCCCGTTATCATCCAATAGTCTCCATAAACCTACTAGTCATCTAGGGATATTGTATAAGTTGCTGTTAATGCAAACATAAGCTTAAAGCAGGAGTTCTGGAGAGATGCTAAGAGGCGAAAGTGGTGAGTGTGGCTGTGAAGGATAACCCTCTGCACACCCATTGCCCAATGGACATGTAATTAGAACATCATACAAAACTCTGAAATCCTTTTTCAAAAGTCATGCAGAAGATACAAGGCTCCATTTTTGAAAGCCAATGAATGAAAAATGTTTTCTTCGTCAATTATTAATTGTCCAAGTACATTGGAATCATGCTGCTTAATGTCTTTCTCACCCTGTCCACCAGTTAGGGATCAATATGGCTAGTGCTAAAAGGTATAGTCTTTAACTGATAGTAATATCCCATTCTGTAAACAACTGATTCAACATAGCTGCCCCTAGAAAGGCACCATACTGCATTACTAGAGAAATGTAAAAATAGTGGGACTGTTGGATAGCTCAGAGGTTTAGACATTTCAGCCTGAAGTTGGGGATTTGATTCCCCACGATATCTCCTTTGAGATCCATTGTGTCTCTTCCAGGTCTGCATCTCTAAGACTTTTCTTAACCAAAGGGTCGTCCACACTGTGGTGTTGTCCCCAATCCTTCTGGGGTTCCTCTGTGTCATTCTGGCATTGTTTGTTGCAGGTGTGAATACCTCATCCCAATATTGGCCTCCAAACATAGGGAGGGCATTTGTTGCTGCATGCATAGGGTTGTCCTGGGGCTGCCTGTTGGACATGCCTGGAATTGATCCCTGACATCTCACTCCCCAAAGAGTTTGCACTTCCACTTTATCTATCTTTTCTGTTCTTGCCCAGTGCTTCCCCTCTCCTTCTTGTTTTATCCATGCACAATTGCCAAATATTCACCTTTTCACTCCACTGCTTTCTAATTGAATGCTTGGGGTCTCCCCCTCCCCAACTTTTTTGCTCTGGCATTTAATCAATGCTTTCTGGAGCATTTTCCACTGTGTTAGAGTGAGGTATGGAAGGAGGAAGAGAATGCGAGTGGACACTGAGACTCCAGAGACTCTGCTGAGCAAATGAATAAGACTCTCTGGACACTGCCTCCCAGTGTGTGGCTTTTTAGAGAGGTGTCAGGAGCCACCACTAACAACATGCAGGTCTGCTCACTCATCCACCTCCAGTATGGCTACTGAGGACAAGCTGTATCCTACTAACAGCCCACTGGCTGTCACCGCCAATGCGCTTAATCACAGAAGAGCTGAGCCAAGACTGTGTGCCTTTCCTTTCCCCTAACACCCATCCCAGCAGGGCACCAAACGCAATGAGATGTGAAAAACAGTCTAGTTGCCCAACTTGCAGCACCCAATGCTCCAGGAAGACCTTCACTATGCACTTGAACTGGAGAGTGAGCCCTATAGAAAGGGCTGAGGTTTGCTTTGAAGCAAGCAAGCAAGCAAGCATGCATACATACATACATACATACATACATACATACATACATACATACATACATACATACATACATACATACATACATAGGGCTGCACAGGGGAAGGGAACTGGGAAGCACTCACCCTCGGTTTTAATGTATGCATTTCCAATATTGGCCATCAGTGGGCTGCTGTTGGCTTTGCCCCCTTACCCTCCATGACCATGTCAGGTTCCTTCCCTCACAGTGTTAAGATATGAAGAACTTATGGCCACAATGAGAACTGATGTTAGCAGGCATATTCCACCACTATATCTACCCACCAATGCACCTTAGTACATGCATCTAAACCAGCACAATGATCACCAAAGACAAATAAAGGGCAGCGTCAGTAAGGTCTGCAGTAGTGGAGATTGACAGGAAGAAACATATTTGTAAGGCCAATACCACCAAATTACACACACCTATAAAGTGCATGGATCACCACACATTACTGTGGTCCTGGGGTCCACACACGCAAATTAAAAAAAAACTGGAGCAAACAAGGGCAAAGCGGAACAAAAATGCACTGGCACCTGGCCGCAGTGCTAAAAACCTTGGAAAGCAAGGATTTTTGTCCTTCTTGACACAGGTGACCCAGATTTCAGTGCTGCATCATGTGAACCTCAGAAACAATGCTATCATGGGTGCAAAGAAAGTTAAACAAACATTCATTCTGGTCCCTAAGGAAGTAATGGTTCCAGAAGCAAAAACCAGTTATACCTTGTCTCATTTGGCCCTCATTTCTTATCACATATTCTATGTTTTCTGACACTGGAAGGCAGGCACCAAACATGGGCACTACCAGTATTTTAAAGTATATTTTAGTGAAATACAGCAGCAAATTGATGTGGTCCTTTCCCTTTCCTTTTGGCAGGTATAACTACTGTGCTAACAATGTCAACCATAATCACAGGAGTAAGTGCCTCAATGCCTCAGGTGTCTTACATAAAAGCCGTGGATATATACTTGTGGATCAGTTTTCTCTTTGTCTTCCTCTCTGTCATTGAATATGCAGCTGTAAATTATCTCACCACAGTTGAAGAACGAAAACAACTGAAAAAGAGAGGGAAGGTATACATTTGTGTGTGTTCATTTATTCGTTATTTTTCCCTTTTAAAATAATGTTTAGATTAGACCGTCAAGGGGAACAAGAAAAACCCATAATAGTCATAACAATACAGTAATAATTTGCTTATCTTCAAGACTGTGATTCTAACATTTGAATGTGAATTCATTTTTAAAGGAAAATCCTGTTTTCTATCACATAATGGCCAGATTCCAGTTAGTAATGTGTGTGTGTGTGTTTGTGTGTGTGTGTGTGTGTGTGTGTGTGTGTGTGTGTGTGTGTGTGTGTGTGTGTGTGTGTGTGTGTGTGTTTGTGTGTGTGTGTGTGTGTGTGTGTGAGAGAGAGAGAGAGAGAGAGAGAGAGAGAGAATTGTGTAACTCATCCTGACAAACTGCCATTAAATAATCAGGTACTGGTCATATTACATTTTGCATACTTTCTCCCCCCTCCCCCTCTCTGCATATCTTGACTGCTGTCTTATTAGTTAGCAGCATTTTGTTCTGCATACGTAAATCAACAACAGGATTCTTGCCACTAACAACATCAACTAATGAACTATTTCAGATGGTGGAAATGTCTTTATTGTTTATATTCTTTTATCAGACTACTCTGAAAGAGGGGATTTAGTTGAAATTAGTTTCAAAATACCAAATTAGTTGAAATCCAGCAGTATTTCACAGCTAGAATTGGCCTGTTGAATCAACAGTACATTGGCACTGACTCAGAAGATCTCCAGTAGTTCATGGGCCTGTTCTAATTATGATTTACTACTGCAATCCAGCCATTATGTAGTTCTATTACTGCTGAAATGGTCCTTGTTCTTCTGTGCATTCTTATTCTTCTATCATCCTGCTCTACTAGTAATCATCTCTGTTGTTCCTAGGCTGCTGGAATGTTCAATATTGATACTGTGCAAGCAATGGCCTTTGATGGCTGCTATCATGAACCAGAACCTGAACCTGACATCGACTTCACCACCTTTTCAGTTCATTCCACAGAGAGTTCGACACGGGAACGAGCACCTAGTATTGCCAATGCAGATACATCTCGCATAAAGAGGAAGAGATCATTGAGAGGAAATGTAGGCAGGATTATTTTGAAGAACAACCATGTTATTGACACATATTCCAGAATTATATTTCCCACTGTATATATTGTATTCAACTTTTTTTACTGGGGTTTGTATATATGAACGAACAAGACTATACCCAACATCTTTTTTTTTATATCAGTACACCAGAAGGGTGGGCATCACTAAGTACATGCCCTTCATCATAAAGACGCAACGTTTAAAGAAGAAATTCTAGCCACAAATATATGATTCTGGTTACTGACTGAAAAACCTGTGAACTAACAAGAACAAGCCTCACTGGCTTTGGACTTGTTATGTGTTTGCTTTACTTGAGTCTCTGCTGGACTAAAAACGGATGGTTTAACTGACTTTCATATTTTCTTTTTCTGTGTTACATTGCAGAATTGCCATTTATGGGAAGTTCTGTGATGCTGATATGTAGTGTACAAAACAATTTAAAAGCTCCCACTACCACACTACTCTTAGAGCATGAAATAACTGATCCTCCCTTCTCTGTCCTCTCAAACCAGTATGATGCAATCAGATGATCCCCCTCTTCATTTGCCTTTCTGTATTCCTGGATCATTTTTGTACGTCCTTCAGAGGAATTCTGAAGGATGAATTCTTCCTGTCAAGTGGGTTAAAGACTAATTGTAGGCATAGAGAAAGCCAATGAGAAGCCAAGTCACACATGTTCTGATCAAGTAACTAGTATGCATGTGCAGTTAAGTCTGTCATGTGTTCTGACATGCCCTGTCATGCACTTGGTTGCAGACTTAGTTGTCTATGGTAGATGCCCCCAAATGGAGAAAAACACATATGCCTCTAGCAAAATGTCGAAAGCTGCACATATTAAAATAAAAGTCTATTATAATATTAAACTACACTGAAGACAGTTAAAATCTCTCAGTGAAGGTTAAAATAAAAATGAAAATAACACTTAAAATGTGTGTAAGGGGGGAACCAAAAGAAAATAACTGGATTCATTTAAAAAAATCATGTCTTTTGCATGCTATTTGTAGCTGAAATCCGACCTGAATATAAAAAGGGTCTTTTTCTGCCAGTGGAAGACTGAAAGGCAGTATTGTGGGGAAGGGTCTTGAGGAACAACAATATAGCATCCATTAACAATGGCCAACAATGACATCAGGACTATCCGAATCCCAGAGGAACAGAAGGCACAAAGGCACTATGAAGCGTTGATTTTGTTTCAACATCTCTTTGCTCAAATTCTGTTTGGGAGTCAAAGAAACTACTGTATGTAAGTATTAAAGCTAATTAAAAACAAGGTGAAAACCTTTCCCTAAATTGATTACAGCTTCTTTGCATCTTCTTGACTGCAGTTACAATACCAACACTGGAGAAATCTCGCTGATTGTAATGGAACTACTTGAGAGAAAATGGTTTTCAGTTTGTGTTTCCTATTTAATGTTTTATAATTTATTATGATGCTGTGATTTGATATGCAATATAGAATAATAATAATTATAATCCTAATTAAATGCCATAAAGTCAATTCTATTTATTGCAAACCTTTACAGGTTTTTCTAGACATGAAATACTTAGAAGTGGTTTATCATTCCCTTCTGGTAGGGGTGCCTAGGACTGCACAGCTTGCCTAAGGCTACGTAGGCTGGCTCTTCTAGGATGCCCATTGCACAGGATTCCCAACTTCTAACTCGTACAATTCTGTAATAGCGTTGGCCTTATTTTTATAACTTTTATGGTTTTACACTGCAATAAAAATCATGATACGAACAGTACATGTAAGTAGTGAGCTAAATAGATTTTTAAATAAGTGTTAGTTGGCAATACATTTTCTCCCTTAAGTCAATGGAAGAAAATGGGCTTCCAGTTTAGAGAAGAGTCCCGAGTTTCCACCTATCCAAGCAGAGATAAGTTCCAAGGGGAACAATGACTACATAGGTTTGCTTAGGGCAAAGGCTTCAGGACCTTGATTGGTTCATGTTAAGAACAGACTAAAATTTGGAATGGAAACACCCTTGAAACAGAAGTTAACAGCACAATTGCCCCAAAAGGTACTCCTCAGGACTCACAGCTAACTTTTTGTCTTTCTCTGCCATGCACAATAACTGGAGTTTGGATTATTTAAGCCCTAAGCACATCCGATCTCACCTGATTTCGGAAGCTAAGCAGGGTTGGCCCTGGTTAGTACTTGGATGGGAGACCACCAGGGAATACCAGGTGCTGTTAGGCGCCTGGAGTAGAAACTGGCAAACCACTCCAGTATTCCTGCCAAGAAAACTCCATGGACATGGAGTCACGGAGAGTCGGTCACGACTGTAACGACACAACACACACACATTTTGATTATGTAATTTTGCTAAAATGCTGCCATTGTCTATTAAGGAAATTTCAAGTATTTATTTATTTTACATTTTTTATCCTGCCCAACTAGTGGCAGTACTTCTATTCATGCCATTCTAGCATTCAGAAAGTCTCTTCTTGATTAAAAATATCTTAGTAATGTGGTTTTCAGTTATTTTTCTAATTGCCATAGTACCTCAGGAATGATCATATTAGGAAGCTAGTTCTGAGAGTTGTCTGCAAAAATATACTGCAACAGTATAATTACCACAATACAAATATTCAATATAATGTAGCTTTGTAGCAAGATATTTGGCAAGACGCTATGTAAGAAATTTGATACTTTCTAATTTTTATCATGCAAGAAAAAAATCATAGCAGCACATCTCTGGAAACACCACTTGGAAAAATACAGAAGAGGTAAAAGAAACAAATATTTGGGGGTAATTAAAACAATAAAACACAATTATAATCCCTGACAGAGATTGGGTTATTATAGCCATGACTGTATTAACAGCAGCCCCATGGCGCAGTGGTTAAATGCCTGTACTGCAGGAAAAACTGTGCTCACGACCTGGGGTTCAATTCCAGGTAGCAGGCTCATGGTTGACTCAGCCTTCCATCTTTCTGAGGTCGGTAAAATGAGTACCCAGCTTGCTGGGGTGTGTGTGAGTGTAATGTGTAGCCTGCATTACTGTAATTAAAACTGCAAACCACCCAGAGACTACTTGCAGTGGTATGGGGCGGTATATAAGCAGACTACTTTGCTTTTGCTTTAGCATCTAGTTAGTTCTCATCTCCTATAATCCAGGATCAGCTCTCCCACCTGTCCACCTGAACAGATAGGGATGACCAAAAGAGTGAAGAAAAGGCTCTTCCTTTTATTTTAAAAACCTTTCCTGGAACCTGACTGCCTGACATAAGGAAAGCCTTGGCTTATATACCTTTTTCTTGGAGATAACCCCTTTCAACTGTCCCAGGTAGGTGTATGCTGCAGAATGAGACAGATGATAGATTCATATCCAATTTTTTGATCTTTTTGATTTTTAATATTGTGGGTATGTGTAATCTGCCACAATAAAACAGAGCCCCAGAGCTACAATTATAAACTATATACACACAAATATAAAAGTGGGAATATCAATTTATCCATGCCAGAGTTTTTAAAATTCAGATTTATGTTATATTTTAATCTTTAATACTCCTTGTTACAGGCCTTGTTTGATGAAAAAGCGAGACCATTCATACACTGTAGCCATGTTACCATGCTAGCCCCCAAGTATCATCTTTGAGTGTGCTCTGGCAAGGCTCCTCCAGTCAAAATGGAAAACTACCTTCTCTTGTCAACTTTAAATTACTGTACAGTATTTCAAATGCAGGCAGAAGTTAAAAGGTGACATACTGCACCTTTAAGGCTTCACCCCTCCCACAATGAACCCTGGGCTTGCCAGATGTTGTCAGACTGCAATTCCCATGATCCCTGACGACTGACTGTATCAGCTAGTGCCGCTAGGAGTTGCAGTTCCAGATGTAGCAGACTGAAAATGTCTCCCTGGTCTGCATTATGGGCAAGTCCGGCGTGGGAAGCCAGAACTAACCAAGGCGCCTAGGTCTTCTTCCTCCCAATCCCAAGACCTATAAAACCGTTGCGAAACCTAGCAGGGCGCCACATCCAGGCTTGTAATAATCCTGCAGTCTTGGGCAGGGTGAGAAACCAGCTTGGAAAGCAGCCACAGGTTGTCTCCTTCGAGCGAAGTTGCAACCGTTGCGTTCTAATTTATTTTTACTCGATTCCCTCTCAGCCCAAGCAAAGAAAGACCTCTCGCACGCTGCATGCGTTTCCCATCATCCCCCAACAGAGGACCGTTCCTGTTGGGGCTGATGGGAGTTGCAGTTCGGCTGCCTTTTGGACCCGCCACCGCTTTAACCCCTGGGCACTTGGTGAAACCGCTTTAACCTGGGAAGGGAGCGCAAGAAAGGGCCGGGTCCCCCACCCGCTCCCTGGTGCTGCCGGTGGGTTCAGCCCCACCCCCATGCTGCGCCCCCCGGGGCCGCTGCCACAAGGCTCGCTCCGCAGCAGGAAGGGACGCCGCCAGCCCGCCTCTCCCTCCCTCCCTCCCTCCCTCGCCTTGCGCGCCGCCTCGCCTTGCGCGCCGGAAGCGGGCCGCCGGGCCGCCCAGGCTCTCGCGGCCGTCCACGTGTCACCCACCCCTCCTCCCGGCGCCGGGGAAGCGCCGCTGCCCGGGAAGGTCGGTATGAAGCGCGCGCGCGCGGGGGCTGGCGAGGCTGTGTAAAGCGCTCCTGCCCCGGCAGCGGAAAGGGCGGCGTTGTCCGAGGAGAAATGGCGGGAGCGGGCCGCGCTTCCTCGCCTCCAGCAGGGCTGGGCTGGGCAGGGGGGCGACGGGGACGGGGACGACGGTCGGCGCGTCCTCCGAGCCGCCCCTGACCGCCGCCCTGCCCGTCCTGGCGGCTCTCGGGTCTTGGTAACGCAGCCCGAGGCCTGGCCTCTGATAATAACTCTTGCACTTTGTGTGTCTCCGCTTCCCGACGTGCTGCGTCTCGTTCAGGACGTTCTGTGCGGACCCGCGGACCCCTCGCAGAACAAGGAGAGCGGCTTCCACCCTTGCCGCCTGCTTTCCGCGCCCCTCCTTCACGTGTCTCCGTGCGCCCCCGCTGCCCCCCCTTTCCTTTCTTTCCAGCTGCCCGCCCTCGAGCTCCGCTTCCCACGTGCACGCCCAGCTACGGAGAAAGGGATGGCACCGGGGTGGCGGGTGGTGGTGGTGGAATTGGCGTCTGTTTCCGAGAGGGGCGACGGCAACTGGATCCTGGGCGGCTTGTGGCCTTTCCCTGATGCTGCTGGGAATCGAACTCCCTTCGGCAGCCTCCAGCCTTGACAGTCACGTGGGATCCTGGGAGGTGCGCATCCCCAAGCACATCTGGAAAGCCACGTGTTACCTAACCGTGGCCCTGAGATGGAGAGCTGAGAAAAGGAGGAATACCGGCAGCCTGTGTGGGCCTATTTTCCCTCAGAGAGTGCTTCTGAACGTGCTTGCAGTGCCCACCCCACTTTTGCTGTTGCGGGATTGGCATTTGTTCCTTGGGGACAGCTAAGCACAACTTGATAGGGAACATTTCCAGATAACAGTCCAGTTGTTCCTTTTGCTCAGGTGCAGTCTGTTCTTTTGTTTCTTTTATGCCTCCCCTCTTCCTCATGAAATCAAGGCAGGATGCTGGGTCTCCTCCACATCACTTAAGCAGCCTGTGAGGTGGGGTCATGTTGAATGGGAGTGTAGCGGCTCAAGGGTCCAACAGGATGGTGATTGACCCAAGTGCACCTACAGTGGCTCAGTGAGGACTAGAACATGCGTTTTCTGAGTTTTAGCTCTGAATAGCGAGTCCTAGATATCCTCCCACCATCCCCCTCCTTATGTCTAGTTTCCTATAGACAATAGTCAGAGTTATTTATTTTGAAACACTCATTTTCCATAGATTGCAGGTCTGTGCAAAATATTCAATACAGTGGACCCTTGTATAACAAACAGTTTGTATAACATAAAATATGTACAACATAAAAAAATCCAGAGATGGGAAATTTGCTTAACATAATTGCCTATGGGGCAAATCTGTACAACATAAAAATGGGACTACTCTGTTTTCAATGCATTCCTATGGGAAATTTGTATAAAGGAAAAATTGCTTAACATAATTTCATTTGGAATGAATTAATTCCTTTATACACGGTACCACTGTATTTTGATTTGGCTGCTTTCAGATACGTTTCTGAAACAATTTCTCCATTCTCCCCTCTGCTTATTTCCACTGTTTCATATTTGCATCTGCCTTATCTTATTAGCACCGTTTTCCTGTAGCCCTCAAGTGGTTCTAAATGGAGGAGGGCATAAAGTGGTGCTCCCTAAAATATTTAGTTTAAGATGAAGCAGACAGGAAGAGGAACTAATGTTTTATGAATTACCTTCCTTACCAAGAGGCCTTCATAGTTTGTTAAATGACATGATAGTGATGTGTGCATCATATATTGAAGCTCCTATTTTCAGACTTTTTAATCTCAGACTATTCCACATGATATGTTTCTGCCTGTTAGCAGCTGAAGCCAGCTGCTAACAGGCAGACTATGTTCTCCCAGTAGGGAAAATGAAAAGGTGAATTGAGGACACCAGGCAATTACTATTGTCACAGAAAATGTCATGGGATCCCAGCAAGCAAGACAGAACAGCATTTTAAAAGCTTTTATCTTAAAAGAGACATGTGTGCAATCTGATAATGGAGGCTTGAAGAGCTGAGGTGACTTGGCTGAGATAAAATCCATTTCCCCTTTCCCCAGAAATCTTAATTTTTCAGACTTGGAAGCAAAGCTGCAAGTCTGTCTATAGCAGGAAAACGGATAAAAAAGGGTGCTAGTTCATGCCATGGTAAATTACATAAGATGAATTTACATACATGAACATCACTTTGTTGTTGTGTCGTACAGTCGTGGCCGATTCTTCATGACTCCATGTCCATGGAGTTTTCTTGGCAGGAATACTGGAGTGGCTTGCCAGTTCCTACTCCAGGCACCTACATCACTTAGTGTCTTATTATTCTTCATGCTCCATGGAGAGTGACTGGATCTATGGAAAATATTCCCTGGATTTCTTCCTATGAAGGTGGGTGTGCCTCTCTGCCCCTCCCTTTGTGCAGGGGGGTGAAGCACATGTGAGGAACAGATCCCTGACCAGCAGGACTGAAAGTTAGAGGGCATATTACTTTGTTGACTTAGTTTATTTAATTACCAGAGATGAGGCACTGTAGTTTTGATTTATAAAGCAATAGTGGCCCTGAGCATACATATTTGGTATGCCTTGCCTCTTCAGAGAGGTAGTTCCAGTACATGGTTTCAGGGTTGCAAGTTGCAACCCTACAGTCTGCATGTTCCCAGTGGACTGGGAATCAAGTGGCTTGCTACAGCACACTGGCAAAGGAATTGGAAGCTTGGTTCTGGATGGTAATATAGCCAGACCTTGAGCAGATTTGCTCAGAAGTAGTACTGAAATGGAACAATACCAAAAGTATATGCAGGAAAGTTTTAGAGCATAGTGGTATGTTACCAGCTTATATACAGGTACCGTGTTTCCCTGAAAATAAGTCAGTGTCTTATATTAAGTTTTGCTCCCAAAGATGCACTAGGTCTTATTTTCAGAGGATGTCTTATTTTTTGATGAAGAAGAATACAGTACAAATTTATTGTTATCTTATTATCAGGGAGGTCTTATTTTTGGGGGGATGCCTTATATTTCAGCGAGAGGCAAAACTGTAAGTAGGTCTTATTTTCGGGGATGTCTTATTTTTGGGGAAACGGGTATATAGTTTTCAATTGTCTCTGTACTTTGAAATAATATCCTTAGTGGTCTGTCTCCCTCTCTCTCCTCCTCTCTCCCTGATATCCATGAACACTATTAAAATAGGGGGTGTATGGACATTGCACAAACATGTGCTGGATGAATGAGTTAATTTCTTTTTTCCTTTCATGCATAGGATCATGTCCAAGAAAGGCAAGCTACGGCCTAGCACAGAGAAGGAATCTCATTTACCCTGCAAGCAAGCAAAGGTGGAAGCAACCTGCCCTTTGCTTTGGAGCTATGACCACCCAGAGACCTTGTTTGAGTGTCTAATCTCTCCTATCAAACAAGATGTATTCTTCAGGGAATATTGGGAGCAGAAACCATTATTGCTTCAGAGAAATGACCCTCCTGTGGCGTTGTACTATCAGTCCCTGTTTCAGTTAAGTGACTTGCAAGACATTGTCAAACAAGGTTTATACTATGGAAGGGACATTAATATCTGCAGGTGTGTGAATGGGAAAAAGAAGATTTTTAACAAAGATGGCAAAGTCAGCTATGCACAGCTGAAGAAAGACTTTGATCAGAAAAAGGCCACAATACAGTTTCACCAGCCCCAGAGATTTAAGGTAAGGGCTGCCAATTCTCTGTAGTCTGAAGATGTGTTTGCAGTTATAAGCTTGGCTTGACCCAGATGTACAGGTCACAAGGATTTAGGGAGCAGGCCATGAAACTGTATGTGCCTGCTCTTGGCCTGGATTTAATGCTACATGTAACTTGCTGACCTGGATTGAAAAAGTATCCAGGGGCAACTCAAAATTGACTGAAGTTGTGGGTTGCTCAGATTTTATAATCTTCCGTATTGACTTCTTAGTGCATGATTGTGTTTTTACTCAAATCACAGAAATCACAGAGAAAAATATTAGAGCAATGTGTTCGCTATACAGATTTGATTGAGAATAAGGGTTGTGTTTTTTAAAACAATTAATTATTAATGTAAATTTTTGACACAGAATTTATTACTATCTTAGGTAGCTATGATAATCAAACATTAATAAATAAGACTTTCTGTTGCAGATCTGTTCCAAATTGTTTGTGCCTTCTTTTAGGCTGCTGAGTTTCACCTCTCGATGGTTTTTCTATGCAAAAATGTTTTGGCTAAAACTTAGTAGGTTGCAGCTATAGTAGGTCCATTGAATCATTGGAGATTACAGAAGTGTTGACTTGTTGAATCCAGCTTGTTCAGTGGATCAACTCTAATTATGACTTACTGTAGAATTTCAGCAATGAATTTGCGAATATTTGTGGTGGTGTCTTTCTGAGTTCATATGATAGTAACTTTGTGCATTTATGTATGAATTGTTTATGTTTATTGTTATTTAAAGTTGTATTACCTGCAATTATTTACAGTTGTATTACCTATAGCTGGACTACCTATATTATGTGACTTTTAGATGGATTACCATGCATGATTGCATTGGCTGATCTCCCCAGTGTTTTCCATGCTAGTTTCCATTACTCATAATGGATTTTTTCTTTTTGCATGTTCTTGGTAGCTTTAATGTTACCTTTTAATGTTGGGAGAGGCCTCTTCTAATTCCCTATTCTTAACTTGAATATGATTTGAATGTTCTGGGCTGTATGTCGTTCCTCATTATTGTAAGCCAACTTAGATCCTTTTCCAATGAGAAAGGTGGGGTAAAAATATTCAAAATAATAAAATAAAATAAATATGATGAGCATTAGTAGTATGCTGTTACTATAGGAGACCTGCCTAGATGCCCTAAGCACATCCGATCTTGCTTGATTTCGGAAGCTAAGCAGGGTCGGCCCTGGTTAGTACTTGGATTGGCGACCACCAGGGAATACCAGGTGCTGTAGGCACCTGGAGTAGGAACTGGCAAGCCACTCCAGTACTCCTGCCAAGAAAACTCCATGGACATGGAGTCACGAAGAGTCGGTCACGACTGTAACGACACAACACACACATACATTACTATAGGAATATTATTTTACATATTCAAATCTTGATAGGCAGCTTCTTTTTCTTCACATGAGTTGCTTTCCCTGGCATTTTACTGATTGATCTCTCCCTCCACACTTGTCCATACCATACCCCATCTCACAAACTTCTCTCAACTCCATGAATTTACTCTGAGAGCAAGATGTAGCAGAACCCCTGCAGTATAGGATCTATTTAAATAGATTCAGAAATTCTTTGCTGGATCTTTGCTAAGCAGAAGAAAGGGAAGAATGTTGTATCTTTTTCAGTTCTATTTTCTGTCTCTGTATTAGGCTTTGTTAGTTATATGTGTGACAACAGGTTCCTTTTACCCAAGGGTTGATACACTGTTTATTTTTTTACTTTTTATCAAGTAGGTCCTATTTTTCTCATTTACATCCCATTTAGAATCTTGTGTTTCTTTGGAACAATATAATGTAGGCATGAAAAATGGAGCTGGGAGGGAAAGGGTACTTGCCCTTACATATTGACTTGGTTTCTTTCTCTCTTCCCTGCTGTCATTTTAAGGATGAACTCTGGAGGATCCAGGAAAAGTTGGAATGCTATTTTGGTTCACTAGTTGGATCTAATGTTTACATTACTCCTCCGGCATCCCAAGGTCTGCCACCACACTATGATGATGTTGAGGTAAGTGGGGCCATGCATTTTTAAAAGTACAGTATACTCTTCTGGTTTCTTTAAAATCAGAAATTGGATCTTGAAAAGAATTTCCACAACCTTGTCCAAATTTGGCACAGAGCAGGCAATACTGTCTTCTGTTACTTGGCCAAATATGGTTATGATTCAAGAATCTATTCAGAAGTTGTGATGCACCAATTGAATTGTCCTGTCCTACCAGAAAATGTCTTATGGATTGTTGTTTTGACTGAGTGCACAACATCAGATATGCCTTTCTGAGGACCTCTATGGAAGGGGTTATGTTTTGAAATAAAACCTTTCAGTGTTACGAAGAGAGATATTAATTGAAGGATTGGTTTGCAACCTTCATAAGGGGAGAAGGTCTCTGGAGCCATGAAGTGTTTTGATGTTTGTTGGTTTATGTGTCTTGCAGGTTTTTATCTTACAACTGGAAGGAGAGAAGCACTGGAGGCTGTACCAGCCTACTGTTCCTCTTGCTCAAGAATACAACGCTGAACCCGAGGAAAGAATTGGGACTCCAACACATGACTTTCTATTAAAGGTATTTGTGTTTCCTTTCACTCCTTGGCAAGTGACAGAGGAGGCTAGACTTGCTTGGTTTTGATGCAGCACTTCCTTCAATATCTTGAAGACATTGCTCACTTGATTTTTTTTCAATGTTACTACTTCCACATTCCTCTACTTCCAGTCACTTGTACCAATTTTAATTCTTTATACTAGGAGAATGAAAGTCTCTCTCTCTCTCTCTCTCTCTCTCTCTCTCTCTCTCTCTCTCTCTCTCTCTCTCTCTCTCTCTCTCTCTCTCTGTGTGTGTGTGTGTGTGTGTGTGTGTGTGTGTGCTGATCTTACTGATCTTATTGTATATGGCAGTCCTGTTTGGTTTGGAAGGTCGATTACGTTTTGATCATATTGCACATTTTCTCATTTAGGTTTCTTGCTAGGGACAATGAACTGAACAAATCAGCTGGCAACTCTTTATGCCTCTGTAGTAAATTGTAGATGATTTCCTGTAAATGTACCCAAGATCCCAATGAATATATTTTGGTGATACATTTATTTTGCTTAGCATTGTTTCTACTTCACATATATTTTAATGGTTTTATTGTTTAATTTGAATTAGTGGTGCTTTGTTATTTCTTGGTCACTTTAAGTTGTTCTATTTTTTGTTTAACATTATTTTGCTTTACCAACTGTTCTGTTTTTTTGTTTATTGTACTATAATATTTAATGTGTGTTATGATAGTGATTTAATTTATCCTTCTAAATTGGACAGTTTCAATGAAATGTTATTTAAACAGTATAGTTTTGGTATAATGTTTTGGATGAATGTCCTTGTCTTAAAGTATGGTTCAGTATGGGTCTGAAAGCATTATGTAATTTGTATTTTTTGTTACTGAGAGTGTAATTTTTCGTCTATTTTTGCAAGCATAGCACAAAAACAGTTGAAGTAATTATTTGTCTTTTTTGCACTCCCTTCCAGCCAGGAGATTTGTTATATTTTCCAAGAGGAACTATTCATCAAGCTGACACACCTCCTGGAGTTTCTCATTCTACTCATGTGACCATCAGTACCTATCAAAACCAGTAAGCATTAAGTATATATAAGTTTAGTTTTCTTGTGAGCTTAACAAATCAATGATGTTGTAAGCTAAAATACTTTGCTTTGAGTGAAAATGGGTTTAATTCTTATTTAGATATATTGGCTGAGTTTGTTTCTACCAAGCTTAAATACGTGGATGATTAGTAGTGATTATTGGTCTGTTGTTCTGGTTTTGTTGCCATCCCAGGTTCTTGCTTTGTTCAGAAGGCTTTTTAAAAAATACAAGGCTGCTCATGTTTTTATAAGTTCCAGTCTGGAGTACCACAGTCCTTTTTAATGAACACGACTTTGTGAACCACACCGCCAGCTAGTTTATTGCCAGGAACAATTCAGGATGGTGAATCAAACTGACTGGTATGCCTGTCCCTCAAAGACCAGCTATCCCAGTATCGTACCTTGCTCAAAGCATTTGCAGTAGGAATAGGAATCTCACTGCTTTTTTGCTTTTGTTGAGAAACCAAGAGAGAATGCCCTTATTGTGATCAGGTTTTGTGGGATTCTTAAGACATTTTGAAGGTCATTCACCCACCCCAAAGCGGAAGTATTTGGTGTATAGTTATTATAATTCCTCTGCAAACCTCTGTGGCATTGGAAGACTCTTGACATGTGAGAATTAGAACATTGCTGAGAAGGAGAATTTCTTGAAGGACTTATGTCCTTAGTTTGCTGTATTCCCCTGTTTGATTTGGGTAATTGTTCTTCCTTGCATTTGTTCAGGAAGGGTAGTAAAGTTGGCTTGAATGGCTTAGAATCATAGAATCGTCGTAGGGTTGGAAGGGACCTCGGAGGTCTTCTCTAATCCCTTGCCCAAGGCAGATCTCATACCATCCCAGACAGATGGCTCTCCAATCTCTTCTTGAAAACCTCCAGCGATGGGGCATCCACAACATCAGGAGGCAAGCTGTCCTACTGTTTAATGGTTCTCACTGTCAGGAAATTTGCTCTAAGGCTTTTATTTAACTTATTGTCTTATTTGTAGTGTTCTGTTTTTTGGACATGTTCTTTATTTTTTGTATTTTTCCTTATGTAAACTGCTTACAGATCAGCTGATGTGATCATCCCAGTCTTGTCTTTTTCTTTCTCTGGCATTCACTTTCAGTTGTAGGTTTTCTAGTCATGGCACTGCATCTTCACTTGCTGATCACATGATTCTGTTGCAAGAGCTTATTGGTGTGTTCTGAGGAACCAATAAAACAAAAAGCACATGTTGGTTGTGCTGCTGTTCTTTGGGAAGCACACAAGTTCTCTTATAAAATCTTAGCATGCTTCTTCTCACCTTTTCTTTTAGTGCCTTCTTGTATGGTGCAAGAAAATTCTTAGTTCAGGTGCACATTTTAAGACAATTTTTTTTGAAGTTTATTGGCTAAGCCAATAATAAGTCACATTTCACTGAATCAGTAGAACTGAACACAAGTGTTCACTCACAAAGTTCCCCACTGAGTAAATGGGTCTGCACTAGTTGCAACTTACTGGATTTCATCCACTGTGTAATAACGTACCGTATGTACTCAAGTATAAGTCGACCTGAGTATAAGTTGAGGCCCCTAATTTAACCCCCCCCCCAAAAAAAAAAACTGGTGAAACTTGTTGACTCGAGTATAAGTCTAGGGTAGGAAATGCAACAGGGCCTGGCAGCTCCTCCTCTGTGAGCTGGGGGAGCGGTGTGTGATGTTTAAAATGACTTTTAGCCACCGAGGCAACCTTCCCCCCCTCCCCATGCCCCAGCCTCCAGCTGATTGGCACTGGGGTGGGGGAGAAAAACCTTTTGTTTCCCCACCCAGCGCCAATGAGCTAGAGCCTGGGCATGGGTAAGGGAGGAAAAAGGTTTTAAAAGCTTGGGCTTTTTCAACCTTCCCCCCCTTCCCCACAGCCTGTCTCCAGCTGATTGGTTCTGGAGTGGGGTAATAAAAGGTTTTTCTCCCTCACCCCAGCGCTAATCAGCTAGATCGCCGGCATGTACTGCAGTCCTGCGATATAGAAGGACCGCAGTACATGAACCGTGAAATGGCAGGGGGATTACTGTATAGTGTAATGATCTAATCTTTAAATGCTGAAGGTTTTTTTTTGAAGTTTAAGGCTTTTCCCTAAACTAACATACAAATACCTTAATGAGTGAAGGCTTCCCAGAATTATTAAATGAGCATTGACAGATTAACAAAATCCTGCTCAGTGAAATTGCAGCTAATAAATTACTGAATGTTACAGCAACAAACAGTTATTGGGATTAAGTTATTAAGTGTAATATGGATTTTTTTGTGAGAGGGCTTTGATTGTTCTTTCATACCTTGCTGAAACCAGAAGACTGCAAAATACAACAGGTAAAATAAAAAGTGTCTGTCTGTCTGTGTCTGTCTGTCTGTCTATCTATCTATCTATCTATCTATCTATCTATCTATCTATCTAGTGTGTGTGTGTGTGTGTGTGTGTGTGTGTGTTAAAACTCAGACATGAATGATCTTTGGAACCTTAGATAACAGGTTGATGATTGCATATGTGTCTTTAGAACAAATGAAGAGCTACTAGATGGAAACAAGGAAACATTGATTTGACCCAGAATTAGTCATATATAGTCAAGGTAATGAAATCAATGACAGAATTAAATCCTGTTTATTTTATTGAATTTTTGACCTTACTTTTAGAATCAGCTCTTTATTTTTAGCAAGAAGCATTGCTTTAGACTGATATGTTTTTCACCAGTGGCTTTGGTTTGCCTCCTGTATGCCAGCTCTTGGAGAGACTTCTTCTTGGATGTTGTACCGGGGCTTGTTTTGGATACAGCAAAAGAAGACATAGAGTTTCGGAAGAGCATTCCAAGGCAGTTATTGATGGTAATGTTTCAGGAATAATGAAAAATTAAAAATATCAATACACATCTATTCTTAGAATAAAAGTTAATGTAAATTTCCTTTTCTCCCATAGTTCTTTCATGTTAAAAATAATATTTTATTATTTTATCGCTTCCTGATAAAATCATGAAACAGTAAGAGCTATTTTAGAAAGCCAAAGCAGTCGTCAGAAATACAGTAGTCTTTTTTTGTTTTGAAATATTCATGTTAGGAGATGTGAATTCCAATGCAGTGTGATTAAAGGTAAGAAAAAACTGGCTTGCAGAGTAGCTGCAGAGGGTTGTTTAGATATCTTTTAATAAAGAAACTGGCTTTCCCAAATGTTGGTGGACACACATGAACATTTATCACTGAGCAAATTACACATGTGAAAAGCTTTATAAATAAAAAGTAGGTGAAAACTAAATATAAATAAACAGTGTCTAGATTTTGGGATTTCTCATTGGGGCATTATGTTCTACAGAACTTGATCAGTCTTGCTTTCCAAAACTGACAAGTGGAGTTCCAAAGCATTCTTGCTTTATTTCTGAGATAACATATGGAATGCCTGAAGGATTTTAGACTCTCTTATCTAGTAAGCTAAGTTCTTATAAACTTGCATTCTTTTTGTTTCCTTTGTTTAGAAGGTGGATTTGTCTGAATCATCAAGACAATTAAGTGGCTTCCTGAGGTGCCTTGCAGACCATCTAGAAAGTGGCAAAGAATTGAAGTCATCTGACATGAAAAAGGATTTTATTATGAATAGATTACCTCCCTTTTTGAGGACAAGTGTTGACTCTTTAGCTGCAGGTGCTCTTTACATTTATTATGGGTGCTTTTAATCAAGAGTAGGGAAGCAACCTATATCATAAATATGTAGACTAATTTATTCATTTGACATGCAGAAACATAGATAATACATAGATTGTATCAGGAATCCAGGATAAGTGTTAAATTTCTGAAGATTCTCTTATTTTGCTCTTTTTCATATTGCAATTAGTGTCCTTAGGCTATGCATCAAACATGTAGAGTTATTTCCATTATGTAAAAAAGAAGTATTCTGTAGTTTTTCTAATTAGGAAAATAATCTCTGTAATCAACCCTGAGTCTTTACTTCATGTGGTTATAGTACTCATGCAAGTAAACTATCTTTACGGACATTTGTCAGCTGGAATAGGTCAAAACAGACAAAGAAGTGGAGACGGACAGTTGCCTGCCCTTCTTTCCAAAGTAATGTGACTATTCTTTATTTAGGTAAAGCAGTGCCAAAGTTGGGCAGCACAATCAGATTACAGTTTAAAGACTATACAGTAATTACAGTGGAGCCAGAACAAGACCTTTTGGTGAGTTCAGAGGAAATGTCTACAGATACTTGATTTTCATTGAAATCGTCGGTTTTGTTCCAGTGGCTGTGTGCTATTTTTATACTGCTTAGCTGAATACAGGACATGTGGTTAGGACTTGTTATGACATCATAGCAAATACTACTGGTTTACTCTGAAAAAAGAAAAGTGCTAATGTTTTGTAGGAAGTGTATAAACTGGGCACACATACACATAAATTAGAAATAACTTATGATGGTCAGATGTTTCTCTTAATAATGTTTGAAGAAATATATTTAATGTAGACAAGAATCCTGTTTGTCACGATGCAGTGTCAAGTCATGCTGTAAAAATACTGGGTGTTCCGTCAGGTCAGGGAGTGTCATCACAAGTCGTACAGAACTTGATAGACTTCCAGGTCAAAAGCAGAAGCCTGTGTTCATCATGACTAGCATTTATCACAAGGGGGTTAATTCTAGGAATATTTTGCATCTTGTACAAGTCTCGCTTTTTATGAATATTCTTTAATTTCATTGTCCCATGCAAAACAGTCACACCAAATCTGCAAACAAATCTCAAGTTTTCTTCTTTTTATTGAACAGGTACGTGCAGGCAGGTACAGATGTAGTGATAATAATAATGATAATCTTATGTACTGTTATACTAACCGTAGTTAACTATTCTTAAGAGGGATAAGGCTTTTGATTTATCAAACACTGAAGGAGGTAGATTGTACTGCAAATGTTCATGTTGCTTGCTAGGCAATGTACAACAGTGGTTCCCCCCCCCTCTTGTTTTCCAGGATGATTCTGCCAAAGAAATGATTTTTGTGTACCATTCTTTAAAGAATAATAAGCAAACCCATATGATGGGAGATGAGAATATGGATGAGGAAGAAATAAGAGAGGTAAATTCCCCCCTCCCCTGATTCTTTCCTTTAAGCCCTTCTAGTAATACAATATGTGCTGAAATTCCTCCTGATTTTAAAATCCCAGTTACCTTTGAAGAAATTACACTGTCTGGGTATCTTCTTATATCCCCTTATGCTGGTGACATGTTAGTACAGCACAGTGTTAGGTTTTGGTTGGCCATAATGGCATCCTTCCTGTTTGTTGCTGCTTGTACTCTTTGGAAATGTGTGTTCTCCCAGGTCAGAAAAATAAGCCATGTGGACTGGTACCTTTGGTCCAATAGCAGTAAGCCAAATTCTTTTAGGAAGTCTGGAAGTGAGACATTAAGTCAACAACCAGGGTTAGTTTTACTAGACTTTGAAAAATTCATTTTTAACCTGTAATCTTCATGGACCTCTAGCCAGCTTGACTAGTAATCATGCTGCCAGTAGATTCATATATAGTAGTCCAAAAAAGTAACCTTTTCAAGATGTATTGTATAGTACCTCTGGTCCTTGAGGCTGCATTTAGCTTTCATAGTAAACAGCTTTTAAATAAGTGGCTGTGCTAGTTTGTGCAAATATATCCACTCAAGAGGAAATGGACTTGAGTCACAGAAACTCGCATGAAATGTAACAGTTAATCGTAAAGTGTCAGTAGATGTTTGCTTTGTTTCTATTTGAATATAGGAAACACTGTGATTTTTATATGTGTATCCCAGAGCCTACTTGAAGTGGTATGGGGCAGTATACAGTATAAGCAGAACACTTCGTCCCCACTGTCATGTTTAAATAAATGACGGTGCTATACATCATCTTGAATATTTTTCATTTTAAATAAAGTGGGGAATGGAAACAACAGAAATGATATAGATTTGGCTTGCTTCAGGATTATTTATTTACGATATGGCTGTTGAATGTGTTGCTGCAATGAAAGCTAAAGGCAATCTGGCTGTTGCTGATGGACAACAAAATAATGTCTAACCCAATGGCTTGTTTTTTTCATTCTTGGACTGGAACTGGAAAGTTCTGGGTTCAAAGTACTACTCAGCACTGAAGCGTTTGGGTGGACCCAGAGCAGTCAACCAAATGGGAAAGCCCAGTTGTTGGTTCTTCACTTCTTCAAGCCAGGGTATGACACCCCCCGAAGCCCCTCAGATAGTGAAATCTACAGATAAGACCAAACACTCTTATCCAGGTTGACGACGGTGATGGGATGCCAGGGCAAAAGCTTTCGGCCTCACACACACACACACACACACACACACACACACACACACACACACACACACACACACACACACACACACACACACACACACACACACACACACACACTGCTCTGCTGCGGCAAGGAGGGAAAAAACAGAAAAAACGTTAATCCTCTTCTGCTACTGCAGCAGGCCAGCCAGCCACCATCTGGAGGGGTGGAGGACCCGCCACCCCTCTGGAGGGTGGCTGGCTGGCTGGCTTACCATGGCGGCAGCAGCATTGGTTGGGGGGGGATTAAAAATAAAACTTACTGCCCTAAAGCCCGCTGTCCTTCCCCTCACCACCATCACTGCAGTCTAGCCAGCCACTCTCCAGAGGGGTGAGGTGGGGACTCACCCGCCCAGCCCTCCGGCTTTTGAACTTCTGGATCGGGTTCCAGGCAGAAGTTTTGAACTTTCTGCTCAAATCTCCAATCTGCTGCTCGGGGACCTGAGCGTGAAATCCAAAGGTTGGTTGACCAGGTGGGCCCTTAAAGTCCCCACCTCACCGCTCCGGAGGGTGCCTGGTCAGCAGCGGTGGGTGTAAGTTTTTTTAAAACTACTGCCGCCATTGACGCTGCCAGTCAGGCACCCTTTGGAGGGGGGAGGTGAGCACGTTAAAGACCCGCCTGGCCAACGGGTCTTTGAATTTCCCGCTCAAGTCCCAGGCGGCAGATTGGAAGTTTGAGCAGGAAGTTCAAAGCGTCTGCCATCTGGGATGCGACTGGGAAGTTCAAAGGCCAGTTGGCCAGTCAGGTGAGTCCCCACCCCACCCCTCCAGAGGGTGCCTGGCTGGCCCACGGTGGCGATGAGGAGGAGGGCAGCGGGCATTAATGGTAGTAAGTTTTGTTTTTAATTCCCCCCCCCCCCCCACTGATCACCAACCATGGATAACTGAATCCGCGGTTGGTGAATCAGTGGATGAGGGGGTCGTGACTAGTGAGTTACCGTAGTTTCTTTCTAATGTCTGTTAATTTCAGTGAACAAATTGTATTCTTCCTACATGCCTGAGTCAAGGAATGCTGTCTTACATTATGGGCACTGGATTGTACATTTTCTTGGACACACTGAGTTATTGTTTTCAGTAGACTCTGCAGCTGACCTAACTAATATGAATCTGAGCTATTTAAAGTTCTATTGTTAAATTGTGCTAATCCAGCATTTCAGCTGGGTATTGAAAGTTTGCCTAGTTTGTACCCCATTCATCCACGGAAATGAGAACTGACAATGAAATTTAATAAAAATGACGTGGCATTTCACTTCACAAATGTGTTGCTTATATTGGCTAGCTATCCTTTGGCCCTGTACTTCAAGAAACATTTCAAACATGCCCTCCCAAAGTGGAGCTAAATCCCTGCAGGAATTTGAGGCAGATCAATTGCAATTTGCAGTTTTCCAAGCGAGATTCTCACAGTACAAAAAGCAAAGTGTTCTGCTTATATACTGCCTCATAGTGCTGAAAACACTCTCTCATTAAAAGCACTCTCTGAGTGGTTTATAATTGAATTATGCAGGCTACACATTCCCCCCACCCCCACAAGCCGAGTACTCATTTTACCAACCTCATAAGGATGAGTGAACCTTGAGCCTGCTACCTGGAATTGAAACCCAGGTCGCAAGCACAGCAATTGAACCACTGCACCACGAGGCTCCTTTACCAGACTTTTGCTTGCGTTGCTAGTGAAAGCATGGTATATGAGAGCAGTACAAAAGTGGGCAACCTGTGCTGTGCAGATATTGCTGCACTGCTGTGCCCCATGTTGGCCCTACAGCAGTCTTAACACTTGGAATGCCACATGTTGCTCCTTCTGGATTGCTCTCAGCCCTCATTTTCAGCTGTAGATGCGTGTAGCAGAAAGACCTGTTTAGTTTGGTAGCACTTAATTTGAAAGCAGCCTAAAAAACATTTACATGGCAATCCTGCACTAACTTGAAAAGCAGTTAGGTCCATTGAAACATAGCTGGATTTCCTTCTATCTAGGCAAATATGCTTTGGATTTTGCTGTAGAAGAATAGCAGCTGACATGTATAGCTCAGATGTTCGCTAAATTCATATAAATTATGCTGTTTTGTATCTAATGAAGCCTGTAAGGTACTCTTAATTTCCCTGGGACAAGTAAATATGGAGTAAGCAAAACAACAAAATATTTCTGGATCTGAAGGTTACAGAGCTGCCACAAATAGGGTGGGAATGTGCAAGTTTGTATGGTCCACAGCTCTTGCCTACACACAGTAGATATTCCTCCACATGGCTGACAAATACTGTTTGCTTGTCCAGAAATCACATTTACTTGACCTGGGAAATGCAACAGCTATTTCCAGTGCTATCAATGATACTAAAGAGTGGAGTCGCCAGTATTGGTGGGTGCTTTTCATGTAAATCAGGATGCTGATTTTTCTAAGACAATGCTTAGCATGCAGAATCTCATGGGAAGTGGGTGCTCCGTTTTTCGGAGTTTTTGCTTTCCACATGTAAGGGAAGGATGGCATCCTCCAGGGCTGTCATGCGGTAAATGTGATTTCTGAATAAATGAATGGGGCTGCTCCAAAGAGTGCATGTGTGGTCATTCCGTCCTGTTTTCTAGGATGCGGCTATATTATACAAGTTGCCTTTCTGCAGTAATAAAACAGCTTTTATAATTTAACCTTAATACATTAGGGATAATAAAGATAATGAAGTGGTAGCAGGAATCTTAACTTAGCCTTTATAATTGCAGAAGATAGTTGTAGACGGTGAAGGGTGGTTTAGGTCTTTGGATGCAGAGCCAGACGATGGGAACTCCGGCGTGCCTCCTTGACAGGGACTGGACTCAAATGATCCAGAGGGCCCCTAACAGGTTTGCAATTCTAAGATCATGATGGTATAACAAGATGGTTATAATGAATACAGTTATTCTGCGTAACAGCAATTAATTGTTGTTAGTAGACTTGGTTATATATAAAAGAGTCTGTATAAGGTAGTCAGTCAGTAGGGGATGTCCTAGGCTTGTTTCACTCCTGTACCCCTAACATGCTGCTTTTCTTTTCTTTTCTTTTCTTTTCTTTTCTTTTCTTTTCTTTTCTTTTCTTTTCTTTTCTTTTCTGAAATAAAGACTCATGGGCTACGGTTTCCCCTGTCCCACATGGATGCGCTGAAGCAGATTTGGAATTCTGATACTATCCGTGTTGAGGAATTGCATCTTTCTTCCAATGCAGAAAAAGAAAACTTGGTGCTGTCACTGTGGAGTGAAGGCTTAATTGAAGTAAATTGAGGGGATGATCCAACCCAAAACTAGTTTACATACCCTGGATTTCAGCAGAAAGGCAAAGCATACATGTAAATCTCTTGATTGAGACAGAAGGGATGTAAGGCATGATCCAGATAAAATTAAAAGTCTGTTACAACGCAGGAAGAAATGCACACAAGAGGTAATATGCTTTGCCCAGTATGAGTAATGATTATATATATATTTAAAGAGAGATTGTCTTGTCACCATAAAAAACCATGTGTTTCCTAAAAGTGATATTCTAAATTGCAGGTAATACTATAGCCTATAAAGCCAAAGGCACTGTTTAAAAGAATTGATTTTAAGTAGTTTGTTTCTTTACAGTACACAGTTGGCCAACACTCAACTTTCTTATGTTAACAAGGTTGGACAGGGAAGGGATTCCTTGAAAATGAGGTAGATGTCATATTTGAGATCTAGGCTATATTGTCTTTTGGTATCATCAGGAGCCATCTCTTTTAAATATACCTTTATGCTGGAAGCACAAAACTAACACTAGGTTATTTGTGTATTTTATGCAAATTTACCTTTAGAAATTATTTTATGTAAAAAAGCTATATATCCACTTGATAAAAATAAATGTCTTTCTTTCTGCCACATCAATGATTTCACCAAGGTAAAATATTAACAGATCTAAAAATATTATAATTGTATAACCAATTTGCTGAATTGGGCTTTGTATTTATGGGTTTGTACTCTCAGTTCTTGACAAGTGACATGGCATTATCCGAGGTTTGCTGTTTAAAGATGTAGAGAGATAAACTAGGATGAGCTTGGTATATATGTTCCCCTAACAGGAAAAGTATTATCTCACTTTTGCATGTGATAGACCACAAGTCAAGCAGCAAAAAGATCTGCTTTCTTGTAAAAAGTTTTGTAACATACAGTATGATATACATGAAGTGATTGAAAAATAAAAAGAGGGATTGCAGGAAAGCAAATCTTTTGTTGTTTGACTAAGGCTCTTTCATGTGCAATGGTGAGAGAAAATGTTTTTTTTAAACAGCTGGGTCGGAAATCCTCCGCTGGGGCTGCATCTGGGGCTGAGACCTGCACCAGGCTGGAGGCTTCCCACCATGGATACCCAGGCCGGGGGGGGGGAGGTTATCTTTGCGTTTTACTCTCCAGCCATGCCACTCTGGGCTTCCCAAGAGCAGCATGGCTGGAGAGTAAATGGGGGCTGGAGATGTACCAGGATTACAGTATGTATGTGTGAATATTTTTTACACATACATACCTCTAAAACTAGGTGCGTCTTATGGAGCGAAAAATATGGCATATAGTCTACACATTGCTCCCTCTCCCCTGGCAAACTGGGTATTTACTGCCCTTAATGGAAGGCTGAGTGAGCCTTGAGCCAGCTCCTGGGATTGAAAACAGATTGTGAGCAGAGTTTTGACTGCAGTAGTGCAGTTTAAACAGTGTGGCAGGAGGCGGCTAATAAAATATTGGACAACAATAACTTGAAAAATCAGAACAGTTAGCATATCTTCTGACTTTATGTGTAGTATATATGAATGACTTTTCTCTATATCGGTGGTTTAAAATTAAAATAGCAGTGTTTATGTTTTGTATTTTATTCCAGTAACTTGTACTTTTGAGCAGCAGTAACCTGGGAGTGAGATTGGGAGAAAAGCTTGAGAGACACATCCCAGGGCGGGCCATTAGTACTTACCTAGGTAGGGATAAAATGTCCACAATCTATGACAGAGAGTGGGTAACCTGTGGTATGCTGTGCCTCGGTGGGCTGCAACAACTGACATACATCACCATTGGCCAGGCTAAATAGCAGGTACATTCCACCTTCTGGAAGCCAACAAGCTGCCCACCGCCTTCCCTGCAGACATTCTGGAAACGGGCTGACGTGGGAAGGGATTACGATTCTTCAATGTGAGGTTCTAGGCATGCTTGCTCAAAAACAGCACCTACTGTATTTAATTGGGCTTACTCCTTTAAAGTGTGCTTCTAATTGTGGCCTTATGCATGTCTACTTTAAACAATTCTGTCATGACGCAGTTGGAGTATTGGCAGAAAACAGGATATAAATAAATTGAATAATGCAAGTCCTGTTTAATTCAGTGGCACTTACTGCCCCCCCCCCCAATCTAGGTATTATTGTATAACACTGATGTACTTGATGACACCATGCTAACAGCTGACTGAATTTTACGTAGTTATGGAAGTACACTTAAAAAAAAAAGATTTGTCATTAATTGTATTCAAGAGGTCTTTGGTAGAGCAGTGTGAGAAACAAGTTTATTAAGTGCTTTGGGGATAAAGACACAGTGAAAGATCCTACTTGCATAAAATAATATAAATGCAAAAAGGAAATACATAGTTCATTTACAATTTAAAGTGCAATTAAGGTGCAATCCAGATAGCTGTGCCGCACTGCACCTTTAGGGAGATCTAGCTTCAGGATTAGGAGACTGCAGGGCTGCTTTTAGAGATGGACATTATTGCAACAGCTTGTGGCCAGGGTCTGGGAGACGGGGGCGGGGGGTTGTCCAACAATTCTCACTAGTTTTCCAATCTGAGGCAGCTGTTGGAACACCCGGATGTTTTTCCAGATCCTGTCTGTGTCTGGGGTTTGTTTTCTGGTTGCTGACACAACAAATCTGAGCTGTAGATCAAGCCCTTAGGTAGGTTTTCTTAAATATATTAATAATGGCATGTCTTCATATAAAAATAAAGATTTTTCTATTTTCCTGCTAATAAAATCTGCAGCTGGTATAAAAAAGCACGAGAAGTCTCATCTTCTGCCTTTTGATTTTAGCCAATGCATCTCAATGTCATTAGATTTGAAAATACATTTTAAGGTATACTGAAGCCATATATTTTGTACAGTGCTGAAAACAACTGTGCCGCTACAGTTTCCAAAAACACAGAGCCGCTTGCTGATGAACCAAGTGCAAACAGGTCATGAGCATACAGGTCCCCATTTTAAAGCTTGACTGCTGATGCCCTTTAAAAATGATGAAAAATTACATAATTGGTCCTGCAATACATGGAGCTTCACCAGAGGATTGGAAGCCCGGATTTGCACACTAATTGGAGTCACTCCTTTTCAGACCATCATTCTTCCATGGAAAATGGCCATGTCAGAAGGAAGGAAGGAAGGGCACCTACTCCTTTCTTACTCACATTCATTTTAACGGTGAATGCCTCAATATGGTAATTGGTTTCACTGTAAATGTGGGGACCTTTTCACCAAGTGAAAAGGTCCCCACATTGATTCAGGACCAAATGCACAGTACATGGTAAATCTGTGAACTCTCTCCCAAAATACATTTCTTTAACACTTTGATGCTATTTTCCGAAATCGAAATCCTCAACCCCAGCTATTGGCTTTATTAGTGAGTGTAACCTTGCCTGGGAATGGAGACCTAAGAGAAGAATTAATAGCATAACATGATTAAGAAACAGCACTGCTGTTTCTATACAATTTAAACTGCTTTTAAGTAAAAACAAATAATGGGAGGCCCAATCATCAATGTACTACAACCTTTTTTTCGCTCACTTCTTTGTATGTATAACAATAAATGAACAACCTGCAACTTATTTGCTATTTGAATATAGTGCAGAATTTTAAAATTTGTTAATTTCTTATAAAGTGAGCCAATTCGCTCTGTTCTCATAACAGGTAAGCAAGAGTTTCTGTACAGAAGTTTAACTGCAGATATTTTATGGTGCCAGAGCTAGTTGGAGGCATTTTCTCTACCAAGCTGCACTTTTATAACATTGGTCTGCAAAGAGCTGGAACCAGTCACTGGAAGATTTACATAAAATTATCCTGTAGCATTTTATGAATAATAGAATACTCTTGAGGACAGAGAATTATCTGTGAGCTTAACAGGAAATGAGCTCCCAATGACATAGAGTATAAATTTTATCTCCATTTTGAGTTTTAAATATAGGCAGCTGAAGACCTGATTTGACCCATTTTAAAACAGACCAAAAATACAGTGGATGGGATGTTCACTTGTGAAATACCTGAGGTAAACCATTCTTGATTTTTGTAAATGGTGAGCTAATATGACAAAATAGTGCAAAAATCAGAAGCTTCCTCTTAAAGAGTTGAAGAACTGTAAAATATGATTCATATTTCAGCTCAGACTTGCAGGTTAGCCTCACTAGTTCTCACATAATGAGGTAAAGCTTTTAAAGAACCTTATGTGTTTATGCGACCATAAAGTTAATAAGTAGACAAGGTCTTTATAGCCGACACTAACATCTGGTATTAGTTATTGCTTAATTACGACTGTCCTATATATCACACTGTTCTAATCTAGTACATCTGCTCACAAGTATCACCTAAGCAGTAACAAACTGAGCCTAGTTTTTCATGGCCTATTTAAAGACATATGACAACTGGCAGTCAGGCTGGTCCTACAACATACACCAGTTTTGTGTGACTTCAGTAGTTAATTTAACAGTGTTTTCAGCCAACATTTGGTCCATATTTCTAAGTGTCTTCAAAGAACTGAGATTGACTCACAGTATTTCAAAGTCCCACTTCTGTGAGCTTTCATTGCTGTCAGCCTGGTTTACAACGATGTGGTTCCTGTCATAATAATATCCTCCTAAAACAGAAGATTGAGAAAAAATATAGTTATTGTACAGCCCTTTCTGGACTATTTATTTGGCTTGATATGTACTGTTCTCATAAGATGTCACATCTTTTAAAATCATTTTTTTGCAAGCTGGAAATATGCATATGAGATCTATAATGCATTAGTTCTGTACAACAGGATTTCAGGAAGAAGAGAGGAGTCAGAAAGGTTCCACAGTTTAAAAGATCAGCCAGGGCACAATAAGACATTCCTTCTTGTCTTAGCCTTATAGTGTTCTCTGCTTATCTAGGTCATATGGTCCAATTTATATTATTTTATATAACATAATTATTTTATATTATATAAAATATTTTATATAATTATTTTATGAAGTGTCTCCTATGAATGGGACTTAAGGAATTGCAGCTACAGATACATGTGAATGTCTTAAGATCCCACATAATTGTTAGTTCTGTTAATTTAATACTTAGTTTAGAGATCATAGGGTGCTTATGACAATTTGGGACACCAACTAAGAAACACAGAACCTAAACTGAGTAAGTTTGGGGTGGTGTGTGTGTGTGTGTGTGTGTGTGTGTATTCAAACATATATATATTCATTCCTGTTCTCAGGAACTACAGTGGTGCCTCTACTTACGAGCAGCTCTACTTACGAGCAATTTGACTTAAGAGTGGAAAACCATTGCCATTTTCACTGCTGCCTTACATATTTTAGATAGAGTCTGCTCTACTTACAGTTTTTTTCTTTTTTTCAAATTATTTATTGTTTAGATACTGCTGCTCTATTTACGAGTCGTTTGACTTATAAGCATGCATTTGGAATAGATTAAACTTGTAAGCAGAGGTACCACTGTAGATTTTTAGTATACCTTTTGTTTTCATACATATGTATAACATATGTATACTTTCTGTATTATTCTAGACCAGTGTTGGCGAACCTATGGCACGGGTGCCAAAAGTGGCACTCGGAGCCCTTTCTGTGGGCACCCGACATCACCCCTTCACAGCCACCTGTATTCAGATTAAATTGCTGTATTGGCACTTTGCAAAAAATTAGTGGGTTTTGTATCACACTTTGGGCACTCGGTCTCTAAAAGGTTCGCCATCACTGTTCAAGACTCTAGGTAGTATCCTTGTAGTGAGGACACAGTAGAGACCCTGACACATATCATGCTAGAATGCAGCCTTTATAGGGACAAACATATTCAACTTATTCATCCAATTATGAATAAACATTCCAGTATGTGTCCTAATGAACATCTAAAGACTTTGTTGGCAGGTACAAATCAGATAATCACAGAGGCAGTGGTGAAATTTCTAGTCTGAGTTGTAAGATCTTATGAAAATTCTCCATTAAGATAAGGAACTGGTTTTAACCTTTGAAGTATATGAATTATTTATCTCTGTTTTAATTGTCCTTGTTTTAACTTTGGTTCCACGACCGTACAACAATAAAGTAACCTCATCAAAAACTAGCGTAAGAGCAGTAAACAAAGTGAAGTAGTTGTTCATTTTTGTTCCATCCTAAAAAAATGCAGATAAAACAACCAACTGGGTGTTAGTACCTTTTATATCAAGAACAAGCTGATCACTGAGGTACGAACTGATGGTCCCATCTTTGTTAAACGTCCACTTCTGCCTTGCCTTTCCATGCTCTACCCACAAAGCTACTTTGGCTCCAGGTACATCTCTGCCTCCAATGACATCAAGGCAAGCATCATTAGCCTAGAGGGGTGCAGGGGTGGGAATGGGCAAGACCATTTATTCATCGTTTCTGGCAGAGATACGTTTACAGAAAACAAGGAGCTTGTCAAATATGCTACGAACCCTTAGCATCAACCACCACCAAGCGGCAATGAGGAAATCCACTTGAATAACTGCACTACCTTAAGTCATTTGATACATACAGTGGCACAATTCAAGCACCAGTTAAGACGACAATATTTGTATTTCTTCTTGTGTGCCAATTAATTAAAGTTATAATTGCTAACTTTTTGTGTGCCATCAAGTTACTTCCAGCTCATGGTGGCCTGATGAATCAAAATTCTCCAGAATTTCCTGTCCTCAACACCCCTGCTCTTGAGATTCAAGGCTGTGGCTTCCTTTAAGGAATCGGTGCATCTCATTTTTTATCTTCTTTTCCTGCTACCTTCCACCTTTCCCATCATTACTGTCTTTTCCATAGAATACTGCCTTCTCATGATGTACCCAATGCCAGACAGCCTCAGCTTCAACATTTTTGCCTCCTAAGTAGTGGCAGTTTATCCAGAAAGCATACGTAATAGGATTGTGGCCATTAAGTTTTAATTCAGTGAAGGCCGAATTGCATTATGATGTTGAGAACCTATTTAGATTCTAATCAGTTAAACATTTGCCCACAACTTGAAGAGGTTTAGCAGCTTTAGATCTGTGTTGCTGGTCATGGAAAAGGTCTAAGCCACAATCAGGAGATGTGGGAGAGCTGATCACAGCAGCAACAATGGGCAGGGACTGTAAACTCTGGGTATAACATGAAACAAACATTTTCATCTGGGAGTAGCCAGAAACAGAGCCAGGTAAGCAGGGTGCAGGGCGTATATATGTGAAAGAGAAAGAACACTGCATCCATCCTTATAGAGATGATGGAGATGGGGGAAAGGAATGAGAAGAAAGCAAGAATTTTAGTCACAAAGGAGAGGCTTTACAGCAAATGAATGTAATTGTGATGACACCAGACCTTCACTTTTAACCATTCTTAATTCTACGTGTATGAGGAGGCAGAGGACACAGCTGTTCAGTACTTCAGAAAGAGATATTGCATAAGCTCAGAGGCACTCAAATTATTTCTAATTAAGAATGCTATACACTTGATCTACTTGGCTAATCTTTGTAGTCATCAACTTTTACATTTTGGTGTTGCACTGAATCAGTGCCCCTTAACTGAAGTTAATGGCATTTTTTTCATAACTGCTGTTCCACTAAGATCATCTACAGAGTTTGAAGGGAGGGTGAGCAACACAGAAATAGCTGGCAGGAAGGAAAGGGAGATTTAGATCAGTGACAGAGCTTAATTACACAGATTGTTACAGACATGCAGCATTCTCCAACCTGGCACGTTTAACATTTTGGACTACAAATCTGACCATCGGTAACCTGCAATGAAATCCTAGGGTTTGTAATCCAAGGCATCTGGAAAGTGCCAGCTCAGAGGGGCCAACTTGATGAAGTAAACAACCAAATGCTACCTGAAGAAATTATGTCAACCACAGTAGCATTTTCTATGATTCCTTATAAACTAAAAAAAAATAAAATAATGGTTGAAATCCTGTTGGTTAACAGGATTGAATAAACCCTTATTCAATCCTGTTGAATAAGATGCACTAAAGTAGGCACAGTGAGTATGAGGATTTGTGAATCACTTTCTCCATAGGTTCCATTGATAAATATTCCATACTGATTTAGTGGCCTACCCTATTGTGACTTCCTACATTAAGCAACAGTTCACCTAATGTTTAGTTTAATGGCTAAAGTCCTATAGAATTTTTACACCTGTGTAATGAAATCGGCCTAAAATCTTGTTGACAAATTATCAAGTAGAGAAGATTCGTTGTTTTGCACAGAGTTGAATGAAAAGGCATTAAAAGTGATGAATAGAAATTAATTACAATGGCTTTGTTTCAAATCTTGCTGATGCATATTTATCTCAGAAATACAAATGGGCATATCCTTATAATACGAAAAACACTAAAGCAACATTTTAGGTATGTTTGAATCCAGGAAGATTTCACTCAAATGAATGTAATACATTCAAAGCTAACGTATCTTATTCTTTTAAAAAGACACAAATAAATTTTTGTTTTTTCCTCAAGTCGGGTATAAAAACAAGCAACCTATAATTGATAAAGTACTCTATTTGCTTTTAAAGCACATGACCTAGTTTGCCATTTAAGTCTTTTCACAGTTTAAAGTTTTACAAGTGGAAAACATTAATTTGTAAATAGAATGAAAACATTGGCTAAAATCCCGTTGCTCTTTTATGTGGCCAGAAGGCAAATGGTGTAATGTTCACATACTTCCAGCTGGCAATTAAAGAGTTCTCACTAGAATTCTTGAGTGTACACCAAGATAATGGGATGTGTGTGTACATGTTCTTCTGAGAATCACAGTGATGACCTTTTAATTGCTGACGAAGTACATGATATATGAATTGCCTTCTAACTGTGTAGCTGTGCAAGAAGATTTCAGCAATTGATTTGGAACCTGGATGGACTAAGAAGTAAGCTAGGGGAAAGGACAGGCAGACAGCTCTTGAGTATTTTAAACAATCAAATGCACAGGCAGATGTTCAAAGACCACAAATAAGGGATATGTACCCTCCTCTCTGCTAGAATTCATATTCCACATATCATGTTTTGATTCCTATGTACTCTGCAGAAATAGCAGCCTGACTTGAATGAGCCTAGGGGAGCAAAAGAAGACTGCAGTTTCAACAGCTAGCAAAATACCTTGCATTTGATAAGGCCACAGCTGTAGCGCCAGATCTGGGTATTCTTGTAATTTAATGGGGAAAGACATACTGATGAAGCTCTTGCATCCATTAGATTCCCAGTTACTGTGAGGTATTTCTCTTGGGACCTGTTCTTTATCCTGAAGTACACTGCTGGCTGAAAACAGAAAAATCTCATCATCTCATGCCTCCTAGGAAAGTATAAACCCTCTATTATTAAGTCATTCAAGTAACTTTTTCTCTGATGTAAAATAAATGGATCATACACAGCTCTTAAAGCACTCCTGTAACTGACAGAAAGCTGACACTTGAGTGCTAAATTTATACTAGCCCTGGACTTTGGCTGCAACTTCGAATTCAGAAAGTTGCTCCTGCACTGACTTTGGTCTTTTCACAAAACACAAGCCTGGGTACTTTTTTTTTTTAAAGTGTGAAATGCCACCATATTAAGACCACACCAGGGCTTCCATTCCAGCTGGCCAGTACGGGGAGGCTTCCCAACCACAGGCAGTACTGGGGTCAAGAAGTCGTATGTTGCAAAAATGGAGCCTTTAAAGAGTGTTGCCACCCAGCTCCTGCCAGGGAGGCTTCTCAAGCATTTTTTTGGCTGGGGAAGGGGGAGCTCCAGGGGCTCCTTTCCCCCTCCATGGGGGAGGCTGCCCAGAACCCTGCGCAGCCAGTAGCACCAGGAAGCCTCCCAATGCTGGCTAGCGATTGGGCTGGTGGCCGCTCCATGTCTTGCTTCAGTGTGAGGACATGTGAACCAAGTGGTTTCATTTCTGTTCTCAGATAACCCAACGTAAACAATCAAACCCAAACCTCACTGTGGGTTATCTGAAACACATACTTTCTGCCCTGGTATAAGATTAATTTGGGGTGGGTGGGGACTGGTGTCTTCACCTTTAAAGAATTCAAAACCAAGATAAAGACACACATGCTTCTATTTCTCTGTAATAAACCAACAATTTGAAATAAGAATTTTGGTACAGTACCTGCTTCACGGGACGAAGGGAGCCAACTAATTTCCAGCCACTAAACTGAGTCCAGTTTGAAATCTTGCTGGGTTCGAGGAGAAACTGCTTTCCTAAGAAGTGACATCCTTCATATGCAATCCATCTGGTTCAAAATGGAACACAAGGGAGATTAACACAGCCCTTACATGTCTGCAAAAATTAGTTCCAGATAAGTCTTACACTTAAAAGTTTGGTTTATTTTTTTGCTCCCCCACTTATCTGCAGTGGCATTTAGCACAATATTGTGGTTTCCACAACATTATACCGAATGCCACTGCAGGTAAAATCATGAAGGCTGTAATCCTATGCACATGTAAAGGGGAAACAAGCAGTTACAAGATTGAGCTCAAGGATTTCTAACAAATTAGCCTATGCAGGGAACATGAAAGCCAATTGCAGCCGCAAAGAAAAGAGACCCAAGTTTTGTCATGTCACAGATTCACAGAGCACAATTACCACTTTCCCCATTCAGATACAGTTTCGGTTACTTGAAAAATTCAGGGCAGTAAGTGGAATATTTACTATGTTGGGAGGTACAGCAAACAGGCTTCTTTAGCATTGTGCAATTTAGATTAATACGTGTTTCAAAGCAGTAGGTAAAACTGAGTAAGCATTCCAAATGATACGTTCCTTCAGGTGTATCCAAAGTACACTTGCCATCCCATTCCCTCAAATTTCAATGTCAAAACCTGAGACTGTAGGAGGTCTATTTAATGTCATAGGTAAGGCACAAGATCCAAAGCTGCCTCTGATTGTGGAAGTGACCATGATGAGTCAATGAGCCCAAGTGACTTGGCACCTATATGGGACACTTGGCAAACCAGGCAATATGCAGCTTCTTGGGTTTATGGAAGGCTCACTATCTATCAACAGGCAGTTTCCCCAGATCATGTACTGCTATTGCCAGATTTGTTGTCACAACAAGGGCTGCAAGTTACAGCAAATCCATTCCCTGTCCTCTTACAAACAGCATGTGGGTCCCTACCTTTAATCAGCTTCTTCCCTGTCCCTGTTCCCACTACGTACTAGACAGGAGATGCCTATAAACAGTCTCATGTCGAGACAGGGAATCCCACAACCCACTGGAAATAGGTGGAGATGGAAGCCCAGAATGTAAAGCTGTTTCACACATAAGTAGCAACCAGTCTTTCTGCAAGGGCTATTCACAGTGAAGTTCTCTCCAATCCTAGAGACCCAGGGAAGGACAGCAATCTCTCAGCCGGAGCACCAAGACCTGGTGGCTATAATCCGCGTGTGTCCACAAGAACTTTAATTTGCTTTTTCTAACAAGAGGCTAATTTTTCTTCCAGCTAGGAATTTATGTTAAAATCTCTTATGTGGGTTAGCTTTTGTGTATTTCTCTTGTGTAGTCTGTAATTGTAACTGACTGGAGAGCAGACTAAGTTACTTATCTGGCTGCACTACTACACGTAGGTGATTCTGTTTCCCATTGAGCCCGCTGGGAAAGAAGCCAGCCTGTGTGGCCTTGGGCAAGCTGTGCAGTCCCAGGATGCCCCCAGAAGAAGGGAATGGTAAATGACTTCTGAGTAATTTTGCACCTAGAAAACTCCAGAAAGAGCTGCCATATGTCAGAATTAACTTGATAACACTTATTATTGTTAGAATATATTCAAGGCATAAGCAGTTATCTAATTCACTGTCTCCATAAAGGATTCACCCACAGCTGCATTATCAGAGAACTACATGCAGAATCTATAATTCGATTATAATCTATAATCCAAACCTATTGCTGACATAAATTTGTTACCACCTGGTTTGCAGCTCAGACATTTTGATCTAAAAACTGCAATTTGTTGATGCATTTTTCTTGTTCCATCTAGTTTGCAACATGTTCCCTTCATGATGGTAACATGGCCATGGTTGATGACATCACTGGTGAATCTTATGCCAGCTATGGTTCTTTTCATTAACATCTGCTGGTATCTTTTGATATGGTCTGGAAAGATTATTACTCCATGTCATGAATTCAGTTGGCAAAGACAGGGAAGAAAGCAACAAAAGCTTGCTCCACTGTAGAGATGATACTGAGACCCAATTCTCAACATGTTCCTGTATTCTATGATGTAAGAGTCATCATACTTACAGTCCACTTCTCACCCAGACAGACTGAGTAAGAAAATGAAGATCCTTGTTCACAACTGAACTGATAGCTTCCTGCAAACGCAGCTCTCTGCCTTCATAATTCTTCAAAGCAAAAAGGCTGATGAAAGGCTCGGCAAAAACCTACAAGAGAGAGATTGGCAACATCTGTACTGTGCAAGACACTAATAACAGAGTTTCCCCTCTTATTCAGCCTTCCTGCTTGCACGGTGACAACTATATCTCATTGCTGCCTAAAAATTATTTTGGGCAGACCTTGCTTAGTACTAAGCTGGTAAATCTTCTGGCTGTGCAGAGCTGCCTGTTTGTGGAAGGACTTGTGCAGAAATCCTTAGAAATATAAACAACAGTATAAGGAAAACTGTATATAGTTTTATGTGCACCCACTAGGTTACAGCCTCCAAAGAACAAACTGACACTTCTGTTGAGAAATGCTGCACTGAACTGGGAAACAGAGCCTAGGGAACCTTGGAGTGGAGGACAGGGTGACTGTGGAGTTAAGAGTGCAGAACCAAATCTGGGGTGGTCTGTGGCCCAGGCGGGGTCTCATCCCAGACGGCTGGATGAGGCAATCACTTCTGCTTGGCTTGTGAGCTGCTGGGTGCTAAATCTATGTGTCCATTGAGAAGATATCCACAATCAAATTTTCTTAGGAATTTATCAGTGTCAAACCATGTTCTTCTATCTCAATGACAACAGTTTACTCTCCTACTCAGGTATTTAGAAGGGCACAGCATCATCTTATTCTGAAAATGTATTTACACTGTTAATGATAATCAGGCACTGACGGATTCCTTTAACATGAACTCTTGCATTACGAGGCTCCCGTCTCACATTAAAAAAATAAAAGGGATGCTTTTTGAAAGTAGAATGGGGAAAGGTTCACCCTTGTGCAGAGGTCTTTATTTCCTGACATCAAAGGCCCTTGAGCACAGTACCAGTCTCTCTGGTACTTATTAGGTGCTCCAGTAAATGTCAGATTAGCTAGATTTCTTTACCAAGCTGAATGACATAATAAAACAAACACTGGCTCTGAAAAATGATTTTCTTTCAGAGGAAACAGGTATGCTAATGTACACTCCAGGGGCATAGCAGGAATGCAGCGAGTGAAGAGAGTGATTGTCTAAAGTCTAAACCATTTTATCTTTCTTTTTCTTTCTCTCATGCTCTCCCAAAGGGAATAGCCTGCAATGAATAGGCAGATGATAAGAGCAGAAGAACTGGTCTATTTTTCAATGGCAGCTGTAAAACTATTTCAAAACATTGCAAAGAGATCAGGAGACAATAATACTAATCTGCTGTGACTCTGGAGAGAGAGGAAGACAGTGTCACAGCCTGTTATTTGTGCAACAAAGAACTGTTAAAATAAGTGGTAAACACAGAACTTAAGCTAGAATAGTTGCACTGAGAACATACCAATAGTTTAAGTTATTCCTTAATCAGAAGATGTGAAATTCCACTAATCATTTAACACATTATTATTTGCCCCTTAGCACGACAAGCAAAAAGCAAAAAACAAGGTGGAAGCCCCATACCACTTTAGTCTCTGAGCGGTTTACAGTTTATCTTGTAACTGCATCCACTGCCCAGCAAGCTTACTCATTTTCACCTCAGAAGGATGGAAGGCTGAGTCAACTTTGAGCCTGCTACCTGGCACTGAACCCCAGGTCATGAGCACAGTTTTACCTGCAGTACGGGCATTTAACCACTGCCCCATGAGGAGGTGATTATCACAGCAACTTTACTCCCCAGCCTTGCAGATGCCATAAGTCACAGCAACTTTCAACCTTGCAGTTCCGATCAACATCAGGATCATAGCCTTCAGTTGTTCTTGTTAGGATGAATCATTTGCTAAACTTTTTTTCAAGCACAGAAATCTGGCAGTATTTCAGTATAACAAAGCACCCAAGAGACAGACTAGCTGACACAATGTATAGCTTGAAGATTAATCTAGATTAAATATAATGCCAGAAAGTTGCTTCCTGACTGGACAATGAAGAAAGATGAAAATGGGATAAGCAAGTGGCCCAGTGTATGTACAGATAACTGTTTATATAGATTTCAGTCCGTTATATACACCTGAAGAAAATGAAGCAAATCCGGAGAATGAACGTGGTATTGGACAAATACAGGGCCTAGCAGATCCATACTTGTACACTGACCCGTACTTGTACATTGGATAGGACCTTTAAAAGTACACCTTTGCGGTGGCAGGAAAAGCAAGATTTTAATCTCTTCTCAGTGCTCCCAACATGCTCTGAACAATATGAAATTGACATAGGAGAATGATGATTATGATGGGCTCTCTATCCTGCCAGAGTAGCCAGAGGAAAATGTTGTGTCCCCCCAACCCCCAGAGTGCATGATGTAGTTAGCTACTTGCAATTAGTTTTCAGTTCCAATAACTAGGATATACTGTAAATTTATTAGAACTGCAAATGAATTAGGAGCAACATTAATTCTCTTGGGATGTAAGTGCAATATTTCAGTTAATTTTGAATTTATAGGAATAAAGTCTAGCTAAAACAGCAGGAAGAATATAACATGGTTCAAGTGCAATCTTATGTTGTGCCTCTTGTTTCTGCCTTATGGTCTCTTGTACTGTTGAGGTGATGGTAAGTGGTTGGGAAGAGAGTATGTTTTATGCCAGTGATGGCGAACCTTTTAGAGACCGAGTGCCCAAACTGCGATTCAAAACCCACTATTTTTTTTTTTTTTTCAAAGGACAAAGCCTGAATAAGGTTTAATGTCAGGTGCTCACTTCTTCGAGTGCCACGTTTGGCACCCATGCCATAGGTTTTCCAACACAGTTTTATGCCCACAGTGGGTGGCTTGTACCATTCAGTTGTATTATTTTAAGAAATAAAAAGTAACTGTGCAAATATGTTTGGGTAAAAAGAGGAGAAAGGTTACCTTAAACAATCAATACAAATATAATGTCAAAGTGTTGTTTGAAGATATGGATGAATGATGATTATGATGAAACTACTACTACTCTACTACTACTCACAGTTGTTCCTCTACTACAGTATCAGTATTAGTAGTACTAGTGGTTGTTTTTGTTGTTTTGGGGACCTAGGAGCTATAATGGTAATTATTTTAAATAATCTGCTTATATCCATCAGTAAAATGACAACAGATAGATTTGACAACAGTTCCATCAGAAGTTTTAATTACAGTGGTACCATGTATAAAGGAATTGATTTGTTCCAAACAAAATTCTCTTAAGCAAATTTTCCTTTGTATAAATTTTCCTTAGGAATGCATTGAAAATGGATTAATCCCTAATCGTGACCATTTTTCTGTTGTATGGATTCACCCCACAGGCCATTCTGTTAAGCAATTTCCCCCTATCTCCGGATTTATTTTCCTTTACGTGAATTTTCTGTTAAACAAACAGCTTGTTATATGAGGGTCCACTGTACAGGGATTTCTTGCAAAGTAACTGAACAGCCAAGTTCAGTTTTGAAGAACAAGGGACATACATCCCTCTGTAGCTCAGCATTTCTTGGTATCACAACCACATGATGCAAAAATATTATGAATCAGGTTCCAAATGTAAGTAGCTGCTTTACGAGCTTTGCCAGATTGGTATGGCCATCTACTGGTCTGTTCTAGCTCAAGCTTTCCATTGTGTTGAGTCATACTTTATTATATCTCTTTTCAAGCAACAATAATGGAATATCATATTAGATTTAAAAAAATCAGTTCCCACTAATATCTATGCACCTGTTTTGACTCAACTGTTTCAGAAATCAAAATCTGTGAGCCAAAAAGACAATTCCTGTGCTGACAGCTATTTTCTCTGAATACAAGGCCCCGAATGTTAGTAGATTTCCCATGAATATGGCTGTTTATGGAAACAGACCTTGAAATAAAGTTCTTACATATTCAACAGGCTTAAGGGACTTGACTGCAGCTGCTGGACAGCCACAGGAAGCAAGGTCAGCATAGAGGTCTTCTTCCAGCACACACTGATTTTCACCCATCTCCCCTTGGTAACAGAGCAACCAGCTGAAAGAATAATCCCGAAACAGGTTAATTGTTGCAACAGGCAATTGTGTTTTCTCACAAATAAAACATTTATATAAGAAAACTCTGTGGATGGACAACGAATTCATTCCGTCTGGCTCCAGGCTTGGGATACTCTCCTCTCAAACAACACACACTTTTGGTGGGCATGGCCCTTACGTGGCCCTGTGGATTTCCAGTGAGAAGGGATCAAAGCACACTCCTGCAGAACAGATGGCACAGACAGGAGCACCATGTAGCTACAGAGCTACAATGGCAGAACAGAGAGCAGCCCTATTCTGTCATGCAGAAAAACGTTCCCTAATCAGAAAATGAAGAGTAATTCCTGGTCCTCCCCATGGCCTGATTCATGTGCAGAGCAACAGTCAAAAGAGAGACGCTCCTACTACATGCACACTGCTCAGGAACACTGATATTTTAGGGTCTCCATCTGCACAGAAAGCCCCGATGCAGAGTAGAGGCTCTCTTCTTACTCTCTTACTCTCATCGACAACAGAGGAGCGGGGCTAGTACTCTCTCCTCCTCTGAATGCCTGAACAGTTGATCCAGATACCTGCAGCCCAGTCTTGTTTAGCAAAAAGTAAGTTCTATTACATTCAATAGCATTTCCTCCCAGACAGGCACTGTTGCTCGTACAGTTGCCTGAGAACAAACAGGATGACAAACAGCCCCTGACATACTTTCAAATGCATTGTGATTAACACAAGGGTATAAAACACTCCAGTTAATGGAAAAACTAAAGTGGGTGGGTTCTTCTTGTACTAATTCAAATTAAAAAGAGTACATGTTTGGCTGCTTTAATGTATCTGGGGACTTCTGCAAGTTAAATTTAAATGACACAGGGGCCTTTCATTTGAAAGCCAAACCTGGATAGCCCTGTGCAGGAAGACCTAATACAGAGTTCTAAACAAAACTGTTTTGGAGTAAATTTCTTTGATCTCAGTAAAGTGTTGAGGACTTTGATCTCAGTAGAGTGTTGAGGACTGCAGCCTAAATGAAGATGATATCTCCATCTCCTGCTACAATGTCAAGATGACTCCAAACTGACATTTGCTGAGCTTCTAGCATTCCTCCCACACATTCACTCCAGAATGACAGGGTTGCTTAAGAAAAGCTGCCTGTACAAGCAGCAACTTCGTATTCCAAACCACTACAATCTCTTTCAACCTTTTCACTGATCTGACCCTTGCACTGAAGGGTCATTAAGGTCTTCTGCTTAGGATGTTAGAAACAAGAGTCTATGGAGGAAAAGACCCCAATGACCATCCTCTAAAACCTGTCCAGAAGGGGGGACACCTGGAAATCACTCCTTTCCTGTGCTTTTCTCAGTGTTATGGAGTGGGCAAGGGTGACAATACAGTATTTTTAAAAAGTCACCTGGGCTGGTGCAAAAGTAGGTGGCACTAGTGATGGGCCATGCCAAGGCCCATGGGCAGCAGATTAAAATGGTTTCCAAGGGGCTTAGAAATGATTATGAACTCACCATCCCCGCAGAACCTTGAAAGAGCAAGGTGAGAATGATTCCAAGTCTGTGGCTTCCTCTGTAAAATCTACACACGATCCCCGAAAATGTGTGTTACTGAAAGCTTTAAGCTATAAAGAATTTTTTTTGAAATAAAAATATATATGAAGTTACTAGAAAACTAATGTATGTGATATAATAGGGTTGGGTTGTTTGTTTTAAGTTTAAAGAGAAAAATATTTTATTTATAAACACATTAGCTTAATTCAGTTGCCTAAACTTGTTCCAACTAGAGCAGGGCTGTTGACTCCATGGAATTTACATAACTGTTGACCTATGATTCAGCAACTGCTTCAACAGCTCTCCTGCAGCTGGGACTAGGAAATGAATTTAGGTCATTCTTGCATCTTAATCATTTAATATATGATTTAATAATTCAAATAAAGAGTGCTACTAATAAATATGTTCTCAACCATACAGCAGCTGTGTATGTGACAATTTTTCTACTTGTATTTAGAGGTGCTATACATCATTATACAATGTACATTATACAATCCCATATCTGCTTGGGGTTGGCTCTAAGCCTCCCTGAGGATATTGAAAACCATGGATAATAATGAACACATAGATAGATAGATAGATAGATAGATAGATAGATAGATAGATAGATAGATAGATAGATAGATAGATAGATAGATAGATAGATAATCATAAAAGCAATATGGAACGATATGGGGAAGCAAAATATCTTCACATGCATTATTAATATTGATCACTACAGAGGACCAAAGACAATGTTACATATTAATGTTAATAATTAATGTTAGTTAATAAGTGTTCATAGCAGTCTCTGGCTCCCTCTAATGGCTGGTTCTGGTAATGCATGCAAAAACACGCTGGATTTTTTCTTTTAATATTTTTAATATATTTAATATATTTTAAGACTGGATATGCGAACCTCTTAATACTGATTACATTGATACGGGATCCTACTCCATACTATTCCTAATGCAATGAAAGCATAGCTGAGAGATTTCGGTAATGATTTAGACATAAAGATTTTTTTTAGTGCATTGCCTAATTATTAGCAAAATATAGAACATCTACTCAAGCTTAAATGCTAATGGAATGTGGAATGTTTTCCCCATAAAAATGCTGTAGTGGCATAGACAAAGAGATACTGGTGTAGAGGAAAGAATTCAAAGGACACTAAACCTTGAAAAATGAGTCAAAAGGCATACAATGGGAGATTCAAATCACCAATCCTTTGGGCTGACGGAGAAAGAGAAACCGGCAAAGCCTTCCCTTGGGATTGTGTTTATAAAAGTGCGGGAGATATGAGAGCTCTGCCCAGGACCCAGAAAAAGCAAGATAAGTTACTGGGAAAATGGAATCAAGATTAGTTCCATACTTGTCAACATGTAATTAATTCAGTGGTAGATTTCCCTTTTGATACAAAGTCTAGTGCTACAGGAGGAAGTCCACCTCTGTTTGGCTTTCTGGCTAATTTAGTTGAAGAATTGGCAGGACAGAAAATGCCACCAGCATTTTTTTATTCTTAGGAGTACTTAATTCTTATATTTAAAACAAACAAAAACTATAATCTCATTAGATGATTAAAAGGGAAGAAATCAAGGGAACATAAAACCACAAGTAAAGCAACAGAGTTATTCTGCAGGAATGTGTAAAAGTGAGAAACATTAGTTTAGAAATGATTAAATACAGATTTTAGAGAAATAACTTATTCTTTAGAAAAATACCAAAGGTTGCAAACTGTCAAAAGCATAACACAACAGTGAAATTTCCTATGAATAAAGATGATTAAGATCTCTGATGTTTCTAATTTTTTCTACCGGTACTTTAGCCCTCATTTATGATTACAGTCCTCCTTGTAATTCACATTTATAAATTTGTCACGTTTGTATGTTCATACATATGAAGAAGTAAGATAAATATATCATGTTTGTATGTTTACACATCTGAAGTCCACAACAGCTTATGCTCAATAAAAGTCTTTAAGATGCCACTAGACTGACAATTGCTTTTGTTGAAACAGATCACCATGCCTACTGCCTCTCCCTCTGCAAACGATAATCTATGCAGGAAATACACATCTGTCAGGATGTCCTATTTTGCTGATTTTTAACTAAATTATTAGAGGAGCTAAAACAGTGAAGGTGCAAGATTTTAAAGAAACCTGGGAGAAATCACCAAACCTTATGCCTTAATTGTATGTAATTCTACTTAATTGCACTGGACTGTATATTGCCCTCATTACTGTAAGCTGCCTTGTGTCCTTTCCAAGGAGATAGGCGGGGTAAAAATACTCAAAAATCAATAAATAAAATAAACCTTATAATGATGATTTTAAACACAAACAATTCATGTTCAAGAGGAAAACAGAAACAGAGACAATATCACACAGTGGGGGAGGGGAGAAGACAAGTCTTTTTACAAACACCTTGTTCCAATTACTGTTACAGCAACTCATGATTAATTTAAGGTCCACCACTCTCAGATTTAGATCACAACTAATTTTATTGGTTTGGGGGCCCAGACTTAACATTCAGAATGTTATGAACTACAAAGCATATAACACAGGCTTTCAAGAGGAGAATTTTATACTAGAAATTATGGTCTTACAAGAACTTACCCAGTGTGTGGGTTCAAAGGTCCCTAGTGGCTCCTGCAAAAAAAGAAGATGCATGAACATTATGGACATATGGGTACATTTTAAAGAATATCATTGTAAACTCACAGAAGGTGAAAACGAGTGACCACACACGACTGTGGATCTCCAACTTTGCAAGGAGAGCTGGAGATCAGTTGTCAAAGCTTTCCACATTGAAACATGAAACCTCCTACTGGTGGAAATTCAGGACTTGTGGCGTAGTGGTTAAATGCCTGCACTGCAGGTAAAACTGTGCTCACAACCTGGGGTTCAATCCCAGGTAGCAGGCTCATGGTTGACTCAGCCTTCCATCCTTCCAAGGTCGGTAAAATGAGTACCCAGCTTGCTGGGGGGGGGGCAATGTGTAGCCTGCATACTGTAATTAAAAAACTGTAAACCGCCCAGAGACTACCTGAAGTGGTATGGGGCAGTATATAAACATAACACTTCTCCTTTCCTAAGATTCCACCCATTCCCACCCCACCCCAATGCAGGCTGAAAAAGGATGCCAGCTGGTAGGCTTAATTCTCTTCCACTAAAGCTGCTCGGAGAGATTTTTTTAATTCTTTCTCCCTCTCTTGGCTGACACAAACTGACAGAGCTCTGAATGAGGTACTCATTATGACATGAATTTCCTGTCCATAAAAGCAAGAACTCTCAATTCATGCAATAGTCCCAAGTTCATACAGTATCTCACGTAAAATAAGTGAAATGTTATTAGCAAATACATGTAAAATGTACACCAGATATATATCCTATCGCATGTTGAGTTTTATTACTTATTATATATTGAGTTTGTAATAACTCACCAACTTAATAGGGCGTATTGACATGATGGTTTCGCTTGATCCTCCCCAATCCAAAAAACATTTATATTTCCCTTTTTCCAACACATACTGCTCTCCACAGAAGTACTTCTGCTGGTACGCAACCCACCTAGATGTGACACACAAATTAATACTGAAACAGAAATTCACAAGACATCTGGTCAAATACACATGGGTAAAGTTTACGTTTGCATCTGTTTATCCCAACCACTAATGGAAATTATAACTTTTCCTATAGAGTCAATGTGATGCAACAGCTGTGTTGAAATCAATCCTATTCCATTGACTGGCCGCGGATGGCTGACCCATCCTAATTTTTGGCTTCTGACTCTACATTTTCTAAAGTAGCAGTCATAGGAACTGAGAACACCAGAATAAAGACCAAATAGAACACAGGACTGAGCACTTAATTTCCACTTAGTGTTGTATCTTTCCTCGGAGGAGAGGGAGAAGTCCTAGACTCCTAAGTGGGGAAGACCCAAACAACAAGGAGAGTGACCACCTCTGTGTGAGAGAGAGATGAGGAAGGCACTCAATGAGAAGAAGGAAAACCAAAGGAGGCCAGAGAGAAATCCGTTAGGGAAGGCAGGACCTTTAGAAGAAAAAGAGGCTAAGCTGTCAGAGGCAGTGGGTACTGCAGTGGAAGACATAACTGGTAAATTAGAAAAGGCAGGAATAGAAGAAGGAAAGGAGAAGAAGGTATATAAGGAGTCAACCAATGGGGTGATGAAGGCAAGAGTGATACAGTAGATGCAAGTAAAGGGAAGAAGATCCTTCCTTTAGGATGGGAATGAATCGGGATGGAGAGCCCCTGGATTAAAAAGTAGGAGAGACTTATGATACCTCAAGAGGGGGCAGAAAGGAAAATGAGAGGTAAAGCCACTCTAGCTTTCCTGCTGGAGAAAAGAAGCACAGGACTGGGGAAGGAGAATCATGGGAAAAAGCTAAGATGGCCTGGGAAAAATGAGAGAGGTCCAGATGGAGGAGCCCATCTGGGAAGGAACAATGAGACCCTGACCCCTGGGAGATCACGGAGCCAGGAACCAGGAGACTTGACCCTAAGAAACTTAAAGGGACACTTGATGCATGTTGCTGATTTCATCAAGTTATCTGTCAACCAAGTTCAGGGAATAGACACTTGGACATTCCTTTGGACAATAATTTTACAGTTCAAGACTTTAATCCCTTCCTCACACTGTTAGAGATCTTGGAGGTTCCTGTTACCGTTGATTGCTTTTTAGATTGATCGTAAATAAATGTTGATGGTTTGGATTCTGTATGTGTTGGCATTGAGTCTGGAGACAACTCAATCCAAGATACAAGTGAACTCCCAGTTTGCAGTAAGATATCATTTACAACTCAATTCTTTATTTACATTCTCTAGAAAGCTAAGCAGAACAGAACAACCAAAAGGAAAAACTAATTTATGGAACACAGGAAAGTTAATCATTTCAAAATGCATAGAGATCTGAAAATGCAACTTACACTCCACTTTTCACATTAACTGTCCTTGTAACTGAACCAAACCCATCTAGTTCCAAATCAGGAATTTCCTGGTTGACAATATTTAACAATTTCCCATCTTCCTCATCTGATTCAGAAAGCATTACTTCAGACTCCATAAAATCCTGGAATTGAAAACATAAAAATTAGAAAGTAATTTAGTGAAGTTTCTCTTTTTATTTACAATATAATAATAAACATGTTACCAAATCTTACATATACATTTAGAATGAACTCTGTTTTGGAATAAAGGGATACTTTTGTCAGGTTATATGTACAATCCTGATGTAACAATCAACTTACAGCATTTCCTTAACTAGCCACATGTCGCCATTTTTCTGGTCAGAATTATAATTGCCAGTTCAGTTTTGTTGTACACCTTAATTCAAAGAAAGAGATATGCAGAGAGATAGATCTCCACAGTTTGGGAAATGCAGGCAGAAATGATATGTGCATCCAAATGTACCTCCTAATGCATATTTTTTTAAAATGGCAATTTATTTCAGGGTAATGGGCATCAGACATCCTTTTTAAAAATAAAACTTTTAAAAAATAAATTAGGTATGCAGTGGTACCTCTACTTAAGAGCAGCTCTACTTAAGAGCAATTCAACTTAAGAGCAGAAAACCATTGGTGTTTTAACTGCCACCTTGCAAATTTTAGATAGTCTGCTCTACTTACATTTTTTTATTTTTCTAATTTTTTCTAATATTTTTTAGATACAGCACCTCTACTTAAGAGTTGTTTGACTTAGGAGCATGCATCCGGAACGGAATAAATTCGTAAGTAGAGGTACCACTGTGTGCAGTATCACATTCAGGTGCACATCTAATTTATCCTTGATCTTTCCAATGCATGTGATCAATTTAAAGTGGAGGCCATCCAGTGGGACCTTGACCTTCATTTTCTGATTGTAAATCGTACTGAAATAGCTTTTGCATTGCCTTGACCAGCTAATCTAACTCAATTTTAACTGCTGATGTCAACGGAGGTGGGTTGAGCATTTAATTCTTGCAGAGCTTCCTCCATCTTCAGCTGATTGCCCAGCTGTGTTCCTACCTGGACAGTGGGGCCCTCATCATGCTGGTCCATGCACTGGCAATCTCAAGATAAGACTACTGCTGTGATATCTATGTGGGGTTGCCTATGAGACTGATGCAGAAGGTTCAACTGGTCCAGAAGACAGTGGCTGAACTATGGACTGGGGTGATAACATGTTCCCCTCCCTCTGGTCACCTTGCACTGGCAACTGGTCTGTGTCTACATTGACTTCAAAGTGCTGAAGAGCCTCCCTCAGGGTCAGAGAGTTCCATCCTTCTGCCTGGGAAAACTGGTAACACAGCCAGTTCTTGATGGGAGGCGACACTCTGACAGATATCAAGGTCCTAAGCTGTTTAGGGTTTGCATGTTAACATCATCACCTTGTATTTAAGACACTTTAAGGCTGCCTTTAAGGATAAGCTCTTTATGGATATAAATCCACAATACGTTGGAAAAGTAAAAACAACAATGACAAAAGCAAATGAACAGTTAAAACGTGGTTAGGCCACAATGTGGTTAAATGTAAAGCTCAGCCATCCCTCTTTAACTTCTTGCCCTATTGCTTATCAAACTGATGAAATTTCACTTAAAAGATAATTATAGGCTCTTTGTTAATTTGAGTTGCTAAAAAAAGAAAGAAACTTTTAATCCCACCCCGCCACCAAATCGATCCACAAATTAACTTGCCTGCTGACAATTACAAGGCCTTGGTAAAAGCCATGGAGTGACCAAGCACTATAATTCCAGATATGATTGTTTTTTTACTCAACAACTGAAGTGCCTAAAAATGATCTTCTATGAAATTGTGTGCCTTGTACTCTTTATAGTTTCCATGCATCCAAGGGGTATGTGTGATGATGTATCGGGCGAAATGAAATGAAAAATGCAAAGAGGAAGAAAGAATCAGTGTTGCAGCAGATACCATATGAAATTCTGAACCAATCCTTTCTATCACAACATCCCATATAACTGTGAATAATACTATCTTATTTATTGATTCTGATGAAACAGAAGAAATAAGCAAGTGAAAAAACAAATTTTGGAAACTAAAATAATTTCTTACCGCTTGCAAAAATCGGAGAGACATCAAAGAGTTGTTTGTTCCACCCCAAGAATGCCAGTCTTCATATTCTCCCTCCTCTAGCAGGTATTGCTGGCCCTTATATCGTTCCTTCTCGTAAGCAACCCATCTGTAGTTGTCCCAACACAGAAGAAGAAGTAAGCAGCAGTGCAATAAAGTTCAACTTTTACAGATTATGCAAAAATCAGAGTCAAAACAACATTTGCTAACAACACTGCTGTGTTCTGGGATGGATCGCCTGCACCTATTTGTGGGACAACGGGACAGATTTGCGATTGTGTTGGTATATTGTGCTCCCTACAACCCAGCATTCTACCTGCCAGAGCTCTCCGAGTTTGTCTCAATGGTGCTGTTGAGGTCCTCCTGCCCTTTGGTGGTTGGTGACCTCAACATGCACACTGAGAGCGGATTGACAGGAGCTGCTCTGGATTTCACAGAGTCCATGGCCTCCATGAATTTGTCCCGCCATGTTGCTGGTCCCACCTATAGGGCTGGGCATATCCTGGACTTGGTATTTACCTCCATGTCTGCGGATTGAAATCTGAGGGTCAGGAATTTGTGTTCCTGGCCTGTGTCATGGTCATATCACTATTTGACCGCTGCCAAGATGCTGTTATCGAATGGACCAGGACTAACAGGCTCAGATTCAACCCTGAGAACACTGATGTTCTGTGGTGGGGGAGGGGGGAACTGAAGGGTACACTGGTCCTCTACCCAGTCTGGGTCTGCCCTCCAGCTGGCAGATAGAGTGAGGAATCTGGGCATCGTCCTTGATTCAGCATTGTCCCTGGAATCCCAGGTGGCAGCCATTTCTAGGGCAGCCTTCTACCAATAGTGACTCTCTGAGGACAGTTATGCAGGCACTAGTCATCTCGAGGATAGACTACTGTAACACTCTCTAGATGGGGCTTTCCTTGACCCTTGTTCAGTGACTGCAGCGGGTGCAGAATGTGGCAGCCAGATTGGTGGTTGGTGCAAGCAGGTATGATCACATCACCCCAATTCTGGCTTGCCTGCATTGGCTACCCATTGCCTCCCCGATAAGGTTCAAGGTACTGGTTGTGATTTACAAAACCCTCCATGGTTTGGGACCAGAGTACCTGGTCGAGCATATCACCCAAAATCAGCTGCATCCCGGCACATCAGAGCATCGCAAGCCTTCTCACTTCAGGTTGCTACACTGAGAGAAGCCCGTAAATCCTCTACTTGGAATCTGGCTTTCTCAGTGGCTGGCCCAACCCTCTGGAACAAGCTCCCCTGTGAGATAAGGCCTGCTGAGTCCCTTTTGACATTTAAAAAACATCTCAAAACTTGGCTGTTTAGAGCTGCCTTTGGTGACTGCTGAGGCTTTTGTTCTATTTATTTGTAGTCTGATTGATTGCCACCACCATCTTTTTTGGTAAGTCTTAATTTTATTATTCGTTATTATTTTTGTGCACATTATTGGTTGATTGTTCACCACCCAGAGTTCCCATCAGAAAGTCGGGTGGTATACAAATGGGAATAAATAAATAAATAAATATTAGTCCTTCCCTTAATCCAAGTAGCTCATGGTGATATACAGAAAGTTATGATATAGTGCATGCAATATAGAAGATTTTTATCTTATGATAAAGATCTTATCTTTTATTTTATGATGAATCACTAACTCTCACCCTACAGTCTGCTGCATGAAGGCAACCAGGATGGCTGAAGGTCTGGAAGAGATGTCTTACGAGGAACAGTTTAGGGAACTGGGAATATTTAGCCTTTCAAAAAGAAGGCTGAGAGGGGATATGATAGCTATGTTAAAGTATTTGAATGGATGTCATATTGAAGAGGGAACAGGTTTGTTTTCCATGGCTTCAGAGACTAAGACTCGGGGCAATGGTTTCAAACTACAGGTAAAAAGATTCCATTTGAACATTAGGAAGAACTTCATGACAGTTAGAGCTGTTCGGCAGTGGAATATGCTGCCACGGAGGCTGGTGGAGTCTCCTTCTTTGGAGGTTTACAAGCAGAGGCTGGATGGCCACCTGTCGGAAATACTGTGATGGGGAATCCTGCATGGCAGGGGGTTGGACTGGATGGCCCTTGGGGTCTCTTCCAACTCTAGCATTCTATGAACTTGAGCTTCCAAGGTGAACAGAAAGCAGAAACCATGTCTCTTGATCAGAATCCAGCAGTTATGCCACAGAGGCTGCATTTACATGTAATGGTACAGTAGGTTTCCTGTCCTATCCCGGTTTACTGTGAATGGGCAACTTGCTAATGAAGGCATTGTCGAGTCCATAAATTCCCACCTCACACCCTCTTCCTGTAAGCAGGAGACACAATGCAGGAAGGGACAGCTTATTGTGATGTTCAGCCCTGGTTAATTACTCTCGAAGAACCTGGGTGTGTAGATCAGGTACAAGCTTTTAGCTGAATTTCATGGGCTATAAAAACAAGCTGCATATTTATATGGGACATGCTAAGATGGCTATAAAGCTAAGAATTAGCTGGATAAGCAATCAAGAGGGAGCAGGGACTGTTTGAAAAATACAAGGTATTAAGTTATTTACATACAGTTTTTCGTATAGGCTGTATAATTGTATATATGGTGATACCATTTTAGAGATTTTTTAAAACATTTTTGTATACACTTTTAATTTGAATTTTAACTTTTATATGAAACAATACGGTATAAATACAGTCAGCTTCTACTGTAATCCTCTATGATTATGTGTTGCCTTTGAATATAGATATTCGGATATGACTAATTGCCATACTGCTTTTATTGTGTTTGTATTTGTATATAGATATAATGGCCATTGGCTATAATAAAAACTAATCTGATTTGATTTATGGGACATGCCTACCCAATTTTCCTATGACTTGTTTGGGGGGTTACAAGGTCATGCCAATAAAGATACAATGCTGCTCTTTTACCATGTCGACTGGGGAAGTTCTCCCAGGGAAGGTTTGAGAATATCCTGTCAACATATGTAAAAGTTGACAAAACATATGTTATGTATATTTAACAGAATGTGTAAAGTGAATTGTAAAATGGAGGCAGTTAGATTCTGCAGTGTCATGATGTTAATCCACAAGTGTTAGAGACTAGTAATCACAGGCATGTTAAGTGATGAAGTGCAGGTGGAACTGATTGTAACATCATGATTTGTAATGGTTAGATCAGATTGCATCGGATTGTTAATTAGTGATTGCATCAGATCTTATGAGTGCTGAATAAGTATAAAAGGCACTAGCTTACCATTTGTAACTGGGGACTGTTATGGTGAGAACAGTTCACCCCACACTCTGTTTGTCTGTTTGCTATATTGTATATAATGCTTGGTTGTTATGCTGTGTATATTTTGATGTATATATGAATATATGAGTTTTTACTCTATTCATTGTCATTGTCTTTCTGATAGACTAACTCTGCAAACCCTTTATATCAATACTAACATTTTATTTACGTTACTGCTGCACTGTTTTGTGTCAGGCACAAGTATATATTATTATTATTATATTTGCTGCCCCCTTAAATCTGCTGACATATCCAGCAAAAACCTCTTAGGGATTCCTCTTAACGTCCTAACCCATGTTGAGTAAAGAGAAGTGCAAATGCTGACAATATTAATTGCTCCAGAAATATCCCCTCCAATTAGATGGAATCTCTGTGGCAATCATTATAAATATACAAATTCTGTAAAGGAAAACAGTTAGTATAAAAACAGATGTTACTTTCAGTATTTTTTCTAAATCATCTCAGTGTTGAATATTACTGAAATACAAAAAAATAAGTTTGTTCAAGTGCGACAATTATTACTTGTTAGACCTAGGATTTGCTGCTTCAAAATCATTAGGAATGTATGCCAGTTTCGGAACACCTGAGAAATGCAGAAATCCCAGAAATATTAAGCTATGTCTAACTCTATCCAACTCTATGCATAAAATGTAAAGTTCTGGTGTGCTTATCATCAAAAGTATCCCTCTTCATATATTTCAGAATGATGAACTCGAAAATTATTTAGAGCTGAAAAGGCAAGTGTTTATACGTTACTTTTCAAATCACATTGTTTAGCATGGAACTCTTGAACTTTTAAAGCACAACATAGTGCAAGGCTGCTGAAGGGACTGTTCACAGTGCTGGGTGGTGAGATCTTTTCTGAAACACACTTCCAAACTGTCTTCAAAAATGGAAGAACTCTATCCAGAAAGATCACTCTGGGCTGACTGTTATGGGCCTTTGTTGGGAGGCAGATGAAGGCCTTGTGCTATACTAGTATACTAGGAGACCTTTGGGTAGTGGGTGGCAAAGAAGCTATATAAATAAATAAAATAAATACTGTGTCACTAACATGCCTTTTGTGCATTGCTACTTTTTCCTGTTCGCATTAAACAAATAAACCATTTAAATCTTTCTACAGTATTTTAAAACACTGTTCTAGTCAGCCCTGTAAGATTTTTGTACTTAATACAGAAGTGGAAAATTAATTTATTATTGAGCACTATAAGTTATTTCAGGGCAGAGACTGACCAGGTACACTGCAAGGAAATAAGGATTTCCCATGCTGTTAAAATTAGAATTAGTCCAAAAAGAATATCTGGAATATAATCTAAAATGGAAATCAAATCATACTTACATTCCACCAACAACACGTATTGATCCAACCCCCTGGAAATCATCAGCATTTTCAAAAAGCATTGGAACATGATCAGTATTTTCTGAAATCACTTTGCACCATCCTCCAAAATGTGATCTTTCATATATTATGAGCTGCAGAAGGTGGGACAGTTGGCCATTTAAAATGTGCTTCTACATCCTAGGTCTATTTACTAGATGTTCTATGAGATTTTTTTTTAAAGCATTGCTTTCAGTTTTCATTGCTTTTATCAATTTTAATCATTTAATTCTTTTAAGAACAAAACTGTCTGAAATGCTCAAATCAAATGGAGAGAAGATTTTGATAGTTATGCCCTTCTTTAGAACACCAAACGCTCAAATCCCAAGTTCCCTCTCCTTATTTTTTTTATTTGAATTTTAAATATTTTTACCCCACCTTTCTCCTTGGAAAAGGACCCAAGGTGGCTTACAATAATTAGGGACAATATACAGCCCAGAACATTTAAGGCACATTCAAGTTAAGAATAGGGAATTAGAAGAGGCATCTTAGAACATTAAAAGATAACATCAAAGCTACAAAGAACATGCAAAAAGGAAAAAAATCCACTCTGAGGGGTTGAAACTAACACAGAAAACACTTGTGTTCTTATGAAATCAGTCAATGCAATCATGCATGGTAATCCATATAAAAGTCAGATAGTAAGTAGTCCCTTGTTCAGGGAAAGCCTGCCTGAAGAAGAAGGTCTTTTCCTGCTTCTGGAAAGACAGCAGAGATGGGGCAGTCCTGGCCTCATGTGGGAGGGAGTTCCAAAGTCCAGGAGCAGCAACACAGAAGGCCCTTTCATGTGTTCTAATGAGATACACCTGTGAGGGTGGCGGAATGGAGAGAAAGGCCTCTCCTGATGACCTTAGCATCCCAGCCGGTTCATACTGCGAGATTTGATCTTTGAGGTAGCTTGGACCCAGGCCATTTTGTGCCTTGTAGGTTAAGGTCAGCATCTTGAATTGTGCCCAATAGCTGATTGGCAGCCAGTGGAGTTGTTTTAGTAGGGGTGTAATGTGATCTCTGTAACCCACCCCAGCCAGCAATCTGGCTGCTGCATTTTGGACCTGTTGAAGTTTCCTGAGACTTTCCATCAGTAGGCCCACATAGAGCATATTACAGTAGTCCAGCTGTGAGGTCACTAGGGAATGTGTCACAGTGGCCAGAGCAGGTTTCTCAAGAAATGGGTATAAGTGGCGTACTAGTTTTAACTGTGCAAATGCACTCCTGGCCATAGCTGTCACCTGGGCATCTAGGCTCAAGGATGAGTCCAGGAGCACCCCAAGTTCCCTCTGACAGAGAGCAGTAGAATGAATGCCCTCGTAGTAGAATAAAAAGTGGTTCGGAGAGGAGGGAAACAGAAATATCATCTCTCCTGTTTCTCCAGTGGTAGCCTCTGCTGGACTGCAGTATTGGCTATGATGGAAAATTTTTTTTTCTTGTTCTTGTACTTATCTGCTTTTTCTGCCCCCCTCCCCTTCCCTGTGTGCTCTAAGAAATATTTTCCTGGAAATCTGATGAGGGATATCAAGGTGAACAGGCAAGGAAGATGGCTTGTAGTCACACCATTCCCTACTATCTGTTTTCATACATAAGTAATAGCTAAGATTAGTAGAACGAGTAAAGGATGGAGAAACAGCTGGATCAATATTTCTAATAGGAATTTATTCTTAACTAATTAATTTAGGATAACATGCTCCATACTTACTTTAACATTAAGAGGCATCTGCACTTTTAGGCTTCCCTAAAATGCAAAACAAATTAACAAAAATGTGAAATCTGAATGTCAGGTGATTTGCAGCAAACAATACCACAAAAACTAGCAGATCTAGCTTTGTTTATCAATAATGCAACCCTTAGAGGCTTGAGGGTTAGCAGGAAGTAAAAGGTCCCTTCTCTTTGTTGGCTTAAAGTCAGGAAAATCTTCCCTACTGGCTATGAATTCATGATATTCAAATAGACATGTGTACCACCATATCAGGACGAATGCACAAATAGGCAGCTTCTGCTATAAGTCATATAACTAAATATGTATATATCTGCTATAACACAGATATATAGCAACAATAGAATATTAATTCTTACTTTAAAAAACCCATCAACATTATTTTATGAGTATGACTATCCTGAGATCACCAAGCCAGCTTGTTTCATCCAAAATATTAGTCTTAACAAACAGAAGTTCCAAAACAAATAAAATTCCATTGCTTGTATTGGGACTCATAATATGATACACTGATACAAAGCCATATTCCGTAGAATCTCCGTGAACATCTATGTTTACACACTAAACAGATTCAGATGCATATGGAAGAGTACAGCAGGGAAAGGATGGTTCAGTATAAAATCGATTTTTAAGTCTTCTCTCATTTCTTTACCATTTTTAATGGACGAAGAGATTTTATGTCAGCGCCTGATGTTTCACATGGATTGTGATTTTCTTCCAAAGCCATCACTGTTCCTTTGTAATTAACATCTGAATAAGCAAGCCATCTATTAAAATAAAAATAAAATGTGTGATTAACAGTGCTAAATATGCACAAAGAATTAATCCAGCAGGGTCTCTCCTCTATCAGAGATATAATTTCCAATGGGGGCTATTAAGATGTTTCTAAAAACTCTACAGAAAGACCTGAAGAAAGACAACCATTTGTTTAATCCCAATGCCTGGTATTTAGGAAGAACACAACCTCTGAAGAGGGAGTTTTCATTTATTATGGATAATATTACCGCAGCCATAATTTTGTGAACCATGATTAGGAAAATAGTATTGAATTGTCTTGCGTATTGTCCTTTAAGAAGAGATTCTTACCATGGATATGCATACTGTTAGGCTACATGTGAAAATGTATCTTGTTCGGAAATCACTAGGTCCTTGTGTCCTCTCTGCTCAGCCATGGAAACTCGCTGGGGGAGTGGAACTGGTAAGACCATTCCTTAAACATCTTGTAAATATCACCTTGAAAGCCCTATTAGGCTCATTAATTCATTATAAGTCAGTTCCACTTGACGACACATAACTAAGGCTACTTAGCAGATGGAAATGTAAACACAGAAATTCATAGGAGACAAAAACTACCAGAAAACTCTGACAGATTCAAGCCTATGCAGGTATTACTGCATCAGATGTTCAGAGGGAGGGTTTGGCTCAGTTCCTTCATCTCTACTTTCTGTATCCTTAAGCAGTAAGCCTCAAGAGGACAAGAGCCTACTTGCATGTAGATTTGTCACATAAGGAAGAACCCTGGAAAATCTCTCTTGTGCAGAGAGAAAGCATCGTGCAGAAGCAGCAGAAGAGGACAAGAATGAAGCTTTAAAAAAACCCAACAAGACAGCTCGGAGCTGCTATATAAATTTGCAACAAGTCACACCAATCTAAAAAAAAGTCTGAGAAACTAAATCAGTTCTACTCAAATGTGTTTGATTGATACTACCGGCATTAGGAAAAGCCTGTACAAAGGTGGTTATTTGATATTAGGGGCAATTTCATTTGAAGGATAAGCTTCTAAATGTTATATTAAAAATTATACTTGATCATGCTTCCTCTTGCAGCTTCAGCCACAAATTGAGGACATTTTATGTGGTATGTCATTCCACAGCTCCCAAACCTTTATATATATATATATATATATATATATATATATATATATATATATATATATATATATATATATATATATATATATATATATATATATATATATATATATATATATATATATATATATGCATGTTAGGTGGATTGGGTTTCTTATATATGTAGAAATCTGGTTGTTTTTACGTTTCGACGAGGTCTCACTGTCATCTTCAGGCTGGTGTTCTGGCTTCTTTCTTCTTGAAGCAAAGCGTGGTCTCAGTTGAAGTCCTTCTATAAATACTGCTGGGGGTGTGGTTTGCTTGCTTTGTTGCTGATTGCAGGTTCCTTTGTTCCTTTGTTCTTTTGTGATCTGCTGTGTGGCTTCGTTAAGGGATTAACTGCTGGTGGCTGTTTAGATGGCTGTTTAGATGCTGGTGGGTTAGATGGCTGGTGGGTTCTGGCAGTATCCTGGGCTTTGGTGGAGTGGGGTCCTGTGTCTTGTGAATTCATTTTGGTCTGGCTACGTGTCTGTGGTCTCCCAATGTTTTTTTGGGGTGTGTGAGTGTGCTCCATGTGGTGACTGGAGTGGGGTGCCGCAGTAGATGGTGCAGTCGTGGTTTTGTTATTGGATGGTGGTTTCGTTTCATCTGTGGGAAGGGTCTGGGTTTGTGTTTGGTGTGGATGGAAGGTGGTGGCATCTTGTGTCCTTTTGGACCTGGTGTCAGTCTTTGTGACAGAGGCTCGTCTGTTGATTTTCGTAGATTTTCACTGTTTCGTAGATTTTCACGGGTATAGGTATGCATGTTAGGGTGGATTCGGGTTTCTTCCCGTGTAGAAATCTGGTTGTTTTGGCGACGTTTCGACGAGGTCTCACTCGTCATCTTCAGGCTGGTGTTCTGGCTTCTTTCTTCTTGAAGCAAAGCGTGGTCTCAGTTGAAGTCCTTCTATAAATACTGCTGGGGGGTGTGGTTTGCTTGCTTTGTTGCTGATTGCAGGTTCCTTTGTTCCTTTGTTCTTTTGTGATCTGCTGTGTGGCTGAGGCGATCGTTAAGGGATTAACTGCTGGTGGCTGTTTAGATGGCTGTTTAGATGCTGGTGGGTTAGATGGCTGGTGGGTTCTGGCAGTATCCTGGGCTTTGGTGGAGTGGGGTCCCAAAGGAACCTACAATCAGCAACAGAGCAAGCAAACCACACCCCCCAGCAGTATTTATAGAAGGACTTCAACTGAGATCACGCTTTGCTTCAAGAAGAAAGAAGCCAGAACACCAGCCTGAAGATGACGAGTGAGACCTCGTCGAAACGTCGCCAAAACAACCAGATTTCTACACGGGAAGAAACCCGAATCCACCCTAACATGCATACCTATACCCGTGAAAATCTACGAAAACAAATATATATATATAGGCCTTATACTTACACTCCTGCTTTTACAGAAAGAGCGGGATTTTTGACTCTTAGTTCCCCAACATCAGCAACTGCGCTCTGAATGGTGACAGCAAAACAGTCCGAACCACCCTGGGGATAAAGTTGAATCTCAGGCACACTACAATCCTGTGCAAAAAAAAAACCCAAACAAACATAATCAAATAAAAAACAGGCATTAAAATAAAATTAAGGCTGTAAGAAGCTGTGCCTATTTCTCAACAAATAACCTAATTATTTCTAGACAAACATGCTGTGGAGAGGTGTCTGAACAGCTAATACAACATTACTTTGTGGAACAGAAAAACCACAGAACAGCAACACAAAATAAAAACTATGACAATGCATACATTTTACAAACCAGAAAGAAGCATATTCCATCAAAAATATAACTGTTTAAGTACATTACACACATTTTCATGATTAGAAGGTATACATTCATCCATTTAAAATGAAATTGAAATAAATCTAATCCTAAACAAATTTACCTCAGACTGAGTTACCCCAAAAATATGAAGTAGAAGATATCCAGTTGTTTGCCTTGTAAGTAGTGCCAGAGTAAGTCCACTGAATCAGTGGGGATTTGGTGAGTCAACTCCTCCACGTCCCATTGATTCAAATGAGCCTACTCTATGTGACTTACTTGAGTATAGCAAGTCACAACTAGAGTAGGACCATTTGAATCAATGGAACATACATAGCTGACTCATCAAATCCCCACTGATTCAATGGGCCTACTCTGCTGCAACTTATGTTAAGAAACAGGATTTCAGCCAGTGTGTTCTAATATGTTAAAAGGTGCCAGTATGTTAAGAGGTAACACTTTTATTATAGGACAAATGGACTACTGTACAATCAGTTTCAACAACTGTGCATAAAGTAGACTCTAAACCATAAAAGCTTATTTATTAATTTAATTGGTTTAAATACTGCCCCATTTATATATGCACTACTCAATCAAATTAAAAAACAAGAGTAATTTATTTATTCTAAACAGCTTCTTAAAAACTGAGAGGGATGGTGAAACTCTACTAGTAATTTGTTCCACATCTAAGGGGCCAAGTTAATATTTGAAAGTGAAGACTTTAAAATCCCACAGTCCCCACCTAACAATCATACAAAAAGATGAGAGGACAAGAATAAGAAAAAATTGATATTATGCCATAATCAATGATCCCTCTAAGGTGCGTGGCTGCATGTTTACACAGTACCACAGTGCTGCAACCCTTATAGTTAGTGTTGCCATTCCTTTGGTTCTTGTCATGGCTGGAACTTGGGTGTGTGGGGTGGGATTTTACATTTAGTGCTGGTGGAAAGTTAGAGGGTTATAGGGCTATAATAAATCTGTTGCTCTTTAACATATTACAAGACATGCTATGTGTTTTTGTGTGCAAATTAACATGGCTATAAATTCAAAATTGAAAACATATAGAATATAAGCTTTAAAACCCAAGGTTGGCTGAAATTCTGACCTAGTTTCTGAAATTCCGGTTCTATACTTAATTTTCCAGTTAGTTCTCTTCAACACTCAGATCTCAGATTTTACTGTATATCTCATTTTCTGCTTGTATTTTCATTCCCAAAACAGTTCCAGTTCTTGTCCAGCAATATTTCAGCATATATTTAGCTTTATCTCTCTTCATCTCTTTGATTACTATATAGCAGACTCTAGTGGTGATGACATGTTTGACTGGCTCCAATCTCAAGCACTCTAAATCATGTAGTTGCTGATTTACATGTTTTTTTAAGAATTGGCAAATATGCTATTTCCAAGTTTAAGTACAATAAAAATATACTTGAAGGAAAATTCATAAGTGGGCAAAGTGGACTGATATGGAAGACAGGGAAAGAAACGTCTGAGGTACAGAAGCAGAAACAAGTACTGTAGTATTCAAAGGCTGAGAGAAATACAGTAGCTGGATCAATAAGGCTCCCATAAAGTTTCAATGATCAAGAAAATTGTAGTGGTAGAAAGACAGAGGCAACAAAAGGTTAAGGAGGAAGGCATTTCTGTCACTGAAACAGCACTTGATTTTTCACTATAACAAAATGTTGTCACCATCCAACAGGTTAATTACAACCTACAGCAAATTTAATGAAGCTTTAAAGGTGCATGAGAAGCTCAAGGAAGGCTTCATCACTGATGATCCACAGTGGTTCTTCCTGGGCAATCACGGATTTGTACCAAGATCTCCTGAGTTCCAGTTGCCACGACATTCCAGCAATATTTTAATGGCTACACCACACTGGTTCTCTAACAGCAAAGAACACACCTTCATTATTTGTCTGACTGAACCAATGGTGATGCTTTCTTGGTGTTCCTCAATGTGAAGATTCAGTATATCACATAGCATCTTCTCCCCTTCTTCTAGAACGTATTTCTGACCTTGATATCTTGGTTTTTCATATAAAACCCAGCTATATAAATAAAATATTGAAATATAAATAAGCTGCCAAAGAGGTAGATAGTATAGTAACAATTATAGCAGAAGTCATTGTTCCTTTTTAATTGTTCAACATTCTATTGTACACTCAGCCACACAAAAATTAAAACAAAAGCATGTACAGTGGTACATTGATTTAAGTAATTAATTTGTACTCCAGGCCATTTCATATTGCAAAAACTTCATAAACTGAAACATGGTTTCCCATAGGAATGCATTGAAAACCAATTAATCCATTCCAGAGGTTAAAAAAAAAGCAAACCAGGACATTCCATTTAAAATTTTCTTAAACTGAGGTATCCCCATTCTTTTCAACATGTGACCATCACACATCAACTTTTAATGCCTTGTGAAAACAAAAAAGTAAACCGGGGCATTCCATTGAACAATTTTCTTAAACTGAGGCACCCCCATTTCCAATAATATATTTTCTTAAAACAATTTTTGTTAACTGAGGCATTTTTAAACCGAGGTACCACTGTAGACTCCAAGTGCATATTCGCATTTTCCTCTGTCTCTTTCTGTCTGTCACACAACTTTACAAACATAGATGGAGGCTTCTCCAACACTTGTAGCCTATCAGATACATGACATAAATTTCTGCAGAGCTTCCTATTTAAGAAAAGAAGTGGAAGAAAAAGTGACTATGAAAAAGAGAAATATTGGTCAACAAGGGTGCTGGAGTTCCCATCAGCCTTGGGAAAGGGTCTTGTAAAGTGGTATTGCATTGGAATGAATTAATAACTCACATCAAAACATATTTTTCCTGTGAAGGAAGCAATGATAATGTTTAACCGACAAAGCCCTAAACGGCCTGGGTCCAAGCTACCTAAAAGATTGAATCTCGCAGTATGAATCGGCTCAGGTGCTAGGTTCATCAGGAGAGGCCTTTGTCTCCATCCCGCCACCTTCACAGGTGCGCCTCAAAAAAACACATGAAAGGGCCTTCTCTGCTACTGCGCCCAGACTTTGGAACTCCCTCCGCTGGAGGCCAGGACTGCCCCATCTCTGCTGTCTTTCCAGAAGCAGGCAAAGACCTTCCTCTTCAGACAAGCTTTCCCTGAATGATGGACTACCTATTGTGTGTCTTTTAGATGGATTACCATGCATGAACATCAGTGTTTTCCATGTTAATTTCCATCCCTCATAATGGATTTTCCCCCTTTTCACATCCTCTGTGTAGCTTCAATTTTATCTTTGAATGTTGTAAGATGCCTCTTCTAATTCCCTGTTCCTAACTTGAGTATGTCTTAAATATTCTGAGCTGTATATTGTCCCTCATTATTGTAAGCTGCCTTGGTTTCTTTTCCAAAGAGAAAGGTGGGATAAAATATTCAAAACAATGTATTTATTGGTTTATTCAACTTATATGCTGCCCACAGTACCCAAAGGTCTCTGGGCGACTTACAATATTTTAAAATTCAACAATAATACAATTAAAAAACAATACCCTAAAAGTTCCCATCAAGACCCACAATCTATATTATAGCAGTCCCCCGTTTATCATGGGGATTACATTCCAATACCACCCACAATAAATGAAAATCCATAATCCATGGATACAGTCACCCCCTCGCCACCAACATCAACACTGTGACCCCTCCATCCAAAGCCGCTTTGGAGGGTGACAGCGAAGGTGGTGGCGAGAGTGGTGGTGATGGCAGCCACAACAGCTGTGGTGAGAGTGGTGGGGACGAGAACAGTGGCCGGGTGGTAGTAGGAGTGGTGCGGACAAAAGTGGTGTGTGTGTGTGTGTGTGTGTGTGTGTGTGTGTGTGTGTGTGTGTGTGTGTGTGTGTGTGTGTGTGTGTGTGTGTGTGTGTGTGTGTGTGTGTTGGGAATGAAAGTGGTGCCGGGGTGGTGGTGTGGCGGGACTGAAAGCAGTGTCAGGAGTGGTGGATCCAGCGATATAGTGGGACCGTGATATGTGGGTTGCAATGCAGCGAGGGACTACAGTATTTCAATTGAAAAACTTCTGGAACAGGAAGGCTTTTGACCTGGTACCGAAACGTCATCAACGTCGGAGCCAGAGAAATCTCGCTCAGGACTAGGAGGGCATTCCTTAGTCTGGAGGCAGCTGCCGAAAAGGCTGTCTGTCTGCAAGGCATCCCTTTTACCTCCTGACCTTGAGGTAAGTAATGTTAACAGATGGCTTGGTAGGGTAGGGCACTAAGGAACGTAACACGTTCCTTTCTTAGTATTGGCACAAACTGCTACATTCTTTAGTCTCTGAAGTATTATATTCCATTTAGATATTTGCTACATACTAACCCACACTGAAAAATTGTTTTCAAATATATTCACAAACTTCACATGTGACCGATTTTGCCAATTCTTGTCATTAACATACAACACATTTTTCATTCTTTCATTTTAACAACTGAAATGTAGGCTTTCCCCCACAATGTTTAGAAAAACATTTTAAACATACAGATATATAGATTTCCAAGGCACTTACACTCCCTTAAATGATAATCTACACATCTTCAAATAGTGCAAATATGTGAATTTTCACCCTCAAATTCAGGTTCATTAATTACAAACATCTACTGAGGCCTTCAACTATAAAATATGTGTTTCTTACCATCCTCTAACAACTGTGATCAATGCTTCTTTTGACAACACCCAGACTGTAGCATCTACCACATCATGGTAAATTTCATGTTTATTTATGTTGCCAAAAACATCACAAATAACCATCTGAAATGACATGCAATTGTATTAAGCAAAAGATACAACATCAGTTCCTTTTTTCAAAAAACAGTTTACATATATTTACATATTCCTGTTCCCTGTTTTTATGTAGTCAGCATTTTAAAACCCATGCCACATTTACTCAATTTGCTTCCAAGTTCAACTCCAAGTTTTGCAGATGAAATAAAAAAACACATTACAAAGTATTCTAGCAACCAGCTATGCTAATTACATCCAGGAAAATGTAGAGAGATTTGTATTTTCAATGGTTTCTCTCAAATGCTTCTGGCGAAGTAGTGAACCCTTCATTTCTATTGAATTAAACAATGAAATGGTTACTCACTTTTCCTGGTCTTGGGTTACATTTAAGCCTTTCTCTGTCAACAGGACACTGAAATTATAATGAAGAGGAAATAATTATTTCAGTGCCACAGTATACTAAGATATATTTTAAGCAGTATGCCTTTAGAGCAGTGTTCCTTAAATTGTATGAACAGGTCTCTTGGGGGAAATAATATGGTAGTATGTGGATGAAAGCTAATAATCTTTGCATTTCTTGTGTCACGTCTACACTGAAAATTACTGACAAGCTGACATGCAAGTGAAATACACTGATTACTATTATTTATTCATTTATAGCCTGTCCTGTATCACAGTATCTCAGAGTGGGTTATACAGAACAGTATGAAACCATTTGAAAAGAAGTTTAAACAATTTGAAACTGGACAGTTTAAAACACAAACTTAAAACATGAAAACTATTCTAAAATCTAAAAAGGCTCCAATCCTCAACTACTGGTTTTCTTAGGTCAGAAAGTTCTACAAGGTGTTAAAAGTATTTTCTTCTTAAACTACAATACTCATTATCATGTTAAAACTCAAATAATTCAACACAAGACTCTCTTTTAACTTTCATCCTTAACTTGAGAGGTTAGATTCAGTACTAATAACCTCGGTTGGAATCAGCAAAAGCTTTTTTAAACACAACATTGGAGTATTCATTCAAGAAAAACCTGATCCGAATGCTTTGATTAAAGGCATAAGCTATGCCATATGAAAGAACAAACCCTGAAATCATACTTGAAATCCCTGGGGAGGTTGCTATAGGTTGGAATTGACTCAACAGCACATTATATATGATTCATGCATGACATTTCTGTTCTTCCTGCCCACTTTCCTACATGACAAAAATGGCAAGAAAGAGATGGGTATTCTTCATTTCTGGTAACTGAGGTAATCCTCCTTTCATTTTACATGTCTGGTGAAACACATCACCTCTATACAGGGTGAACTAGATTCTAGAAGAATAAACATAAAACATCACATTTCTCTTGCTCTTCACAGCATGAATATCCCAGTGCAGTGTGGGCAAATCTATGGCACTGGTGCCAAAGGTGGTACACAGAGCCCTTTCTGTGGGCATGTGACATTGCCCCCTCACAGCCACGGCACTTCCCCCTCCACTCAGAGCACGCCACAGTGCTCTGTGCAGACAGCTGAGCGAAGGGGAGGCACTGTATTCAGGTTAAATTGGTGTATTGACACTTTGCAAAAAAATAAGTGGGTTCTGAATCTCAGTTTGGGCACATGGTCTCTAAAAGGGTTGCCCTCACTGTCCCAGTTTTATAAGAAATGTATTGCCACAATGTAATAATCAGCACAAGGAAGTGGGCATATTTCTTTTATTACATCTATGGAAGTAATTGTACTTCAATAACCATGGTGATAGGGTTAATAAACAAACCCAAACCCAAATAAAAATAAAAATGACAGCCACATATTTTGCTGTGTCTTGTTCAATCAACTGCATACACAATTGTGATGACAAAGAGGTCCAGTCATTTTCCTGGTGAGGTAAGGTGTTGTGTGACCACACAAGTGACTGGAACTTTCTACATGGCTACAGTTGCTTTATGAACCGAACACTGGCCAAAATACTGGACAATCAACCCCCAAACACCCATACAAGTGAATGCAAAAGGTTAAATCCCAATAAAACAAAGTACATGCTATATAGGTTTGTGACAGATGTAATTCCATAAGTGAAGTTAAGTGCATAGAGGTTTGTTATATACATGAAGTTGAGGAAGAAGAGCACTTTACCCCTTCAGAAGTTGCTGGTTTTTGAAAGGTGTTGTTTTCTGGTTGGTGATCCTTTGGCAGCAAAATGTTTCCAAGGTGAGTTTCTTTCTCACCTAAGTAACTTCTTCTACTGTGCAAACATTTGCTGTATGCACTCCTGGAAAAAGACTTCATGCTAGAATCAGCTTTTTGCAGAAGTTGAGCTGAGAAGGTTGGCCTAAAAGGTAAGGCTGCCTCTGTGCTTAGTGCTGCGCTAGAAAGAAAAGGTGAGCATCTAAAAGGCAGCTCACTCTCAACATTTTCCAGGACTGCAGTGCTTGAATTGTTTGGGTAATTACTATCAAGATAAGCTGCTGCTCCTGCTGCTTCATTCTCCTGGCTGCTCCCTTCACAGAGCTCCTCCTCCTCTTCTTCTTCTTCATTGTAACAGTTAGAAGATTTTAATCGTTCAGATACTGACTGCAATAGTGATAAAACAGATAAAGACTGGCTCTCTGTGGAGTTTTCATGAAGAGGACCTCCTGGGGAAATGTCAGTGGAATGTAAGTCCTCTTGAGAACTGTCATCTTCATATATAGGAGACAAAGAAAAGGGGTAAACTCTGTATCGTTTTGCTTCTACTGTCAGAAATGTTCCTGGACAGGTGTTGTCTAGCATTTTATGTGACTGGTCATTTTGTTTATAAAGGTGAACAGACTTAGGTTTCTCCTTTCCCGACCCACACATTGTAAGTTGCTGATTACTATCCAAGGAATTATCAGGGGGAAATGATGGAAGTTCCGATTCTTCTGTGGATAAGCTGTCACTTTCATTGTGAAGAGCACCTTCATATAAAATTGTGAAGGAAGAATCACCTTCCCACTCTACTGGAGGACAGAAAGCCAAAACTTTTGGGGATTTTTCTCCTCCTCTGTCATCCTCAACATCCAGATAACCGTCTCTGAAAACATTACCATTACTAAAATCTTGCCCCGCTATTGTTTCTTCCTGAGCAATATCTGACTTTGGGATCGTCTCTGGTGCCTGGTTCATTACAGACAGTTCTGATACGAGGCAAGGTTTTTCAACTTTGCTGTAGCTTCCCTCACTGACTATTTCATAATAGCTTTCAACTGGTTTTTCTCTTAAAACTGTAGCAGCTTCTACTTCCTTATAAATACATTCAGGTTGAACTTTCCTCATCATGTCTCCAAGTGAAATTATAGGTCCATCTTCATATTTGGCTTTGTCCGAGATGCAAGTATATGTCTCAGAATTTGAGGTGCAAGTTGTCACATTGATTGGCAACAATGGGCAAGACAGCAATTCTTCTTCTGTAATAATCATCTTTCTATTTAGTGAACATGAAACCTTAGATTTATTCTCAGCTGTCCAGTTACCAATGTTACCAGCATCTGCTCTGTCTGTAATGTAACTAACATCTTTGCTATTTTTGTTATTAACTACTTCTGTATTACATGGTTCTACCACAGCTGTGGGGCTAGGCCACTCATCTCCATTTGTTTCACATGGAAAAACATTGTTTTGCATTATTTCTTGATCTGTGATAGCTTTGCTTTCTTCTTTCAAAGGTGCTAGGGAGCTTGCTACCTCATCCTGATCTATTAATCTGTCTACTTCATCAAATGATATTGCAGGACATTCAGCTGTTAATTCCCAGACAGTGGTAAGTCTCTCTGATGTTTCAGCCTTAGACCCAAGACCTGGATTCTGAAAAACAGCCTTACTCTGATATTCCTCATGCTGATTATACATCAAATTTTGTTTGGCTGCATTAATAACTTCATCAATTATTTCTTTTGCTATTAAAGCTATTGAACAATGTAGGTCAGCTTCATCAGTAATGTCAAATGACATCCTTTTATCTGTGTCAAATGAGTCTTCCTCTTTAACTCCAGTAAGCTTTCTGATACAACTCTCATTAGCATGTTTTAAAGCTGAGTTGTTTGATGGGATTTCTTTTGATTCTGACAGCATTTTTCTAGTTTTCTGATCTTTTTGAAGGCTGGGTCCTAATAAATTGTCCTTAATGTCATTAGTCTGGCAGCCACCAGCTGTTTGCTTTGATATTATTTCTTCTATGGCTAAACACAGGACTGCATCAACTATTTCATCAGCCTTTTTAAACAGAACAGTTAAGTCTGGAGATTTAATCTGCACTTGCTTTTCTGTTTCCACACCTTTCAATGGTTTTTCAAATAACTCGTCATTTGATTCTGAAAATACAGCAGTAACTGTACGCTTGTCCATTTCAGTAGGCTTGTTTGAAGTAGAAAGCGAGTGAAGGCTCAGTTGATCTGAAGAGGTTTCTTGAACTTCTTTGGTTTGCTGTGTTGTGAAAGATACTCCTAACACTGTTTTCACAGGTTCTATAGCTTTCACATTGTAGGCAACTGGTTCTAATAATGTGGATGGATAAGTGCCTTCAGAAGATGATTCTGGGGGCAAAATAATTGATTCAGGTTTAAGTGAAATCTGGCCTGCAAAGTTTTTTGACTTGATAGGAAGTGAATTAGTTTTGTGCAAGAAAACAACATCTGTTGCTTCATCAACATAACAAGACTTTGGGGTGTCTTCAAAACATGTAGCAGAGGAAGCACGCTTACAGTTAGGTACAGTTTCAAATGCAGTAACAGGAAGATCATATTTTGTTAAAACTGATCTGGAATGCACTGAACAAGATTCAGTTTTGTTATCTCTTTCTTCAGAGCATGACAAAATCTTAATTCTAATATCACTCACTTCTTTAGCATCTGAATGAATATTAGTTTTAAAGGTATCACTAGCTTCCAGCAAGGCATTAGAAAATAAAATTAGATTGTCAGATTCAGCAGCAGAAAGAGGATATGAGGATCCAGTGATTTCCGAACAAGATACATTTTCACATGTAGAGACTCTGCTACAATTAGACTCCACAGAATCAACTAGAGCTGGGGCTCTCAAAGACTGCTTAATGTTTTCTTGTTTATGAGCAAGAGAACCTGAAGATTCCAACAAGCTCTGATTTTCACAATTAGCCACAATTTTAGACACAGTGTCCAAATGTATGTCATCTTCCAAGGTGAAAGAATTACCAAAATCTGTTAATGAAGGTGAAGAAAAAAGAGGTACAGAGTTATTTTTTTCTAGATTTACATCAGGAAGAGAATCTTTGGGAGGGCATAGGTCTTTAGAGGAAATTGTAATGACCTCTTCAGATTCAAGACCAGGAAGACCTATCTTACTTTCAGAATAATTTCTCTTTTCATTGAATAATGGAACATCCGCTTCTTCAGATACAGCTGAGCTTTTTAAAGGTGAAAGAATATGTCTGGGTTTGGTAGCAGTCCCTGTGTTGTTTTCCAGTTGAAGAGGAAGAAGGGTAACCTTCAAATCATCTGATGTCTTGACCAGAGTGTCAGCTTCATCATTCTTGGCAAAACGAAGGTAGCTGTCATCTTTAGCCTCTGAGCTTTGGACATCTCCATCTACTGGCACCCTACGGTTGTCAGAAGAACATGCTACCTGGGATTCCACCTTGTCACACTGAACAACTATCAGAGAACTGTTTGTATTGTTTAACTCTGTAGCATCAAGCAAAACCTTTGTCATTCCAACGTGACCAACCTCCATAATAGGAATATACAAATTTTTGGTGGGAGCATCATCAATTTCAGTTTTAGAAATTACTGAGAAGTTGGGATTGTTTGGCACAGCAGTATGCATCACTAACTTGGTGCTGTTTTCAGCTGCAGTACCACTCTTGGTGAGGCTGCCTGTATCTGCAAAAATTTGTGTGGGTTGGGTTGGGGTATCCCCATCAACTTTTAATGTGGCTTCTTTGCAATCGGAATCTTGCAAAAGCCCTGCAAATTCCTCTTGTAAAATGACTTGATGGTTATGTTCCTTCTGTACAGTTTTTATATTTTTGTGTGCATCTTCACTTGTATTTACCACTTGGCCAACTGCTTGACCCTTCAAAACTGCATTATTCAAACCACATGTTTTACTAGATGATTTTGATTTGAATCCATCAGTCCAATTATTAAAGGAAGATTTACTTTCTAGCAATGGTTGCTCATTATCAATTGAGTGTGCACTAGGGTAACATGAAAACTCAAGTTTCATTGTTTCTTTTCTGTTAGAAAAAGTGCAAAAATGCATTGCTTTTTGAGAGCCAACAATGGTAGCACTGTCTGACTGGAACTGCATTTGCATTTCTCCTAATGTATTCTCCCCCTTTTCAAGCAATCTGCTGTTCTCTGAATTTAGTTTAAAAGGATCGCTATTTTGGCAACTGGAATGGACCTCCTTTGGTAGCAACAGTGATTCCAACATTAGGTTCCTGTTACCTTCTGGTATGTTGGAAACCATTGTATGTTTCACAGAAACTAGTTCTTCAATGCAATTTTTGATGGTTTCCATTTCTGTCAAGAAAGTACTTTTGTTCTTCAATTCTCCATGTTCACTACTATCCAAGATATCCTTAGCACTTCCTTCCAAATCCCTTTCTGTCAAAGATATGTTTGCCTCTAAATCCTTTTTGTCATCCTCAGTTTCAGGTTTTGTTTTTGCTGTAGATTCTGAGTTTGGAAAGATTGCAGTCTGATTTTCTTTGATCCCAACGGAAGAACTGCTCATGCTGGTTAGGTTTCTTTCTTCGTGCTCCAATTCTTCTTGCTTCTTAAGCAGCTGTTTAATCCTTGCAGACCCTCGATAAGTTGCATATGTAACCGAAGATGCACCCAGGTCACATGTTGGTTTCCTGGAATGAAAGGGATATCATTATTGGCACATTAGCAAACATTCCTCGGGGCATATCTGCCAAGCAAGTTTAAAGGAGGCACAAATATAAATAATTTAGTCTCCATAGTCCTGCAGCAACAAATGTAGTGGTTTAAAAAAAAAACAGATTTGAGGTATACTTTTTGTCAAGATAGGACTGGGATCTGGATAAATGAAGACACAATCTGTCATGTTATTTTTGTCTCTACTTTTGAACATGGGTGATATGTACATAAACACACCAACAATCTAATAGATCATTATAGTAACTTCAATTGAATGCAAAAACTGCCTTCACTGAAAATATTGCACAACAGATATGAAAGGGACTGTTCATCATTTTGATCCATGTGATGCTCATTCCAGATGCACCTAAGTTTAGAACTCTGTGATGAATAAAAGATAGCTTCAAAATGAAATTGAGGAAAAAGACAGCTATGGGCAATCTCAACATTTTACTCTTGTTAAAAGAGTTACTGCAACTGTGGCAAAGGGTGACAAATTAATAATTGAGTCATTCAAGTCTCCTCATGCTCTAATGTAACACGTACACAAGCTTTACAGGTTGCCTGTAATTTCAGTGTGCAAGGAGCAATCAGAACGCCTAATATATCTTCACTGACCCATAATGAGGTGTCAAATGAATCAGCTTTATTAAGACTATGGGGAAACTATTGTTTTTCTGTTAAGGATCTTTCTCTCCTGGGTAAAATAATCAGAAAGATTATTTCTGGTTCTCACCCTATCTTTAAAGTGTAATGCCATTTCAGTACATGAACTGAAGCTTCTTAAAATCTTACTCTGAAGACAAAATATGTTTCAGAAGTCTATGATAGACAAAGGAATCCAAAATAAATATGATAAATTATCTTTGCACATATAATTAAAAACCCTAGTGCAACTAATGGGAGTTACAGAAATACAGCTGGGACAGATTAGCAGTATATTATTCAGGTGCCAATCTTATGTCTCTGGAGAAACAGAAAACAAATCATATATTCCAAGAGCTCCATCTGTCTACCCACTGTACTGCTCAGATATTAAAAATCCTATGGTCAATATTTTGCCACTGCTGTGAAGGTCATAACAGTGCTTAAGACTAACAGTTGAAGAAGAGTAACAGCCATTAAATGAAAGGTTTTAAAAATGACGTATCAATTACTGAGTTCTATTTCTCAGATATTTTTGAAATAATGATTCAGTTTAAAACTAATAATTTAAGTATTGTTTTAAGGTATGTGAATCACTGAGACTAGACAAATTTATTTCATTCTAGTATCACTTTTGCTTTTATAACATGGGAAATAAATGTGTTTCTCTTTACAGTTCATGAGCAGTGCTCAATGTACTGGACTTGAAATAATGGAAAGTTCTGGAAAATACATTTTGTTCAATTGCATTAAAATAAGACAAAGCCTATGAAAAGTCATGTATTGCTAGACTAGTTTTAATTTTGAGCACTTTTTGCTATGAAGTACAAGTAACCTCCCATCCTCATTTAAATGTGAAACAAAGGGACTTCCAGTTCTCCCATAGGACTTCATGGGACTATTATACTTTGGTTTTACATTATTTAGATCTGGGTTAATCAGCATATTTGTGAATCATCAGGAAGAGGGTTCTTGGGGGAAAAGAAAAAGCTGCAAGAAGACAACTATAAGGGGGCAGAACAGCTAAGACCCATATGAAATACAAACTCTCTCACTCGTTTTCATTCCTGGAATTGGTTATTAACCCTAAGGAAAGTGGAAGGAAGATAGACATGGGAATATAAATGGGATAGTATGTGCATGCCTAAATATTTAAGTCTTCATGGTTCATGTACAAAATATGAATTTATTTTTATACTGGCAAAATGCCTCACTAGTTCCATAATCTTCAACTCTATACTTGAATATATTATCCACTTCAATACAATGATTTTAAAATATAAAGAAAGCAATTATTCAAATTAAAATTCAACTGAATAAATTGCATTTGATTAGCTGGGTATTTTGCAGCTGTGCCAGTACAGAACCAAGGGCTAAGATGAAGATATTCCTATCTGTACTGTCCTAACAGCATATTATAAGAATCAATGTTAAATATTTTCATATCTACCCACTGTTAGCTGATCTGACAAAAATGTACAAAGAGGTGTGGTGAAGAGAACAATGATAAATGCTCTAAGTTTCTCAGTCTGCTGAATGTATGCTCTTCAAATATATTGCCAGTGACTAAAAATGGAAAGGATACTCTCTTAAATCTGATCAAGAGACAGTATGACACAATGCCTGGTAATAAATAAATAAAATAAAATGGCATAATTGTTACGGCTTCAGAAAGTAATTGGAACAGGGACTCAAAACTAGGTTTCCTGCTCACTTACCTTAGATAACCTGGTTGCAGGTCACTATACCCAATAAATAAATGTATGCCCATTTTCGAATGAATCAGTGGCACTAATATTTTAATTCTTTTTGTGAGGCATTGTTTATGGTCCAGAAGATATGCACTCAGTGAATCATGTGTACATTTCAACATAAGAATATGAAAGATACACAACTAGCTGTTATATGAAGCAAGCAAGAAAGTATTTAGATCTGTGAAATAGATAATTATTTTTCATCAACAACCTCATCTGAGAACAGCAGGACTGGAATGAACCCTATGGATAATTGAGTCCAGCCCCTATCAAAGAGGCCCAGTGGGGAATTGAACTCCTCACCTCTGATTCTATAGCCAGATAACCCAACTCACTACTAAGGTATAATACTCCCCAGTGCACATTGAATGTATATAGGGGAATAGATCTCTACATGACATTGAGTGTTTTCTTTGTGTAGATCTCATGAATAAAGACAGTTGCTGTTACACACATAGAAACTTATTTCAGACAAAGAACACCTTTTTCAGGATAATAGTCTATTATTATTATATACTTGTGAGGAATGATCATTAGAAAAAGCATAACATATGCTGAAGAACTGGACTTGATGGCATGCATAGTAAGCTTTTTCTAAAATGTAATCTCCCAAGAAAAAGAGCTTAGTGGGATTGGGGGAATCTTGTCCTATATATCTACCAGTACTTTAAAACTGACTGCTGATGTTTTAGCTTTTCTGAAAAATTCTGCTTATGTACCTCAGCTATGGAATCAGAGAGATAATGTACACATAGTACCTACCTGTTTATGTGGCTGGAAAGCTATCTAGGTACACAAATGCAAAAGATTACTCTCCCTAGATATATCAGGGTGCATGAGTACAATACAGTACCTGGATGTAGATTAATGTACTGTATTTTATTCACATTTGAATGGAAAAGTTTAGTTAGTGAGATTATACCATGTAATAGAAAGAGTTTGCGGTACATCCAGAAAGAGAAGATAATTGATATTAGTAATTTAAAGAGTAAAAAGCAAAGTGTTCTGCTTATATACCGCCCCATACCACTACAAGTAGTCTCTGGGCGGTTTACAATTTTAATTAAAGTGTGCAGGCTACACATTGCCCCCCCCCAGCAAGCTGGGTACTCATTTTACTGACCTCGGCAGGATGGAAGGCTGAGTGAACCTTGAGCCTGCTACCAGGGATTGAACCCTAGGTCATGAGCACAGTTTTACCTGCAGTACAGGCATTTAACCACTGCGCCACGAGGACATTATTGTACATTTATTATCTATTATGTCCTCCTTAACAGATTCTTCGTTTTCTTAAAAATGGACAGGAGAAGAGAGCGAAATAGGACATACAATGAAAGGTAGATGACATCTCACAACAGGAAAAAAGAGAGGGCAGTCAAACAACAAGACAATTGAAAAATAAAAGCCTTGTCTGAAAGCATTTTGTGTCCTCTTGAAAATAAAGGCTGTCTTGTTTTGTTAATGTTATTCTTTATAACATTTATTTATAAAATATATTTAGTAATCTCTGTATACAAGTTAAAAACAAAATATCCACATGTTACCATCTAAAAGATGATATAATAATAAAAGAGGGGTTGTTTCAAAAGAAACAATGACACTTGGGAGCAATTTTTAAAGTTCTTCAAATTCTTACAAGAATCTCTTTTGACAATAGCTCAGGGAGGGAAGTAGACACATGGCAGCTGGTCTCTCACCTAGACTAAGTGAAAGGGCTTCCCATCTCACACACCTCTTGCACCCTTTAGCTATTGCAAGGTAATAGATGGAGGGGAGAGATTTATCACCCTAAGCTTCCTTTTCAGCAATTGATCATTGAAGTCAAGAAAAGCACTGACTAAAGTTAGGTTAGAAACTGTATTTTGATAGATGATCCACAGGCCGGCATTTTTGACAGATTGGAATACTTGTTTAAGTAGTGTGATAGTGGAACTTCTAAATGTGCTGGGCAAAACCAAAACTGAAACACATAAATACCAATTACTCACTTTCATTATTGCACAAGCATTGTATGTGCAAGCTGTTTTACACTTTTCACTTTGGAAAACTGTTACTGTCATTACTTTCTGACAGTTTGATATAGTACTACAGGTATATGCTTGGAGAACCAGAAGTGAGGCCAACACATATTTCATGAAATTCTGTATGTACAAAAAGTACCAAATGTTATGTTCTCTTACTTCCTATAAAAATTGAAAAACAAGTATTTTCAGCAGTGACATGCACAACCTCTACACACTCCATTGCAAAGTTGGCATAGACAGATATCTGAATTCAGCTTTGCAGATGTGTCCTCCCAAAAAATGAAGAATCTTGTCACACCTTAATAACTAACAGATTTTATTAAGCTCGCAGGAATTGTAGCCCATTTCATCAGATCCATGCAACCATGAACTGAGGCTTCACTCCATGTATCTGATAAAGTGGACTATATTCAAAATAAAATGTGTCAGTCATCACAATGACACAACACTCCTGGCTATCTTTATTGTAACAAATGAAAAAGCTTGGAAAGGTATATAAAAGTCGCTCATATTTCCTGATCTTTGCAGCATACAACACTCCTCTTGGACTGCTAGATGGAGCTATTTAAAGACACAGATGTTGTTTTACCATTGTTAAAATATTCAGATCTACCACACTCGAAAATTATTTACCGTATTTTTCGCTCTATAAGACACACCTGACCATAAGACACTCTTAATATTTAGAGAGGAAAACAAGAAAACATGTTCAGCCTAAGCGGTTTCATGGTGGGGGGATCCTGGCTGCAAAAGGAGAGGGCAGAGGCTCCGTGGAGGAGACCTCCTTGCAAATGAAGTTATTTTTAACTGGAGAATCCTGGCTGCAGAAGGGAAGGGTGGGGAGAGGCTCCCTGGAGGAAGCCTCTTTGAAAAGGAGGTGATTGGGACTGGGGAATCCAGGCTGCAATAGGGAAGGGTTGCAAACAAAGTGATTGGAACTGTGGAATCAAGACTGCAAAAGGCGAAGGTTGCAAACAAGGTGATTGGGACTGGGGAATCCAGGCAGCAAAAGGGGAGGATTACAAACAAGGTGATTGGAACTGTGGAATCCAGACTGCAAAAAGGGAGGGTTGCAAACAAGGTGATTGGAACTGTGGAATCCAGGCTGCAAAGGGGAGGGTTGTGAACAAGGTGATTGGAACTGTGGAATCCAGGCTGCAAAAGGGGAGGGTTGCGAACAAGGTGATTGGGACTGGGGAATCCAGGCTGCAAAAGGGGAGGATTACAAACAAGGTGATTGGAACTATGGAATCCAGGCTGCAAAAGTGGAGGAGACCTCTTTGCAAATGAGGTGATTTTTGACTGGAGAATCCCTGGCTGCAGAAGAGGGCAGAGGCTCCGTAGAGGATATAGATAGAGAGAGGGGGGGGACTACTGTATTTGCTCTATAAGATGCACAGATATTTTCACTTACTTTTGAGGAGGGGAAGTGCAGTGCATCTTATGTAGCAAAAATATGATATCCTGCACAAATTTGATGAAACACATCTAATATTTGAGTATTCAGAAAATCAAATAGCACTCAGTTTTGCCTGATGGTAACCCACCATATTTATTCTCTTTGTAAAAATTATACCATGTTTTCTCCAGCAGATTATGCCTGTCATCTAGCTTTTCAAGTGATAAGCCACTGTACTTATCATTCCCAACTAAAAAGTGTCATACATCTGTTCAGGATAACTGTTTCTCTGAGTCAGCCAGCTGGATTTGCTTGAAGGGTATTGTAGACTCTATCCTTTGTTTCCTGCAAACATGCTTTAGGCTGAATGCATGAATTCCACCTTTCTTGGCTCAAGGCCTGGAAAATTATGTCTTTGCCAAGAGCAAGTTATCCTAGAGAATTCAAAATTAACCTCAGACTGCACAGGTCACACAGCAGTTTGATTTCCTAGCTGCTGCAAGGTCGTATTTGTTAATGACATGCCATTAAAAAGTTTTACAGGATTACTTTTTATGGGTTGCTTTTGCTTTTGGGACTTTTCCTTGATTATACAATTCAAATTGAGCCTTAGTAGTTTAACAATCACTTTAGCTATATACAAAATGGCAGGAAATTCATAAAGTATAGTAGAAAAAAATACATGAAACCTATAAACAATGATACTTTTATACTTGTCTCCTCAAAGCTCTGGATCACAACTTTTCCACACATTTCTCACAATGACCTTTTTCAAGTATAGAAGCAGAGTTTCATTAGGGGTCTCTAGAGAGCTGAAAATCAGGACATAACATTAAGAAAAACAAATAAAGCTGGAATTAACATAGGCAAAACCACTACTTTTGAGTAGTCCTACAGTATTATATAAACCTAAACCATATATGCCTGAATTAAAAAAAAGAATGGCAGTGAAATACTGTATAAGCTTTAATGCATCAGTGAAGAGTCTGCAAAAATATAGAATGAGCAAACAAAATCTAACTAAAACTAAGGTGTTATACAGTTTAACACCATTTCCATATTTGTCCTCTCCTGATTCCACCCCCCTGGCCCAAAAAAACCCAAAATGTTAGCCTGGTTCCACTAAAGCTCTTATCTTCCCTAGAGTTGCTTACTAAGAAGTCCAGCTCAGATTTCGCTGGAATGTTATAGTTTTTGTGCTACATCATGTGAAATAAGGATATCACCTACAACTCAGTGATACAGCAAGGACATGCACTGCATACAGAAAAACTATAACTCAGATCTTTGGATCTGTATGTCAGGCAGGAAAGACTGCCTGTATCCCTGTTAAGCCACTGCCAGCTTGTATGGACAGCAACATTCTGGGTTTCTATAAAGAAGTTTCTTAAATGTTCAGTGTTTCAAGACTGAAAACCTATGGAAGAAGCTTGGTTCTACTGGATTTGTACCCTCTTTGGTGTACACCAAAAGAATAGGATTAGAAATGGCTGTTTCTCTCTCATTACTGTCTCTCTTGCTGCTCATGCTGGGACATTTGAAAGGTTTCATCTTTTTACTTCACTGACCTCTGATTTATCAGTTTGCTAGAATGCAGTGCAATGGTTCAATCTATAATTGCAGAGCACTTCCTTGCATCACAGTTCCTGATAGGCATTCTGTGTGAACTTTCAGAGAAGAAATCAAAACAAACATGGGCTAGACAGTCATCAACTCGGCATGAAATACAGTCATAAATCCCACGCTAATGTGGCACACAAGGTTGCCAAACTAGTTTTCAAACTTGACAGTTATCCATAATCAGTGCTTGTGCACCAAGAAATTTATTGAAACAGTCACATCTGTAGTTCTTTAATGTTTTAACTGTATTCCAAGTTGTATAGGGTGTGGTAGGACAGAAGTATAACAATTTTCAGGAGATGGATAAAGTAGAGGGGAAAAACAGGATTTCAGAAAAATTAGCCAATGCTTTCCGGACAAAGTCTGCTTGGAAAAGCAAAGTGATTTATTTAAAGTAGGTGCTTAGAGACTTCATAATACAGAAGTCATTATTTCTATACTTACAAATTTTCAGTACTGAGGTGTGTGTGGTGGGGAGGATGAAGATATTTTTTTGAAAAATATGGGCCTTCTCCATTTTTATGGACAAATCCTATTCTAGGTTTCATATGTCACAAAGTACTGCCCATAACACCCAATCATCTCAGGCAGGACATTTGAGGGTGCCGTCGCTGAAGGAGGCGTGTAAATCTTTGATGAGAAATCGGGCTTTCTCGGTGGTGGCCCTTCAGCTCTGGAACCAACTTCCTCCTGAGATCTGTCTAGCACCTTCCCTCCCAGTCTTTAAGAAGCATCTAAAGACGTGGCTATTTAAAAAGGCTTTTCCCGGGTATTAATCTGTTTAATAATGATTGCTATTATATATTTATTTGCTTTTATTTGTAGTCCATCTTGCTCCTGTTCTATGTTGTTGTTATATATTGTTTACTAGTTATAGTGTTTTTATTTATATACTTGTGCTTATCTGTTATTGTATTTTACTGTTTATGGTTTGATTTATGTTCAGTTTGTAAACCGCCCAGAGTAGCCATGGAGCGGTATATAAATGTAATAAATAAATAAATAAATAAAAATAAATAAATATGAAAATTAGTACTATCACCTCAGTTCTCTCACCTTAGCACCTCGAATTCCATTTCTCCTCATAACAAACAAGCAACTATTCCCACACTAGGTTCAAAAGTATGGATTTCTAGCCATGCTATAGTCTATCATGGCAAAACAGTACTTGTTAATTTACCAGCAATAAATACTGAGAAACAATAAAGTACTCTCTTCCCTCTCCCCTATTAAACATGATATTGCGAGTTTGTTTGTTTTTGCTTTTATCTTGTTTTGGCATTGGAGTGTGCCTATTTAACACTGGATAGAAATTGTAACTTATGATTAAGTTCAAAGGCAATATAGAAAGAATGTTATGATGGATGCCATTGGCAAAGAAAAATACATATCTGCTATTTTTGTATCACCTAAAGAGTTTCTTAAGAATTAAAAATGGATTTAAATCTTCAAGATGCATTTATGTTTAACAGTACCAGTGATAATTTATTTCAAATTGTTTGATGTTTTTGGTCTTTGATTGTAATAAAGCTACTACTACTACTACTACTACTACTACTACTACTACTACTACTACTACTACTACTACTACTACCAGTAGTAGTACTACTACTACTAGTAGTAGTAGTAGTAGTAGTAGTAGTAGTAGCAGTAGTAGTAGCAGCAGCAGCAGCAGCAGCAGCAGTGATAACATGAAGGATTATTACTTCTCATTGTTTTTGTAATTCCATGTTACAGTGTTATTGCTTTCTAATATTTAAAATGAGAACCAGTGTTAAAAAACAGTACTATATGAATACAGGGCCTACATTACAAATCTAATTTGTAACAAATATGTTTATGATTAAACAGTAAGTCCAACAGAATTCCTTAGGATCTCCTCCCCTGTAAGAATGTTAAGAAACACAGTATCCTGGGTAGTTTCCCATAGTTTTTTAAAAGCAACCAATATATTGTTACAGGCTCAGAATTACTCTAGTATTCCCATATTGTGGCAACATCTCAATATCTTCCAGGAAATGTACATTTCCAAAAATTTCTTACCAGATATAGCACTGAAAAATGCCCCACACCTGCTCAGATCGTGTTAGCACAACTGTAAATGTATTTCATACAGCTATATTGGAACTTACTTAGATACTTCAGCCAATTGCTCTTGTGCTTTCTGTAAATCCTGTGAGCCAGATCTGGTTCTCTCAACAACCTTAATGTCTTCATTTTTGCTTGAAGCTCCCAGTTCATTATCAGTAGATGAAATCACAAATACTTCTGGTTTGAGATGTGTAGTATGTTCACTTTTCTCATGGCCTGATAGATCTGAAATGCCTTTTTCAGTTTTGTTTTGTACATCCTCAACTGTGGCTCGCTCATTTTCTTTGTACGAGGATTTTGAAGAAATACCAAATAAACTCCCAAGATACTGGAAAAATCCTTCTTTGGTCTGTCTGTTAGTCCTTGCCGTTTTGCCTTCATGGCCCAAACTGGGAAGGCTTTTGGCTTTCTTTAATTCTTCCTGAGTACTGGACCTGCTCAGCTCTTCTGTAGAGAGGTTCTTATTGTCAGAGATCGAAAACTATGAGGAAAAGAACAGAGAACTGAATTAATAATTGATGAGAATGAAACTAAATTTCATTTTTATAGTTAAGGTTAGTTTTATTTTACTTATTGCCTACATAACTTGCCTGTTCTACAAGCCTGTAGTAGTAGACAACAGATTTTCCTTTTTACATCTTCCCAACTACCCTGTGAGGTAGACTGAGGTAAGAGGTTGAGGCTGGGCCAAGATCAGGGAAGGATTCATGGCTGATAGGGGTTTGAACCGGAGTTTCCTCAGTCTATGTCCATCATATATTTGAATCCATCGCCCAATGGATGCCAGCTATAATACTGTTTATGTTTCATAATTGTATCAAATAAATTTCTAGCATCATAGAGAAATATATACCTATGTAGATTATATGCATTTGTCATATAATCCTAAAAGTACTTCACCCACCACTGAAATATATTTCGGTACTACCAGTTTCTCTCGTAGTAACAAATAACCTGCTATACAAAGATACATAAACTGACAGCCAGAATTGCTGGTTAGACCTGCACTGTGCCTCACACAGGATGCCACTAAGATAACAATGGTGCATGCTTTTTGTATGGTATTACAGCTATGCATAATAGCATGGTAATTCCTTCTTGCTTCTATTGATTGTTTCTTTGAACGTAAGACTTTGCTTTAAAGAAATACAACACAGTTGCAGATCCTTTTAATGTGTATGCATATGCTTGCAATACACTTGATTTAATTCTAATTATTCCCATTATTTTTCATGGAGTGAACTGAGTCCATGCAACTGATGACATCTGAAGATTTCCACCTTCAATATGACACCGGAAAATTGATGCAAAGGCTGTGACAATATACATTTTCACCTATTTGAGGCCAGTAATGTGTTTAAAAAACTGTAACATTGAAGTTGAAAGGTCAGGCTACTATGTATGCAACATTCCCAGAGATCCCAAGATCTATCATTATGGCAAAAATGTTTGTGTAGTTATGCCAGATGTGGGTACTGTACCGCAAATAATTTAATTTAATTTAAAAATCCTTCACACATCTCTGTTGAGGCATCTAGGGTTTCCCTGAGGAAGGCTTTGGGAGCCCTGTGATGCAGGGGGTGGGTGAGGGAGGTTGGAAGCTTTTAATACCTCAAAAAGGGCTGCCAAATCAATCCTTACCCATGTTGATATTTTATTATTAAAACCTCTCCCTTCCCCTGAGATTCCCAAAGGCTGTTATGGGGCAAAGGGGATTTATGCTTAATATTTGCCATACTCTAGACTTAGACATACAGAACACTTTAATCTTAATTGGGTGTTTTGTTCCAACACTTTTGCGTTCATGTTGAGTTTCCTAGTCAGTCTGATCAGTATCCAACTGTGTCATTCTGCTAGTGTAAATAACACTGCAAACAACCTGAAGACATCGGGCATTCAGACCATGATTGATATCCAATACATACAACTTGCAGCTGCACCACATGTGCATGTGATGTGCCTAAGAATCACAAGAACACATCATCGCCATCTGGACATCTGGGGGAAAAGTGCTTAATTTTTACAGTACATAATTTGCATTGGCTAATGTTATAGCTCAGTGGTTTAGGTATCTAGCTGTGAGCCAGAGGTTGGGAATTGAATTCTCCACAGTGGCCCCTGCAAGCAGAGCCAGCCTGTTTGGTCTTGGGCAAGCTGCACAGTCCCAGGATGCCCCCCAAAGAAGGAAATGGTAAACCACTTCTGAGTATTTTCTAAGGTCACCATAGATCAGAGCTGACTTGTTGGCACATGATGGCTAATTAATGTTATATTGGCTTTAGGCTTCCGTTTCCATGGCCTCCATTTTCAGGTGATAGATTTCTACTTGTTTACTTTTCTGCTTTTGTCTATTTGCTAATGCATATACGTGCTTGTATGAGTTTTTCCCATATTCAAGATACTAAGCACTTTTTTTATTTATTTCATTTATATCCCACCCATCTGGCCAAAAGGTGATTTTTTGTAACTAAAGTGAAAAATAATAATGTTTCCTAGCTCCTTAAAAAGTCAGCGAATAAAAACCAGACCTTCAAGAGCTCTGGAAGAGGGCTGCTTTCCTTTCCCTGCCCCATCGCACTTGCAGATGCATCTCTCTTGGTTTCAGTGCTGAAAGAGAAAGAGAAAGAGAGAGAGAGAGAGAGAGAGAGAGAGAGAGAGAGAGAGAGAGAGAGAGAGAGAGAGAGAGAGAGAGAGAGAGAGAGAGGTCTGAATTTATTTGGAATATTCTGAAAAAATACATAGGAATTAGGTCTTTTCATGTTTTGCTCCCCCCCTTTTTTTTTATCAGCATGCCATTTCGTTTTCTTGCACACCTTGCTCATTTTAGGGAAAGCATCAGCAAAGCCTGTCTCCAAATGCAGTACTCCAGGAAAATCTTTCTTAACCTACCAGTGTTTTTCCTTCTTCAACTATCAGCACCTTCTTCAGTTATTTCCTTCACTAAAACATCCCCAAAGACTATCAGTTTCCTTTCTATTATCTTATTTTTATGCTGCTCAGCATGGCAGCTTCCCATAGAAATAAATTTTACTGCAGACACTACTTATGCATTTATATGTCTATTTATCTGCATTTAAACTGTGACTCTAAAACAAGTTACTATAGAAAGGAGGCAAAATTCTATTGCTCCTATCATGGAATGTTTGCATAATATGTGCAAAATATAGGGGTGTACTCTTGTAGAGGTTTACTGTACCCCTGAAAACCCTCAGTGTGTTTCCCTCTCACATACTTCAAAAACTTCACTAACATTTACAAAAGTTATAAATGACATGACAGCAAAATAACTCTTGATTACAGATTTTAGATCTGAGATTGACTACTAGGGTGATTGTGCAGAACACCAAATCATTCCTTATTATTTGCAATAGTATTTTTAGAATCAAAGATGTGTGGCCTTCACTTGGTACATTGGTGAAAATTCCTCAAAATACAGTATAGTACTGTACTGTACTTCTGAGAAAATGAAGTGAAGTAGTAATGGTAACTAATTACTACAACTATGAGCTTTTTTGTTTATTGAAGAGGAACTTGTTCCTGTAGCATGGAGAGGGGAGAAAAGGGCCACCTGTAGAGAAGATCCAGCCAGTGGAAATGTTTAATCCTTCTCTTTTCTTGTGAATTTCTTGTGTTTTACAAATTGTTCTATTTGGTACATTTGTTTTCTAACAAGTGGCAAATTGTTCCAGCAGTAAGTAACTGATCTGACTGGAACCTTTCCTTCACTGCTTCTTCCCTCTACCATTCCTTCCTTCAGCTATTCCTTCCCTTCCTTTTTCTGGCCAGTTCCAAGACTGGAAGTAGGCAAAGGTAGAGGAGCAAAGTCATGGGTGGGGTGGAGAAGACTGTGAGGGAGACCTGACCAGACAAGAGAAATGTTCACTCTCAGCTATGGATTTTCCCTACCCAACCATCTCTTTCAAACCACTTATAGTAACCCCCTGCCCTTTCATGGTTCATATACTGTGGTCCCACTACATCGCAGGACCACAGTATATTAAAAAGCCCCCTGGGGTAAGGAGGAAAAGGCCTGTTTCAGGCCTCCTGTACTTAACCCAGGACTGGCGCTGCCCTGAACGGGCCTGGGAGGGCCTCCCTGGGCCTGTCAGAGGCCCCAAAAGGCTTCCAGCGTAAAGCGGAAGTGACCTCCGGATCGCTGAAAAACATTTGAGGCCTCCAAAGGCCTTTCTACACCTGTCGGAAGCCTCAGAAATGCTTTTCAGCGATCCAGAGGTCACTTCCGGTTTGCACGGAAACCATTTTGGGCCTTCAGACAGGCCCAGGAAGGCCCTTGCAGGCCTGTTCAGGGCAGCGCCAGGCTGGGAGTAAGTACAAGAGTCCCCAGCTAGCCCCCCCAGATATGACCCAACCTGCATCCGCATATCACAGATTTTCAATTAACGTGGGTCGGGTTGGGTCCCTAACCCCCGTGATAGGTGTGTGTGGGAGCACTGTACACAAATAATGAAAGAGAAATATATTTTAAAATTACTACTATTTTGTGAATGTTTGCCTTCTGCATCAGAGCCAACCAACATTTCCAGGACAAAATACCACAGCCATAAATGCAAGGTGAAAGGTGATATCATATACATGTTTACTTGTTCAATACACCTTTCATGAAGCTGGCATAAACAAATCAGTTAATCAGAAATATTCTGAAAAGCTTTTGCTCTCATACTAATCAAACACTGCAACTTTAACAGATCTCAGTTTCTTAATTTAGCTACTTGGATTCAGAGAAAATGAAGCCAAATTAAAATGTATACAGCCTATTACTACAGACTCCAATGCAACTTGCTTAAACATCTCAGTTCAATCACACAACCTGGAAACTTCTTCCAAGCTTTCTTTGTAAAACATATGCATAAATACACAATTAAATCTTCAAAGGATATCCAAGAACCTGATCATAAACACTGCCCTATCTTTGTTCCTTTAACAATGCCGTGGATGTATAAAGAAAAAGCCCATCCCTTCTCTTCCGCTATTGAGCTACTCCACCCCCATTGTGTACATAGACTTCTGTGTGCCCTTCTAGGCATCAATGCTTGGAACTCAGAAGGAAGCAGAGTACTGGCAGAATAAATGAAATGCCTATTAGTGTTTGCAGTACAACCAGGTATGTGGGGGAGGAGTGCAGCAGGAATACTGTACATGGGTTTTGAGGTCTAGACCACAACAATTTCAAGACTGGTCAGGACACTGTCCACAATTTATTCTGGAATGTAATATATTTTTTAGCATTCTTGGAACAGCTCACAGGGTGTCAACTAAGTTAAATGGCTGGCTGGATAAGGAGTTGGAGCACCTGGTTGCAAAGCCTGCAGTATTCACCCCAGAAAAAGAACCAGCCTATGGAGCTTAGGGACCCACATAAGTGCCCCAGTTTCAATGCACAGCCAAAGAAGAGAATGGTAAACCATTTCTGAGAACCTTACCCTAGGAAACCCTGGCAAGGACTAACTGTAAGTCAGCCTTGACTTGGTGGCAGATTATTATCAAATTAAATAACATGTTATGACAATAGGAAAGGAAGAGGTACACTAGTGGCAGGGAAAGGATTTATATAACAGAAATAAGTGCAAGATGAGAGATGAAGTATACATGGGACCACAGATTATTCCTTCAGGAAGATGCTATTAAATTTGTTTTTAATTCAGCTAACTTTATGCACATTTAACAGAAAACTACTTTCTGGAACATTTTGAGGTTGCCTCATTTCTAGGCACATTTCAAAAGTACAAATAATCCAAAAAGGCAGCTCAAAGGCATTTAAAAGATTAAAATTGAGAAACATAGCCTAAACAACTGAACACTTAAAAACGGAGTTCTTTAAATTTCAGCACTGTTGTTTTATTTGGCGGTTTACTACTAAGCCTTTGGTACTTAAAATGAAATTAGGGGAAGCGATTTGCAGATGATTCTAGATTCCTGATATAATCCAGTGACTCCACAGAAGACAATGGAATGTGGTCCAGATGTACTGGAGTTTCAGGGAATGAGGTGAAATAAAAATATCACCTTTACCCATTCCATTGAAAATAAAACAGCCAACATTATAATACCATTATACAAAAAGATAGTAAGGGCACACCTGGAGTATTGGGTACAATTCTGGTCACCGCATCTCAAAAAAGACATAGTGGAACTGGAAAAGGTGCAGAAGAGAGCGACTAAAATGATTACTGGGCTGGGGGACCTCCCTTATGAGGAAAGGCTAAAACATTTGGGGCTCTTTAGTCTGGAAAAAAGGCGCCTGAGGGGAGGACATGATTGAGGCGTACAAAATAATGCAGAGCATGGGTAAAGTGGAGAGAGGGATGCTCTTCTCCCTCTCACAAAATACCAGAACTAGGGGACATACACTCAAATTGAGGGCTGGGAGAGTAAGAACAGACAAAAGAAATATTTTTTCACCCAGTGCATTGTTAGTCTGTGGAACTCCCTGCCACAGGATGGGGTGATGGCATCTGGCCTGGATGCCTTCCAAAGGGGATTGGATAGATTCCTGGAGGAAAAGCCCATCACAGGTTACAAACCATGATGGAGATGTGTAATCTCCAGGCTTAAAAACGGGGTACTTCAAGGGCCAGATGCAGGGGAGTGGTATTAGGAGACAGATATCTAGTCTCATGCGCTCCCAGACGCATCTGGTGGGGCCACTGTGAGATACAGGAAGCTGGACTAGATGGGCCTTTGGCCTGATCCAGCATGGCTCTTCTTATGTTCTTATGTTCATTCTATACTGGATCAAAGACCATTACATTCACTCCTTGAACTATGTTTAGATCCAATACCCTATTACTAAAGCATTTCTTGTTCTTCTACAAATACATTTCATGATTGCGTTCTGTCTACTGATGTTTCACCATTTAGATTTTTTCTCAGACATTAAATTAATTTTTGATTTTGGACCCTAGTTTTTGGACATTAATTGATTTTGGGCATTATTTTTTTATTTTGGGCCTTAATTTTTATTCTGACAAAATCCATATGAAAACAATTCTGGGAAACTTGAGTGTCAAAGCACAAACACCTGCATTGATTTAAAGTAACATTTGTTGATGAAGTTACCCTGCAATAACTCCTGGAAAATAATAATAAATCATTATTTATTTATTTATTTATTTATTTATTTATTTATTTATTTATTTATTTATTTATTTATTTATTTATTATTTCACTTTTATACCACCCATCTTCCAATATAGAACTCTGGGCAGTTTACAAGATTAAAAAAAAAAAAACAATTCAAAGTGGTACAAAGCAATACAGCAAGATGGGTCAGTGGGTGGTAGACAACAGCAACAACAAAAGAATAAAACAACAACAACAAATAAAATAAAATAAAGTAAAACAAATAAAATAAAATAAAATAAAATAAAATAAAATTAAATTAAATTAAATTAGGTCGCCATATGCCTCCCTGAAAAGCAAAGTTTTTAAAGCCTTTCTGAAGGCGGGCAGGGATGATGCAAGGCGCAGCTCACTTGGAAGGTGGTTCCATAGTGTGGGGCCCACAACAGAGAAGGCGCGGTTGCGTGTGGCCGACCTCTGGGCTTCCCTGGGTGTGGCCACCCTGAGTGAGTGCGCCTGCGACATCCGAGTGGGTCTGGCGGGTCTGGCCTCAGATGACCTCTGGGAGATATGCTCCAACAGGTCTTCAGGACCCAAGCCGTGGAGGGTTTTGAAAACCAAAACCAGGACCTTGAACCTTATCCGGAGATGTGCTCACATCGACGAGCACCCACCACCAATCTGGCCACCGCGTTCTGTACCCGTTGAAGTCTCCGGACAAGGGTCAAGGGCAGCCCCACACAGAGTGTGTTACAGTAATCAATCCTCGATATCACAAGGGCCTGCACAACCTTCCTCAGGGAGGACTCATCGAGGTATGGGCGGATTTGGGCAATCTTGCAGAGCTGGAAAAACAGCAGCCCTGGAGACGGCCATCACCTGGGCTTCCAGGGAGAGGGCAGAGTCCAGGACCACACCCAGATTCCTGGCCCTGTCCGTAGGCTGGAGGGAGACACCCCCCAGACTAGGGAGGGGGCCACTGTACCTAGATGAGGGCACCCCAAAAAACAGTACCTCAGTCTTCTCCGGGTTGAGTTTGAGCCTGTTCATCCTGGTCCATTCCAGAACCGCCTCCAGGCACAGATCAAGGCACACCCTGGCTAGCTGAACCAGCAGGTTACCGTGGTCGACAGTTATCAAAGGCAGCTAACAGATCAAGGAGGACCAACAGGGTGGAACACCCTCTGTCAGCCTCCCTGAGGAAGTCATCCTGCAGAGCAACCAGGCCAGTCTCGGTCCCCTGAAGAGGCCTGAAACCAGACTGGAAGGGATCCAGGATATGATTTTCCTCCAGGCAGGTCTGGAGCCGGACAGCGGCCACCCTCTTGACGACCTTGCCCAGGAAGGGAACAATGGCAATCAGACGATAATTGGCTAAGTCGTCTGACGCAAGGCCGGGCTTCTTTAATGTGGGCTTCACCACCGTCTCCTTCAGGGAAGAAGGAAAAATTCCTTCCCTGAAGGAAGCAGTAGAAATGATGGATACTCACTCCGGCATGTTCCCTCCGGCGGATTTAATTAGCCAAGCTGGGCAAGGGTCAAAAGGGGAGACCGCCAGCCGACAGTAAGCCATAACCCTGGAGGCCTCCGCGGGTAACATAGGCCCAAACTCAACCAGGCAAGGAGACCGAGGGGGGAGGCCCCCGGGAGGAGAGATTAGTGTGATCGGAGTCAAGATCAGATTGGATGGCCTCAATTTTTGATCAAAAAAGGCTGCAAATTGCTCAGTAGTGAACTCACTAGGAGGAGGCCGGAGCTGACCAGGATTGGAGAGGTCTCGAACCACCCAGAAGAGCTCCACCTGGCGGTTCGAGGCCTCACCAATTCTCAGGGAGGCATGTGATGTCCTGACGTCCCTGATCGTGTGTACATAATAGCCGGTCAGCTGCTTAAGCGCAGCCTTATTAACTTCCGACCGATCTTTCCTCCAAATGCACTCAAGCTTCCGCCACTCGTGTTTCATTGCTCGCAGCTCATCTGTATACCACGGAGAGGAGCGAGCTCCACATCGGAGGAAACGCTTGGGGGTGATCCAGTCGATAGCCCTAGTAGCACCAACATACCACCTTTCCACCAGGGCTTCAACCGGGTCGTCAGCCAGTCCGCCTGTAAGCTCCCCAAAGGTCTCCATGAACCGGGCAGGGTCCAGGAACCTTCGGGGGCAGGCCCAGACAACGGGCCAACGCTCCCCGCAGGGTGGGGCAGCGATTGACAGGGAATTTTTTAGCAGATGATGATCTGACCATGACAGGGGTTGGCATACTAAGCCCCCAACCCTCAGAAAAGAATCTGATGACATGGAGGAAAAGACCAGGTCCAGGGTATGGCCTGCACTATGGGTGGGGCAAACGACATGCTGAGAAAGGTTCATGGAGGCCATGGACTCCATGAATTCCAGAGCAGCTCCTGAAAGTTCTGCCTTGGCATGCACATTGAAGTCCTCAACCACCAGAAGGCGGGGGGACTTCAACAGGGCAGCCGAGACGAACTCAGTGATCTCTGAAAAGGATTGGGCTGGGTTGCGGGGAGCACGGTACACCAGCACAATACCACATCTATCTCGCTGACCCACCGATAAGTGAAGGCATTCTAACCCGGGGCTCACCAATGCTTCAGATCTGCTAATATAAAGGGATTCCCTGTAGACGATGGCTACCCCCCCCAACCCTCTGATATGAACTACAGAGCCAAAAGGGACCTGATGCGTCATAGAAGTACAGTATACTGTATTTTGTATTAAAACATCACTATGACCTTATTTACACTCTATGATACTAATTGGATGATATCTTTATAAGGCATTTAGAAAGGACAGCTAGCATACGTAGTGGAATACAGAAACCTCTGGAATGATTGCCATATAACTAATTTAAAATTCGTTTAAAACTTGAAGAACAGCAGCAGCAGCAGCAGCAGCAGCAAATATGCACACAATCTTTCTCAGTTACTGTATATATTTCACCCAAAGAAAATATGTCATTTAACTGACATGAAGAGGGGTCTAACTGAAAATGCTGGTCATTTCTGCTATAGAGCAGAAATAAATACTACATTTTCCTTGTTCTACCTACACTGCTTATGCTTTACGTTTTTAATGTGCCTGAGCAGAAAAGTGCTATGGAACAGCTCCATAGAAGTTTCACTTGTCCAAAATGCTAGATAAACCTTTACAAACCAATCTTGTTTGTAATGTAAACAATCTTGATTATGTTAAAATGCATGTTTGATTAACATTTAACCTCAGCTAGGTGTACTTAAAGGGAGGGAAAACTCACAAGTACTACACCTACTCACATAATCAGAACCGTCTTACACTATTCAAAAACCTCTCTGTACTGTTGACCCACATGATTCAAAGCGAACAATTTAATCTTTACTACATACAAACAGAAAAATGTTTTATTTTATAGGTCAATATTGAGCACCAGGATTAAGGCAGATTACAGATTTTTCTTTTAGCATCTGTCAAACCCGGCAACTAATATTAATACAAACTATGCATTAAACAAATAGGTCCGATGAAATTCTCAACATGCTTTTCAAATTAAAAGCACTGCTGCTGCTACACATGTGGCACTCTGTAAAAACGCATAGCCTTTAGCTTTGATAAGATGTTAATAACCCTACAAAGAAAAAAACAGCATGAATGCATAAGTATGAAAATGAAATACTGATCTTAATATCTACCAAATGCTGATTCATGACTTCAGTACATTAGAATAAGATTATGTAAAGGTTTCAAGAGTTTGATATGCTTAAAGATAAAGTGAAATCCATATAGAGACATTTTAAGAATCAATTTTTCAATTAATTTCTGCTACCAAATAAAGGTAAATTAAAATCCTAGACCTAGAGAATTTTTGCAAGTTGAAGGAAATTTCAAGCTATAAGGAACTATCAGGCACTTGTTGTTTTCAATGGCCACAAGAATTTCTACAGCTTGTACTTTGTTCTGGGAAAAAAATCATCTCCTTATTTTCAAGGGGATAGCTGCAATACTCAATTTATTGACAGCATTTATCTGTTGTCATTCCTAAAAAGTTCAGGGTGACTTACAGAATGTGATATTTTGCAACTTTTCAGATGGCCAGAGAAGAAAAACGAAAGAGAGGATCCTTATCTTCCTAATTTAGAAATCATACAACAGTATTCCTCAAAAATAAATAGGGGTCACATTAAATACACACTTTCTAACATCTAGCCTCCCAGATGTCCCTAAATTTGAGATGTATACTAAAACCATCTAGCAAACTAGTTTGCATACTTTTTTGGCACCCCACTTTGTTGCTGAAATACCATCATGCTCCCACCAACTGCAAACCCTCCATTTTTAAGTAAGAGGTTGGATTTAAAAATAAAAACTAAAACTAAAATTATTTTTTATCCAAAATTAAGTATAACTAGTTTTTTTTTTTCAATCAGGGGAAAATGACAAAAGTGTAAATCATTTTGAGAATGGTATCTGTGCCGTAACCTCAGGATCCTCCTCAATATTACATGTGGCTTCACTACTAACAGGCTTCACTACTAACAGGCTTCACTACGTCTAAAATCAGTTGAGACAATATTGCCTCTATCTGTGATAGTGCAAATGTTATTTTAAGAACATTATGTAATAATAAGTAATATTTTAGACTGCTAAATAATGTATCTATGTGTCTCTGAAACCTTAAAACAACATTAAAACAGAGAACAGTCTCATTTAACAAAGCATATGAGAAGTTGAAAGAGCTGGACGCTACTGGTGGGGAGGCACCATCTGAGCTAGGAAGTCATTCATACTCACATCCCTGCTTGTACCACCAGACTCAATGTCAATTAAGAGTTTAGAATTCTTCATTGGATTTAATCAAGATCAAAGTCAGAGAAGACGCATCCTATTGCCTGTCCCTATGAGGTCTCCCAGTTCGTGCAAGCTCTTCTTTTAACTAATCCAAATTCTTGCTTCCCTTACTTTACTAAAGCACTAAAGCAGCAGTGCTCGTGGCAGCTGATGTACTTGACACATGGAAGAAGGACCCTTCCATCTGTGCAACTGCAGGACTCATCCTTACCTGGCTCTGCTTCCCACTGCACTGTCTCATGTCTATCTGGTTTCATGCAACTCCTGTAGCATATTGTCGCTTGTGAAGCCACCAGCCAAGCTATCCTGTCCTCCATTCATCTGCTTTGTTACAGGGCTTCTGCTGCTGCCACACCTCCCATTACTTGGATGCTGCTTAATTGATATTTAATGGGCACTCCCCCCTCTCTACTCTGCCCTTTACTAAGCCAAGTCAGCAAAACCCATTTACCTGCTGTGATGGCTATTGATGGATCTCCAGGTGAAGCACTAGCAGCCAAGTGGCACTGACTGGGGAGTGGGAGAAGAGAATATAGAAGCTCCTACTTCTATGTTGTCTTCCTGTTGGAGCATCACCTACTTATGGTGGGGATGGATGGAGAAGGAGAGGAGGAGAGCTGCATGTAGGCAGAGTCATTTTAACTGCTACCTTACAAATTTTAGATGCGGTCTCCTTTACTTACAATGTTTTTTTAAATTTTTTAAAAATTATTATTATTTAGATACGGCTGCTCTACTTATGAGGTGTTCGACTTATGAGCATGCATTTGGAACTGATTTAACTCATAAGTAGAGGTACCACTGTATGCCATTCTAAAGGCTCTTATACTAGGCTATGTTGAACATTAGTGAACATCATAGTTTGAAACATTCATGACACCAAGCTCCCTCTATCACATATCACAGAGAGGTACCAAAGGGGCCAAATATTTATTAAAATACTAAAATATTTGTATTAATCCAACTTGTGTGTGTGGGATTCACACATGTGAATAAAACACGCCTGGTGCGGTCTGCTTCCAGTCTTGAGTGAACCTGACAGCTGTGCCCAGGGCCTAGTCAGACACAATAGGTACAGTTGATAAAAGCAGCCTAGAGAAGAGAACAATAACTGCAACAGATTTATAGGCTTATAGAATAAATGGCCTTTTAAAATAAATCACTGAAATAACTGAGATTAGTGATCCAGTTTAACCATGGAATTTTTTTTACCAAATTATAATTAAAAATGCTGCTCCTCAAAAGAATTTAATATGGTGGGTGTCTGGTGGACAGAAATAATATAGAGAAATAATATAAAACTCCAAGTCCTTGAGAGATTATCATCACATACATGATGATATGGAAGGAACAAACAAATTCATTTTAAATTGATCTGTGCCCTGTGCAATTCATTATGAACTGCATCATCATAATTTTTAAGATCTTCCAACTATATTACAAACCAAAAGTAGTAAAAAGAGGTTTGGAGCCGTGCAGCCATTAAAACAAAATCAAAACTACACTATCGGTGATACCTTCGTAGGCTGCTAGTAGAAAAATAAAAAAAGTTCCTGAGCTCTCAAGAGCAAGCTCTCTTTTTCAAAGCAGGTATAGAAGTCCAAACATGGCAAGGGATGTAATCTGCCAGGAGAGAGTTCATAAAAGTTCACTTGGCAAGATGGATGCCAGGCTTCTTCTTGGAAGGCATGGTCCGATCTGGCTGGACTTTACAGGCAAACTCAAATAAAGAGCAGCATGGTTTGGGCACCTCCCTCTTGCTTACAACCATCATCTCTCTATTGGCTCTACGAAGCACAGAGCTCCTGATTGGCCAGAGATGGGTTAAGTAGGAGGTTAATGGAAAAGCACATGCTCTCCACTAGGGGGTGGGGAAGAAAGCTTTTTGGGGGGAGAATTTTTAAAAAGGCCCCAACTTATAATAAGCAGACAAAAGGTCTTTACAGGTATTACTTACTCCTATATACTTACTTGTTGCCTAGATGCCCTAAGGCCTAAGCACATCTGATCTTGCCTGATTTCGGAAGCTAAGCAGGGTCAGCCCTGGTTAGTACTTGGATGAGCGACCACCAGGGAATACCAGGTGCTGTAGGCCTGGAGTAGGAACTGGCAAACCACTCCAATATTCCTGCCAAGAAAACTCCATGGAATGGGGTCACGAAGAGTTGGTCACGACTGTAACAACACAACGCACACACATATACTTACCTAAGTAAAAAGGAATGTTGTAGCCCTGCTTTTTGTTGTCACTTCTGTTGCTCACATACATGTAGAGGTTGCCAAACATGAAGATCTTTTATCCATGCAAGCTCTTAACAGGAACTGGACCCAAGAAAATGTGGATCCTAATTCAGAGGGAGAACCCCTATAGACAGCAGAGCTTCCCTCTTCAGATTATTTGCCCCATGGGTAACAGAACAACAAAACTAAGGAGTGATAGGTTCTGGACTACAGCGAAATCACACTAATTGATAACACCTAAACTGACTTAAAACCCAAGAGCAACTGGGTAGTTCTCTACATTATTGCAAAAATTCTATGCATTACTGCAAGAAAGCACAACCAAAATAACAAGGAGGGTGAAGCAATTCCCTTTTGAGAAAAGGAAATGTCACAATGTTTGAGGCTTTTCAGCTTTGAAACAAGATAAACAGGAGGGAACACAATCAGAGTGCATGATACACACCAGTATTCCCTTCTCTAATAATACTCGAACCCAAGTTTCCCACCAGAGCTGACTGGTGAGACCTTCTGGATAGAAAAAAAAAGAAGTGCTTTGAACAGAGTCTATAGGATTCTGCTACCACACAATGTCAAGATGAGAATCAACATGAACTTTTTAAAAACAGAACTAGACATCATTATGCAGGTTATTGGTACCACTAGTTACTACCAATCATAATTGGCCAGAATCCTATTAGTCTTTGCATTAGGTTTGGCAGCTTGTTGAGACTCAATTTACCAAGTGCAAGGTGCATTACTGTTGTGTTCCTAGTCATGCCCCTGACTGCACAACTCAAATGTGACCTGGTACCATATTAATAGGGCTCAGTAAGTTATAGGAGCCTTAAAGAAGCACAAATAGGACGCCAGCCATTGTTTATTACCTTCACTGTCACAGACAGCCTGCATATAAGTATCCGTTGGGGGGGGGATGGGGGGTGCAACACAGGTACAACAAGCTGTTGCAGTTTCTACTGCCCAGGGCATTTAATGGGCATGTGGACGGAAACTCTAAGAATAAAATGCTAAATAAGACACAAATTTGGTCAGATCTAGAGGGAGGGGGTCCTCTTATATCATATAGTTTTCATAAATGAGCATGCATGAATAATTTCTTATTTAATATTTAATAACCAAGGAAATTTTGTTAAATTGCAACTGTGTTCATTGGTCAACAAAGAAAGATACACATTATTTACAACCTCCCATATAGTAAAACCCATAGCATAAAGATAAAAATATTTTTGTGGAGATATTATTCTTTCATTTCAAACAATGTAAACAGTACATTCTAATTATGATTTAACTAATATCCCAAATCATATATTTACTGCTCACTTTCACATATAATATTTCATAGATTGGCTCTAAGCAGTAATAATTTTTTTGAAAAACATATTTGGATAAATTGGTTTAAATCCCTACATTTGAGATATTAATTACTTACCACTTGTATTTAAATGTGATTATCTATCATAACCCCCCCCAACTCAGCAATTGTAACATAGAAAAGTTTGGGGTTTCTCTAAGAGATCCATGGTGGCTTACAACAGACAAGTCTACCTGTGACTATACTGTGTTTCACTGGGCTTACATCTGAGTAGAAATCGGCAGGACTGCACCGTAATTCCAAAAGAAAAAAAGTAAAAAAAAGTTATATAACAGAAATATGAATTTATTTCACTCATAACTGAAACCTTCAAAATTGTACTCCTTTTTTCTAAATTGCCTAGAGGGAGGCAGGATCCAGAATATATTTGATACTGTGGAAAAGTAACCTTCAAGAATATCTTCCTGAAGTATTCAAATCACTGCAGAGAGGTTGATTATAGAAAAGCACCTGCTTATATTAAAAGCTGCAGTAATGTATTAAGGACCTTTGTAATATTTGCCTATCCGCCTATTCCAGGATAGTGTGCAACAAAATACTGTACACTGATTTGGAAGACATCATTTGCCCCTTTTATGTTTGCTGCCTTGAAGAGCTTTCATCAGAACCGAGACCGATTCTCCTCAAGTGACGCTTTGCATGGAGAGTTATTAGTTATCTGAAACTTTTGTTTCCGAATCGAGTTACTGGGACCTCGCGGTTCGCAGGGGCTTTGTCAAAAGCTGAGCTCCAAATCTGTGCAAGCCCTGACAATCAAAGGTAGTTATTTTCCAGAGCGTGGAAGCAGGTGAAAGGAAAAGTTTAAAAGAAACAACCCACTAAACTTGGGCGATCCCAGCAGAAGGGACACTTCTGGCTTTCAGACACCAATAAGCGGCTAAACAACAGCAACAGCAACAACACCCGGGTCCTTCCCACACCGTTTGCTCGTCTTTTCCCCCCACCAGGAAATAACTTTGGCGGCGGCTTTTCGAGGCAGGTGACGGGACGCCCAAAGTAGCCCCATCTACACCGCAAGATCTCAAGGGAAAGGAGAGAAAGAAAGCGCGTCGACCGAGCAACGTTGAAGCACAAGAGAGGGAGGAAAGGAGCTCTCCCCCCCCTCTCCCTCTGTGTGTGTGTGTGTGTGTGTGTGTGTGTGTGTGTGTGTGTGTGTGTGTGTGTGTGTGTGTGTGTGTGTGTGTGTGTGTGTGTGTGTGTGTGTGTGTGTGTGTGTGTGTGTGTGTCCACCCACCCAGGAAGAGCAACTTCTCCTTCCAAGAGGCAATACACAAGGACCGCCTCCGGTCGTCCGGGGCTCCGCTCCTACCTCGAGGCGCCCTGCCGCGGAGGGTCGCCTTGGCTCCCTTCCTCCTCCGGCTCCCTCGGTTCCGGCTCCTTCGCGGGGTTCCTGGCGAAAAGTCGCGCGAAGCTGCTGTGCCAAGAGAAGCCGCTTCTCCTCCGGCTACTCCCGTCGGACATCTCCGGCCGGGACAGGCGGCCACCAGGCTGCCTTTCTCCGCCTGCCTGCCTGCCTGCCTGTCTGCGGCGTGGACCGGGAGAGAGAGCGCGCCAGGCGGCCCCGGGAAGCGCCTCTCCTTCGGGTCTCTGCCGGAGCTTCCGGGAGTGGCTGGAGCTCTCGGCTCCTCGCCCCGTGGCTCCGGCGCGAGAAGGCACCCGAAGCGCCTGCACGGGCCAGCCGGGCTTTGATCCCTGCCTCCGGCCGCGGGTGTGCGCGGCGCCTCCGTTGCCCGGCCCACGAGGAGGAGCCCCGGCCGCCCACACCCCGCCTCCTCCTGTGCCCCAGCCCTCCCTCTCTCCCTCCCTCCGCCTCGCCTCCTGTGCCCGCCTCTTCCCTCGGCCCCCGGGCTCAGCGAACGACCTTCTTCGGGTTGGCCGAGGTTCCCCCCCACCACCACCACCGCCCCAGAGCCATAAACATAAACCCAAAGCGCGCCGGTCCCTTTCACGACGGCCACGCGGCGAGGGAGCCACAGTCCTTGTTTCCTCCGGAACGGAGTGGGTGGCAGGAACTCCGGCGCCTCTTGCTTGGCCGCAAAAGTTCAAAACATCCCACCCGCATTTGTCCTCCCAGAGGGACAACCAAGTAGTAGTCCGAGGGAGTAAACATACACGAAACTTGAAGTGGAGTTATGCCCAATGAAACTCGGTTCGGGGCCTTCAAGGGCCACAAAGGTTCCCCCCCCTTCCCCTCTTGCAGCAAAAGTAAAGGCCTTTGTGCCTCTTGAAGCAGCCCCTTAAAATAGGCAATAATGGGACGGGGAAATATTTTAAGGCGCTGCAAGTCAGCAACAGGAGTTCTGTTTCTGGTCTTTAGACCTAGATTGATTTCCTCCTTTTCCAACAGCGGAACAGAATTTCAAATTAGTACGCCTCTAAAGAGTTACTTTTACACTAATTACAGCTGGCTGGAAAGAAACAGGAACGGGTTTTCCCCTCTCACTACTTTTGGAATGAGGTGGCTACCAGTTACTCGTCATTGTTTCAGACCGGAGGGTGTTTCGCCTGATTGTGGAGGGGAGGGGGCAGAAGAGAAATAATGATTAAAAAGTGGCTACTCTTTTATTCTTGCCTCTCTATGTGAAAAGTGCAGTCTGCAGGGCATCAGTCATTTTTTCTTAGGGTGATGTGGAAGGCCCATTTCAGTTTGGACATTTCCTCTTTGCCCCACTCCTCATCCCTGTGTTCTTCCTTTCTTGAACTGTACAGTACTTTAAAGCATTTTTCCTCTTTATTATTTATTAAATTTATTCTCAGTTCAACAAAAGGAACTGGCTAGTGAGAGTTAAAAACGGAACCCAAAGAATGGGAGAGGTAGTTTGTTTTCCAAAGCTACAGTTAAATCATACTGTATATTCTGGGACTGAAAAATCACTGTTCCACTGAATTCAGTGATGAACTTTTTTTTTCTGTGTAAACCTGTCATGGGCAACTAAGCTGCCCCTGAGTTATGACAACCCTATAAACCAGTGCAGGTGCCCCAAGGCCCCTTGATTAACAATCTTACTCAGGTGCTGCAAACTCAAGGTTTCCTTCATTGTCATATGGTATCAAGTTACTTCCAGGTTAACAGCAATCCTCATAGGGGTGTGTGAGATGTTCAAGGAGTAGTTTACACTGCAACCTCTAAGCAGTTTCCACGGCCAAGCAGAGTCTAGTTCTGCCCACTACACCTGTGGTTCCCAACCTTGGGTCCTCAGATATTCTTGGATTACAACCCTCAGAAGTCCTGCCTGGTATAGTTAGTGGTGAAGGCTTATGGAAGGTTTAGTCCAAGAATTGGGAACCACTGCACTACACCAATCTAGTCCGATTTCATCTAGCACCTATATATTTTGTCTTGTCAGTGGTATCTGTTAAGCATTCCTCTAGTCCAGTGCCACATTTTGAATGACACTATTTTAATTTAGGATTGAATCAGTACAGAAAATATTTGACAATTTCAATTTCTTTATTGTCAATGTTAAATTTGTGTTGTTCGGTGGTTATCTTCCTGCTCTTTTTTATTTACCCATCCTCAGTTGTTCTTCAAAGTGATTGTCATGTTTTGCTAGTAATCGTGTCATTTACATACCTTAAATTATTTAAATTAGGAATGTCCAAACTTCGGCCCTCCTGATGTTTTGAACCACAGCTCCCAGAATTCTAAGCTTAGATTGCCAATGGCAAAGGACTGTGGGAGTTGTGGTCCAAAACATCTGGAGGGCTGAAGTTTGGACATCCCTAATTTAAATTCTCCCCATGTCTACAGAACTGCACAGTTTTCATGTCGACAACAAAAAACTGAAATTGTCAAATATTTTGGTCACCTTGGTTTAATCCTGATGGAGATTGCAGCCAAGAGGAAGGGAACTGAGGATGTGTCACAGGAGATCAAGTCCAAGATCTCTCACGCCTCACTATGTACAGATGAGAAAGCCGGAGAGTAAAGGAATCTGGCAGGGAAAACATTGATTCATTTGCTAATTGATGCTGAAGGATTGCTCTGTGGATACCATGTATCACTAGGAAGCCAAATAAATGGTTCTTAAACCAATTAAAGAACAAATTCTCTTTAAAAACAAAGCTAAGGCTTTCATACAACGGGCAAATTATGAGAACACAGGATCTCATTGGAAAAGACCATTATGCTAAAAAAGGTCAAACGTAGTAGGAAAATACCAAATAAGAGATAAATTGAAACCATAAAGGAGACGACAGACTTGAGTTTGTGAGACTTCAGCAAAGCTGTTAATGACAGGATATTTTAAAAGTCACTCATTCATAGGGTTACCACAAACTGGAACTGACTTGACAGCACACAGCAACAACATACAATAGTACATGACTGTGTGAATGAAACTCAGGCACTTTGCTTAGCTAGCAATACTTGTATGCCAAAAGGTATGTTGATGTATGCAGGAAAACTAGTGTTGTGAAAGATCAGCATTTATTTAACTTGTTCATTTGTTTTTAATTTCTTGATGCTGCTAATGTTTGTTAACAGTTACAAAGTTTATAATCCTTGTAAACAGTTAAAATGAGAAGTTATTTCATTGGAGGAGCTACTGAACATTTTTCATTGGGGGGCTACCGAGCATTTTTCATTGGTGCAATAGTAAGGCTAATGCATCAAAACAAGCAACACAAATGAAGCATTAAAACTAACAATGTTACAAAACCTCAGCAAAGTAATAAATAACTCAAAGAGTTCCTTTGAAAAAAATAGCCTTTCAAGCACTGGACTGGGATCCATGAAAATATCTGCCATAACACAATTTTGTATAGTCCTGTTCTGGACATGTTTCCTCAAAAGTTAGTCTTAAAAGACTTTTTCTTTTAGGTATACACAGAACTGTAGCTTTAGATTGTAGAACTGTATTCACACTGAAGTAAGCCTAATTAAACCCAGTGGCTGATCCTGTTGGAAGTGTCCTAAAAGGCCAATGAGTCCAATCCTCTGTTCAATACAGGAATCCTAAATCAAAGCAGATCTAACAGATGGTTGCATGATAGTCACTCACAGCTAAACCCATTGAATCAGTGGGGATGTGGTAAGCCTGCTTCTCCATAAATTATACAAATTTAAAGGGCCTACTCTAGTCGAAACTTACTAAATGAAGCAATAGAATTTCAACCAATGGAGCTTATATAATAATAACCAATGAAGCGCAGAGCTTGAAGGGACCCATGGATCATCATCTAATCCAGCCCCTGTTGAGGAGGCACAGAGAGAGAAAGAGCAAGCAAGAGAATGTCATAGTCACACAAAAGCAAACAGGTATTTATATACATACAGATGCTTTCTGCCTCTTAAAAGGAGGTAGGTAGGGATGGGATGACTGGTGGTAGCTTGAGGTGAGGTAGCACCCCACTTTTCCTAATGGATGTGCTGCCACTGTGTTCTGAATGGGCATGGTTTTCATTTTTTAAAGTTTTGTTTACAAAGAACACTCAAACTAATATGTTCTTTACAAGTTCTGAAACAGTGTGATTAAAAACAAAATGCACAGACTAAATTTCCTTTGTGTGGAAATGTGCTTGATTATCTCCCAGTATCAGTGTTATTTAATTTTGGATTGATTATTAAAGCAAAAGCAAAAGTGTTCTGCTTATATATCGCTCCATACCAGTTCAAGTAGTCTCTGGGCAGTTTACAGTTTAATAGACAAGTACCACAGTATCATCCTGAGTAAGAGCCAAATTACTTATGAATGAGGTTGGCTTCAAGCTTGAACCCTGTTCCTTGTAAAGTTCCATTTAGTGTTTTCCTTCTCTCCCCTTCCACTGCTGTTACCCAGGAGTGGTGGCCAAAAAAACAACAATAACAACAGTAGAACTGATAACTGACAGGTGCTATAAAATGGCCTCATTTTTGATTTCTCACAATATTCTGATGTAGCATTGTATTGAAGGATTGTGAGAAGTTTAAAACGGTAGGCTATTCGCAGTCCCCTTCTATACAAGATAAAGCAAAGAATCTGGTGGACTTAGACATCAGCACTGCCCACAGCACAGATGCTGGATGCAAATGCTGGGCCTATGTATGAATCGAACCCCTGCAAAAAGAAGGGATAATTGCTTTAGAAACACAAATCAGAGCACTCTGGGGCAGACTACTCTGAATATCTAATCTGCTTTTAGGGAGTTGCATTTTTATTTGTTAATACTTCAGATAGATGTACAGCAGCATGATTGTGTGTTTTTCTTGCTTATTTTAAATAACCTTTCGTTGATGTCATAATTGGTTACTGTGTACATCTTCCTCCTTCCTGGAAACACATTCATTTATTGAGATACAGTACAATAATACCTTGGTTTAAGAGTGTTTTGCAAGACAAGCAAACATTTCTAAATTTTGCTATGATCAACAAGCAATATCTTGCAATACAAGCACTGGAGCAGATAATATTATCACAAGTGAACCAATAGTGGCTCTCTCCCTCCCCCTGCTGGATTGTGGGTGATTGTCTGGAACATTCCATCTCAGGCAGCCTCCAAAGCAGAGGAAAGAGTGGAAGGGAGGTTACCCTTGCACTAGCGCTGAACATTTTCAAATGAGAGTACAGGTTAGGGGTTTGTTTTATTTTTGCTTTATATTTTTCTTTAATTTGTTTTCAACATCTTTTCTTATTTTTCAAACAATTTCTAGTTATGGGACAGCTAGTCAGGTGTATATATGGCTACAAATTGCACTTTATTATTGCCACATAAAAACACATTATAAAACTAAGTTGCTAGTCCCAAGCAGAGCAGATTCTGCAGTCAGGTACAGTATCAAAATCATGCTGTGGATGTGGACTTCTAGCTAAGGTCTTTTATGAGTTTTGGCATTTTGTGTGTACACTATGTGGTGTATGGGTCCCCAGAACGAATAATCTTACTTGCCATTATTTCTTATGGGGAAATTTGCTTTGATATAAGAGTGTTTTGGTTTACAAGCACATTTCCTCAACGAATTATGCCCATAAACCAAGGTATTACTGTATTCCTAAACAGAACTTTTAAAAGGATTAATTGTCCCTTTACAGCTCACCCTGTTACAAACTACGGCCCTACTTTTAATATCCTTTTACATTTATAACTTACTGATTAATTAATTAATTCACTAATTTCAAGCTATAGAGCTATGGGAATCTAATAAGGTGTTTACAGAGATCTGAATGCTTGCACAGAAAGTCCCAGGATGTTGTTCTGTCCACATTCTGGTACATCTGTTGATACATTACTTAGAAAGGTCATTTCACTGGAACATGGCCTGTCAGTAGTCTTGTCACTGGCTCACAAAATAACTATGTAACCAGACTCCAATCTCTCACACAGAAACAGTTTGTCTGCAAGTTACATTTGAGGGCTGTGGTCAGTGTTTCCATCTTCTAATCAGTGTTAAAAAGCAACTAATATGTAGCAGAACAGCAGTTCTACAATTCTAAATAATCACACTCAAAAACTGAAGTCCTCAAACTGTGCACTTTGGAATAATTTCAAGGTTACAGCCTAAGATAGTTCATGTTACTCTTGAACCAGTTATAACTAAATTTAAAATATGTGGAATAAAGTAAAATAGGGCAAGTCATAGTTGATATCTTGGGTTTACAGGCAGTTCTTTAACACAACATCCCCTGCTACCTTACTTGCTTCTAGCATAATATATAAAGTTTGAATGAAGTATGGATGACATCTTGTTCCCCCAACAATTAACTGTGCTCTACCTTAACTCCTCTAAGGCACTTCCTCTAAGCACTTCAGAGACTATTGCTTTGTCATACATCTCTATATGCAAGCAAATCACATTCTCAAAAAAATTCCAAAGATTACCAACTTTCTCCATCACCCTGCATTTTCCATTTTACACCTGAGGTTTCCTTTAGATTCTGTGGGGAAATCTGGGAGGGAATAGCCTTTAAGTGAGTGATATACTAAAATCAATTTAAGAGAAGTTAATTATTCAGAGAACTAAAATCTTCTGACATCCACAATCTTGACAGTTTAAAAGAAAAAATTCAAATGGGTGCATACAAAAGAATGAAGAGGAGTAATACAGGCAAGGGTGGACCCATACTTGGGCTTTTTAAAATGGTGCCCTCTCTGTCTTTGTCATCAAATAGTTACCATGAGACATGACAAAGATATATGTGGCAATATAAATGTGGGTATTAACTATCCATTCATATTTTTGATCTAAAAGGATATCATGTGGCAGGTGGCATTGGTATCTGGACACAGCTGTCAACAATGATGGCTGTGGAAATGCGTGAAAATAAAGCAGATGGTAATGAATCCTTAAGGTGCCTCGTGCAGTGAATACAATTCACTAACATATGGCCCAAGGCAGCCAGCATGTCTGTAAAAAAATCAGTACTAAATACATGGCACAGAGATGTATCTTGCACTTTAAAGTATCTCAGCTCATTTTTCTAAATTTTCACTGGACTTGCACCCTCAGGGGACAAAGAACACTGAATCTACATGACAAGCTGTTATTTCTTCTGCCATTCAGGCTGGACTAGTTTGCCCACATGGGGAACCTCTTGGCTGATTTCTGTTTCAGTGTGAACAGATGGTGGAATTAAATAATTGTACTTCATCTTCTGTTTTCATCGCACATGTGCTGTTTTAAATGTTTTATTTTTTTTGCCCAAAGAGAAAGAAAACATTTTTAAAGCCAGATTATTTTCTGACAAAATGCAGTTCAAACTTTATCTGTTCTCAATTTTGAGTAAAATATATAACAATAATAACTGTCTAACATCAAGTCAGTTCTGACTTAGGGCAACCTCTTTCAGGATTCTCTAGATAGAGAGCACTCAGATGGAGTTTACTATTCCTTCCTGGGATTACCCTGGGACTGTGCAGCTTGTCCACACAATGTAGGCTAGCTCTTCTGGGATGCATAGTGGAGAACTGGATCTCTCACACACTGGCTTCATAACCAGATACCAAACTCACTGAACTATCTAGTAAATAACAGATTATATAGCAAGATAATTTGAAACCAGTTATCCATCTTAATTCACAAAAGGTTTTAAATCAGATACTATGTGAAAGCTATACAGAGAGATTTATGTAGGAATAATGCCCTCCAGTGCCCTCTGGAACATAAAGGATGATTTTGTGGTATGTCAGAGCCATTTCAGAAGGTCTTCCTAAATTTCTAGCCTTTTCATCTGAAAGGAAAGCAATTGGAAAAAGGAAAACTTTCCCCCCAAAAGTTGGGCAGACACCACCACCTATACCCAGCATCCCCTACAGCAGGGTTCTGGCATAACTTACATGTAGGGAGAAGCTTCCATATGTATAGTTACAGATTTAGTTCCCTTTCCAGCTATATGCATTATATAGGGCATGTGATATGCTAAAATTCCCAGGATTGTTATTTTCTTATTTATTTTGTGGTGGGAAAATTAGATGTAATCGCTTGATTCACTTTCCTTGGTGAACAAAGTGACTGTCAAAAATGGAGATTTGTGCATCAGGATGTTTTATGTTACACTAACAGAGAAATGTGTTTTAAATTAATACACATGTCTATAATGTAAACAGCAACAGCTGATTATATATTTCTTTCTTGATCCTATGCATGAGCAGCAGCAGCAACAACACATAGGATTAGCTATTAGGCCTCTGTCACAACAATACCATGATCTAAATTCTAACAATTCAGGAGTACGTAGCTTTAGTTCAAAGTGTCCTGTAAGATTATTTGACCAAGTTGTTTGCTCTTTGCACAATATTGTGTGTTGTAATTGAACTTTCCATAGCAATGTTTAATTATAAATGGAATTAGATGAGAATTCCCCCTTTTAAATTTGATCACTATGTGTTCAGGGGACTGCTGGAACCAAATAATTACAAAAACCATGCAATTTAGTGCCAAAGTATTTGTGCATTGTACTCTTTATGTTTGGTGTTCTACTGATTATTCAAAGAGTGGTTGAAATCCTGTTCATGCAGTTCTATGTGCATAAGGCTGATGATGTCACGAGTGACTGACTTTAATCATTAATTAAATTTAAGGCCTGAAAATAGCTGCTGATTCCACCCCTATCCCAAGGACCCCAGAGATTTCCTCCAGGATGAAGAGATCCATAGGAGTCTTGGCCTCTGGGGCAGAATAGGAAGCTTTTAATTAGGGATAAAACTCTGTGTCTGATTACAGCATCAGCCTTACCATGCAGAGCAATGCAAACAGGACTGCTGCCAATGCAGAATATTTACAAAGGCTCTCAAATGGTCCTTTCTAATACCGTATTTCCCAGAAAATAAGACCTACCCAAAAAATAAGCCCTAGCAGGATTTTATGTATTTGTTAAATATAAGCCCTACCCCGATAATAAGACCTAGTGATGGGCGTGGGGTTAGAAGTGGAGTGGGACACCAGGAAAGGAAAGTACAAACGTATAGTATGCCTGTGCTTGTGTGTGTGTGTGTGTGTGTGTGTGTGTGTGTCTGTGAAAGGAAAGGGCGGGAACAGCTGGCTTTATGTGTCCTTGCAGCGGCATGTGAATGGAGCTGAGCCACTGCCGCTGCCTTCTTCCAGGTGCTAAGGGGTGGCCATGAAGCTGCTGGTCCCCAGGGCCTCTGCTGGGCTGCAGCCATGGAAGGGAAGCCCCTCCAGTAGCCCCCTCACACGCCGCCTCTGCCACCCAACGCCGGTTCGAGGCTGAAAGTGGCGGTGGTGGCTGGAGGAGGAGGAGCCGCCGTCGCCTCTGCTGCCAGAATAGCTGCGGTGGCTGCGGCAGCCACGGCAGCAGCAGCATTGGCGGCACTGTGGAAGTGCTGTGTTTGCCGGCCAGGGATGCAGATGCTCGCGACGGTGGCTCCTCCTCCTCCTCCGGCCGCCGCCGCCTTCAGTCTCAGGGAGCCAGCATGGGGCAGCGGAGTTAAGAGAGTTAAAAATAAGAGAGTTAACAATAAGACATCTCCTGAAAATAAGCCCTGGTGTGTCTTCTTGTGAAAAAAAATAAATGTAAGACAGTGTCTTATTTTCAGGGACACACATAAGAGTTGTGGTTGTCTTTGTTTATCTTCCCAACATGTTGCTGTCCCCTAACCATTTGAACTGGTGCTTCCACATATGAAAAGGATGTCTGAGAGAATACAAATGATACAAGCATTGAAGCACATTTAAAACAAACACAATAGTATATTAAGTGTGTTCTATATTTTATTTATCAAAACATTTCACTTGTTACAGACCACAATATAATCCAGCACATGTCAAGGTCCGATTACTTATAGACATCCACAATGACTTATAAAAACAATTCACATATACCTAGATGATGGCAGAGAAATATAAATATAAATATGAAATATTAAAATTAGATAAAATTTCACTGCAGTTGGCTAGCTTTCAGATTATGCTAAATCATGGTTTAGCAAGATGTATCCAATCAGGAGGATATGGTGTAAACCTCAGGTTTCTACTTCTGTTTTCACATGACTAGAGTACAATTTGGGCAGCTTTCAGCCTTCCTGAATTGCTGTATCATCCAGAAGAGGGAATGTATTTTATAATAAACTCAAGTTGTTTTAACAAGACAGATTTAGAAACCATTGTCTCAAGTTGGCTTATATGAAAAATAGCCAGTTTTTTTATAAGCTACATTTTCTATTGAGATGATATGAGAAATTGATTTAGAAAAAGCAGAGGAAAATGAGGCAGATGTATCCTCCCAAGTGGGTAGCGGAATAAGGAGGGCTATGAAAGCCTGAAGTCCACATCAGCTTCTTCCTGCTCATGCAACTTTTACTAATCCATCATTTTACATGATGGATGCACTAGCCATATAAGTGGTTTTATAATACGCTGTAGAATGCATTCAGGGAGCAAAATTATTGTAGCTTCTTCTTTGGTCTCAAATAATAATAATAATTTTAAAAAACCAGTACCTTTTGTTTGTATACAATGATTTTGACGTTCCACCCCAAAATATTTGGTCAGTATCATGAATGTGCAAGACAGCAGTTATATTTTCTTACAAAAAGTAGAATTTTACTTTCTGGGCTTTTATAAAAGCCAACAAAAAGAAACAAATGGACCTAAAAACAAGTCTTTATCGTCAAGGCTCTTCATTTATATCTACAAATGTTCTTTATGATATTTTCACAGCTCATTGGTTTTTCATGTCTTCATTAGCTGAATCTGATCTATGTAAAAATAAACAAAATTAAAATTAAAGTGCTGATTTATTAGAAAAACATTCTGTATTATTTTGAATACATTTATGAGGTCAAGTGACAATATGTATTCATATGTTTAGTTCCTTCACATAAATATTACCAAATTTGGGATCATTTAACACATGTTCATGATAGAATGATCCATATAATCTTTACCGTTTTACATAATCCTGCTCCTTCCTCCTTTTCCCCCTAATCCTGTTTGCTATTGTTTCCAAATTGGACATTACATGGAAGGTCAATGAAATAGTGAAAGCAGCAGAAAGTTCACAAGAAAAGAATAGGAAGCTTGTGCAAATACTCCTGGTTCCTCAATGCTGACTGATTTGGGTCTTCCTGCTTCTTTTTCTCTCTTAGAAATTATTGAAAGGGAGGATAGTCAAACAAAATGTATTAGTATGTATTTACTAATATGACCATCCCTCAGAATTCTTTGTAAAACCCAATTTTAGTTCTTGGTATTCTCCTCTTCTGAAGATTATGTAAAAATTGAATTATACTGTGTCAATAGCTTGGCTATGTATGCTTCAAGATGTGTATGAAGTAGCGTCTTCTATACAAGTGCACGGCTTTGCTGAAATTGTCACATTTCACGTAAACTGGAAAACAAACGTTCTCTTCTGCTTTTTAAATATTTAGGTGTAAAACATGGTTTGAAGGGAAACTGAACACTTGAAAAAACACAAGAATACTCTGAAAAAGCACGTCTAACATTTTTATGGAGTTGCAGTAGATTTTAACCTTGGGTCTTTGTACTGACCATGTTGTAAATACCTTCCAAGGATTCCCTGTCTCGATTTCCAGTCTCTGCTGACATCTAGTGGTCTTTAAATTAAAATACTTGACCGAGCTCAATATTATACAAGATTTCAAAAGGTATGCTCAAGTTCTGCCACTGTGTGACTGTGTAAAAGTTGCAGACATTTGCCCTTAAATTGTTTTCTTTTAAAACTATGCTTCCTCAGATTAAAATAATGGTAAATCACTACATTAAACAAAGAATATATTTTAACTGGTCAAATTAACAAAGAACATATTCACTAACAAAGAGCAAATAATTATAATTTTAAATACTGTTTATGAAGTTCGTAATACATTTGGAATCAAACATAAACAATGCATGTTGGTCAAAATCAAGTATTTCAAATGGAGTCGACTTTCTAAATTTTCATTGATTCAGTAGATCTACTCTAGTGAAATGTTTTACACCAAGCATTTGATGCACAGCTGAAGGAAAAGGGGTGTGGTCTGATAACCACTGATAGGAATAAGTAGTAGCTGAGTGTGCTGGGATGTTCTTTCTTTTTGCCAACTCCTAACAGAGCACTGTAGAAGAATAAAACTAAGATAGATGCTAGGGATTGAGCATCAGAGAGAATGGACAGAGAGAACTAACAGAGCTTTGACAGGAGAATATGATGGGGGAGGGTCCTAATAATTATTTTTATTTTTATTTTATTTCTTGAAATAATTATGTATTAGTACACTTTCCTAGCAGTGTTTAAGGCAGACACATGAAAGAAAAGGAATATCCCAGACAAACAGGAGAAAGGAAAACATAACAGGGATAACGGAGGAAAGAAATACTTTAGTGGTGGTGAACTGCAAAGTATGCAACATTGGTCTTTGTGCCTGAGAACAACAAAGCATACACATGTAACATGTGCATATTGGTAGCACTGTCGGAAGAAAACAAGAAGGAATTGGAGGAGAGAGTGGACAGGCTTAAGGCACTTTGTGAAAAAATTATTGGGTTTTGAATTGCAGTTTGGGCACTCGGTCTCTAAAAGGTTCGCCATCACTGCCCTAGGCTGAGGACTGGCACCAGTCCATGGTCTATTAGGAAGTAAGGTTACCTATAGCATGACTGCCTGAGCACATGCTTCACCCCCTCCATGTAGGGCTTTCCCTACCCTGAACACATATCACACCCATTTTTGCTTTGGTTGAGATGGAACCAGTGGAGGGGGGGAGATGTACATCTTGCATGCACACACATCTGAGAAGGAGCCCTGTGAGTGCATACATATGACCAAGAAGAATCCCCACACAGAGACAAAGCTGGTCCCTACTGCTAAAATGATTGGGGAATGCTGGGCAATAGAATTGTTCTCAAACTTGGAAGACGTAACAGGTAGTACCACAAGATTCAGTCCTGGCCCAGTGCTCTTCAATATTTAATTAGTGACTTGGATGAGGGAGTGCAGGGGGTACTTATCAAATCTTCAGATGACACAAAATTGGGTGGGATAGCTAATATCCAGGCAAGACAGAGATGCTCTTGGGCAGGCAAAAGGCAGATCAAGAAACAGAAATCCAACCTGTGCTCATTTAGGTCACACTACCTCTGAAAATTCAAGTGGATACCTTGATTGTTATTTCTGAATCTGGATACACAGCTCTTGGCAATGGACAGAAGTGCATCTACACAATTCAAACCAATACTGTGCCCATTCCTTAGGAGGCCTGACTTAATTAAGGTGACAAATACTGTACCTTGATTAACTCCTGTTTACATTACTGCAGTGTGCTCTGAGTGTGAACAACCAGAGGGTTGGTGGGATTCTCCCAAATAGAACACTGTGAGCGCTGCAAATGTCTGTCTGTCCATAAGGGGCACATTGTTGGAGCAAGAGGAAAAGTGATTGAATGGGTCTGAAAATGCCATAAAATGGTGGGAAGGGGGAAAAGTGTCCTTTTATAACTCACAGAGAAGGAGGTTGTAGCAAAGAACAACTAGAATGATGACAAGAAAATAGCGCTAGTGAGAATATTTCCAATTTCACACACAGGAGCTAGAAGCACAAGTGCTAACTGCGGCCGTGGTAAAAAGGAACTGAGGCTCTGTCAGTGCAGGAAGGAACATGTGCACTTGGGGTGGGGAGGAGGTCTGGAACATTCCAAGCGCTCTGCACAGACACAGAAGACATCCCATTTGTATGCATTCACAGATGCCATGAAGGAGAACCTCCTGTTTATGTTACTGCCGTATACTGTATGTCAGGCTGCCTCTGAAGATGGTTTGGAAACTTCAGGTGGTCCAGAATGCTCCATCCAGAAGACTGATGGGCTGGCCACCCATCCTCGTGACAACAATTTCACTGGCCGCCAGTTTGTTTCTGGGCAACATTCAAAGTGCTGGTCATGACCTTTCAAGCTATATGTGGCCTAGGTCTAGGTCCAGGTTGGCTCCTTCTCTTCTTTCCTTCTGCCAGCAATTGAAACTGTACCTTTTTTGAAAGGCCTTTAAGATGGGGAAGTATTTTAAAATCTGATTCATCATTTTAAAATAATATTTTTAAATGTTTGCATATGTATTTACATTTAATTTGTATGTTTTCAGTTGTAGCCCCAAAGTATTTTTGTACACCAGTTTGGTTCTCCACTAGGCATCGTATCGTATCTTAAAAATCACATGGAAGACATTCGTTTTCGTAATCCTAATTGTTCATTGTGGCAGGCATCAAGATGTGGATCAGAAATTTCAGGCAGTAAATATTTTATATTTACATTTTACAGACTATAAGCATTTTCAAAAACAGTTTTAGTCTAAATTACTGTGCATGTTAGGATTATAGCTTTTTATTTCCTTTGTTGGTAGACCAAAAGGGAAGTTCTAAAGAGAGTAAAAGAACTACAGGGGAAAAAGAAGAACCAAGACTCTAAAAGACAGTGCTTGATAAGGATACTCACTGTGTAATTTGATCTGGTGGCAGAAATAGGTGGGAAAAAAAGCAAAATGAAACGGTGGAAAATATAAAGCAAACAAAAAAATAATGGAAAAAGATAAGGTAATGAAAAAATGATGAAACATACCTTGAAGCCAATCTACACCTTCTTGCAATCCTTCCCCTTTAAGAGCATCACTTGCACTACAATGAATAAAGAACATTAAGTAGGACCAGAAGTAGGTAATATATATCTACTCCCAGTGTGCTGTTTCCATCAGTAAAAGATTTTTTTTTACTAGCAAACTGGTATCTCAATAATTAGCTGCAGAAAATTACACGAACACAACTAAGATTCTGGCCATTATGATTATTTTTCTGCTCCACAAGAGCCAGCTAAATAAGGAAGAGGGAGGGAGGGAAGGGAAACTCAAACCTTATTTTTATGTGAGACAAAAAGCAAGTATAAACACATGTGGGGACTATACATGGGGCAACAATCTCCTCTTCTTCAATCTGTTGGCACAAAAAGCAGAACTATTGCACACCCCTCCTCACTTGTGGTGTCTGTACAGTTTCAGCACAGCTAATAGGACTCTGTTAAGTGTCTATTTCCAGTATCAAAGGGTCTCTAAATAGCTGAGACAGAATTGTGAGATACCCACTGTGCTAGCAGATGTCTGCTAACACCATATGGAATTTAGTTATTATTTTTACTTGTTAATATTATTTTAATTCTTTACCTTTTCATCAGTGTGGCAGAACAAGTAGTACAGACTTGAGGCCCCAATGTATGTCAACGTATTACTATTCACCTATTGACTCTGCTGTCTTGCTTGTTACTCTTTGGAAATCAAAATTACAGTGCTGCTTGTTATGAGTTTAAACATATGCAGTGTCTATAACATGTAGTGAAGCAACAATACCCAATCAACTTCCTTAGAACTTTCACCCCAGTGTTTTCATGGAGGAACAAGCGTTTAGGTGCATTTATCATAAATCATGAGTTACTACAGGTCTGATCCAAATATTTTACCCCATTGTTCTTTGGAATGTCCTATGAAACCTTCTACATCTACAAAGGCAAAACAATGGGATGGACAGGATAAAAATAATGCATGTACTTAGGCCTATGGAACAGATGGTGAGCAGGAATAGGATTTCTATCATGTCTACCACTTCCCAATGACTAAGTGACTGATGACTAATCCTTTTAGCTAAAAAAAATTAGTAGGCTTAGTGCCTGTAAATAGTTTAACTACCAAGATGATGGCGATGGTGATGAGTCTTCCTTAGGTATTTGATATGTGTAACTTTGGGACAGAGCAACTTTTGTTCCTCTTTCTGTACAAGTGCCACAGATAAAATTTATTAGAACAAATGCATAGCTTTTTCAGTTGCCAGATGTCTCAAAATGAGCAGAACAAACATCAATTTTCCACTGAATGGAGACATCATCAAATAAAAACACTGCAAATTTTTTTAACATGAACAGTTAGTCTAAAGATTTGTTTCTATATTAAATCAAAGACATCATAAAGCAAATAAGAGAGCTGCAGCATGCAACTAGAGTACTTCTGGAGGACTGCATGACAAATGAATTAATTGTTCTTGGTTTCAGAAGTGTACCTCTTATCTTACAACATAATTTCACTGCCCTTCCTAACAGCCACAGATGTAACCTTCATTTTAAATAAGACAAACATGGATTTGAGAATAGGCAGGAAATGTTTCGCACCATTTACTACTGTAGTTCACTTTTTTGGACAGAAATGGTCTAGCTAAAAAGCTGTCCAGCAAACAATCTAGACATGCTTAATACATTCCATGAATATTCAGTTGAGACAAATAGGTGGGACTACTATTTCTCTAAATATGGTGAAAAACACACTGATACTTTCAGAAGACTGCTTGTGGAAGCACACTACGTTGTTTATCCCAGTTGCCAGAGTACTTCTAAGTCCAACTGAAAGCGCTTCAAACCTTTAAATTGATTAGGGCTAAGTTACTTGAAGGTAATATGCTTTTACCCATATTAGCTTCCTTGTATTTTGCAATCGGTTTGCAAAGTCCTGCTATAATGCTTATTACTGAAGATAAGCAAGCTGCTAGCCACTAGGAAGCAGATTTTCACAACTGTATTTTCAATACCTGTGTACAATCTACACCCAATAACAACAGGTTTTTACAGCTTCCACAACTATGTACTACTATGTATGCCACTTGAAAAAAAGACCCATTCGTGATGCCAAAGTCAGTAGATTAAGAATTTCAGATTAATGCACGTATAAAATGACTTTATGCTAATTTTACCAGATATGCCATGGCTTGTCTTTGATGTTTTCCAAGGCTAGTAAGTGAGAAACTTTTACAGAAGACACAGCATCTCTGAGGTCCATCTTGTTTGCAAAGAACAAAATTGGTATCCGTCGATGTTTAAGATCTAGGAGTAAGATAATATTTTGCGAAACTTGCCACAATTTTAAAAAGACAAATGTTGAGAAGAAGAATACATATATGGCTCATATGCATCGTACTAAAATGCACGTCCTTGGGCTATGGTGCCTCATGGGCTTATTTCTCTTGCGTTCTCAAAGTAACACACTCTCCAAGCTCAAACAGATGTTCAAGACTGCAGGTGCAAATTGTTCATAATGGAAATCCTCTATGCCTCATCATAAGCTCTCTCTTCAAATTAAGGTCTTACTAATCAACTCTTTATTCAGAATTAATCAAAGGAGCTAAAGATTCAGGGACACAAAGTCTACTATTAAATACATCTATATGAAATAAAAATGCACATGAACAAGTCATCTTATTAGAGATTACATCTGGCCATTGCTACAAGTAGGGTTTTGATTTCTAAAAAAAGGAAGTATATTATGCCCACCTCAGAGCCTTTCAACTTGCCTTGGTAAACTGGTTTCCTCAGATCTTAAGTGTGTAGATAGTTACTATTACTCAGTGATGAGGGAAAAGCATACAGACACTTTTTTATTACTTTAACTATATCATAGAGTCTGGACACTGAAATCAAAAACAGATTTCAGGACCGGCGTATGGTACAAATTTACATACAGGTTAAAGTGTGTTCTGCTTATATATCACCCCATACCACTTCAAGTAGTCTCTGGGCAGCTTACAGTTTAATTACAGTATGCAGACTACACATTGCCCCCTGGGTACTCATTTTACCGACCTCGGAAGATTGGAAGGCTGAGTCAACCATGAGCCTGCTACCTCAAGTATATAGTACTTAAGTGCTGATTTTAATAAGTGTAACTGGTGTTCCAGAATGCCTGGGAATTTCAAAAGTAGGGGCTTTTCTCTTGCACGCATCTACACATAATGCATGGATATTGGGGACATGGGCGAGCCATATTACCTTGGGAGAATAGTCAGATGTATGGCCCTATAGCTCCTTTTTCCAAGTATAGGTAGCTGCAGGATTGTTGGCATAACAATCACAAAGTTAACAATAACTTACGTAGATACAGTATTTTAGATTTAAGGTAGTGATATCTTGCATTAAACTGTTCCCAAATTGTTCCATGTCTCAGAAGAATCCTAACTGATACAATTTCCTGCTTGTAGTCCTATGGTAAAATTTCAAAAGCAAAACTATTGATATTCATTTTTACAATCCCCTTTGGTTTTCTGTAGAAGCACAGAAACAGATGGGGGGGGGAGGGCGATGAGTTAGCTCTTGATAGTAAAGTGAACATGCCACAAGTCAAAAATTCGCTGAGGTCAGTGAGGACATAAAGCCACAATAAGAATGTTTTCAATTTCCTTTTTGTATGCTAGATTTTTAATTAATAAAATGCATGAGTTTATTTACTTATTTATTAGACTTATATACCGCACTATCTAGCAACAAGGCCACTCTGGGCGGTGAATGCACTGAATGCACTCACCACCCTGAATGCACTTCCTAGTGCATTTAGTGCAAATAAGAGATTTGGCTTAATGTTTATTGTATTAATTTTTAATTAAATCAGTTCCATAGCTGTCACATCTTAAAACAGAAAAACATACCACAGGGCTGGGCAACCTGTTAGTCTCCAGATGATGGACTGCTACTCCTAGCCCTGGCCAGTACAATTAATGGTGAGGGGTAAGATTAAACATGGTATATCAGCATCAGGTGGACAACAACCATGATGTGTGTGCGCACGCACACGCATGCATGTGTGTGTGTGTGTGTCTGTATTACGTGATGTCAGGCTGAAAGTAACTTAGAACAACTGTAACAGGGATTTCAACGTAAGTCTATGGTTTTAACAGTTCCATCCCTCCCCCAGTGCATTTCCATGGTCAAAGAGGGATTCAAATCCATACTTCCGGAGTTTTAGTCAATCACCCTCTCCAAGATACTGTACTGGTATAGCTACCAAAATTCTTTAATCCAACTCCTACCAGGAATAGTTGTTTTACACTGAAGACAGTTCATAGGCTTAAATAAAACGATAAACGTTCTCCTCACCTGGATGATTCAACAGTGTGTCAAGTTCTTCTTTGGCCACAACCATTCTTAGTTTGTCACTGCTATCAATGACAAAAATAATGGCCTGGCAATCTCTGTACAATATAGAAAGCAAAGAAGTATATTACAGGTTCTCTATAATCTTCAAGAGCAAAGTAACTAGCCAGAATCTTACTTCAACTATCATGTTATCTTGTATTTACTGTATCTGACTATTTACTAGTGAAAGTACCCACTTTTTGCATGGGTTTGCGCATTTGGCACAACTGAGGCATTAAACTCAGGAATACTGCTGCAAGAGTTGAATGCAATGTGCTCACCCTTTAGGCTGCTGGAACACACTGTGAACACCCATTATCATGGTGCACCCTGAGGGAGGGGCCTGTAGCATACTGCATGACATGGGGAGGAGGTTATCTCAAAGCACAAAATGGTAGTCCTACAATTCTTTACACCAGACTACTTCCCAAGTTTCATTCTTGAATCAAGTGCACAGCAGTGTGTTAAAGCAACTGTCCAATTAATTAATGAATACAAGCATTCAAATTTCAAATATGCAGCCATATTTAAATTATAATAACAAATAATTATATGCTGCCAAGTCAATTCCAACATATGGTGACTCCTGCTGTGTATGTACATTTGAATTAATTAATGTACATTAAAAACCAAATAACTGGAATGCACTTCTAAGGTATAAATCACCCCCTTCACATTTGACAGTATTTCTTCCAATATATTAGCCAACAATAAACAGGGCTTTATTGCCAAGTAAACACTCAAAAGATAATCCCCTCTTTCTCATTTATAGTTTACCTTTTGCAGGTAGCCTGAATTACCTCTAATTATATAGTAATAGTGCCCATTTCAATTGCTGTACTATACAACTTTAAAAAGCTGTAAAATAGGTAAGGCAAGAAAAGCTCTGTAAAAAAAGTTTAACTAAAGTTAAATATAGCACAGGGCAAGGAAAAGTAGGCAGATACACTCATACCATTTTATATTAACCAATTGGGAACAATACAAATCAGCTTTATGCAGTATCAAAAGTATCCCATACTGCACAGTAGGGCATGTCAAGTTTTCTGAGTTTCAAAATTTAGCCCTTTTGCTAAATTGATATAATTTGGCTTTGTTTGGTAAATGAGCATGTAAAATTGGCAGTTTTCCCCTACATGTTATGCAATTCTGATTAATCTGTATGCTATTGTATTTTAGAAATGATATGCTTTTTGTGCAAATTCTCTAAAAAAGTGATTGCCTTACAGGTGGCAAAATTTTATTAGTGTGACTATAATCATATCTTAGTCATAAAACTTATGAAATCACTAAACAAGAATGTGATGAACTTAGTGAGAAGAGTGAAATTGGCTGCATCTTCTTTGATGGCCGTCAAGACATAACTCAAATTCTCTTGTAAGCTGATAATTCTGATCAGTGTTTCACCAGCACTAGCCAAGAACATCATCATTCTGTATGCAGTGAGCAAGGGGACAGTATCTGTATTACTTTACTCCAGAAAAAGATTCAAATACAAACAAACCTGCTGAAGTTATTGCTGATAATCTAGTGGCTTTCCAAAAGGACATTGATAAAACTCTGCAGGCCATTGGGGGTGATTCTACAAATTGAAACATTGGTTGGATTGGTGGTATCATGCACTTTGTTGAGGTTAAATGTGGCTGCAAGCTGATCTAGTTAGTCTGTGCTCTTCCTACAAATGAGCTGCCCCTGTGACACTTGATCATGACATTAGATGGGAAGACCTTATCAAACAACAAATGGATCAAATACGGAAGATGCTATAAGACACAGAACTAGGAATTGATCCTTCCTTCTCTAAAGTCTCAAGTGGAGAGCCTCTAATTTTTCTTGGTCACAGTGTAATAAATAATTTGTCAACAGACCAAGCCCATGGTCTGTTGACAGGATTACATAGGTCATAAGGACAAGAGTATTTTCCACAGATCTTGCCCACCATGAACTTGGTCCAGTGAGTCATTAAAGGTGATTAACAAATGCAAACAGGATTTACCATATATGGGTATCAAAACATTGTTTTAAGGCAAAACCCTCCAGAATTTAAGACTGATAGTATAGTACATTGTTAGTGTGTAGTTTCCCTGCGGGACCCAGATGAAAATAAAACACTCAGGTTGAAGGCACACACCATATGTTGTTCCAGCTCCAGGGACTCCAAAAGTAAGCTGTAGTGGATGCTGTTTTGCTAACCATCCAGTGTTCAACATGGTATGGATTTAGCGAAATGATCATTCAAATACTTTTGTGCTCCAGTGAGAATGATGAGAGAAAACTGGGGTGCAGAAGATGCTGACTTCAAGAGTGGAAATAATTTCCTAGGAGATCTCTTGTACACTCCAGAAAGACTTCTACAGTATTAATCCTCATGCTACTTCACTGTTAGAACTCATAGGCTGGTCCCAAAATGTATATGAACCTCCTTTGACATGCAAACTGACAATATTGGAAGTCAAGACATTCATTAATGAATCTAACAAGTTCCAAAGTGGCCATGTGATGGACAGTCTGTAGAAAGATTTGTCAAACACATTGCAGAGGCAACAGGCAAAGTATGTGCAGTTGAAAAATGTGAGGGATATACAAGAGGTCAAGAAGCAAGTTGGTCACTGATGTCCAAGAATGAATCAAAACATGACTTAATGAAACTTACCACTTAATTTTACATTTTGTTGTTCTTTGTTTAGAAATGTTTTATTTTATGTCAACTGTATGTTTCAGACAAGAGAAAATACATTTTTCTCATCATTGTATGCTGTTTCCCAACAGCAGTGAATATACCTTTTGTTCAAGTGCCAATTTACCAAGCTAAATGTTGTCTAACCAAAAAAATAGCAGATTTGAATCCCTGATATCAAAACTTATTTTAGATCCCCTTAAAAAAATCAAGTTTCTAAATGACACACCCTAGTGCACAGGAACCAGCACATATATGTAGAAAGCTAAAAATAATATCCTACAGCTCAATTGGGTTTTTGAGTTATTGCATACATGTAGTAACTGCACAAATACACAGTATTTTCCTTGTATGACTATATTTTTGTCTAAAAGTGAAAAACTAAAAATTGAAGGGTGGTCTTTTAAATTGAAGTCAGCTGAGGAGACAACCTCGCAGTTGCAAAACTGTAATTTCAGGTTGGAAAGTAGGTGTGTTTGTGTGTGTGTGTTATACATGGAAAATCCAGGTAAATGGATTAGATCCAGTAACATTTTAAAGGTTTTATTCATTGCTGTTTCTATTTGAATCCATTGCTTTCCTGCTTTTACTCAGTCCAAATTAACGAATTACCAAAGGAATAAATAAATACACAAATACTACACCACCATGCTGTTCTTAACAATTTCTTGTTTCTTACAACATGATTTTTCTCTAACAAGTAACAGCCAAAATGATGTTAGAAAAAGAAAGCACAACCCTAAAATCTATATCTAAGAGAAACCAATATCTTTCATCGCACAGTTTTCCAAAACTAGTTCTTGTATGTCATCCAGAAATGAAGAATGTCAATTCACATTATGTTAAATTAGTTCTGTATCAAAAACTAATGAAAGAAAGAAAGAAAGAAAGAAAGAAAGAAAGAAAGAGAAAAAGAAAGAAAGAGAAAAAGAAAGAAAGAAAGAAAGAATTTGAAGAAAAGCAAGGACTGTAATCTGCAAGCTGCATTCAGTAGATGTTTTGTTACAAAGTAAGCAGAAGACAAATGTGGGTTGGAATTGGTGGTATCTAAACACAAACTCTGGGAGGCAGGGAGAACAGGAACCACTGCTCTAGGAGGTTCTGAGGATGCTTGTGCAGGCACAAGAGAAACTCATATATGTGATTTAGAGAAACCACACACAAAAAAAGAATGTTCTTTTCTTGAAACAGTGTAACTTTCTAAATATAGTTGGTATGCCTGTCCTATTAGAAAATTATTTTGGGAGGAAAACTGTTATTGCTACACCATGGTATCTGATTGGTCTTCAGGTATAAAGTTCTTCCAAGTATGGGTTATTTGGCACAAGCAGACAATCATCTCAACCTAACTAAATGTTTTAATGCTTAAATTATGTTGATATCTTAATACATTGTACACAGAGGAGACTGTGCACGGGAGAGGTTGATTCATTTTAAAATTTATTTGTCATACAATTTAAGGCAACGTGAAATTGCTTTTTTTCAAAATAATATTTAATGATCTGAATTCACAAAATATTTTGTATATACTGTATCTTACTTTTGTAAAGGAAATGTTGCATTGTAATTAAGGATACATGATATGCTCAACCTCTAATTTAGATTTGTATTCTATTTATTTAAAAAATGTCATCAGAAAATTTTGGTCCAATCATATAAAATGCATCTCATACAAAAAGAAGGAAGCTGTAGATCAGTATATACAGCTTACCTATCTCCACCCACAACTAGCTTGTACAAATCTAAGCAGAAACAGAAATACAGCCATACTCTCCATTTTATAAAATATTGAAACCATTGTTATAAAAAATGCAACATGCATTTCATGGGCATGTTAATAATACAAGAATAATTACTCAACTTTCTGATATCCCTACCGGGCAAAGTTATTCTAGTAATACAGAAGCATCATTATTATATATAACAATACCTTTTCAGATTAAGCAATGATCACAATTTCACACAGAAAATACTAGATACTTATAGATTTTGATTGTTACAACAAAAGACTTACTTGTAGTAATGTTCCCACAAATTTCTGTATCTACCTTGACCGGACATATCAAACACAGTGAATGACAAACTGCAAGAAACAGTAAATCATAAAATTGAAATTGAAACACATTTAATGTGGTAATCCTATCTAAAATTACTGTGTCCACTTAACACAATAAAAGGTTTGGAGTAGCATATTAGTTAATATAGAGTTTTGAGCACATTTTCAAATATATACAATCCTATGCACACCTGTAGAGTTCTCCCACAGTGGAATATACTATTACTTAACATGCATCAGATTGCACTACAAAAATCGACCAGTGTTTGTTATAATGGAAAATTATCTTGGATTCTTAATTTTCTGAAAATAGTATCTAAGGGGAAGAAATTCCATGGAACTAAAGTTGTTATCAAATGATGAGAAACGTAAATCTCTGACTGCATCAGAAAGGGTCCCTTTATGAGCTCCTGTAAAGTTAGCCTTTTAAGGAATCACTCCAGCTAAGCTTCCACAATGTTTGATTTCGAAACTGGAAGGTCTGGGACTTCCACCATCACTTTGTGGATGGATTTTGGATTTTCTGTCAGAACGTTCTCAGAAGGTCAGGTTGGACCCTTACACCTCTAATACTATTAGTACCAACATTGGAACACCACAGAGATGTGTGCTTAGCCCACTCCTTTACATTCTTTACATGTTGATTGTGTCTCTGCCTATCCTAGCAATACGATCATTAAGTTTGCAGATGACATAACTGTGATTGGGCTCATCTCTGGCAAGGAGAGTGAGATGGCTTTCAGAGATGAAATGGAGAGGATGATCAAGTGGTGTAGAAAAAATAACTTGTACCTAAATATAAAGAAAACAAAGGAGCTTGTGGTGGATTTTAGGAGGCAGAAAACTGATATTCAACCACTGGTGATTGATGGGACTGGTGTGAAGAGGGTTACAGGTTTTAGATTTTTGGGCACTGAGTTACAGGAGGATCTGTCCTGGAGTGTTAACACAAGGGGGCTTGCAAAGAAGGCTCAGCAGAGACTATTTTTCTTGAGAACTTTAAGGAAAAACAATCTTCCACAAAAGCTGCTGCTGGCTTTCTATCACTGTGCAATTGAGAGTGTGCTTACTTACGGGTTATGTGTGTGGTATGGAAGTTGTATCCATCGGGATAGGACAGTGTTGCACAGAATCATAAGAATTGCAGAGAGTATTGTGGGCTGTTCACTCCCACACTAGAACAAATTTATACTACCAGGTGCCACTGTAAAGCATTAGCTATATTAAGAGATCCATCACATCCTGGTCATCGCCTCTTTGAGTTGCTGCCATTGGGGCGGAGATATAGAGTACTGAGGGCAAGAACAAGCCATCTCAAAAATAGCTTCTTTTTTAGAGCAATATTGGCCTTAAACGGAAATTCTGGACTTTGAAGTCAGCTTATTTTATATGTCTTATTTTATGTGTTGTAGCTGTTTTTAGATCTATGTGGAATGTTTTAAATGAGTTGAATACAGCAACCATGAAATTTCATTGTTCCTGCAAGGGGGCAATGACAATAAAGATTCCTATTCAAAAGGTTCTACTGCTGGAACTTAAATGGTCCTAAATGATCCAGTTTCAGTAGGAATCAGGCTTTGTGGGGAAATAGCTTCCATCAAACTGTGTAATAGCAATCAAAATACTGTATGAGCTATAGGCCATGCAATCATACTTAAGTGAGACTTACAAGTTATCAAGCTTAAGTCAGCACATAAAGATACCACAAACAATGTATCTGTGAAGATTCTCAGTCATCCAGGTGAGTTTATCTGGAAGTTGAATATTGGCAACTGGACTTCTTTTCTTGAGAGACTGAAACGTTTAGCTGCTCATGCAAGCAGCTTTGTCAGTCTGAGGAAGGTTAGTAGTGAGTCCTCCATTTTATAGTTCACCCTGATTTCACATCGCCCTGGTCTGAAAAGGCTCATAAATTGGACAATGCCCTGAACAGGCTCACTAGGGCAACAATAGCCTGAATAGGTTAATGGGTGGACCATAAACTGAATAGACTTGTTAGGTGGATAATGGCCTAGGTCAGTGAGGGTGAAGCTTTTAGAGACCGAGTGTCCAAACTGCGATTCAAAACCCACATTTTTTTTCACAAAGTGCCAATACAGCAATTTAACTTGAATACAGGTGGCTGTGAAGGGGCAAAGTCGAGTGCCCACAGAAAGGGCTCTGAGTGCCACCTCTGGCACCCATGCCATAGGCTCGCCAACACTGGCCTATGGGCGCGTGAAAGTCCCACCTATGCACCTTTCCCAACACCCTTGGGTTGTTAGGTATGGTCTTGATGGTGGAGGTGTTGAAGTGCTTCAGATATGTCGGGGATTGAAGAAAGGGCCACTTGATAAGTAGCAGACAGAATGTATCTGAGTCCCCCACCTCTGTTGAGAGAGGCGTTTTCAATACATACATGAATGGCTTCCCTGATCCCTCTCTCAAACCACCTATCTTCTCTATCTAATATGTGTACATCTTCATCTTTGAATGAGTACCCTTTGTCCTTCAAATGCAGGTGTACTGCTGATTCTGGTCCTGAGCTGTTGCCCCTCCTATGTAATGGCTGTTTAGTTTCTTCAATGTAAAAGTTTACATACTCCTCACTGCATTACACCAGATATACTATATTGTTCCCCTTGTGTTTTGGCGTTGGGTCCTTTGGGTTGACGAGTCTCTGCCTTAGTGTGTTTGTGGGTTTGCCAAAAATCCTTTAAAGCTTTTCAGACACCCTAGCCATATAAGGAATGACGAGGTTCTTCCATCGGCTCTGGGTCTCAGGCTGATCCATTGCTCCTCTGGGGCGGGACACTGCTTTGTTGAAGGCCCACTTCTTCAGTCTGACAAAGCTATTTGGATGAGCAGCGAAACATTTCAATCTCTCAAGCAAAGAAGTCCAGTTGCCATGACTCAACTTCCACACAAACAATGTACAAGTAGCATAATACTCTATTAAGATTTCCAACTATCTGTACTTGTTCCTCTTCATGACTCACCTAATTCCAAGTAACAATAATAGATTCTGTAATACACTTTTGAACTAGCATGGCTAAGTGACTCATATCCAAACAAATATATACTAAGTTCATGCTCTCAGCAGTTTCTTTCTGCTGTTTTTGCTATAGAACAATACATGCTGTTCAAAGCAAGAATTTTAAGCATTTCAGAAGACATGATTGAGCTCTCAGTTGCAGCTTGGGGCCTCAGAACATTTCCTTTTAACTCCCCTGCTACCTATCAACTTTTTTTGAAAGTAACTGACAAAACATGTGGCATAGTTTCATTTTCAAGTCAACAGATACCTTATTCATATGCTGTAGTTCCAAATTTTAGCAACTAGTGATCAACAGAGTTCTCATTACAAACATATAATTACATGTAGCATGGGATGAATTTATGATCATTCAAATTTTGCTACCAATACATCCCACTAGAAAACTTATTATCTAATACGCAAATGCATAGCTTAGAAAAAAAGAATATCCAAATGAAAAAGGTTTTACCTTGATGTCTTGAATTTTTCTATAGTGAATCCTATTGTAGGAACAATATCTTGGGTCTGAGCCTATAAAGGACACAAATTTCTCTTAAAAACAACTGCATACTTAAAATGAGCAACTCTTCAGTTCTCCCTTATCCAAACAGGGCTGCAAGGGTCAGGTGCAATCATATAATGATACTGTGAAAATTTATGACCTGCAATAATGTTTGCAATATGAAAAAACACAAAAAACAAGTAGTTATGAATAAATGAAATATTTTCTTTTAAAATTTGCCTCTCTCATTCTTATTACATAGAACTGCAGCTCTGCATGGTCTTTTTAAAATCCAACTTGAATCCAAATCAAGCATATTTTATAGACTTAAATCATAAACTGGGGTTGAAATTAGTTATCAGTATTAAGGTTTACAAATGTGATCAAGTTTTTGAATAATGCATTTATAATTAGTCCCTTGTTGTAGAAGTGCTGGATGTCTTAGTGAAATTATCCCTCTTTGTTCTATTGTTCTACCTGAAACAGTGAATGAATGTCTGCGGAATTAAATTCTTTCTGACATGAGTACAACAGTGGTATGAAGCATCACATAACTGTGCTACTATCATAAACACTTCAATGTAACAACAGTGATAGCATGCTGATTTGCAAAGGACAATTGAGATAAATTATGTGAACCAAGAGATTTAGGGACCCGACCCGACCCGCGATAATTGAAAATCTATGATATACAGATGCAGGGTCGGGACGGGACTGGGAAGCCTGTTTGGGGCCTCTTGTATTTATCCCAGACCTCACGCTGCCCCAAACAGGCCTCCAAGAGCCTTCCCGGGCTGTCGGAGGCCCCAAAAGTGCTTCTCGACAAACTGGAAGTGACTTCAGGAAAACAGCAAGTGACCTCTGCATCACTAGAAATAACTTTGGGGACTCTGAGACCCTTTCTGGGCATGTTGAAGGACTCAGAAATGCTTTCCTGCAAACCAGAAGTGAACCGGAAGTTCCTTCCGGTTCGCAGAAAAGCATTTCTGAGTCAATGTATTCTTGAAGGGTTTCACGGCTGGGATCCGATAGCTGTTTGAGTTTTTTGGGCTGTTTGGCCGTGTTCTGCAAGTTTTTCTTTCTGAAGTTTTGCCAGACTCTGTGCTGGCATCTTCATAGTGCAAAGAGCTCAGGGAACTAAGAGTTCTCTCTGTACCTTGGGTTATAAAGTCCTCCGAATCAGAAATCTCTAGTGTAATTAACAATACTAATCTACAGTTTTTGGCCACTGAAAATTTAGAAAGCAATACTCCATGCATATTTTGGGTGGATGTTTTGTTATATTTTTGCAATTAAAGCACACACACATATACTCCTGCAGCTATTAAATATCTCCTTTAATAGATCCGTCTATATTTCAGAACAAGATTATCTTTATCACTTACTGAAATACTGGCATAAATTGATATTCATGAGTCGGAACTCACAGCATTTTTGATATCTTCAGAAGCTTAACATGTGATGAAATTTAAGACGTTCCAAATATTTTGAGTGAAGATTGAAGGCAATGCATTCTGAATCAGAAGGAAAAGTATTCTGAAACTATTTTACTTATCTTGTAATATCAGCTAATAAACTGAACCATATGCTTAGGGTGCTTCTAATTTATATAAGCATTTACTTATATGTGTTCTACCTTATTAACCATGGATTCAAATTACAAAATATATTTCACATTTGAACTTTCTGACATGGTATGATAAATGTATGGACTACATCCGAGTCTGCTTTATTGGAGGTTTTATAAGGAAAGATTGGATGACAACTTATCAGGGATGCTTCTGCTGTGGATTTTGTGCATTGACAACTAATGTACATTAATTGTACATTAATGAATCACTTCCAGCTTTATAATTCTTAACTCCTATTAAATGGTTATGTAGTTTTTGTATCTTATCTTGATTGATACAAATTAACATGTGCTTTCAGTATAATTCTAGTTCAAAGCGATAGAAGTCAGTGTTCTAACATTTGTCTATAAGTTGCTAAGTTATTATATAAAAGCAGAACACTTTTTATTTCTATAATGTGTATTTTGTGAAATGATGCAAGGGTACCTAAAAAGACCTAATAATATATTCATTCCTGTCTGATACTTAAAGTCCACAGCATTAGGAAAACCATTTAATTTGAAAGAATGTATTTGTAAAAAAATCAAATTAAACAATATTTATTAAAGGAAGATATGTATACATGAGGGAATATGTGTATTAGTAGATTTTTCTTCCTGTTTGCTAACAATAGTTTGAACACACACAGTATCATCCAGCTGCCAAAGCAACAACAAAACTAAGCGGTAATAAATCCAAGTTTCAATTTAAATATACATTAGATATTGTTTACTTTCAATCTCTTATTTTTCTTTGCTTAATCCTTTGAGAGAGAAAAAGGTAGTGTAGTAGGTTTGTTTTGTTTTTGGTATTTTCACTGATTTTCTTCTTTCAGTTCCACTATGCCCAACTGCATTAAACTGAAGGAAATTTTATTTTACTACTCTGGATTGCTAAAGCTGCAGTCTTCATTGACCTTATTAGACAGTACTGGCATATAGTTCTGCGTAAAGATCTGTAGGACTGTGCTACAAAACACACTCAGTAGAAACATATGAGAACAATTTTCATTAACATTCACATTTTAGTATTGTGATGCATATCAAACTTTAATGTAACAAAATGATCTGTTCATAGACAAAGTATTTTAAACATTAATATCCTTACATGGAATACAGATTTTTCTACAGAAATATGCAATTATAAGAATTACTTTCTCAGCAGGATTTGTCAAGCAATTGTGTAATGCATTAAAATACTACTTACATTAGAAGGTTTCAGCTTGTTAATAATAGTTGTTTTGCCACTATTGTCTAATCCAAGGCACAAAACATGAACTTCTTTCTTCTTCAGCCCAAGCCAGCCTGCTAGTTTGTCAAACAATCCCATAATTCTAATTGAATGGCACAGTTGATGCTTATATTTGAGAAGATGTTGCCTATTTGAAAAAGTTTAAATTAGAGTAGTTAAACATTAAGATAAATGTTCTCAGATGTTAAAGACAAAACCATAGTGTGAGGAAATGGTTTCAAATAGTGTCACAGGCTGTTGGTTAGTATAAGTAATTAGAAGATAAGCTGATTATTTAGGAGAGTCTCCTTGTCAAAGCAGTCTGGCTACTTATTGCTCTGACTGAAGCAGCATAGCTGAAGGTCAGTGGACAACTGTGCATTCAATGCAACAAAATGCACAGATCTGTTTAATATATAAAGTACTTCTGACACCATTAACATACTTGTATGATCAAAACCAGGAATAAGGATCCTAAGAATATTGATCTCCTTATTATGATGAGAAAATATTTACTGAAGTATATCTGGTAAACAGAATGACTGTGATCCACATCTACTGTATATTACAATTTCACCCACAACATGCAGAGAAAAGCACCAAAAATCCCAGTATATTGCAGCAACAATTTTAAAAAGTTCAGATAGCTCAAGAAAACTTAATTACAGGTACATAGCACTCAATGTAGAGGAAACAGATTTTTACTCACTACTAAAAGGAATCCAAGCTAGAAATTATTACACTATCAACAGTAACATCAACATTTCACAATGCAGCTCTATTTAAAATTCAGCTCTCCACATGTGGATGGGAAAACAGCTGAGCCATGTAGCATGTTCTGTAGATCTGATGTTCTCAACTTTTTGCCCTCCTGGAAGTGACTAACCAAGTGAAGACAAGATCACCTGGACAAGTTATCCCCAACACTGGGACCCCAGATATTCTTGGACCAAAATTCCTAGGGACCTTCATGATTAGTTTTGCTGGTTAGACTTTCTGGGAGTTGTAATCCAAGAATATCTGGGGACTCAAGGTTGGGAACCACTAATCTAGAATGGTAAAGATTCAAATTCACTGCTGCAGGTGATTTTTTCAGCCTTGTACCCAATACTACAGGTTATCTGCAAAGTGTACCAGCTATGGAGCACAGAATCACTTGCCTGGTTTGAGAACTTGATGCTACAACTTTGTAGGTATATTCTAAATCAGTAGTGGCCAAACTTCGGCCCTCTAGATGTTTTGGACCACAACTCCCAAAATTCCAAGCCTGTATTGCCAGTGACAAAGGACCGTGGGAGTTGTGGTCCAAAACTTCTGGAGGGCCGAAGTTTGGCCACCACTTTTCTAAATGGTAACATATTATGCTAGCACAAAATCTGATAATGAACAGTATTCCCATTAAACTGATTTAACTGATTAAACTTAATTGTGGATGATGAGTTGTCAACATACTTTCTGAGATACAGTATTGGGAACACAGTTTTGAAAGTACACTTCTCCATTAAACAACACTGGGGTTAGGGGTATCAAGCTCCCATGCAGTTCGAAATCTATGTACAGTATAACAGTTATGACCCGCCCGCCCTGAAACCATAATTACAAAGCAGAAACTGATTCACACACAGAGAGAAGAGTTCTCTCTATGGGGTTTCTCTTTTAAAGCACTGACAATCCTTTCCTACTGTGTGCAATGAGCCACAAAGGTCTTTATGACCCTCTGAACTGGAGGCTGAATTACAGATGTTGCGTTTGGGGACAAGTTGACCACTTCAGCTCATGTTTTGGATCTGGGTAGACAGGGAGACAATACTTATTGTGTACTGTATGTATATAGTTAATATGGAATTTCTTTATTTATATAAACAAATCCATGTACGTATAACCAAAATTGTTGCTCAAACCTGTGCAATTCAAGAGAGAAGTGGAGATCTTGTGCTGTATCTTTGCTGAGCTATATTTACCATAAACATGAGCTAGCTGGGCACAACTAAAGGTAGAAGAATTTGCTCGGTTTTTAAGTCCCGACCATTTTTGAGGAGAATATACAATGTGCAATGCTATAGGAGACAGCATAAACCAGTCATCCCAGGCCAGTAGCATTCTTGAAGAAACCAGAAACTAGACAAATTAGTAAGAACCATAAATAAAACTGCCTAACATTCTGCACTCAAAGGCCAATGGCAACATTTATGTTATTCATTTCGCTTGTCTGCCTGAGCACCAAGCCAGCAATCCTATGTCTGGGTCAAGACAGGCCGCCTGAATGAACAGAGAAGGAACCGACTTCTCCATTCAACAGAGTCACGGCCTCAGCCTGCAATATCCTCCTGAGAGGCTCGGGAGCGAAGCCGCCCCAAAGAGAACCGACCTCCTCTGGCTCCGTTCGGGCGAGGAAGGTGGGACAGTGGTGAGCGGCCCCTGAGGAAGGGGAAGGCCCCGGTTCAAAACCCCGCGTCCGGCCGGAGACTGACCCTAGGCAAGCCCCCCCCCCCACTCCTTTGGGCCCTCTCAGTTTAATTCCCTCAGTGGTGCCTTCCATGGAAGGGAGAGAGGATGCTGCTCCCAATAGCTCAGAGGAAAAACAGGGCACGGTAATTATAATAATTATAAGGATTAAACATCCCCCACCCCCACCCCCCCAGGCCAGCCCCTGACGAGGGTCTCAATCACTCTCTATGAACCCCTGGCCCGGGCCGGCTCCCCTCAGTAGTGCCTACCCCTTCCTACGGGGGCAGAAAAGACGCTGACGCGGCGACTCACCCAGGAAACCGCCCAAGCCGTCCGCTCGGCCTTGAGAGAACGACCTCCAGCCTCCGGACGCTTGCGTCGTTGCCTAGGCGACACAGGCTTCGCCACGCCTTCCGAGGAAATGGGACGTTTTACCTTCCCCCCCTTCGCGTCTTTTCATTGGCTGTATTTTCCCCCCCGTTAGTCCTCCAAGCCGGAAGGGGCCGCTGTCGCCGTGAAAGGTCCCGAGCGGACTGGATTGTGGCCGCCTGGGCTTGCCCGGAGTCTCGAGGCTGCGTGTCCGCAAACGCTCTTACCGCCGTTAAGAGAGAAAGCTGGAGAGAGAGAGAGAGTCGTCCGGGATGGGATGGAGTCGGCAGTGGGGATAAGGAAAAAGAACGAGGGTGGGCTTTGGGAGGTTTTCTGTGTGGTGTATGTTTTTTTAAAATGTGCTTTATTTAGGAAGAACCCCAAGTAGAAATAGGAAATCATGAGGTTCTATTTTCAATTCAATGGATCTTCCTTCTCAAATGGAGTTTGTTTTCCAGCTACTGAGGGGCAGTGATTATAACAGGGTGAGGCTGGCCAGACAGACCATTAATCAGTCAGCAACAGTAACATGGTCTCTTGCAGGACGATTTCCTAACAGGAACAAGGCACTGGCTGGGGAAGTCCTTTTAGAATAGTCCTGCAATAGAGACTAAAAGGACTTCCCCAGCCGGTGTCTTGTTCGTGTTAGGAAAGATGCTGCTGGATTCAGCCCTAAAAATCACAATGGTTAGCAGTGCACAAGTCCACCCCACCCACCCACCCAAAGGAATCATATCCATGCTTCTAGAAAAGCAAGAAAGCTTGTGCCTATTAGAGAGAGAAAAGCACTTTTGGGAATGATTGTAGTAATCCCAGTTTTGCCTAACTAAGCTGGAAATGCAAGAAGCCAAGACTGATTCTCACCTCTGTTGAATTAAGGCAAAGTGTCTCCTCGATCCTCTCCTAGATAGGGTCTGAAAGTGGGGAAAAATGATAAAGAGAAACCCTAAGAAGACCAGTCTAAGTGCATGCTCCCTAACCTTAGGTCCCCAGATGCTCTTGGACTACAACTCCCAGAAATCTTAACCAGCACAGCTAGTGGGAAAAGTCCCTAGGAATTTTATTCTAAGAACATCTGGGGACCTGTAGTTGGGAAGCACTGTTCTAGATGGTGAGGGAAGGGCAGCATAGGTTCTCTGCTCCTATCCATGCAAAGACATGCATCTTCAGTGTGTCTCTCACTGAGTCATCTCTACAGACCTCACATATAGGAATAGTGAACTCAAGTGTTTTATTGGAGTTACCAGAAACAGACTCTACAGGTCACCCATAATTAGAACTGAGTGTTACTGTTGCAGAGAGTTGGTTCAAGTAGTCTTTCCACATTTGTATCATCAGATTTCAAAAACTGTGTGTCTTAAATCTGGAAGACCAATAATGAAATAAAATAAATTAATCTACAGTCCATAATCCTAGATGTGAGGGAAGCTCATGCTATGGCCCTCAGTCACATATTTATTAAGAATTGCCTTCCTGTCACTGGCTGAATGTCAGTGGTAATTCACATCTAGAGCAGGCCTATTGAATCAATTTACAGAAGACCTGACTCCCCAACTCTCAATTGATTCAAGGTAATGTAATTATTGATTATTATCTAGCTCTAGTGTCTCTGGGTATACAATTTGGTGTTCAAACTTGACTTGGAAGATAAATGTATGAGCCATGCACATATTTGTGTATAATTGTGTATATGCTGTATACACTATGGATGTACTGTACATCTATGAAATATGCTAACAAACCTATCATTTTAAAATTTCTTTCCAAAAGTAAGAGAAATTTGCCATGCCAATTGTACAGGTTTTCTCCTGGTTCTTTTTGTTGTCAGAGTATTCCTTGGATCTTTTACTGATAGTGCACTTTGGATCCTATAATGAAATCTTGGGTCATATTTGAAGAGGGAAACAGTTAAGTCACCAGGCTATTCAGGTTTCTACATTCATATGTAGATAGTATACACACTAACTTTCAGAACAGTTAAACAACATGAAGCAGACAGATACAAGCAAGTGCTTCACATTGTGCAAAGTTGAAGTGTGGAGTTCCTGCCCTAGGTTTTAGTAGCAGCTGCCAAACAGGATGCTTTTAAAGGAGGATTAGATGAATTTGTGGTGGCTAAGGTAATCAATGGGTGCAATGAAGGATGGCTGTTATATATCATAGAGTAGGCCTCTTTCTATTGGTTGCTGAGAAACAAGAGAGTGCAGATGCTGTTGCATTCATTTCCTGCTTATGGGCTTCCCGTATGCAAGTAGTTAGCCCAATGAGAACAAAAATGCTAGACTAGACAGGCTTTTTATCTGATTCTGTAGGGGCTCTAAGTTGTGAAATCTTAGGCTCAAAGTGTTAATACAAGCTGAATGTGTTGTGGCCCTGCCTTTAAAACCATTTGCTTTTCTACTGTTATCTACTAGCTGCATTCAACACCGTATGTGTAATTAGGTCATATGGGAATTATTGTTATGTGTGACATAAATTTACTTGGAAGAAAGCCCCACAAAGTTTTAATCTAAGTAGGTTTCCTAGTGATACTGCTGAGTGTCGTAGCCTTGCCCTTGATTGCGTCAACCTCTCTCCCTGTTCTTAAAGGGAGTTGAGAGAACGTGAAGGCTCTCATCTTCGAAACCAAGATAAAAATCAGAAGGGTGTCCAGACACACTTTGCTCCCCTTTCAACCATGGAAACTCACTGGCAGATGGCAGTGGTACAAACATTCCAGGAAAATCTCACATACCTCAGAACCCCTGTTAGTGTAGCTGTTACTGAGAAGTAACTTGATGACATGTAAAAATAAATCTATCTACTTACATTTGGAATCGGGTTAAGATGCTCTATCCTGTTTTTTTTTTTTTTTTGTTCCTGTGTAATTTAATGTAGGGTTGGTTTGATTTTAAACTGGCCAATTTCCTTATCATCTGCAAGAACTTTTCTTAACTATCTACAAGATTTCAGCTTTAAAAAAGAACAATTCAACTCAGAAATAACCACCAATACTGTACTTTTATTTGCTAATAAATATCATAGGAAACAGGCTTACGCTATCTGTAAGCCTGATCATGCCTCTTAGGAAATAATAAAAAAATAAAATACAATAATCATCAGTAACTTGTACGTTGTACAAATATCTTATTATATTGCTCAGCATGTAGCTTCACCAAACCCCATATTCTTTCTGCAAATAGATGGCATATGAATGCAATTTACCTTAAAATGCCCTAGTTATCAGAGCTGAACATTTTATTACATTACTAACTTAACAGCCATTCCAGAACATGAACATTTACATGGAACATCATATTAGCATAGTAGTAAGTCTCAAATGAGGATACTAGTAACAGAAAATGTGGATTACTCAATTTCTGATTTTAAATAGGATCACATCTATTTCCCCATTTGGACTGAAGTTCAGTATGGAAGACTTTTTTTAAACAATATCCCTTTTTATTAATGAAAGGGAAACATAAATAAAATATGAGTAGGAGATGCATCTTAAATGAAAGTAATTGGAAATCGGAGTGGACCACTCTAGCCCTACACATGATGTTGGACTGATCCTCCCCCATTGGCTATATTGCCTAGGGTTGATGAGAGCTGCAGTTCAGTAATGGCCGGAAAACCTTACACTTGCTGTAAACAATGAGGGTCCAAATGAAAAAAGAAAAGAAAAATGGACACCAAGCCTTTCTCCTCAAACATGGAAGCTTTAATTTGCCGTTGGTAATAAAATACAAACAAATGAATACCCATAATCAGGTTGGATATAGCTTTGAGTAGACACAACCTTGCCATTTTAGAGGAGAGTATTTGCTGAAGTCCTCATGTAAAGGCCTGTCGGGAGGTGTGCACATTTCAGTAAGCTGACCTGGAAGCCTATGCATGGATTTTCTTCCTTTGAAAAAGGTGTGAAGCTGTTCAAATGGGTACCTCCTGTACTGGAGTGCTGAAGCCCAGAGCAAACTGTCCAGTTAGGTAAAACTGTCTAGGTATAGTTATCATTGAGAACTGCTGCATATAGAAGTTTTGTTTGTTTTATTTAAAAGGGATACAAGGTGGCCCACTATGTTAATAGAATAAAATCAAAATCATTATTTAAACATGAAAGACCAATTAACTGTACAAGAATTAAAATGCATGTGAATGATTAAAAGCATATAAACATTTAAAACCATCTGAACTTAAAAATGGCACTGAGGGATTCAATCATGATTTGGTAAGAGCCTGCCAATGGGTCTTCAGCTATTGCTGTAAGGAGAACAGTAAGAAATCAAGCCTCATATCCCAAGGAAGAGAGGGGGAGATTACATAGTCTCTGGGAGTGCTGGCATCCCCAACTGTGCCTGCACTTGCAGTTACTGGTGGACAAACTCCAAGTCTTCAAAAGCAGCTCTTCTGGTCACCCATGATCCCATCCAGAAAACATTTCTAGGAAACAAAGGCATATGGCTAATCCAGGACATTTATAGAAGCTGCTGTTTTTCTTTTACATGGATGGTACTTCACCATCTCTCTCTCTCTCTCTCTCTCACACACACACACACTTAGAAAAAGAAGTGGATTTCTAGATGTGCTGGGGAAAATCATGGAAGGACTTGAATCCAGAGGACATATCCCTGACAAAGGCAAAGAAGTATGCCAGCCATGGAGATGATAGACACTCCTGTTCGTATTAATGTGAGGAAGAATTTTCAAAGGGCAGAATGGAGTAGGGAGATAGTGTTATACATGCCTTCTGTCCTGTCAGCACATGTTGGCAGAACTTAGGAAATGAGTTCATTAACAGCATGTTCTCTTGTCCATGCCCTTATACAATAATAATGTTGATGTTGCAGTTATAGAAATCATGTACCTTATGCTTGGATGTGGCTCTTGTAATTATTTTTTAAATTATTCATCAAATATGCAATTCAGCTCATTTCATGACTATGTTAGAAAAGCAGCTGTCCAGGACAATAATCAAAAAGCTAAGGATGAAAATAATTTATTTGTTTTAATCTTTATATTTCAATTTCTGACTGAGGCTCAAATAAGAACATAAAGTACTGTAATAGAACTGTGATATTGAAAGCACTGTTGCCATCTTATTGCTACAGTCCATTTTTTGGAGAATGCCAATCACATTTTTTTACAGGAAATAGATTAGCTATAAAGTCAGAGACGTATTCAGAAAAAGCACTGTTTCAATAACAGGAGTTTTACTAAAACCCATTCCTAATTAGCCTGGTTAATTTCAGTGATCTGTTTCAAGAGTTTGGTATCATTTTATTGGAATATTTCATTTATAGGAGTGATCTTTATAGTCCCTGTGGATTTACTTCTCTTATAGAGATGGAAATGTTCAAAAGGTGGCATCAAGTTCCATTTTATATACAATTTTTAGTTGTGTGCTAGGTGTTTCTTATATAGTCCAGTATCCTGTTGATTATCCCAATAGCATAAATCTCAGCAGCAAATTGCTGCCTATTGAGAAGGGACTTGGACCAGTGATGATGATTTTGAATACCAAAGGGACCCAATTATCCCTCAAAGTCTTCCCAGGTCTAAAGGGATCCCTATGGAGCAATAGAACCTGGGGGAGGGGGAGAAGTTTTAAAGTTGAAGTTAAAAGACTGCAGCTGATGACATAATCAGCCTTGTTCAGAGTTGCACCAACAGGATTCCAGTCATTGTCAACTTGAAAGCAAAAAAGGACCCGTTTTTCTCTTAAGTATTGTAAGTGCAGCACATCTACCAACAATATCTGAAATTCGATTTCTGATGTATGCTGTGAAAGAGTTTAAATTTACAGTTTACGTGAGAACAGGATTTCTGATCTACCTTAAGATGCGATGGTTCAACTGTATACAGTAACCCCCCCCGCCAATCGCGGGGGTTAGGGACCCACCCCACCCGCGATGCATGAAAATCCGCGATATGCGGAAGCGGGGGGTGGGGCTTGGGGACGGGGAGGCGATTGCGTGCTTGTCCAAGAAGTCTTGGGGCGGTGCGTACGGGATCTGACCTCCCGCCGCCGTACAAGACTTCTCGTCCGGGGCCGTCTCCATTGAAATGCATTGTCAATGCATTTCAATGGAGAAAATTTCCCCCATTGGAAAACATTGGCTCAATTTATCCCAATGGGGAACATTTCTCCATTGAAATCCATTGACTCAATGCATTTCAATGGAGATTGCGCCCCCCCCGCCCCCCGCCCCCCCGCACGGCCCCGAGGCTTCTCAGAGGAGCGCAGAGGAGTGTGGAGGGGCGGCGCGGAGAGACCCGATCGTTCCCCGCCACCACCACCCCGCGGCTCCGAGGCTTTGTGGAGCAGTGCGGAGGGGGGCGCAAAGGAGTGCGGAGGGGTGGCGCGGAGCGACCCGATCGCTCCCGCTGCCCCTGCGGCTTTGAGGCTTTGCGGAGGAGTGCAGAGGGGTGGCGCGGAGCGACCCAATCACCCCCGCCACCCCCCGCGGCTCCGAGGCTTTGCGGAGGAGTGCGGAGGGGCGGTGCGGAGTGATCGTCCCCCGCCGCCCTCCACCGCGCAGCCTGAGGCTTCGCGGAGGGGCAGCACAGCGCGACCCAGTCCCCCCGACGCCCTCCCCACAGCTCTGAGGTGCAGGTACTGCGATCCCACGATGTAGTGGGACCTCAGTACCTGAACCGCGAAATGGCGGGGGGTGACTGTATACAGTAGACAGGGAAATAAGAAAAAAACCTTGCTCGCTGTTCCTCAAGGTGCTCCCATTCCTCACATTTTCTGAGCTCCTTTATTGCATTATTTTGCCATATGTTGTTGTGTGGCAAAAAGTGGAAACATTCAACATATATTTTATAGGCTGTATAAAATTGGGTGTTGTAATGTTCATTTAACATTGCTAATGATAAAATACTTGATAATGGTGTTTCAGACGCCTTCTATCTGGCACCAAATGTTTTTAAAATCAGCCACAATAACATTTCACCAATTCACTGCCAGGAATTACTATAACATACACTTTAATAATAACTAACAAAATAGTTGCAAGTAGACATGGGCATGACCAGAAAAAATGACATTTTGAGTTTTCGTTTGTCAGAACGGGTCCGTTACGGGTTGTTTCCGTTTGTCGTGAAGTTTTTCAAAAATTTGTTGTTTGTCGTTTGTCGTTTCCACTGTGATTTAGCGCGATTTGACTTCCTGCAATCAGGGCTGCCGCTAGGTGTTTTTGCGCCCTAGGGGGCGGGCGAGTGGGCGGGCGGCGGCGCGGACGGATGGGTGAGTGGGCAGTTAGGATATCACTTAGGATAGAGGTTCTGTTCTTGGCTTGCACCCCAAATGTGTGTGTGTGCAAGCAAATTGAAGTTGGGAAAATAGAAAATAAATAGTAGTATATAATATATTTTTAAAATAAATCCACACCTCCCACTCCCAGTCGAACCTCCCCCTTTATCCAATACCAGAAAAAAATCCTCACAAACTGCCAGAGAAGAAATAAAGAATAAACTGCTATTCCCTTCAGCAGACAAAGCTGCAGGGAATCAAAGAAATTATTTTCTAAATTCAATTCCCTCCCTGCCTGCCTAACTTAAATCCTAAAGCCTCCAGCCTCCCTCCTCAATCTCAATCGGATCACACCAGCACCAGCAGCCAGCCCTCCTCCCTCAACCACATCCATACACCCGACTGTGATTTCTGGAAGGTGCCTCGGCTTTTTATGCCCTCCGAGACATCCAGAAGTGTCAGTCAAAAACCTGGCGATGCCATTGGTGGAATGGTTCAAACAATTTGCATAGTCCCATCCCATGCCCAGCCCAAATGGGCAGGTCTAAAAAAATAAAAAATAAAATAAAATAAAATAAAATCAATACGATGTTTTATTGCTATAAAAAAACCCACTGCTGCTACTATTAAAATGCAGGCATTTAATTTCACATGTTTCTGTGGTGATTTGGTGTGTTTTTTGACCATGATTTCAAAAGAAAAATTGAGGTCGCCATTTTGGATCCCCCCCACTGCATGGCATGGCGAGACGATGAGGATGCCCTCCCCCAGCCTGGTGTAAGCAGCCCAGGACAGGAGAAGAGGGGGGGGAAGGCCAGGGACCCCCCAGAAACCACCCCTCTGGTAGGTGGCAAAGCCTCAGGCAGGCATATTTTTGCCTGCTTTTTTGGCCGGGAGTCAGGTTTTTTAAAAAAACTTTTAAAAACTTTTTCTGTGCTTCGCATTGCACGATCGCTGCGATGCTACAAATGGAAACGAAAAACCCGATCAAATTTTTCTTTTTTCGCTTCGAGTTCGAGTTCTGACGGCTTAATTATCGTTACCGTTTCCGTTACGTAACAGAAACGATAACAGAAAACGGAAACGACAATTTCGCCGAGTCGTGCCCATGTTTAGTTGCAAGTAAACTTGAAACCAGCAGAGGTTATTTCCCATATAATAGGTTTAAGATCTCAATGCGAGTTAGCTGAAATATAGCTAACTTGAATAGGACTAACTTGCCTTGTGACTGCTGGATAGCTCAGCGGTTGGGTGTTTGATTTCCCCACGGCACCTCCTTAACAGGGGCTAGACTCGCTAATCCGTAGGGTCTCTTCTAGCTCTGCAGCTAATAATAAGATTATTATTTTGAGAGTTATACATGCAGCAATTGATTCTTGTTAGTAAAAACACATATTATTTGATACACGATGACACAAGGGAATAGACTCAGCTCCAGACCTGGCTCTAAAAACTGCACCTTCTCTCATAATAGTTCCTCCTCTAGATTTGCATTAAAGCACTGGTTTGGAGTTTGTCATGATGCAGGGTCATAGCTCCTATTTAGAAGAATGTGATTTCACTATATTTACAGCACTTCCTTTGCATGTGTTCCAAATATCTCTGGAATTAAACATGCAAAGGAAGTATTTGGTTACATTACGTCCTGCGATCCACCTCGGCCCGCCCTGTTCGGCAGGTGCGAGCGCACTCGCTGCGGGTTGCCACTCCACGAGAGGCCCGGAAGACGGTCACCCGGAACCGGGCCTTCTCAGTGGCAGCCCCTTCCTTATGGAATTCCATCCCCAGCGAAGTGTGCTCTGCAGAGTCCCTGCAGGCCTTTCGGAAAGCCTTAAAAACCTTCTTATTCCGCCATCACTACTGATCTATTCACTTATGATTGTTGACTATTGGTGCTTCCCAATTTTAATAGTTAGGATTTATGCCTTCCTGGGGTGCTGGGAGGCACTAGGATTTTATATCCTTTATCTGTTTTATACTGCTTTACTGATATTGTTTCTCATTTGATTTCGTTGTATCTTATTGTTGTTAGGTTGGCGCTTGGTTCGCCCTCTGTTCGCCGCTTAGAGTTCTATTTTAGAAGATAAGCGGGATATAAATATAATAATAAATAAAATAAATAAATAAAATATGCACGATAACACAAATGCTTCTCCTTCTGATGTGTTTTCATTGTTGACCGTTTCAGGACTTGACAGAACATTTCTTCTAGAAATCGATTTTTCTGAAGGTATCCTTTGGCCGTAGGCACATGTTTAAGAATTCCTATTGTGAAATACAGGCTGAGTACTGTACCTTATTCTCGTATGTCTTGGGAATAAGTAATTGGGGAGCATGTTTTTAAAGGACTCTTTTGTGAAGAGGATGTGGAACCATCCCTAAAAATTCCAACCTATCCATCTGCAGTCTCTGGAATTAATTTCCCAACATTTCTCTAGAAAGTGGAATTTGAAGAATACAGTGGCACCTTGGTTTACGAGTACCTTGCATTGCGAGTATTTCGCAAGCCAAGCCACATTTTTAGTAAACTTTTGCCTCAGTTTGTGAGCATTGCTCCTCTTTGCTAGCAAGGCTCACCTCAGTGCGGGCCCTATATTGCCCAGAGTGGGCCTCTAGGCCATAAAGTGGGCCAGTGCTGGGCTTCCCAGGCCTTGGTGTGGATTGGAAGTGGCTTTCGGTGGGCTGGAAGTGGCCTCCAGGGCTCTCCACAGCCCTGGCAATGCCTGTAATGGGCCTCTGGGGCATTGGGTGGGCCCACGCTAGGCCAGGCACAGACCAGAAGTGACTTCCGGGCCGTGCGCTGGGCCTCTAGAGCTCGATCTGGATCCAGCACTGCCTGTCCGTGGCACCCCTAGTGCATCCAAGGCAGCAATGGGACCAGGGTGAACTCTGGAGGCTGCTGTAGCTACTGATGAAAGCAAAATTTCCCATACAAAATAATGGAAACTGGGACCCCAGAACGGATCTGGTAAGTTTCTCCATTATTTCCTATGAGGAAATATGCTTTGATATACAGTATGAGTACAGTGGACCCTTGTATAACAAACAGTTTGTATCACATAAAATCTGTACAACATAATAAATTCCGGAGATGGGGAAATTTGCTTAACAGAATCGACTATGAGGCAAATCTGTACAACATAAAAATGGTCATGATTAGTGATTGCTCTGTTTTTAATTCATTCCTATGGGAAATTTGTATTATGAAAATTTTGCTTAACATAATTTCATTTGGAACAAATAAATTCCTTTATACAAGGTACCACTGTATTTTGGTTTATGAGCATGCTTACGGAACGGATTGAGCTCGTAAACCAAGGTACCACTGCAGATGTCTACAACACATTAGTACTTTCAAAGCTTTGTAGCCCCCTTTCTAATTTTGAACCAATCCGGAATAAATTACAGAACAGTATTTATTTGTTAGGATTAAAGCCTTCAGGAAAGTCCCTGGGCTCTGTCCATGGTCCTGATGCCTTTCCCTCAATTCACAATTTTCTGACCATCAGCTCTTTAGCCCTGATTCCTAAATTCCTTTCTCAAATTGAAACTTACAGGGGGTGATTTCACACATGTCAAAGAAGGGGTAACAACACCAAAATCATGAACCATTTTGCATCTTCTATTTATGCTCCCGGCGTAGTGCTTGACTATCAGTTGTGCAATTGTGTGACCCCATGTTAAGGTTGGACAGGTACAGGTAATTTGAGCTGAGGAGTCTAAGGTTGCTTAGCATTTGTTCAGAAAAACAAAATGATTTTTAAAAGGAGCACAACATCAGCAACAGCAAAGGTAGAATAGGAAACCTAATGTGATTGTGGGTTGAGGGTTTTTTTTTATTACAAGATTTTCATCTTGAGTTTCTGTTATTTAGAAAAATCTCCATATATTCATAAAATGTAGGATAGTGTGGCAGTTTGCATAATGGAAGCTGAAGAAAAAGGCTTTGAAACAATGACATAGGAGATGAAAATATCTTATTCACAAGAATCGGTATTTTTAATATCAAAGGAATTTTCCTAGTATTTAAGATCCGTGATTTGAAATACATTTTTATGTTTTATGCTATTAATGTGTACTAATATTTAATATGTCTTGCTCTTCTGTAGTTTTAACAATGCCGATTGCAAAGACGAAAGGCAAATTACTTTTCAAACTGCTACTGAGAGTGCTATGGAAAACACCCATGTTCTGTTTTTATTGCCTCCTCAAACCCTCAAGTGGCTTTTCCTTCTATATAATTCAATATTGTTTTGTTAAATCTTGTATATAAGCTGTGCAAATGAAATTACTGTATAGTGCAAGGAATCCACTTCTAATGTTCTTTTAATTTAGTTCCTTTTATTCAGCATCTGGTGGGCAGATGAAGTTAGGTCTCATGTAGTAGTAGTAGTAGTAGTAGTAGTAGTAGTAGTAGTAGTAGTAGTAGTAGTAGTAGTAGTAGTAGCAGGAGCAGCAGGAGCAGCAGGAGCAGCAGGAGCAGCAAACAACTGGTGGGATCATAAGCCTGAAAAAGTGATTGAAAATGAGCATGCAAAATTACTTTGGGACTTCCGAATACAGACAGACAGGGTTTTGGAGCATAATACCCCAGATATTATGATTGTGGAGAAGAAAAAAGTGTGGATCATTGATATATAGTAGAGTTACCGAGAAACAACTTGAAAAAATTACCCAATATCAGGATCTGAAAATTTATTTTTCAGAGACTCTGGCATAAACAGGTGGTCCCAGTGGTAATCGGCACACTGGGTGCAGTGCCTAAAGAGCTAAGCAAGTATTTAGAAGAAATTGGAGTTGACAAAGTCACCACCAGTCAGCTGCAGAAAGCCACCTTACTGAGATCTGCTTGCATAATTCGCTGATACATCACATAGTCCTAAACGCTTGGGAAGCGTTCGACTAGTGATTTGTAATACAAAATCCAGCATAGTTACTGTATCTTGTTTGCTGTGTGATGATGGTGAACAGATTATTATTAACAACAACAACAACAAAACAACAACAATAATGAAGAAGAAGAGTTGTGAGTTTTGGGCGTTTGGCCATGTTCTGGAAGTATTTCTTCCTGCCAGACTCTGTGGGGTTTAGAGTGAGTGAGACTGATTTTTTTAAGTTGTGGGAAAGAAGAAACTTGTGTTAAGCAGGAGAATAGGTGTTAGTCATACTACAAGGTATCGTATCTAGTATACTCCTGCAATGGCAACCTACAAATAGTATATAGACCCACCACAAAAATACAACAGATGCTATGGTCAGCAAAGGACAAGAGGAACCCACTCACCACTGCAGGAGTATACCGGATACCTTGTAGTTGTGACCAGATATATATTAGGAACACAAAGCTCAGCATCCAGACCAGAATTAAAGAACATGAAAGACACTGCAGACTAAAACAACCAAAAAAATCAGCAGTAGCTGAACACAGCCTGAAACAAACTGGACATGAAATCCTCTTCCAGGACACAGAGGTACTGGACAACACTACCAATCACTATGTCAGACTATACAGGGAAGCCATTGAAATCCACAAACATAAGCACAGTTTAAACAAAAAAGGAGAAAGTCTAAAAATCAACAAAGCCTGGCTTCCAGTACTAAAGGCTGCAGAGTGTAAAATGTCAAAAATGATTCCCACCCAGCCACAAACAACAACATCAACTACACAGAAGGATTGTTGCTACCCCTGATTGCATTGAAACGTCTTAATCCCTTCACCACAATACAATGACTAAGACTTATTCTGCATAGGACAGAAGAAAGAGTCCTCCTCTTGAGGATTCTTGAATCTGTCTGGTGAAGAGATGGAATTCATCAGCTGAAGGGTCCTTACTCATGGTGTACTTTGACTAACACTGGTGTTTTAGAGTCTCAAGGAAAATCTTTGTCCTCAACTGCTACCTGAACTTCTGCACGGGTGGTACCAGGGCCTGAATCCCGGAACTCTGCTCCCTCCTCTGAGACAAGAGTGAGCCTATTTCATGTCAGTGAAATCAAGGGTCTGGAGGACATAGACAGATTTCTTACTAGTGTGGGTAATTTCACGTTCTACAGGGCTGAAGAACAGTCCCACCATCATGGTCTGTACCCATAGCTTCTAATGAACTACAGCGTGTCCATTTTCCAGCCAGCTAGCCTTGCTGTGTGAAGATATTCAAGTTTGACTCATGGGGTGGATATCTATCTCCCGTTCCTCCTGTGCCTTTCATCCCGCCTTTATGCCTTCTGTGAGATAAATGATAAAATATTACTCTCCAGTTTTTAAAATGCACTTTAAAGATGGTTTTGGCTGCAAATCAAAGCCTAAATCCCTCTAGCACCCACAGTTCTTCATGACATCCCAAAACCTGAAGAAAGCTGCTCTGTTAACAGAACAGTCCCATTGGATCTTGGTCCCAAATTCCCAGAATGGCACTAAAAGGCTTTAAATCAGCAGAAACTATTCATCCCTGGACTGAAGTAGACTCAAGAATACAGTAAATTCTATGCTGTATTTCTGTCCAGGCAGTCTTGGTAACCAAATGATTTATTATTGATATAAACAGGTAGCATTAGTCTTTACATAAGATTCTCATTTCTTTTCTACAGACAGAGAATATCTGAGTGCAAAAAAATAATAATCCTATATTTAATATAGACCCCTGCTGCTAGAGGAAGCCTATGTACAGTACATATTAGAATGCAGAAATGCCATGGGAGTTTGTTTAGGGCAACTCTAGGTAAAGTTTGTCTTAACGGGCTGAAACATGCTGATGAAATTATGTGATTATCATTTGGCCCATCTCAAGGAAAACACAATTCTGTATCCCCTATGCCCAGTCCCCACTGCTGAATTTTTTTATTGTTCCTTTTCAAAGTATTTTTAGGAATAGTTACTTGTCTTTTTAGTCTAAGCCCCCCCCCACAAACATTAGTACACATATGTAATTTATTTTGAAATATTTGCAAAATCTCTGTTATCAGCCAAATAAATAGTGAATTTGCATGCACAGAAAACATTTTAAATATATCGTTAAGGTCCCTGTATATCATTTTGTGGAAATAAGAGCATAACAGGGAGAGTAACAATTTCCACTTTACCTTGTAGTCAAAGTATGATTCCACGTAAGAGAACGAACTTACACACACACACAATCTTCCAAGGTGCAGTGTCTAATACTTGGTAATTATATTTCAAAACTACTCTTAAGTAACATGTAAACAAGGCAGCGGAGAATAAATAATCCCAAGCCAATCCTCAAAATGGCAGCAAAATCCAGGAGAAGAGTTTAAAGATGTTAGAGAGAGATAGTTACTAAAAGATTTCATTCTTTTCTACATTTTCATATGATTACTATAAAAATATATTTAATAAATGTTTATACTGTGATATTTTCTATCATTTTCTATTGAAAATATGTATTTCCATAGAGTGACAAATCTGATAATGAATTATATGTACTGTATATTGTAAGTACACAAATGAGTGTGCAACATGCAACTTTTCAGCCACACAAATGGAAAGGTACACATGTGCACATCTATGTTTGAGGAGGGGCTTTTCCATCTAGTTTTAATAAACGGGTAATATTAAGTACTGTACTTGTTTGATTAAATAATGGATTTATAGTCACTTGTGAATTTTATATTCATATCTGCATTCATCTGGTACTTTCTGGGCTGCTCAGAGAGCTTGCATAGGGGGGAATGTGCATGCTGTTGTTATTTGGCACATTTGTGTAAGTTACTTTCTTATATGAAGCTCCAGCAAAATGTGGAAAAGGCTGTAGCCACAATTTCAGATATTTTCAATAATAAATGGCAAAGGATTACATTTTAAGAGCATCTGTTGTGCCAATAAGTGTCTCCTTAAAATCATGTACACACCAAGTAACTATACATTATTAACTTTGATTTTTTAAAATCATTATTTTTCAAAAGTCAAGCAAGATTTGTGCCTTTTAAAACTGGTTGCCTCGCAATTGGCATTTGACACATTGACAATCTACAACAGAGTTTTGGAAACAAAGTCATTTAATGACACCTTTAGAATCAACCATGTAGAGTCTGCTCCATTCAGTCAGCAATCCATGTAAAGCTGCTTCCTCTGGGTCGTCACCATTGCTGTATTATGGAAACTAAAAAGAGAATTCTGCTATAACCTGGCGAGTCTAGGAGATATTAAGAGAAGCTCTAGGGGGTGAAAATGTAGTTCCGTGTCTCTTACAACTAGTCTACAGTTCTGGGACTTCAGTAGAGCTTTAAATGATTGCTGGCAAGACTATCAGAAGTGGCAAGAGGAAAAAAACAAACAGAAAATAATGTTTTATATATGAGGCTCAGTGTTTAGAAATATGATTTATATGGCTGCTTTCCCACAACAGATAAATATCCCCCCACATTAAAATGAGGATTTGAAAAAAGATCTGAATACATGAAGGCAAGTTTCTTCCACGTCTAAAGACACAACCTGAAATACCAAATAAGATCATTTCTGTACAAGAGGGGAACTTGCTTCGTTATACTAACTTGCAAAAGGATCCCAGGAATCTTAGAATACATTCAGTAAAAGGGCTGTTAACATATTCTCATCAATCCCATTCCATATTTTTGAAAGCCCCTTTTTAAAGGACTTAAATTACAGAACACTCCCCACCGACAGATTTACACCTGCTTTATAATGAAGTTCAGTTGTACAAATAAAACTTAACAATTATCTGGCAAGCCATCTAGAACTTTTTAAATGAAACTTGATCAAAGTTCAGCCGTCTTGGATCATCTTGCTATCTCCATCTAAGATTGTTACATGCATGCCTCCACGCATGCAGAATAACCTTTTCAGAACCTTTGTCTCAAACTGGAAATTGTAGACTATTTTTGTGAAATGTGTACATAATTTATCTCCTTTGTTTAAATGCTACCTATAAGTTGATATTGTAAGTGCATGGGTATTGTGTTGCTTCACATAACAGTATAACGTCTTGCACTGTCCCTACATGTGAGATATTTGTAATTGTGCATGGCTTTCAGAGCATGCAAATGTGCTTATTTCTGTTACACAGTATCATAAGCCCCATGCAGAGTATGGATGAAGTAGCCCAGTAGATCTATGTTTTGCAGCAATAGAGATATTCTAGAGCATTTGCCATCAGGTATATTATATGGCTATTAAAGTTTATAACTAAGGTTTAACTTATCTAAGGTATCATTAATGAGCAGTTAATCCAATTCCTGTATATCAAGCTGGTTTCCATTTCCAACAGATATTTTTGATGCCTATAGCTATTCCCTATAGCTTGAGTCATTTTTGTTCCATACTTATTTATATGTCATTGGTAAATGATGAATACATTTACCCTACTTGATCCCCTACTTCAAAGTATATGGTCCCTGCAAAGATCTCCAGTTTGTATTAACAGGAAAGTGTCCCCCCCAAAGAACGGAAACATGGAGTAAAACTAAGATTTTCTTTTTTACAAAGCAAAGTGTTCTGCTTATATACCGCCCCACAGTGATCAAAGCATTATTTGGATAGTTTACAGTCCATTTATGCAGGCTACACATTGCCCTCCCCCAGCAAGCTGGGTACTCGTTTTACAGACCTTGGAAGGATGGGAGGCTGCGTGAACCCGGAGCCTGCTACCTGGAATTGAACTCCAGGTCGTGAGCACAGTTATAGCAGCAGTACTGCAGTTTAACCACTGCATCATGAGGCTCTTCTCTTGTATGGAAATATGTTTTGAATTTTATTGTTTTCAAATGCAAACTTTTGTGTTTCACTATTATTAAAATGGTTGTGCAGCTACTGAAAGTGAATGCGCCAAAATAAAACTGCCATAGTTAAATAAAAAAAAATCCTTATGTGCAAACAGCGAATATTTTGGGGTGTACAGGCCAAGTAGACATTTCTAAATACAATAAATAAATAAACTCTGCATAGACACATTGCAGAATACCTGATAACTATCATGTATTGCACGTTGCTTTAAAAAAATTTCTGGAGATCATGTAGTATGTAATGGAGGCATAGATTATTTTTTTAAAGTAACAGTTGGTAATTCAAATAGTTTTCAAAGTACCATATTTTTTGCTCTATAAGATGCACTCCTCCCAACAGTAAGGAGAAATGTCTGTCTTATAGGGCAAATACACCCCCCGCTGGGAGCCTTCAGAGCAGCTGCTGTTGAGGCCTCTGGATTGGTGCAGGTCCCAGCCCCAGCTGCAGCCCCAGTGGAGGCTTTCCAACCCAGCTGTTTTAAAAAAATTACCTTGCATGATTGATTTTCCCCCATAGAATAGAAGACACAGAGTAAATAGCCCTACCAGAGACCATAGAGATGAGAAATGGGCTAGAAAGTAACCACCCACCATGATGACCATAGAGCCACTCTTCAAGACAGGTAAAATGTGAATCAGGGGAGGGAGGTCTCCCATTCAGCCTGTCTTGAGCAGCTCTATGGTGATCATGATGGGTACTCTCTAGCCCGTTTCTCATCTCTGTGGTCTCTGGTAGGGCTGTTTACTCTCTGTCTTCTATTCTATGGAACAAATCAATCATGCAAGGTAATTTTTTTAAAACAGCTGGGTCAGGAAACATCTGCTGGGGCTGCATCTGGGGCTGGGACTTGCACCAGGTCTGGAGGCCTCTGCAAGGGCTGGAGTCTTCCCACCATGGAGACCCAGGCAGGGTGTATGTAGCTTGTTTTCGCATTTTATTCTCCAGCCATGCTGCTCCAGGCCTCCCAAAGCAGCATGGCTGGAGAATAAATTGGGGATGGAGAAGTACCGGGACCACAGTATGTATGCATGAATATTTTTTCACACATACATACCTCTAAAACTAATTACGTCTTATGCTCCAGTGCGTCTTATGGAGCAAAAAATACGGTAATTACTTTGAACTTTATTGGGTAAAAAAAATCCCTTGAAGTTCTAATAAATAAATGTTATTACTAGGCATCACAACAATGTGATAACCTGTTATTCTCTTCAGTCACCCATTTCATCCTATTCACGCACACAAGCAATCACTATAAGTTGTCATTATTCATTTTGGTCAAGAATTCTTCCATACTAGCATACCAGTAATTTAACTAGTACAAAGTAAACATAACAATACAACCCATATACTTGGGATTTACTTAACAATAAAATAAATATTTATGTTAAACTCTTCTTCATTGCACATTTTATACTGGAAGTTAAGTGGTCACAAAACATGAATGAAAATGTCAATTACTTCTTCTTTTTTGTAATCTACCATCACATTCTAACACATCAAGAAGGTAGTAGCCACTCCAAGCCACAATGGCTTTAACTTTCAAAAAGTCAGTGGAAGTTTTCCAAATACTTTTACTGTTATAGAGTTTTACATCCATGCTGAGATATTCACCATTGTATAGCAACAGTCTTGCACTGGGGTCAAGATGTTGTTGTCAGTTAACTGAGGGAGAAACTATGCAGTGATTAAAAATTCCAAGTTGGAAGTATTAACATAAACATGTGTTTATATAATGAACGTAAAGTTGCAGTTCTTGAAGCTGGGAAGCGCAGAAAGAAGGATTGATCTTCTATTATAGAAATGCTGAGGCACAAAACACAGTCGCTTCTAGAACTTTCATACATGAAATCCTTTTTCCTGTATGTGCATCATGTGTAATCGCAAAGTCTGTAAACTGCTCACTATTCGTCTCTGGTGTCCAATAAGTACAACACCAATTCTTCTAATATCACTGCAAAAGAAAGATTAGTTTAAGAATCACTACAGTAGAAGCAAGTAAAGGTAACATATCAGCACTATTTGTTTATTTTATTTATCTTACTTATAGGTTGCCTTTCTCCTGATGAGGGGACTCAAGGAGGCTCATAGTATTAAAACAAATAGAGTTAAAAACCACAATAAATCATACAGTAAAATATATTAAATGATGTAAAGCATGTAGAACATTAAAAACTATCTTAACTAAAAATATGCTTTCTGGCAATCAGTCATGATTGTTAAAAGCCTGTCTGATAAGGAGGCTTTTCATCTGCTCAGGGAGGAAGGCTCAAAGGGAGGGGGCGAACTTGATCGCTTGAGTGAGAGCATTCCATAACCTGGGAGCAGCTATAGAGAAGCGACTCTCTCCTGTTCCCATCAACCATGCTTGCGCTGGAAATGGGATCAAGAGGAGGGTCCAAAAAACTAACAAATTTTTGAATTACGTTTCTAATGAAAAATGGAGATCTGTCTTGAACTGAAAAAGCAAAAATGACCTAGAAAACCTACAAAGCATATAGGTGAATTGCTGCATGATTTCATCTACTGATGGTGGAAGAACAAGGCATACATTTCCCAAGAAACGGAGTTTATTTATTTGTTGTATCTAGAAATTTCCCTCCCTCACAGATATGTCCTTGCCCCTTGTAACATTATAATTTAAAACAAAAAATAAAAAGCATGACTTCCAGTCCCCCCATTTTGTCTTCTTTCTCCCACAATGGCCAAAGGGATTTTTCGGAAAGGAAAAAAAAAAAGAGATGGTGCACTTGGAGGTCAGTGTTTTGCTTTTTTATAAAGAGACTGAAAGGTGTTTATATATATATACTATATATTAAAAAGCGAACACACACACACACACACACACACACACACACACACACACACACAGAGAGAGAGAGAGAGAGAGAGAGAGAGAGAGAGAGAGAGAGAGAGAGATTAAAATAAATTATTTGGCTGCTAATATATTTCAGTTTGTATTTGCTAATCTGTGTCATTAAAGACCATTAAACAAGGCCTGAAAAACTATTCAGGTGCCATGATCTTTTCATAATTCTAAGTATTCTATTGCAGTTTATCATTCTGCTGTTCTGTTTTGTGATCCCTGGTCATTAGAATGAAGGCTGTTATTGTCAGCTCTCAATTTTTAAACTAAGTGGTCTTTTTATTTAGCATTTTGTATGATTTTTCAAATATTGCTGCATATTGGCTAAAATCCTATTGCCCTTGGTGTAGAGATAAGTTATGCTTGCAGAAATCAACAAGGAGTTACGCCCAGACAGCCTGCATTTCTCATTGCACAACTGCTCCTGCAAAGATATTTCATAGTTCCAACTCCTGGCTTGTGCAACTTCAAGTTATAAAGGTGTAGCTATACAACTGGATTTTGGCCATTGTTTTATTTATATATTATTGCAAAGATGAATGAGTGGGTGTTGAGTATTAGGTATGTGGAATGATTTTGAAAAAGAAATTTGTGAGATAAAAGGAGAGATTTGTGTTCTCTCTGTCTGCCTTCTATACTGTTACCTGGCTGTTACATTTGTTTATCTTTCTGTGGAATAGGTGTCATGTGCCTAGTGGTGCTTGCAGTGGGGCCATTGATATTTTCTTATAATTCCAAATAAGCTCATCTAATGGTCATCTGATATTGAAAGTATTATTAAGAAAGCACAACAAAGAATGTTTTTTCTGCGTCAACTTAGGAAGTTCAGGCTGCCAAAAGAACTGTTGATTCAATTCTATAGAAGTGTTATTGAATCTATCATCTGTTCCTCTGTAACTGTCTGGTTTAGTTCTGCGACTAAGCATGACAGATATAGACTTCAAAGGATATGTGGAACTGCAGAAAGAATTATTGCTACTAATCTGCCATCTATTGTAGAATTGTATACCACACGAGCTAAAAAGAGGGCGATGAAAATATATACAGATTCCACACATCCTGGACATAACCTGTTTCAATTGTTACCCTCAGGGCGACGTTTTAGGGCATTGCACACTAGAACAACTAGATATAAAGATAGTTTCTTTCCAAGTGCTATCAAACTGCCGAATAATTAATTTTTACTTCTCTTCTTCCTTTTTAAATAATAGGTTATATTGTATTGTTGTACTGTGTTTATATTGATGACTATATGATTCTTATATTTCCTTTTATATATGGAGAGCATATTTTACCAAAACAAATTCTGGGTGTGTCCAACCACACTTGCCCAATAAAAGTATTCTGATTCTGATTCTGAAGCTCAGTGTCTTCCAAAGGCTGGGATTATTCTAAATAAAGTACTTACTCGATACTCATTCTTGAAACAAGATCCATAGATGTATACCCTGCTACCATGAAGTTTGTTTTGTATTGGCCCATTTTTATTGAGTCCAGCCAATCATTGACTGATACATAGAAAGGATATTCTGGAACTTCACCAGGTGAATCTGGCATTCTGTCGAAAGAAAAGCATACACAAAAACCATGAACACAAGGACAAGAAAAACACACTTCAATGCATCAATAGATTTGTTATCTGACATTTTATTTGTACTTATACTAAAAATAAAGCAGATGACCGAAGAGATGAAATATCTAAGAGCGAGGTCATATTTTGTGCCTTTTAAAAAATCCAGCAACTATTAAAGCCAAATTATAGGTTTCTCTGTGTAGTTACTGGTAATTCAGGAAAGAATTCTCAGTCTGTAATCATTCAAACTACAATGTACTGTACAACAATGTTAACATAAATAGGTCTGAATTCTATTATAGCTCAAATATACAGTACTTGCACTACACTAGAAGACTTCAGGAAGCATTTTACTGTTATTTTCTTAGCAGAGATTGGGACAGTTTCAGATGGCAGCTGAGGGCGGGAATACTTGAGAATTTGATATTTGTGAAATCCAGTAGGAACCAACCTGACCTGTCACCCACATTTGGATTAACACGTCAGCCTGTATTTAGAGTTTCTGAACTAGATAAGACACCAACTACATGGATTCTTTACATCTGTCAGAAATGACTACAAACTGAATAGCATCTATTTATGTTTCCCAGGTCAAAACATTATTTGGACATTAGTTGGGCATGATTGGCTATTTCTGCCTGTTGAATAAATCATATTACAACCCTTTACTTGATCTGGAGGATTCCATGTCTCCCCCCCGCCCAACCAAAAAGCAATGTTTGTTTCAAAACAGTCAGTGTGAGGGGGTGGCAATCAGAGTAATGGGCAACCTATGGATTCTAAGAGTACCCAAACACTACTGCAGATACTTATTATTTTATTATACCACTGCATATTTTGTTTATTATGTTATGGTTTATGCAATTTAAGTTACCAGGTGTCAATTTTAGGTCACTGTTTCTGTTTTAGTTTGTGATATACATGTATATTCATTTTCTAATCATTTAAGTCATTTTATGCTTTGCAAGCATACACATGTAAACCACACTGAGTTGGACAGTCTAAAAGCTCAGCAAATAAATAAGTAAAATAAGAGAGGGATGTAAAAATTCCAAGCCATGCTGCACGGTAGCTGCTGACCGCAGCCTTAAGAAGACTGACATCAACTCTAACGGATATTAACCATCTATTTCTGGGTGCTTGTCTACAATATTTCAGCACTATCTCTGAAGGAGTTGTTCTAAGCCCGAATAAATGGAATTTTCTGCAGAAAAGCTTGCCTTTTATTTGATTTTTAATGGTCTAATAAAAGGTATCATTCACTTTTACATTTGTGTAATCATAACTTAGTTGCCCATTCACATTTGATAGAGAGTATATTTCAAAATGCATATTTAAACATATATTTTAATGTATTTTATTCCAAACCGCATTTTAATATACAAATAGAATAGTATAGACTAGGTAAGTGAACATGACAAAGTGACAAGGACTAGAAGTAAACTTAGCTTTCCATACTATTGTTTTGCCTTTTTGTCTTTTATTTCTTATAGTGGTACCTTCCTTGTAGTGTGTATCTAGTCACATAAACAATATATGGTACTCTCACATGGAACAAATACAGAATTAAAGGTAACCCTTGCTGCATATACTTTGGCCCATTTATGGGACATAAATATAATATATATTTGATATATGTTGATGCAATTTCTGAAGGAAATTTCAAAAATCACACCAAGCCTATTTTCCATCTGCCATAATCACAGAAATATGTTTCAGATGGTTGCAGCTACCTCCAAGGTGACACCAAATTCCACAGTGATCCATATAAATATGTCACAAGAAACACTCAAAGCTGATCTCACAAAGAAAGGGTTTAGCATCCGAACAGGTCCTGAGTCCTGACACATCAGGTACACAGCAAAATGGAGATGGGATAGATATAATGAAAAGAGGGGAAACTACATTGAAGATTTTGGTTGGTGCATTTTTTTTTCAAATAATCCAATGCTATCTGATGGCTATCCCATACAAAAAAGTGAGCACACTGAAATGGATCTTACAAAAGTACATCTTCTGCTAGGGTATGAAGAGAACTGGGATTGCGTATCAGTTTGTCTAGGAAGCTGACAATGTCGGTGAACTTTGGCCGATGGTTTCTTTCCTTTTGCCAGCAATGAAGCATTAGTTGGTGGAGAGAAGCTGGGCAGCCCATGGGAGCGGGAAGCCTGTAACCTTCTTCAATGGACAGAATGACCTGATTAGAAAAGGGAGAGGCAGACATTATTTTTTTGTCTTTGTGATGGAGAACCATATACAAAATGTCTGTGAAGATTCTCAGTCATCCAGGTGAGTTTACCTGGAAGTTAAGTCATCATGGCAACTGGACTTCTTTTCTTGAGAGATCAAAATGTTTCGCTGTTCATCGAAACAGCTTCGTTAGGCTTCATCAGACTGTCTTTGTCAGACTGATGAAGCTGTTTGGGTAAGCAGCAAAACGTTTCAATCTTTCAAGAAAAGAAGTCCAGTTGTCCCGACTCAACTTCCAGAGAACCATATACAGTGGTACCTCTACTTACAATTTAATCCGTTCCAAATGCATGCTCATAAACTGAACATAGAGCAGTCGTATCTAAAAAATGAAAAAATAAAATAATATAAAATAATTTTTACAAAAAATGTTAGAGCCGACTGCATCTAAAAATTGTAAGGGACCAGTTAAAATGCCAATGGTTTTCTTCTCTTAAGTTGAATTGCTCGTAAGTAGAGCCGCTTGTAAGTAGAGGTACCACTGTACAAATAGCAATCATTACAATAATGCACCTTCAGATTGATTATGAGTATTGGTGATCCTTGCTAGTGTTTGCAGTATGAAGCACTCAGAAATTGTTCACCAGTCTCTTTTGGTGGCATTCTGGGACAGGATAGCACATTCAAGGTTAAACAGGTTGGCATGGTAGAGATTGAAACTCCCAACTCCTGGCTCTCCATCCATCCAGCTGAACCATCCATCCAGCTGTTTTTACATACTAACCATGGATATAATAAGACTGGTCTTAAAATGCCATGAGAGCTTATACATGAAATAGCAGAGGTGCTTCTGAACTCTCCAATGAGTATCATTCTTAGCCCTATACAGCCTAGGCCAGTGTTGGCGAACCTATGGCACGGGTGCTAAAGATGGCACTCAGAGCCCTTTCTGTGGGCACCCAACATCGCCCTTTCACAGTCACCTGTATTCAGATTAAATTGTATTGGCACTTTGCAAAAAATAAAAAAATAGTGGGTTTTTAATCACAATTTGGCCACTTGGTCTCTAAAAGGTTCACCATCACTGGCCTAGGCAGTTACATAACTCAACATAATTATGTCTGGATAAGAGTCCATTTATTTTGCCTCCCGGATAAGGTTCAAGGTGTTGGTTTTGGTTTACAAAACCCTCCATGGCTTGGCCCCTGCTTATCTGGCGGAGTGTCTCCCCTGACAATTAGATCCGGCCCGACCCACCTGATCCTCCTTGGCCCTCTCGCTCCGGACCGTCACTCCGAGGGAGGCCCGCAAAACGAGCACACGCGGACGGGCCTTCTCGGTGCGGCGCCAACTTTCTGGAACAAGCTTCCGAGCGAGCTACGGCAGGCTCCGTTGCTGGCGTCATTTAAGAAAAATTTAAAGACTCTTCTTTTTCGGGACGCCTTCGGCACTGTCTAGGGATTCAGTTCGGGGTTTGTTTGTTTTTTTGGCCCGGCCCGCCTGCTCGCCTTGCTACCTAATCTTGGATTTTATTGTTTTTAGCTGTTTTAGTTGTTTTATCTTTCCTTGTTGTAAACCGCCCTGAGTCCCCTATGTGGGAAATAGGCACGGTATATAAATGTGAAAATAAATAAATAAATAAATAAATATTATCTCCAGCAAAAAAGTGCCACAGGAGCTATGGGTCCTGTAGAGAAACTGGGGTCCCAGGATTGCCTCTGACTGTTAGAAAAGACTAGGCACATTTGCTATCTCACGACTAAAGATGGTTTGGTAAGCTACAGACAGATTTGAATTAACTAAAATTAATTAATGCATTTAAATAGCTTCAGGATGCACATCCCTTAAAGGCCATTAGTAGCCATGGCAGGTTTCATGTGTCTAGATCTGGAAATAGACATATACAGTGGACCCTCGTATAACAAACGGTTTGTATAACAAAATCTGTACAACATAAATTCTGGAGATAGAGGAAATTTGCTTAACAGAATCGCCTATGGGGCAAATTTGTATAAAGGAAAGTTTGCTTAACATAATTTCATTTGTAATGAATTAATTCCTTTATACAAGGTACCACTGTACTTTTATATTATTATTATTATTATTATTATTATTATTATTATTATTATTATTATTATTATTATTATTATTATTATAACAAAATGTGATTATTTTGTCTCTTAGTTTAGGAATCTTACAAGCTATGAGTACTGGCATAAATGCTGGTACTCATTTATACTGAAGATGGAAGGGTCAACCAATGCCCTCAGGTGGCTAGTACACAAAAATGTCAGAGAAAAATAACTCATTACTAGTCTATGTAATAAATGCACTGTATTTTACTATATCCCAAAGCTATAATTTCAGCTTACTCTGTGCATCAGCTTATTTTTCATAGAAAGTTCAATAGCCCTGGGCTAATATTTATTAATTAAGCAATAAGGCATGAAAATGTGCAAGTCCCACAATGAATGGATATTTCTAGTGCCTAGCATGGTTTTTGGTCAGATATGCTGGCTGGATAGCTCAGTGATTTACGTACCTGATTGTGGAGTCATAGGTTGGGAATTCATTTCTTCACTGTGCCTCCTGAGAGAAGAGCCAGCCTGTTTAGCCACGGGCAATTTGCATAGTCCCAGAAGCGCCCAAGAAGAAAAGACTAGTGACACTTCTGATACTCTCTACCTAGAAATTCCTGCAAGGGGTCTCCATATGTCACTGGATAGGATGCATTAATCAGCAGTGCTCAGTAATTGTCATGGTATAGTCCAATTGACAATAATAGGGTTATTCCAAATCAGTTATGTTAGACACCTTCTCTTAAAGCACGGCCTGAAAATAGTACCATCTCCAAAGGACAATCTGTAAATAGTTGTTTTTAGTAGTTGGATGGACTTACATCCTGGTTGGACATCTCCCAGTATGGTCTTTCTCCATATGACATTACTTCCCACATCACAATCCCGTAACTCCAGGCATCACTTGCTGAAGAGAACTTTCTGTACGCTATAGCTTCAGGTGCTGTCCATCTTATGGGAATTTTTCCACCCTGGGAAACATGTTTACATTTTCTTATTACATACATGTGATCTTTAGAATTCTGCTACTCGCTGATTACTCTACATACTTAAATATTATATAATATATATATTTAGCTGATCACAGGAATATCAGCGGATATTCATCATTTTAGACATTTTCTTTAACATTCATGAAATTACTCAGCCAACACCTTGTGACATCTTTTATAACATTTAAGCCACATTTGAAAGCTCATCAAACATAACCAAGTGATAACTACAGAAACAAGCACACAGAACAGATTGAATGGGGTGGAAATTATTACCTTCAACATCTATCATTATTAACCTTTCATTTTCAATCTTTTCCTCTGATAGGCTTATTTATTATTGATTCATTCAAAATCTTTTTACCCCACATTTCTCCTTAGAGGACCCAAAGCACTTTAGTTTAGATTATAAAGAAGCTGTGGTCTATAGACACAAAAGGAAAGCACAGTACAATATATATTTATATCCGACGTTGCTGTTTGTTATGTTATCTATGAGCTGTACATGACTTACAGTGACCTGGTAAGTGAGATATTTAAAGTCTAGTTTTCCCAGAACCGTTCCACCTCCTGTGTGTTGCTGTGACCAGCAAGGATTTGAATACAGGTCTATCGAGATCTAGACCACAACACCACTCTGGCTCTTGGCCTTTTGTATGTTATCTAGGTTTAAATTAGAGAAGTGGACAACAACCTAGAGTTGTTTTGGGAAGATAAGGTGCACTTGTCTGACAACAAGGTGCATATGATCATAGAACAGTGATGGTGAACCTTTTAGAGACAGAGTGCCCAAACTGATTCAAAACCCACTAATTTTTCGCAAAGTGCCCATACAGCAATTTACCCTGAATACAGGTGGCTGTGAAGGGGCAAAGTTGGGTGCCCACAGAAAGGGCTCCAAATACCACCTTTGACACCCATGCCATAGATTAGCCAACACTGTCATAGAAGATTGTGGTAATGTCTCTTAGCTCTGTTTAACTGCTCGGTGGTGGGTAGGGAGCTATATATCTTCGCCCCTCCCACAGTGGGTATGTAGTGCTGGCAAAGTGGATGCTAGAGGTGAGCTCCGGAGGATGCTGTTGGCCAATTGGGCATCTTGTGTGTGTACCACAAATCTCATGATTCAACAACACAAGTAGGCAATGTCCTCAGGCCAGCTCGGAAGATATAAATATGTCTTGCTTGTAATCACTGTCAGAATGCACTGACCAGGATCTTTCCTGTGTGCTAGTTTTCTGTTTTCTCCTTGCAGATGTTTCCTTGTAGCATAATAACGCTGACTCCATTTTAACCCTCTAACCTGAAATACAGAGTATTGTTCTTTTGTGGCACATACAACATAGAAATATGCTTTGAGGATCCATCTTCATGTTCTTCTTTCCTGTGGATTGCTCCTCTCCACCCCCATATTGTTGTGTCATGTGTGGCCTACTGACCTTATTTCACAGCATGTGTCACATCAGATTCCTAGTCAGTAACCCAGTCTACTTTAAAAAATAATAATAATGCATGCTCAGATTTTTATCTGCTCTGTTGAGTATAATGGCCTTGGATCATTTTCTTTGTACTGTACAGAAGGGAAAGCAAAATTGGAACAGAAACAGCCACAATACTTTACAGAGATAAATCTCTTCCAGAGATGGCATACACAGTGTTTGACATGAGACAATCTCTAACGTTTCTCCTTATAGCGGAGGGAAATTACATTCCACTGTTAATAACCATATAAACAATAAAAACTTTTAAAGCTAACCCATTATATACAGGAATGGCAAATTTCATTACTTAATTACTTTTCTAAAGTATATTTTTACTAAAAAAAGTGAGAATCTTGTATACTTTCCAGAGCTAAGTAAAAGGCTGAGACTAAGCAATATCTGTTCATGAATAATAGAAGGATACATTTGCTTCTGCACAGCTAAAACAATATAGTATTTCCAGTGCTCAGTGGAAATAATAGTAATAATAATAATAAAACAACTCTTTAGCTCTGTTGGGCATCACATTCTAATAGCGTAAGTATAATGAAAAGTATTTATTACATTTTGTTGTATACAGTGTGCCTCGTCACCAATTAAAATAAATATTCATTGATATTTAATTTCTGTAGCAGGTTGATCAAAATTGGCAATGCTCTCACACAGGAATAATTTTACAAGAGCAAGCATTTTCCTCCCATTTGAAGCCACTCTGCATTTTCACCTCCTTTCTTAAATTTATAATGAGCTTGGGGAAATGCTAATTTTGCAGTAATGGTGCTATTCAAATGCTTATGATGTAGCGTGATTTCATCTGCTACCTCCTGAATTATTCTTGATTGCAGCTCAGAGACAAGATGTCACCATGTGCTACCACAAGCCCTTTATTTAATGAGCAGGGAAGTGCCAGATCATTCAGGCAGAGTGACATATCAGTTTAGTAGGATCATCTCTTAAAATGAATCTTAAGGCACAAATCTGCTGGTCTTGTGGGTTTGAAACACAACACACTGTTCTAAAGATAAATGATGGAAATAAACAACAGATAATGCAAATTTTCTAGCTTTAAATATCCAGCTCACTGTATGACTCTTGATCAACTCTCAACTTTTTCTGCCCAGCACAGATCTTCTTGGGATTGCCTACATGGGCCATTTCTGCATACATATTGTGCTTGTGTTGCCAGCAGGAAAACGGATGCCAAGCTTTCTATAGCAAAAGGTGGCCTGAATGTTGACAACACCAATGGCAGCCGTTAAGAGGACCTACAAAATGCCCTCTTGTGCTCATTACCATTCACAAGAGGAGAATAAGCAAGGAAAGATGACTCATTTTTCATCAATTAACCACTTGTAGAATGTTGATTTGGTCTGCTGCACAATTTACCACAATATACGTATATGTCATGTTAAACTGCTTTGTTCGTATTTTAATACCATTATCTCCCATTGTGTTTAGAAACCCTATCCCCATTTCATCTAGTCTAGGTAATTTTCCTTCCTTACTATTTCTTATTGCTTTTTCAGCTTCAGGTGTTAAAACAGCTGGTCCGGCATCGTTGTCATCGGTATCATGTTGATTCTACCAAGTTTTAAAACTTTTCTTTAAAATAATGCTTATTTATAACAAATAATCCATATTATGGACAGTTAGTTTTATATTGCCTATATTTATGCATTGATACAAGTCTGCAGAAGGGGGTGGAAACTGACATTTTTCTGTTAAAAATTTAAGAATATCTCTTGTTAGATATTCCCTTTTGATTCAATACAGCCAAAACCTAGTCAAGAATGATATTTTCTTTTCTTTTTGTATGTTAATTAAATATTGGGGCAAATTAACACAAGCACAGAGTGAAACCTATCATAATGTATTTCAGTAAGGAACACTGCATGCAGCATTTAGGCCTCCTGTAAATAAAATGCATCCATCTGCTTAAATTACATCCAGATTGGTTTGATTGTTGTCCTGCGGTACAAGCAATTGTCAGTGAAGGGGTTTTGAACATTTTGCCTAATAGTCCAAGTGCAATTTCAGTGGGGAGCCTGTTCTCTGTACTCAATTTCTTATTTCTGTAACCTCTGCTAATGCAATAGCTGTGTTAAAAAGCACACTGAATAAAGAATTTTTGGTGTGCCAGAATGTAATCCACTTGATAAACAGGAGCCCTCCTTCCACAGTGCCTGCGTGTGGCATACTAACTACTGTGGAGAGTATAGAAAAGAAGACCAAAGAGAATTTGTAGACATTAATCATAGACTAGGAATGCTCATATTGCCTTTTCACACAAAGACAGAACTTCAGATCTGGCTGTCAAATAAGAAAACATGGTGATTTGTAGGCTGCAGTGTCATGCCTCAAGTAAGTGAAAAAGAAATATTGTTACCTAGTAAAGGTAATTCTAAAATGAAGCAAGAAAATACTGATTAATTCTGGGTGACACACATGCAAATGTAAAGTTTGTTTTTTCCTCATTATTTTATATACCCAAAAAGTATTTATGGGTTTGGCGGAAAGGAATGAAAATGTCCAGCCATTTTGTGTTTCTCTTTGATTATAGTCTGGTTGCTTTCTGTGTAGATATTAGGTTGTTTGGGATTTAGAGAATATTCTTGCTAAGCCTTATAAGACTTAATGTATCAGCCCAGAAAACAAAACCTAAATGGGGAGGGGGAAGTTAGTGTTATTAGTTGCCCTAATATGAAAGCATTGCAATTATAGTGTTCTGGAGGTCATCAGTTCATAGGGTTCCCATAATTTAGAAGCAACTTGCCGGGGTATAATAATGATATGGAAATCTACACATTTAACCAACCAATACTTGTTAAGTCTTAATCTTGAGCAGAGACACAAGGTACACCATAGGAAGGGTCTGTTTTGTACTTATATAGAAGGTACATTACTTGGTAAACACCTAGTAAGACCTGAATCAAAGAATATGAGCTTTGTTACAATATATATGAAATTAGCCCATATAGATAATGGAAAAGGTGGTGTGATTAATGTAAAGAAGCTTGGACCAATCTATCTCATGGATTAAATATGTGAAATGTGATGACACATCTATGTATGTAAAACATGATGAGCTATCCCATCAACATCTGTTTCTGCAGGCTGGAGCAGAGACAGATAAGATGTGAAGCAGTGACATGCTGAAATACAAACTCCCTTAAGGTTCCCTTCTGCACTGGCAAGCATTTCAGAAGAATACAGCAGAGGGAGATGAGATGGGAAGAAGGACCATTCAGCCCTAAAAGAAGGTTGTTTCCCTCCTTCCTGCACAACCGTATCTTGTCATACAGTATTCCTATGCCACATTGTGGTTCATATATTACAGTCCCAGTATATCGCAGATTTTATCTTGAGAGAAGCATGCTTCCAAAGAATGGCTTTTAATCCACTCCTGACTCCTCAGCAAACAGTCCTTGGGCTGCTCCTGTTGGTGTGCACTTTAAAGAGAGGCTTTTAGCCCCCCTCCTGACACCTCAGCAAACAGATCTGGGGCTGCTGGTGGTGGTGTGCACTTCCAAAGAGAGCCTTTTAGCCCCTCCTGACACATCAGCAAACTGAACTTGGGTTCTCCTGGCAGCGCACGCCAGCAGCAGCAGCCCCAGATCTTTTTTGCTGAGGTGTCAGGAGGGGGTTAAAGGCCTCTCTATGGAAGTGTGCCAGGAGTAGTAGCAGCCCCAGATCTGTTTGTTGAGGTGTCAGAAGGGGGTTAAAGGCCTCTCTTTGGAAATGCGCCAGGAGTAGAAGCAACCCTAGATCTGTTTGCTGAGGTGTCAGAAGGGGGTTAAAAGTCTTTCTTTGGAAGTGCATGCCAGCAGGAGCAGTCCAAGGTCAGTTTAATGAGGCTTCTGCATTTCACGGATTTTCCTTTATTGCAGGTTGGTCGGACACCTAACTCTCACAATAAGCAGGGAGTACTGTATTATAAGCCTGAGAACATGCTTACTGACTCAAGTTTACTGATTGTATGCCACCTCTTTGGGAACTTTTTTTTTTTTGCTAAGAAATTGTATTTTTAATGTTGTATTGAAGTAAATGACTCCCATGTTTCCAACCTGAAATTACAGTTTTGCAACCCTGCAGCTCTCTCCTCAGTGTTGCTCCATGTATAAGATGACCCTCAATTTTACACAAAAATATAGTTTTAGATACCCTAAGCATATCTGATCTTCCCTGATTTCAGAAGCTAAGCAGGGTCAGGCCTGGCTAGTACTTGGATGGGTGACCACCAGGAAATACCAGGTGCTGTAGGTGCCTGGAGTAGGAACTGGCAAGCCACTCCAGTATTCCTGCCAAGAAAAACTCTGTGGACATGTGGTCATGGAGAGTCGGTCATGACTGTAATGACAAAACAAGAACAACAACAAAATGCATGAAAAATACTGTATTTATCTTAAAGCTTCTTCTCCCCATTCCACATTCTGAGACACCATAGGGGTCCTTGCGGAAGTCTTTGGGAACCTCCAGCCACCAGACTGAATAGTTATGGAATATTTTAAGGACCATTCAGCGACTTATAGTGTTCATGTGGAAGACTGCTGTCATGGCAAAGAGGTTTAGTAGGGTTAATAAATAAATAAATAAATAAATTATGCATCAACATTTCCTTCTTTGGTCTTGGCTTAGACCACTGCTAGACACTGACAGATGTGATAGGTTACCAGAAGTTATCTGGAAAAAAAAAATTGTAAAAACAGTAAAAACCTATATGAGCATGTAACTGGAATTCACTTGGGAAATCATAAGTTGATTACCCAAGATTCTTGAGGTAAGAAATCCAAGGATGATAAGAAGTATCTAAGGAAGATAGTTCTAGCAGGTGCTTATGCTTGCATGTTTGATTCTATTATTTTTTTCATGTGTGTGGTTCTGTCATTAGTTTGCTTATTATTCAGATGTTCTATTTTACCAATCAGTAGAATGTAAATATCAAGGAAACTTGCTGCACCTAGATGTCTTTAATGAATAGATTCCCCTACGGCCAGGATGTTCAAAAGTAGATGAAGAACTGAAGTGTCTTTGTTCAACAAGCCTCTACAAAGACCTAGGAAGTAGGTCTTCATAGTGGTAGGTTCCTGAACTCATCCCCCCCTCTCTCTGTGTGTGTTTGACCTGGGACTGTGAAGCTTTCCTGAAGTCTACCCAGGCTGGTTGTACTTACAGGAGGCACAGTGGGGAACAGAACACCCAAACTCTGCACCCAGATGCTTGAGCTATATAGCCAGCTTTCATTAGGTTAGCAGTCACCAAATGCTTAGATGCTAGTGATTCCAAGTAGGATGGCACATGAGGCAAACTTCAGAAAAAACAGGGCAATGGACCTGCATTTTACACCTCACTAGAGGTAGCAAGAACATGCCCTCCCATGCCAGTTGGCTATGTGTTGGGAAAGCAGGGTGTATAGGTGAAGCTGGCGAGTGTAATAAGAGTCATGCAGAATCATACTTCACACGTAGTCTGCTGTTCTGTTCACACAGTGACCAAGAAATTGCTTATGGAAAGCCTGCCTTCCACTGAGAAGCATACTGCCTGTGGTATTGGTTGTGATATATTTATTTTATTTATTTTGATTATTTTTACCCCACCTTTCTCCTTGGAAAGTCTTGACTCTGTCAGCTGCTATTGTTATTGTCTGCTTGCATGTAGATCCTGGCCAATGTCTTTTTTGGCAGATCTTAAATGGAGGTCAATATAAACAAACACAGCACTGGACAGAAAAATCAAATGACAGCTCTGTAGCCTTGCACATCTGAAGACATATAATAAATAATTCAAGGCTTTTAACAGGATGTGATATTTCTGGGCACTTTTCTGAAATGGGAGACCATTCTGGATGACTTATAACCAGACAAAATAAAGGCACTGGATTTTTGATTGAGGTAAAGTTAAAAAGGCTATGGATTGAAGCTGCCTTTCTGAGATCTAGTTTTCATGGTGAATGTACTTTAAGATGACCTGGGTCATTAAAAACAACTTGCTTTGTATGTTTACAAAATGTTTCTGCCATTAATGAAACCTTACAGCAAATGCTGACATAAAGATTTTCTACCTAGAGACCAAACACCCTTTGTGCAAAAGCTATTTTTATATCCTAGTCCCCCTATCTTTAATTACATTAAAAAAACCAGTTTGTGTAAAGTCCTTAAAGTACAGAATTAATTTTCTCCAATTAAAGCCCTTGGCTTTTAATTTTCAGTGTACTTTATACAGCTTTAACTAATTACAGGTATTCCACATAAATTCTAAATATCTTCATTCATTTGTGATTCAGGCATGACCAGACCTATATTCATGTCACTTTTAATTATCTTTCTTTCTTACTTGCAGAATCTTTGCATGTGTTCTGTATATAAATGTTTCCTTTGCCTAGAGGTGTGCCACTGTTTTTATCGTGTTGTGATCCTTTATGAATTAAACAACTTTGATAACACATGAGCCTCTGAATCAGCTTTGATGTTATAGGTTTGGTGCTTCTGTTTTAGATTCGACCTGAAAAAAAATCTGCACTAGCATTAAAGAAAAAAGGTGACACTGCAGAGGACCAACCTCTTGATTCTTGAAGCAGTCATCTGCACATGCTTCCCTTGCTAGTCCAGGACATTTAAAAAACAAAACAAATTAAAGGCACTACATGTATTAGAGGGACTAGTGACATTAGTGGGAGAGAAATGGTGCATCTCCAAACCTAGTGATCTGCACCAAGGGGGGCTGATAACAAGGGATTTGGCCCTGATGCAAAATCTATTTTGTTTTTTCAGTAGAGCCCCACCCCACAGTTCATCAGCCAGAGCCTGTGCAAGCATATTAAAGGCGAACAAATAGAGCTCAAACTGAAATATGACCTAGTAAGATTCTAATTTAACAGGACAAGAGCCATTTGTCTTTTTGATTCTGAAATTCCCTGCTGACAAGGAGAGATAATGATCCCCACCTCTGTTTTTCATGCAATGGGGCAACTCCTCAGACGGTATGAGTATATGCTTAACAACCCATCCCCTATGGCAGACTAATCCAAGCCTCACTGGACTGCCTCTAATTTGTTTTTACTTAAATAAAACCTTAAGCCCACTACTCTTTTTTTCTTAAGCCAGCACAAACTCTTTCCCTTAATTTGATATCTGTCCCTGTTCTAACACATGCAAAGTCCAACACAGCCGCAGTATGTAGCAATCATATGCTGTGGCTGATTCTCCTTGAGCTGTTTAGACGGGACTGAGGAATTTCTCTTTAATGAGACAATGAAGGGTGGGGGGAAGACAGAAACCAGGGCAAAGGCATTAAATGATGCCAGATGCAGTGCTGAGTTGACATCCCTTGGGTGCACATCCCTTGGTGAACATCTTTCGCAGACTCGGGAAAGATACGTGTTCGCCACATACTCTTTGTCATTTCATTTCTTTTTCCTCTAAAGGTAATCACCTGCTAGTCACCTTCTTTGTTTTCTGTCTCACACCCCATTGCTATGCCTTCTTCTCTGACTTTCAGCACATATAACTAAAAAAACCCCAAAACATTATTCTGCTCTTTTTTGGTCAATCTATTTCATTTTTCTCCTTTAAAATCTTCACCCCCAAATCTAAAAAGCCATCCTTCAATCACCTGTTCCATGCTGTCCACTACAGTTAACTGTCCCGCCAAAGCCATTCTTATTGCTTCATCAAACTGTGCCTCTCTGTTTAGTGCTGTTTACTAGCACCATAACATATATTGTGAACCCACTGTGCAGCAACAATTTTAGTTCTGTTTCATGTATCAAACACAGTATTGCTAGGATATAAACAATGGGCAAGAACAGCAACAGCAGCAACCGTTTAGAGGATGCGGTAACAAAACTGATACTGACAAACCAGTCAAAAGGTTTCAGTCTGACATTCAGATGACATTCAGCAGTACTGAACACCTATTCTTCCTCAAAAATAGCGTATAAGAGCTGCAGTAGCAAACCCATGCCAGAAGCAGAAACAGTTTATCCCCAGGAAACTTGTTCTCCCAATTAAAATACCTTTTTCCAGTGCATAATCATAATCACCATTATCATCACAATCCCTTTAGGCAGTTCCTGATTTAAAATAAGTCATTGTTCTGTACCCTTACTTCTTTGCACCCAAGGGACAGAGTTGTACTGCTGAACAATTTGTGCTGTGAAAGACAAGCCCTATTGCTTTGCTCAATGACATCATATCCTAATAATTATACAAAGTAATTGCTATAGAAGCCATTTGAGTGCCACTATTAAAAATGCCACTAGAAAATAACTTTGGGTTGCATTAGGTTTGAATACCAAAAGTAGCAGTGGTACACAGTTGCATGCATCTTCTCCCCAGCTTTTAATATACAAGAGGAGACTGAAGAAGAGGCTAGTTGGGGGAAGAAGGGGGAAAAGGATGCCTAATTATTTTCTTTCACCTGGTTTTCTATTGGAAAAAAATCAACCCTTTCCCAATCTGATTTTTCTCTCCAGAGGTAGAAAAATGCAGGTACGTATAGATTTTTGTGTGTGGAAGGTACATACTGTGCAGTAAGCCCCACTGGAGGCAATGTACATCTGAGAACACATAAATGGGATTATACTGTTCAAGTGTGTTAGAAAGATAATTATTTCTTCATGTTTACTTTCTTATTTACTCTATTTATATCCTACTTTCTCTTCCAGTATAGGAACATACACCATTTAAAAAAACTCATACATGTATAAAATCACAATAGATTGAGAGATTATTGTTAAAATAGAGCCAAACCAAAATAATTCTTTTTATGGTGCAGATTAAAGTTTGGAGAATCTGCCCTGTCTCACGCCTTTCCTTGGAAAAAGTAAAACAAGCAGTCTCAATGCTCCTTGCTTGGTGTGTTTTGGAAACACTGCATAAGAGTAAAATAAAGTAAAATAAACCTACATTAATCTTTTTTGTTTCAGTGCCGGGCCTCTAGCCTGACTGTAATTTTAATTCCCATGCCCGGTGCTTGGTCCCTGTCCTTCCACTTCCATGCCTAACCACTAGCACATCTGGCTTATTTCTTTCTTTCTTACCTGTGTTGGAGTCAGTGCACAGCTGCTGCTTGACATGCAGCTAGATCTGACATAGCAACTAGATCTGACATAGACAATTAATAATTAAGAGTAACAAATAATGCATCATCATGTCACATAGCACCCATATCTCAAACCATGGAACAATAAATAACCACAAAGTGATAATGAACCATTTCAGCTTGAAATATGTCATCTTGCCCGTAGTATTGCTAATTGTTTTTCGCTCATCTAAAATGAGTCGCGCAAGTACAATGATTATACTCGTCAAATACCATAACTTTGAAAAGTTAAGAATAATACTGGAGTAATCCCTGTGACTTCTCCATTCAGAAGCTTAAGAGCAAGGGGCATGTCCTGGTAACTCTTGAGAGCAATAGGTAGCAGCTGGGAGTGCTAAGAGTAACCTTTGTTTGCTGACTCCTAACAGAGCACAGCAGAAGAATAAAATAGATGTACTCCAGGAAGCAAGCAAACAGGGAGAGGTAAGAGCAGATGAATGGAGGAGGCCAATGGGGAAGGCTTCTAACAAAATGTTAGGATTCTGGATATAATTATATATTGCTGGACTTTGCCAGCATCCTTCAAGTTAGACAAGACTAAGTAGAGGGCATTAACAAACAGAATAAAATAATAATAATGTAACAGTGATAATGGGGGGAAGAAGAGACACCTCAGTGGCCATGACCTTCAAAGTGTGTGCAATTTTGTCTCCGTCCCTGAGAACAACATGATACACATATCTGGAAGTTGAGTCTTGGATGAGTAGCGAAACTTTTCAATCTCTCAAAAGAAGAAGTCCAGTTGCCATGACTCAACTTCCAGATAAACTCACCTGGATGTCTGAGAATCTTCACAGACAACATACATATGTACATATGTAAACTGGCACCACTGGTGGAAGAAGAAAAGAAAGAAAGAAAGAAATGGAGCAGTGGGATGTTATGCTTTGGGATAGAAGAGAAGATAAAGAGTTCACAAACAGGATACTTGGGCAACAGCAGCAGTCACAGGAGGTGTTGGAGATGGAAGAACAGCAAGACAAGGCCGAGGAGGAGAATGCTGAGGAGAAAACAAAGAGTGGGAGAAGCACCATGGAAAAGAATCCAATATAGGAGAAAAAGATGGAGAAGACACTCTTCACCAGTGGGACTACAAAACCACATTCAGATTCTTTTACTTATAGTTCATGGCTTTGCTCTTTTATAAATATAGTGTGGAAATATATTTCTATATGCCTTCTTCTTTGAAAGGCAGAAAATGGAATATGGAGATTGTGTGTGTGTGTGTGTGTGTTGCGTCATTACAGTTGTGACTAACTCTTTGTGACCCCATGTCCATGGAGTTTTCTTGGCAGGAATACTACAGTGGCTTGCTAGTTTCTACTCCAGGTGCCTACGGCACTTGGTATTCTCTCGTGGTCTCCCATCCAAGATTAAAGGTGACTAAAAGAAGTAACAGGAAGAGAAGGGTGCTTACCCTGAGATACCTCTCACTGCTTGGATACACAGAGCAACAGAGTCATTTCCTGAGAGATTAGCCTGTGCTGTGAAACCTGAACCCTACATGGCAAATGGATGAAAGCTGAGGATATTGCTCATAATTCTTCAGGTAGCGATATCATATGATGCCTAAGTATAAGTATCTGGTTTGTTCTGTGTGAATTCTTCAACAAATGATTTTTTCATGTTGCTCTGAGGAAGCAAAATGTTCAGTTCTCATGCATGACCATTAAAAGTGGCCACATCAGAACTACATAAGCCAGTGGTGGCAAATCTTTGGCACTCCAGATATTTTGGACCACAACTCTCACAGTCCTTTATCATTGGCAGTCTAGGCTCAGAATTCTGGGAGTTGTGGTCTAAAACATCTGGAGTGCCGAAGGTTCGCCACCACTGACATATGCTCAGAAGCTGCACAATCAACACCAGCTACAGAAGCAATCAAAGGCAGTCTTGGAAGTCTATATCACTTTCTGTTGCTCAGGTCTCAGTAAACTAGGGAAGTCACTGAAGATAATGTAACTCTTTTAGCAAATGGCAGCATGACCAAATATCAGGATGTGGTAAGAAAATAGTGCTACTGTACCATGAACTGAAACAGTCACCGAGCCCTTGGTTAAATTACTGTACACGCCCACTTTTCAAGAACTGGCTTGAAAAATTAGGCCCCAAAGCAGATACTTTTTGAAATTACTAGGTCTTGAGTCTGCAAGACTGAAAACCCATGCTGAAAACAGTATGTGACCAATGACACTTTCCCCATGTAAACAAGGGTGAGACAGTATCTTATTGTCAGAGGGACTAAGGGTTTTGCTGAAAGTGGTGCAAGAATAGGAATGCATGTTAAAGAAAATTCATTTTCCAGGGAGGTACATGCGAAGATGTAAATTCACCATTAGAAATACATAATAAATTACTATACAGTACTTTTCAAAATATGAACAAAACAACTTATTGTCCTTTTAGTACATCAGAAATACTGTTTGTTAATTTTGGCTAAAATGTACAATCAGCATAAAAGCAACTTGCCTTAAAACCACAAACAAAATCTATATATTAACTTAATGGATTCCAAATATTTATTTCAAACAGCAATCAGGCAGCCTTTTAAATACTTTATGAGGCTTCTTCCTTGAGTCATCACTTTTATTAGCGCTCAGTTAAAAAACACTTTTAAAAGGACTTCTATATGTACAGCATCCATTACTTTTACTTAATAATTTACAATGAACAAAATATAAGGTTTCACAATTGTTTTCTACTATTGGCTATTTTTGGTAACAGTGTTTGGCATTACATTGCAAAATATATTTTACTTTTCTGCTATTGCAGCCAAGAGACCAACTTTTAATTTGCTTTCTTGTTCCCTTTCCAATGAGGGTGACTCAGTTTTCTCAATCAATAGACAATCAAGATTAAGTTCACCCTATTAATCAGAAACAGTGCATAAATAAAATATTTATTTCTTCATTTATTGTGTTATTATGTGCAGGTTGTCAGTCCTTGAATGAGGCTCACCCGTAGTTTTAGCTCTCTGAATGGTTTACATAATAATGGTCAAAACCATAAAATACATAATGTAAGATAAATGAAAACTGGCACAGAATAAAAGAAAAGTGGGTAGAATCCAGTTAAGCTTTTACAGTGGAATAGCTACACAATTGATACAAATATCATCAGCAAATTTCCACAATGTGTCAGTGAACACATTTGCTTTAGATCAGTGAATCTGAAGCCTACATAGACTTCATGCCAGTATCAACAGGCATAAACTAATAGGATTCTGGCCAATATAATATGTATACAATTATAGTCAAAATTCATTAGTACTACTGACAGTAAAGAAGAGTGACAGAAGACACATTCTGAACACACATTTCCTGTAGTTGCAGAATGTACAGTCAATGGGCAAACTCTTATTACGTAAATTTATGCCAGAGCATGCTGACAACATCCATGGCTCCTGCTGGCGTAAAAATGCCAAAAGGATGTTGACTAATATTGTTTGTTTTAACATTGCAAGCTACCCCTTAGGCCCTCCTTAGGAAAAGGGAAAGAAAGAAAGAAAGAAAGAAAGAAAGAAAGAAAGAAAGAAAGAAAGAAAGAAAGAAAGAAAGAAAGAAAAATGAATAAGTGAACATTACCTAAATACACAGCAGGAGAGGATAGAGGGTGGGTTCAAAATAGAGAAGGCTTACCACTGAGGTGGTGCTATTGATACAAAAATAAATACTAATACTGACAACTTTGAGAATATTTTTTTCTTTCTATGATCATTTAATTATACTTCATGTTTACATAAATGTTATTTTATGTGTCATTAAGAGATGGAATTACACATCAGATAAGATGACATAATAATAATAAGTTAGCTGTGTGGTTAATAATAATAATAATAATAATAATAATAATAATAATAATAATAATAATAATAATAATAATAATAATAATAATAATAATAATAATAATAATAATAATAATGGATGACTTGAAGCTCCTATAGCTAGATAATGTGGTCAGGACCATTGAGGATATGAGGCCCACCACATGTGAGTTACAGCGCAAAAGATGAACAAGTTGGTCCTGGATAAAATCAAGCCTGAAGTATCTCTGGAGGCAAAAATAACTACAGTAGGATCCCTGTATCCATGGGGGATTGGTTTCCGGACGCTCCCATGGATAATGAAATCCATGAGTAGAAGAAAACACTCTTATCTGAGAGTGCCAGGAGTGAAAGCAGTGGAGACTCCGCCATGGTGCAGCACCGCTTCAATCACCTCTTCCCCCAATCTTGCAGGCAGGCTCTCCTGGGCCATGTGGCTGCCTCCAACTCCACCTCTGCCACTGCCACCAATCAGTGGGTGGGCTGTCCCAAGCCGCACGTCCTCCTCCTCCTCCTCCTCCTCCTCTGCTGCTGCTGCTGCCGCCGCTGCCGCCACTGATCTCATGACCGGGCTGGTGCATGCTCCTTGCCCGCGTGGCCTTCTCCTCCACCACCTCTGCCGCCACCATCAATCTTGCTGGCGGGCTCTCCCGGGCTGGGCAGCCTCCCCCACCTCCGCCACCACTGCCGATTTTGCGGGCATACAGGCACTCCCAGACTGCACGGCCTCCACTGCTGATGTCCCAGGTGGGCACTACTGTGTCATGCGGTCTCAGCTGCCACCACTGTAGTGCCTGGGCCATTGCACCAATGCAGGCCTGGCCCCTTGCACTGTCACTTGCCACCTGTGAATAACTGAATCTGTGGCTTGCAAATCCATGGATACGGGGTTGCTACTGTACATGGGGCTGTAATACTGTACTTTGGGTACATCACAAGAGTCAAGATTATCTGGAAAACACAATGACACTAAGAAAATTTGAAGGCAGCAGAAAAAGAGAAAGTTAAAATATGAGGTAGATTGACTCTGTAAAGAAAGCCACTGTAGTTCACAAGAGCTGGACGGGGCTATTGAGTACAGGACTGTTTGGAAATCACTCCTTCATAGAGTAGCCATAAGTTGGAAGCAACTTGATGGCACGTAGGAACAGTAATAAATGATAAAATAGTGTATATAGTGGCAGATTCCAGTAGATTCATGGTACAGTTTTGAAAACCAAGCCCTGACAAAAGCTATACAGGTTTTGATTAGCTACAAAAATTTATCCCCTCTCAGTTTTTCAAGCACATTTAATAGAATGAGAATTGTATGAATGGGAGAAAGGAAAAGCTGAGTCAGTGTGAGTTAAAGTTTTGAAGTTCATGTATTTATTTATTTGATTGTTAAAGTGCTCATTTAATGCAATCTCGGGAAGAAAGTAATGCAGGACAAAAAGTAGTGTCTAGTACCCAAACTGCTGATTTTGCTTTCATTTCAGGTTGATTTCAGTAATAATTGTGTCCTACAGAAGAATACTACAAGGAAACTGGATGAATCAAACTGCACTCAGTACAATAGCCAATCAGCACATCAAATATATAAAAAACAATTTCAACTAAACATAATACATAGAAGTAATTGATGATGTTGAAAAGTGAAGGTTAATCTTCACTTTTTGAAACTTAAAATGCACATGGCAAAGGAACGTACAATTAAGTTTTCATTGTCTTTCCTGGTCATCATACATGCATGTAAAGAAGCACATAACAGAGTAGATGTAGATTTAATCTATATACGAGAAAAATTTTCAAAGGCAGTTGGGATATAGCATTTGTAGACTATATCTGCGTTTCAGTTAATTCCAGTGTAGCCACAGAGGGGCAGTCAAAGGCAGTGAATGATGAACTAAATGCAGAGAGACAAAGTTCAATGGGGGAGGAATTACCGCAAGCAAGTAGAATTCCTGCTGAAACCAGTACAAATTTGGCTTCAGTATTATAAAACTGAAACATGTGATGTTTAGGACAGGTTTCTTTAAACCAACAAACAAGCGTGTATACAGAACCTTATGCTCACTGACTTTAACTCTGCATTCGATCATGATTGCACAGTTTTAAATCACATATTGTCTCGTATTTCTTTGTTCTAGTAATTTATTTTATTTATTTATTTTAATTTTTACCCTGCCTTTCTCCTTGGAAAAAAGACCCAAGGTGGCTTCCAGAATGAGGGATAATATACAGTCCTGCACAATTAAGACATGCCCAAGTATTGAGAACAAGGAATTGAGGGACATCTTACAGCAGTAATAGACAACATTACATTAAAGCTACAAGAGAATGCAAGCAGTTAAAGGGGAGTAAAGTTCCATGTAAATTTATGAGTGATGGAAACTAACTTTGAAAACAGAGTGTCAATGTAAAACCATAAGGTTATAAGTAGTTATAAACACAAAATTCTATGTGATCCTGTAGATTCATATGAAAGACAGATAATAGGTAAACCATTGTTCTGTCGAGATAAATGACAAAGCAAGAGGCTGAGCTGATGAAACCACTGGACATATTAATATTTAAAAAATAATAAGATATATCCAGGGGAAAAATCTTAACCTCAAAATTATTTCTTGAATTTGAATGCAAAAATTCCAGCATGTCTATTCATTTGTCTTCCTAATGAATTGACATTACCTTTCAGGTGATGGAAATTTGCAACATATGATGCAAAGTAAGTTGAAATTCTTAGAACAGTTTCTGAACGTTTAGGTCCACATTTCATACTGTATGATAAATGTATTGCTCCCCCCCCCAAATGCTTTCTTGAGTGGTGGAAGACATATGTCATAGTAAGTGATTTGAGTCACCTATGTACCTTGTATTTAATGAGCTTTGTTTTGTGACTGACCATTGGAAAGTTGACATGCTTGCTTAACATGCAAGTCTGATTGCTGAAGTATATCTCTATGGAATGCCCATCATAGCAGTGAGAGTGGGTTAATCTCTGGGAGTCACTAATCCTTTCCATGTCTAGAATGGGCTCAAATAGAAATCTTAACAAAAATTAATACCTCCTTTGATGGTACCCCTTCAAAAGGAAGGGAGAGGAGAAAGCAGGCAAACAGGACACACCCAGGAGGCACTTGATGCTGCCTAGGGCAGGAGGGCACACTTATTTATTTTTTACAAAAATATATTAAAATATTTTACACCAGAAATAAACCATTTTCAACCTCTGTTTTGCCAAGAAGAAGTACAAGAGTTCTCCAGAGAGTTATTTAATTTGGTGCTGATTGGCAGCATCAAAAGTTCTGATCTTCCTGGCTCTCAGATCATGCTGATAACCAGTTTATAAGAAAGCCAGAAAGTCAAAGCTTTTTCCACTTTGAAATTATTTTTTCAATATCAGTATTGCAGCCCTGATGCCTGGGTTCTTTCCAGATTAAAAAAAAAAAGCAGCCAGGAGTAGCCATTCTCTTTCAAAAGTTTTATCTTTTCAATGCATTTGACCTGTTTTAAACCTGCAGAAGATAAAAGGCCACAATTGTCTTCAGGAGGGAAGGGTTTGCTATTTTGTACAACATTGTTACATTTTGTGCAGCAATAATTTAAGGTGGGGCATACTGTATGTAGTATCAGTACAGATTTTTGTTTCTAGCTCATTTCATCTTTCTAAAAAGAACCACAGTTCCCTAAACCCCCCAGCTAAGTCTGTAGCCTACAGCTCCTAAAATCCCCAAGGCAACATGGGTGATGGGGATGTAAACTATCCAGACATATTATGACTGTTTTGATAAAAGCAATACAATTACCCAAATTGCCCAGGCTGCATGACTAATAGAGATATAATCTACTAAATTATATTATTGTCCACATCAGTAGTATCCAGGCAAAGTTTCACCCTTCTAGTGCTTACTGTTTTGACAATCTTTCATAGGTAAAAAATTACAAAGAATCAGAAATGTTCAACTCTATCTATATGAAGATTTTGCTTCACATGGAAGCAAATTTCCATGCTAAGAGGGGAATTCTATGAATTGTACTGGGGGAAAAACTTTCAAAAACGCAGCTTGTATCAATTCAAATCACTGGTCAAGGCAACTAGTACTGGGTGGAGACTCTTCCTGGGATCTGGAATGAAAGATAATAATAACTAAAGAAAAACAATGTTACTGTAAACAAAATAGTCAACTATGTTCCATATGGTATTTGGTGCACATCTTTTTGCTAAAAGGTGTAGGAGGAGATTAATTTAAGTAGCTGTGCCTCTTTAGGCTTATGATATTATATACGAGTGATGGTGAACCTTTTAGAGACTGAGTGCCCAAACTGCGATTCAAAACCCACTAATTTTTCGCAAAGTGTCAATACAGCAATTTAACTTGAATACAGGTGGCTGTGAAGGGGGCGATATTGGGTGCCCACAGAAAGGGATCTGAGCGCCACCTTTGGCACCCGTTCCATAGGTTCACCAACGATGTTATATACCATTGGTCTTTTAAAATGCTGATGACCTTCTAAAATTAGAATGCCCTTTGCAAATGTAAATGCAATGTATTACTTTGGAGAACTATATTACCAAAGAGTGGATTACCATGCCTAGACATTAGTGGCTGCTATTTTCTCAAGGTAGCCTGCATGATTTTGGTGTTTCCAAGTCAGTCAACCACAAACCTTGCTATGTGACTGTCAGATATGTATATCCTACACATGTGATCTTATCTGCCATTATAGATATAAAGGGGATTTAACACTGCACACTTCTGTTCCTGACAGCCAACTGTAGATCAAGTGGTAAGTGAACAGCAGATGAAGAATTACTGTCGTAATCACAAAACTTTTAAGTCACAAAACCATCCCTTTATCATTTCCGAAATCTTTCCTTAGCCCAGTTTTATGCTATTTTGCATGTTTTCAAAGCTCTGAAACAGGCAGCATGAGTCATACTTTTATCGCTGATCTCCTCCTAAATTTAATGAGGAGTTTGTTTTCTCCAGTGGGAATATCATTCTACATCTTCACATGCACATTCCCTTTGACATGTTGAGAAGCATAAAGGCAGGATGTGTGCTTTGTTCAGACTTCCTGTTTCATTGTCTTTTAGAGTGTCTGAAAGCACAAGAAATGTCCCTTGCCTTTGAATATAAAGAGAACTGTAAATATTTCTGCAAGCTCTTCTACAAATTGAAAACAAAAACACTTTGTGAACAAGGTTGTAGGAAAAAAATCTTGCAATTTTATATGTAGGTAAACTAATCTTTCCATCTCTATTTGCATCAGAGTATTGCACAATTAAAATTATGGCTATATAGTATATGAAAAGAAAACCAAATTAAAATGTTAAGATGATTAGACTATGGTTGATCAAAAGCCAGCTAATGCAATAATATTCTATCAACTTTTTGCTATAAATTTGCTAACCAAATAAGTGAAGTTCACAAGAGCTATTTTGTATAGTATATTATCTATCCAGGACTGGTCACACTGATAGGCCTCCCTCTAGCATTTCCTGTGACCAATATGCAGCATTTTTAAAATCAAAAGTGGAGGCCATCCATCAAGGCCTGGACCACCAATTACAAACAGTGGATTGAGTCAAGATGTTCAGTGCATCACCTTGCCCAGCTGTTCTTTCTAAGTTTCAACCTGTAACATCAATTGAGGTGGAGAGGCCCCTTGATTGTTGCTGGGCTACCACCACCTCCCTTGATTCTTGCCTGGCTAATAAAACTGAATGGGTCACTGAAATAATAAATGGGTCTAAGGACATGGGTCCCTTCATGGAGGACAGTCACCAAAGACATCAGTTGGACAAGATGACTTCAACCTCATGGTCAACCAATTGATCATCTCCCCCATGCTTTTTAATACCTATATGAGACTGCTGGGGAAGGCTGTTAGGAGGCATGGGGCTTTGTGTCACCAATATGCGGATGACACTCAGCTTTATATCTCCTTTTCACCATCTTTAGTGCATCCTGTTCCATTCCTTGAGGGCTTCCTGTCCATTGTACTGGATTGGATTGGACATAATGCATTGAGGTTGAACACAGGCAAGAGGAAGTCCTTTGGGTGTGGGCCCCTGATGTATGCAGGTTGGGAAACTCCTTCATTTGGTGGAGTGACTCTGTCCATGAAGGATGGAGTCCAAAGCCCAGGTGTTTTGCTGGATTCAACACTTACTACTGAGACTTGTACATTTCTATCTGTGGTGGATTGCCTTGACATTGGTCCATACGCTTGTGATCTTGAGATTAGACTACTGTAGTGCACTCTATGTGGGGCTGCCTATGGGGTTTATGCAGAGGATTCAGCTAGTGAAGAATTTTGCAGCCAGATTTTGACAGGGACAAGAAGACATCACCATATTACTCTTGTTCTGGTCACACTGCAAAGGCTGTCAATACACTTCCACATTAATGTTGACATACAAAGCTCTAAACAGTTTCAGTCCTTTGTATCTGTCAGACTGGTTCTTCTCACAGAGAACTGTCTAGATCACCTTTTCTTTTCAAGCCGAGCATTTGAAGAGACAGTACTAGCCCCTAGGGAGGCCTGAAAAATTTCAACAAGGAACCAGGCTTTCTTGGTTGTCACTCCTCACTTGTGCAATAAACTGTCCTGAGAAATTCATCTTAGTTCCCTCACTCCAAATCTCTACAGGTTAGCTTTCCCGGAGTCTTAGTTTCAAATAACAACTTTGGAAAATGTTTCTCTCTCTGCCTTGGGTCCATTCTTTATGGTTATCCCTTTTTTGTTTTTTTCTATAACTTTTATTTTCTGCTAATGTTGATTATGTTTATAATTAATATTATTTGTTTGACTGCCTTATTTATTTTTGTTTTGGAGAGCATAGCCATGTTAGTCTTTTCAAGAATTCCAGGCAAAATCAAAGAAAAACAAAACAAAAGACACAAAACATGTGGCACCTTAAAGACTAACTTTCATATTTTAATGTAATATTTCATGGACTACACGTCCACTTCGTTAGACATAAAGCAGCAGAATGAGGTGTGCAATATAATATGTGATGGGATATACATTTCATACAAAATATTCATTGGCTGTAGTGTCAGCCTGGTTGTAAGCACCTATAGAGTACCTATAGAGGAGGGGGAAGAGGATGAGGGGGTTGTAAAGATGATGGGGAGGAGAATTTGCCCAGGATCTCATGTTGTTTGTGGATATGATAGGTGTTGTTTTATGGCTCTGTGGTAAATTCCTTAAGAGATGGAAACCAGACATCAGATCAGAGCAGGGTGCGGTAGGATGTTGGAAGAGAGTGAGGAGAGGATGGGAAAGTATTTTTCCCTTACAGTCCTGGTGGGTATAATTATATTTTTGTATAATTCTGCATACATTTGTTTATTTTATTCTTATATATTGCATAATTTGTTTTGTTTTTATAAACGCTGGATTTGAACTTATTTAAAGTAACACAGTATTCCTTGACTACTTGTTTATCAATTTTCAGCTGTCGCCTTTCATTGTACTTGTACCTGTAGGGTCCTAGACTGTCTGAAGAAGTAACTGAGTCCTTTTGATTTTCTTTGCCATTTGTTATCATTTTCCACCCCATTACATAGCTGAAACATTGTTTCTTTTCCCTGATGTTTGCCCTGCATGCACTTCTAACCTCAGCTTTTGCCTACTAACATCATCCTTGCAATTTCTTGCTACTTGCTGGTACTCTTCCTTTGTAGCCTGACCTTTTTTCTACTTCCTATATATGCCCTTTTTATTTTCAGGTCCTCTCTGAGCTTTTTGTGAAGCCACATTGGTATTTTTGGCCATCTTCCACCTTTCTGGTTGAAATTGTTTGTATTTTGCAGTAGTACCTGTAGAATTTCATTTTAAAGAAACTCCCACTCCTTGCCCTGTTAGAGTCTCTTTATCATGGGAGCCTGTGATTGTTCTGAGCTTAATTTAAATGTGCTTTTAAAAAATCCAGCATATACGTGCAGCTACTCTTTGCTTTTTCTTTCTTTGAAATAAAAAAAACTCAACTAGAAAATGGCCACGTTTCTCCAGAGCTCTCCTTACTCATTAGAGCTCTCCTTCTAGTTGTATACCGGACTGTATAAAGATTGATTTGGGATAACAATTTCTCCCATTTGTTCGACAAAGGATTCAAATCCGAGTAGACAAAAGAACATGAAAATCTTTCTCTTCTTTTGGAATGAATAAGAAATCCCTCAGATATGGGGGGAATGGGCATACAGCCCTTGTGCCTATGAGCAGTCACTAGATCTAGGAAATCCTTTACATATGAAGCTATCGAGGTGTAATTAACCAAAGTGCTGTATGTATAACATAGATGAGTCTTGATCTTTATCCTTACAACACCAGTTCTAATGACAGAAATTAAATTTATGTATACAAAAGAAGCTATGAAATTAGATCTTTCTTATAAACCAAGCTGTAGGGCTTTAAGCAACACTCAAACGAATTTCCATTTCTGTGTGTCTGTGGCTAGGATCAATTTTCTACACTACTGTACACCTTCTTGTAAAAAATGAATAAAATGGCATTATATATTGAGAAAACCAACATAACATAACCAAGGTGAGTTGAAGGGAAGTTTCAGTAAGTAAACACACCGTGCTCAGGTGATTCCCTATTTCCTGATTTAAAATAACTCTCAAATAAAACTAATCATGTTTGGAAAATGGATATAAATGAGTTATTTCTGTTATATTGGCTGTGGAAGATGAAAAAAATAATATCAATTCAGTAGCTTTATTCAGTTCAAAAATAAAATTTTCACATGCTTACAAATAAAATCAGCTTTCTGGAGAACTGTGGGCCTAGCAAATGAAAGGAACAAACTAAAGCCACTTAGATAAAGAACAATGAATAAAAACAAAAGTTGTGTTCAATATAGTGTCATGATAAAGACAGGTGTCACATGAAGTATCCAGTTTTCTGTTGAAGAAATCAAAATAAAAAGGACAGCCAGTATAAGATGCATTGAAACCAGACATTATCCAAACAGCAATGAATAAACCTCATGAAAAGTATGCCCCCATCAAAAGGAAGAATGTCAAATCCCCATCAAAAATATTTTTACATTAAAAATACCAAGGGACTTACACTTGTTGTATACGCTGCTTCGGGGTCATCTTCTAATACCCGTGATAATCCAAAATCAGAAACTTTACACATGAGATTGCTGTTAACCAAAATATTCCGAGCTGCCAAATCTCGATGCACGTAGCCCATGTCTGAGAGATATTTCATTCCAGAAGCAATTCCACGTAGCATGCCAACAAGCTGGATGACTGTGAAGTGACCATCGTGCTTCTGCAAGAAAAGCAGGGTGTTAGCTTCAAGAGCACTTACATTTCCATGCTTTGCTAGTTAAATGTCCTCAGTCACCCTTGCAAAAATCCTGCTGCACCACCTTCCTAAATTTGCAGATGGGAGAAAGTTATTGGTTTGGGATTACAGCTCTTTCACTGCAGCATTCTGCGAGCTATAGTCTCAAGAATATTCTTTCTTTCTTTCTTTTTTTTTTTCTTTCTTTCTTTCTTTCTTTCTTTCTTTCTTTCTTTCTTTCTTTCTTTCTTTCTTGTGAAACATATCCCCCACTGGTGATCCCAGGTTTTCCCACTTTTATTGGCTTTTGGTTTTCTTCCAGTACAACCCATTATCACAGTTGAAATGTTCTCCACAACAACCAGTCTTTTTGATTTCTGCAGCTAATTCTCATATTCTCCTTTATTAAGTTGACTATAAAACTTGGCTCTAACTGCAGCCAATCCATTGCTCTATGGATGGAATCTCCAGGCACAAAAACAAATTATGTTCATTAACATTCTTACAAACCCAGTGGGAGCTAGTAATAATGAGGATAGGTTAAAGCCCCATCATGAATTCAGAAGGAACTTGTAGACAGGGATGTAGTGTTGTCACAGTCCTAGGACACACAGTTCTCTTTTCATTAATGCATATGTGTGCCCGGTTGCACAGAAACACCCAGGCTAATTCCGATGGCTGCTGAAGTTCATTTACAGCACTCATTCTACAGTTCATTTCATTTCACAGAAGTAGCACAGGCGTCTCTCTGAATTATTTCCATGTGAGTGAGAAATGGTAAGGCAGTAGCTTAGAACATTTGATAACATTAGCAAATGATTTACAGCTTCTTTTCAGGTGTTTGGGGATATGGGTTAACATGCTTTAAAAACCAGGATGATGCTCTTATGAGAGTACTGAGGATGGATAAAATGAGGGGGAAGTTTGGGTTGAGAAAAAAAAATTCAAATACATCTATTCTGATGTGAAAGTATAAATTCAGATTGGAGAGTATCTCAGCATGCAGACTGCAAAGGAATGCAAGAGTGATTCTTGGCTATTATATTCTCCATCATTACATGTATTATTTATAGGTTTATTTATAGTATTTTATACCACCCTTCAATCGTCTCCACAAGGCAGTGTTTTCAACATATACCAAAAAGTAAATGCCAGAAAAAGGTAATAAGGTAATACGTTATATGCCACAAACCATAAAGTGCCATAAAACTGATGACAAGATTAACATTGGAGTTAAAAACTCAGGAAAGTAAAAATGGAACCAGGAGGACCATAAAAAGGGTCAGCTGAACCTCTTGACCAACTATGTTTCACAGTTGGGGTGCCACCACTAAAGCTGTCTATCTGGCAGCACCCATATTGACAAACTTAGGGGCAATATGCAGGGAAACTGTCACTGGAGATCTTACTGTATGGGCAGGTACATATGGAGATAAGGTAGCTCTTCAGGTATCTTTTGTATACTTTTTATTTTTGACTTTTTGAAAATTTAACATAATACTGTAACATAAACAACATTAAAGAAAAACATTTAAAGAAACAAAAACAAGCAGACATCATAAGATCATATAATACATCCATTATAAATTGCCTTATATATTTACAATGAGTCAATAAAGGGCTTCCATATATCTATGTAGATATCAGGTATCTTGCTCCTCAGGCTGAAACAAGTAAACAGGCCTATAATCCTTTCAGTTACAGACCAGTGTTACATGCTTCTGAGACATTTATTTATTTATTCAACTTTTATACTGCCCATCTAGCCCTAGGGCTACTCTGGATAAAGCCACAATATTTACAATTTCATGTCTAGCAACCAGTTCTAAGACAATAATAGGATATACAGTATATTTAAGCCCAAACTCCCCCCACCTGTCCCACTACTATGTCTTTCAAATAAAATAATACATGAATGGAAAGGCTTAGTGTTAAAGAAGTTATCTAATTCTCAAGCCTATGACAACAATCTTTTAATTAAAGATGAATACTAAGGAAATGAGAAGAAGCTGGAATGCCAAAGAACAGATACACTCTTCACCAAGATTACCTATTTAGAATGCCTCCATGGAAATAATGTTGGAAAGATAACCCAAAGAAGAAAACAGTCTGGTTTTATTACTTCATATTATAAATGCAGTTTTGGATACAGAATTCATGAACTGCTATCAATAGAACATAAAACTTGAATAAATAAATTACAAATTAAATCCAGTTTTTCAAAAATACTAGCATTAGGAAAGTGCAAAACTTGTTTTCAATTTATTTTAATTGTACTGTACTGCTATCTATTACGTGTGTTAAATGAACTGCTGATGCTTTGCAGGGGTACATCCAGAAAATTTATTTTTGGGAGCATGATAAAAGCTCTGTTCAGGTGTTATGTCGGTATACCTGCAAGGTGAAGAATGAAAATTTTACCAAAGTTAAATTTTTTCTTTATGATGGTTCCAATACAGTTAAATAAGGATGACCTTAAATTTTGGCAAGATTTAATTAATAACTATTGTAACAGTGGTAAAAAAGCTAGAATAAACAAAAAATATTGGTATATGGCCCAAAATAAAGGTGGTATAGGTTTACCGAATGTTAAAAATTATTATTTAGCAAATCAAATAAGGTTTATTGGGGATATTGTGTTTAATCCAGAAAGATTAATATGGTGGTAAATGGAATCATCGGAAATAAAGGAGGATATTGAAAAATACTTATTTGGCACTATTAAGAAAACAAAGTTAAATGAGACTAATAACCCCTTTCTCAGATCTATGTTAAATGCATGGTATTTACATAAGAAAAAATTATGTCCCTCGGACTCACCATTGAGATCTGTAACTGAAATGGAGAATTTCCCTATAAATTTGAAAGTTTTCAAAAAAGTATTTAGGGATAAACAAGTGATTAGATTGAAAGACTGGATAGGCAAGATGAGAGGGAAAGCACAAATGAAGGAAATTCTCCAAGATAGGGATATATCTTGGTTTAATTTTATACAATTAAAGAAATGGACTGATACTTGGATAAAGAAAAACAATAAATGCAGAGAGTACACAAAATATGAACAACTCTTATTGTTGTATGAGGATACTCAGAAGGAAATAGTAGTAAAAGGTATCGTTAGCAAACTACATAAAATTATTTCGGATTTAGATGAAAATAGGGGAGGATCTGGATTGAAATTATTGTGGGAACAAGATTTTAAAAAAGAAATAAGAGAAGAAGACTGGGCTAAAATGTGGAGAATGAGAATACTTAGATCTATGTCTGTTAGAATAAAGGAAATTTTCTTTAAAATAAGTTTAAGATGGTATTTGACGCCAGTGAAATTGAATAAAATGAATGCAAATTTTTCTAAGCTTTGCTGGAAATGTGATAATGAGATCGGTACCTTTTATCATTTGTGGTGGGAATGTAAAAAGATACAGAAATTTTGGAAAAGTATTTTTAAAGAACTAAGTGACATACTAGAAATGACTATAGAGCCCAAATCTGATATTGCTTTGTTATCAATATTTGTGGATCATAGTTATGATGTTAAAACTAAAGAGCTGATTACAAATTTGTTGACAGCAGCTAGATTAATAATTGCTAGAAATTGGAAATCTAAATATGAACTATGTCTAGAAGAATGGTATAATGAAGTATGGAATATTGCTTTAAATGATAAATTGACTTGTTCTCTCAAGGTTAAAAGGAGATATTTTCTATGATATATGGGGTAGATTTATTGAATATGTACTTGTACGGGATAAGGGTAAGGTTTCCACGCAATAATCGATTTTGTTCTGGAGGGGAGGATGACGAATGTAAATATGAAGAGTGATCCTGTTGGTGAACGGGTGCACTGTTGTTGATGTTTGTCTTTTTTATGTAATTTGTATATGTTTTTAAATAAAAAATTTAAAAAAAGAATGAAGAATGGGTCCCCAATCCCTGGGTCATGGCCTGTTGCAAACTGGGCCACATCAGCTGCCACCAGTGTTTAAGGAATGCACCCAATGGGGCATGCACACTCCTCCCCCCTTCAGATGTGTTCCTCCCCACAGACCCATTGTGATTTAAATGGTCACAAGGAACCTTAAGTGCAGGGTTCTGCATCTTGCACACTGTTGCACTTCTTGCACATGGGGGGGGCATTGCGTGCATGTGGGTGGGGCATATTGCATGCATGTAGCTCCCACTGTGTGTGCTTCACATGTGCATACAACAGGACCCAATACCAGTCCCTGAGAGACAAAACATTGAAGACCACTGATCTAGCCCCAACTCTTCCTGGCTGTGTAACTAAAAATCAGAATCTCAGTCCATGTGGAGAGCATTCACAGATAGTAAAGTTCTCTTACATTCCAGGTGTAGTGGGGTGATTTACACAATGATGGGAGGGCCAGATATCTTGCTTTATGTATTAGGTGGTGAGTGTACCTACATGTTTTACTCCTGAAACTAGTCCTAGGTTATATGAGGGGAGATTGATTTGAACAAAATGCGGGAAAAATTGGCACCTGATGGTTCACCCAGTGTATCACAGCCACACAATGTAACAGTGCCCTAGGGTAGAGTTTTCCCTGAAACTGTGGCAGCCTGTTTTCAAACATAATTTCCTCACTTCTCCTGGATAAAGAGGCAGACAATGTTCCAAGATGGAGGCACACTTCATTCCACAATATCCCTGTCCCCACTGTGGGTGAACAACTTCACGGTCTCTCCTCCTCCTCCTCCTTGTGCCACTTCATATTTTAATCAGACGTAGGATGTGATCACATGGGAAAATAGATCACAGTGGACACCACTTGTGGAGTGGTCCAGTGCAATTTATTTCCAAGAGATTGTTAGAGCTTGATTTTACAAAGTTTGTGTAGTGAAGGAGTTCCTGGGTGCAGCAGGTTGATGTAATAAAGTAATTAGGTCTGGAAGATGCTGAGCCTCACCCAGGTGTAAAAAGCAGCCAGCAAGAAAGAAGTTCTGCTGGACTGTCTGAATGAATGACTCTTTGTGCTGATAAATTTGAAGCCAATTAAGAAGGGTGAGATAATGGCTGAAATATTGAAGGACTTGTAAATAGCATACTATACATGAGAGGCAGTGAAGTGAACATAGCTCAACTCAACTTCCAAAAGAAAAGGAGCTCTGCTATAAACACAAACTCCAACAGAGACTGCATAACGTACAGGTCAATGTTCTACAGCTTAATCCCAATCAATGCCTAAAATGGATTTTATTAGTCCATCTGTAGGGCTTCTACTTTCTGGGTACAGGCTGGAACAGCTATCAGTCAGACAAAGGGCTCTCCTTACGGGAGATCACTCTCATTAAAGTGAGTTCTCCAGAGTGATCACCTGTGTGCTTTTACAGCCATCTGCACATTTACATTGGATATACTTGTGCGTGATCGTGCACACACACACACACACACAGACAAACACACAGACACACAGACACAGAGAAAAATTACATTACCAACAAGTAAAATCCATTCAGGTAATACAAAACACAAAATGTGCTGTCCCTCACTGGGACATCATCATCATCATCATCATCATCATTTGAGTTTCTTGTTTCTTGCACAGAGCATGAGTCTGTATGATACAGCTGTTTCAAATCTGGTGCTGAACCACTTTCAAAATTATATTTTTTGTTCATGCTGCCTCCATTTTTAGAATTGACTTGCAAAATGTTGATTTGCTCTGCTGCACAATAACAAGGTTGCACTAGTGTGTAGCTATAATGAATACATATTATGATATACAGACATTCTCTGCCTATTTTATCTTCTTTCCTGTTTTATTTGTGTGTAGAGGGAATATACCATACTGTTTATTGAGCATTTAAGTGACATTACATTGCTATCTAGGGCTTAGCTTTTGAGTCTTGAGGATTAGCAAAAGTATGTTTGATGCAGTTCCTGGTTGGCTGCTGAGGGTGTTTGCCAGTTTGGGCAACAATCCATAGTGTAATGGATTTATTCAGAGCACTGTTCCATCAAATTCTAAGCGGCCTGCAATAGTTTCCTGAAACAAACTATTCTTGACAACCAAAAGTATATCTAATGCCTGGCTGATTGCACATTTATGGTGCCCATCCAGTACACGTGAAAGAAACTGTTTTTATGTTCAGCATCTGATATCATTTGTACAACCTGGGTTTAGAAATATTCCGGTCCAATTACAAAACTGCGTAAAGAATAAATTACAACAAATCAAGCTTCTCTGTTGAAAGCTTTTCACTGCACAGAAAAGTTTTATTTTTAAAATATCCCAGAGAAGCCACCATTTCAAAAAGAAGAAAGCTGCAAGCCCTACTTCAGTCTTTAGTTATGGAAAACCATGACAGCACAGCAGTCACATTTTTGAAGACTATATTTATTCCTATACACATTGCATCTTTGGTGAAAGAACAAAATAAACGGGGGGCCAAAACACTTGCAGAAAAAATATTTCATTCATTGACTCAGTCTCTCCCAATAGAAAAAGAAAACAATTAAACTTTTTATTTATTTATTTATTTATTTATTTATTTATTTATTTATTTATTTATTTATTTATTTATTGCATTTTTATACTGCACCGATTTCCTGGAAGGGACTCACATAAATGCAAATAAGAAAAAACAAGCAAACAGCGAGTACATGATGACATTTGTACTATTTCATACAGCAAGTGGGGTAAATGTTAAAATATTATTCTTTGTCCATCCATTCCGAAATGAAGAGATGAGACACATTTCTGGGGTTAATGTTGGGCCACAATTTATTAACATTGTATCAGATTCTTTCTCCTACTGTTAAATCCTAAAAGGGGGCCTGAAAGGGCAAGTGGTTCTCTGGTATTTACAAAGACATAAAAGGGGGACTAACAGGTGAGTTAGCAACCCCCCCCCCAGTGAAGGAAAAGTTGTGGGCAGCCCTCCCCAAGCCCTTTACAGCTAGGGTCATAAATCACTCTGTTTTGTCATATCTACTTCTATACCTAATTCGAGGATTTAAGGGCTGCCATTGTACAAGGTACTATTTTGTACTATAACCAGGGCTGGCGCTGGGTTTTTTTTTGCACCCTAGGCAGCTTGCGGGGCGGCGGGCGGCGGGGGGATGACGGCGGTGGCCAGCGGTGGGGGCGGCAGGGGGAAGCAGGTTGGCCAGCGGTGGCAGTGGGGGGGCGGCGCCCCCTCTCCATTTTGGCGCCCTAGGCAACTGCCTAGTTCGCCTTAATGAACGCACCGGCCCTGACTATAACCCTAAGGGCCACTTGCCCCTTCCTCCAGAAGTTGGGCTGTGGCAACTGGATTTCTTTTCTTGGAAACTACTTGGATTAGTACTGAAACATTTTGATCTCACAAGAAAAGAAGTCCATTTCTTTTGACTCAACGTCTGGATTAGACATTGAAGGTTTTTCACCAGGAGTAAATTATTCACTGAAGCCCTGTATGAATAGAAACATCTTGGCCTTCCAGTGAAGGGATTGCAGAAAGGGGGTCAGCCTAATTTGCTGTGGAAGTGAATTCCATAACCCAGGAGCAGCTGCCCAGAAAGCCTTACAGATATGTTTGTGAGGGGAAAGGGAGAAAGTCCTTTCCTCATTATCTTTAGACCTGGGCAGGCTCATATAGGTTGATGCAGTCCTTCATATAGTCAGAAGCCAAGTCACAGAGGGCTGTATAGGTTATCACCAACTCTTTGAATTGTGCTCTGACACAAACCATTACCCAGTAAAGCTGTTTTAGGGCCTTTTTACACGACCCCTAAGATCCGCTGGTCCCTTAAATTCGGACCAGAGATCTTGAGGGTTTGTCGCTCTCCCTGCATTCCCACCCCCTCTGCACTTCCTTGTTCTGTCTGCGTGAGGGGAGGGAGAAAAAAAGGGAGAAAAGAATGCACTCTTACCTCCGGAGTGCTGGTGGAAGTTGCTCTGACCCCCGTCACTTCCTGGTTCCTCTTAAAGGGGCGGGTGGCAAAAAAACAACAAAAAGAAGCGAGGAGAGCCCGGCACTCTCCGCATCAAAATTTTTCACTCTCCCAGAGCAGGTACTTGAAAGGTGCGCTGGGTCGCGCTTAGGTGGGCGGGGTCACACTTAATTTTCTGTTAGCTCCGGAGCTGGTGGGGAAACATTTTTAAGCTTCGGAGCTGGGAGCCATTTGCAGCGGAGCTTAGGGGTCGTGTATAAATGCCCTTAGTAAAGTATTCCTTTCTTACTATACCTGCCTCTTGTCACCAGCCTGGCCACAGCACTTTGGACCCAACTGAGATCCAAGCATTTTCATAATCAGCTTCATGTAAAGTGTATAATATTTGTACAGTAATCCAAAAGGGACATTACCTTGAGAGGTGGTGAGTGCTCCAATACTGGAGGCATTAAAGATAAATTGGGACAACCACCTGGACGATATCCTTTGATTTGGCATTGAGCAGGGGGTTGAACTTGATGGCCTTCTACACCCCTTCCAACTTCCATTATTTTATGATTCTATGCTTCTAATAAGGCATGAATTTCCATGGCCAGACAAAACCTCACCAGGAATGGGCAGGCACAAAAGGAACATTACTTTTAACTGTGCAGATTCACTCCTGACCATCACTAAGATTAGTGATGGGTCCCAGTGCTGAATCCAGAAATACAACACAATTGTGAACTTATGTTTTCATGAGGCGTACAATTCAGTACAGTGTGGGTTGAATTCCTAAATCCTGATCTGCCTTTTAACTGACCAGGAGCAGCTCTGCCTTTCTTGGATTATGTGTCACCATCTTTCATCCATTACCAGCAACAGATACCCAGTTTAGAATTAAAACAGCTTCCTTGGATTTGGATCAGACAGAGAAATAAGGTTGGGCTACATCAGCATATTGTACCCTCTGCATGAACATAAAAATCCCCAAGCAAAACAGGTCTCCTAGGTTCCTCCTCTTGTATTCAAACCCAGATACCCAGTGTGGTGTAGTGGATAGAGTGACAGTCTAGGTCCCAAGTGGCCTGGGTTTGAACCACCACTCAGCCAGAGAAACTCATTAATGGTGTAGAACTGGTAAAACCACTTCTTAGGTATTTGCCTTACTGTGAAAGCTCTATTAGGGTCAGGATGAGTCTGTTCTAACTTCAGAGCTCATGCGAACAACAGAGCAAAGCCAGAAGAATGTGGGACTAGGGAACAATTTAAGGCAATCATAATAGATTATTGCAACATTCTGCCTCCCTCCTGATCTGCTGGTGAACAGAGAACTCAAATAAGCAAAAATCTGGGGCATGCCATGTCATCTGCCACTCTATGTCACTTGAATCACATTTACCTGTCCCACATTTTAAACTTTCATTTTAAAAAAATGAATTTCTAGCCCTTATACAACTAAAGATATACTAAAAATGTGCAGCCACTATTTGGACCATTTTTTCTATTTAGATTTGCCCTTTTTGTGAAAAGAAGCAAGGTTTTCAACATGATTTGCCAATGAATGAAGCCACACAGTTTAACAAGAACTTAGAAATGTGTTAACCAAAGACATATGGGTAAATGCTACTGCTCACCAGGGCTAAAACCAGGGCAACTTTACCCCAGGACTTCAAATTTAGAATTGAACTCCCAACCTCTGGCTCTACTGCCTGGTTCCTAAACCACTGGACAATGTCTGTGAAGATTCTTAATTATCCAGATACAGTTATCTGGAAGCTGAGTCATGGCAACTGGATTTCTTTTCTTGTGAGGTTGAAATGTTTTACCACTCATCCAAGTAGTTTTTTCAGTCTAAGGAAAGTTGGTGCAAGCCTCCAATTTATAGTTCACCTTGGTTTCATGCCACCCTGGTCTGAATAGGCTCGTTAGGCGGACAGTGGCCTGAATGGCCTCATTACATAGACAATGGCCTGAATAGGCTCATTAGATATAAAATGGCTTGGGACTTTCACACAGAAGCTCTATTTTAGTTGTCAAGGTTTTAGAGAAAACATATAGGTTGTATTAGAAATGTCTGAAAAACATTTGATCAAACTAGGGGAATCTGGATTGGGATCTATCTAGCCCAGAAGAATCATAGAGTCAGAGTTGGAAGAGACCTCGAGGGCCATCCAGTCCAACTCCCTGCTATGCAGGAACCCCCATCACAGTACTCTCAACAGATAGCCATCCAGCCTCTGCTTAAAAAACCTCCAAAGAAAGAGACTCCACCACCCTCCATGGCAACATATTCCATTGCTGAACAGCTCTAACCATCAGGAAGCTCTTCCTAATGTTCAAATGGAATCTCTTTTCTTGTAGTTTGAAACCATTGCCCTGAGTCCTAGTCTCTGAAGCCATGGAAAACAAACCAGTGCCCTCTACGATATGACATATAGCTATCATATTCCCCTCAGCATTATTTTGTAAGGCTAAACATTCCCAGCTCCCTAAGCCACTCCTCATAAGACATTTCTTCCTGACCTTCAACCATCCTGCTTGCTCTCCTCTGGACCTGTTCAAGGTTGTCAATAGAGATGGGCACGACTTGAAAAAAATTTTTTTTCCGAGTTGTCGTTAGTCGGGCAGGTTCCGTTTCGGGTCGTTTCCGTTTTTCGCAAAAATTCGCAAAAATTAGTCGGTTCGTTTTTTCATTTTTTTGTTTTCGTTAGTACTGGTTTTTTTTTTGGGGGGGGGTAGCGGGCTCCTGGAGGTACCTCTGTGGGGTGGGTGCCTCCTCTGGCCCGCTATAAAGGGAAAGCGGGCTCCTGGGGTGCCTCCTATCCTCACCCACTAGGAAGGGGAAGCAGGCTCCAAGAGACCGACCCCTCAACATGGGGGTCTCCCCTCCTCACCTGCTGCTGCAAAATGGCATGCATAGCCATATGGATATGCATACCAGTTGCAGACAGTGAGACCAGTGAACCCGCCAGAGCCATAGGGTGATGCCTAAGGCTCTCTCACCGCCATGTCTCACAAAGAAGGGAATTGTACTTGCGTGTAGTGCAATGCAAGTAGATCTGGCTTAGGGTTAAGGTGGGTTAGTGCAAGGGCTAGGGTTAGGCTAGTGACGGGTAAGGTTATGGTGGGCTAGTGGGTTGCACCTCTGGGTGCCTCTCTGACCTACTAAGAAGACAGTCTGTGATGTATGGGTAAGGAGTCAAGGATTAGGGTTAGGGTTAGGGGGCTAGGGCAGGTTTTAGGGGGCTTTTTGGCACATCCCAGAAGTCTCCATGGCCAAGTGGCCATGCGATTGGTGGGATGGCTCCAAAAATTTGCATGGTCGTCCACTCCCACATGGCTGGCCACTCGGCCAGCCCATCATTGTGCAGGTGTAAAAAAATAAAATAAAATAAAATCAATGGAGGACAGAGGAGGAGAGGAGAGACATTTTGTTGCAAGAAAAAACCCACTGCTACTGTGAAAAATCTGGCAGTTTATAAATTTTCGCGTGTTTCTTTTGTGCTTGTGTGTTTTTGGACCACAATTTCAAAAACAATATTGCGTTCGCCGCCCCATTTTGGATCCCCCGCCCGCACCGCATGGCATGGCGAGTCCGGCTGCCCAGGATGGGGGGGAGGTGGGACCCCCCTCCAGAAACCACCCCTCCGGTAGGTGCCCTGCGCCCTTAGTCAAGCAGGCATTTTTCCGCCTGCTTTTTTGGCCCGGGAATGGGTGGGGGGAGAGTTTAAAAGTGTTTTCCTGTGCCGTCCGTGCCGCTTGCTTGCGCTTTAATTGCGGCGGCCGGCGGCGAGACTGGGCTTTTTGCTGCGAGCCTGCGGCGAGTCCCACCAGAGCAGCCCAGGACGGGGGATGGGGGGCGGCCGGGGACCTCCAGAAACAACCCCTCTGGTAGGTGCCCTGAGGCACGGCAGGCATTTTTCCGCCTGCTTTTTGGCCGGGAACCGGTTTTTTTTAACTTTTAAAAACTTTCTTTCTGTGCTGCGTGGCATCGCGCGATCGCGTGATGCAAGGAACGAGCACGACAAATCAGACCAAAATTGTTCGTTCGTCGGTTCGAGCTCAAAGTCTGGCTGAGTAATTCCCGTTACCGTTTCCGTAGAGTAACGGAACCGAGTAAGTGCCCATCTCTAGTTGTCAACATCCTTTTTAAATCAAGGTGCACGGAAATGGACACAGTTCAGCTTTGCTCAGCACTAGTTTCTAGTACTCAATTCCTACTACACCTGTCCCACCATCACATTCTCTACATCTGCAAGTCATATATGTGTTCCCACCATCTGGAGCCAACAAACTGTTCTACAGAATCTTTTAAAACAAAATACAGTATTTGTTCATAAAACACCTAAATTGGCACCTTGCACCAGTAAGCTGTATCATTTACGTATGTGTTATGCTGAAGAAGGAGTTCCTGTTTTTGGTTTTGAATCTTCTACTATTGAACTTCAGTGATGGACTCTAGACCTAGTTTTATGGGAGGGAAAGAAAAGGTTTTTTTATACTCACTTTCTCTACACTATGCATAACCTTACAGGCTTTTACCATGTCTATCACGTATCCACCTTGTTTCAAAGCACAAAAAGCTCAGATGATGTAATCTGCCATCCACAATCAAATAGGTTTTGAGAAATTTGAAGATCCTCAAAAAACCCTCTGTGAATCAATAGGTGCCCCGCTAATATTATGGACCACCCCACCCCCTTGTACCATTTATTACTATTATTTTGGTACAATAAACATAAAAACAAATAACATATCTCAAAATTATATAGCCTGTCTTTAATTTGAGATGGGAAAATGTTATCAGTCACTTTGTTGGGTTAAAATGAAAAATCACCTTAAATTCCATCCCACAACTCTTTTCAACTGTAAAAAGAGAATGTTTTTAGAAGCATTTAATATCAACATGAGTGAAATAACTAGGAAGGGAGATTTTGTTGTTGTTGCAAAGGCTGCTCTTAATGTGAAGGTGAAAGTATGCCATTTGTATGCTGCTGCAGATGAAAACAAGAAAAAAAGTAAAGAAAGAGGAAGCACTTACAGTATTTTTGTCTCTTGCAGTGGACAGACAAGAGATGGGCCATTAAATTTTTCAGTGTTATGTAGGTCTCCTTCACTCAAAATGAACTCTGACAAGAGAGTCACTGTTAGATGGATTTATACCACACACTTTATGGGCTTCATTTTTATGGAACTCTCTTCTACTTTCCCAACATTATTTAACACAGGCTTCTGATGCAGCATCTAACCTCTAACTGACAGGAAGGATGAGGTTAATGGGAAGGCTGTACTGGGAATTATATAATGGCTGTTTCATTGAAGAGCAATATATCACGACATTTCTTACCTACAGAAACATTTTTTTTACTTCCTCTCCTCAGCCTGTCCTGGACTTGCCTTTTAGGAATTCAAGTGTGGTAATAAATTTTGTTCATTTCTTTGCTTATTATTTCTTTGCTGCTTTGCTTATTAATGTATCAAAGAAATTAAACACAAAATGTTATGCTGCTTTGTGCTATTAAGTATTGGACAACAAGCCCACAATAAAAGCAACACTTACTATAACTGTCTCTTATTTTCTCAAGAAATACAATGCAGATTTCTTATATTTGTCTGTTTCTATAATATGCCTATAAGAGCTACATAATTTCTTCTGAATTTATTTTTCCACAGTAAAAGAAATGCAATTACCCAAATGAAGATGTTCTATTCCATTCCACTTTAGTTCACTCAAGTACTGTATTTCAATTTTTAAATGTTCAATTTGTTGTTTTACTATGTTGTGTTTACCTTGACTTATAGTGCTCATATTGTGTTCCAGTTAAATGTGTGACATGGCACTGGGCTTTCTGTTGTTTCTTTCACATGGGTAAGAGAATGGGCAAAGCCTATCAGAGTGGTATTTAGAAGAGGGAAGCTGAATATGTCAAGTTAAACATCCAAACCAGACCTGGCAAAATGCAGATGGCATGTTTTCAGTGACTTTTCATCTTAAAATATAAGAACCTGTCATGAGACTGTGAGAAGGCAGAAGCAATTACTAGGAATAATGCTATAGACAATTGAAAGTAGCCAGAAAAGAGGAAGACAACATGGCATGGGTTAGCTCAATAAAGGAATCCACAGCCTTGTGTTTGGAAGACCGAAGCAGGGCTGTTAGACTCTTCTGGAGGTTATTTTTAATTCAAGGAGTGTTCATGAGCTCTAAGTGAATTGATGCCACATAATAACATAATATGCCTGTAAACGTAACTCATGTTAAATTCAGAGGTGATATTTTTCCTACCTAGGCTCATGTGCACAAGATGCAGATGTAGTTGCACCAGAACATCAATAAATTTCATCCCAGTATCTGTTCAAGTTTAAAACAATCCATGCAAGACATTCACAATATTTTATGCCAGAAATCTACTGATTGTTTCACATACAAATATGTTTCTGGCTCCAATCCACATCAAAACCTCCTGATTGTTTCACATACAAATATGTTTCTGGCTCCAATCCACATCAAAACCTCAAGATACCATCAAATATGTTCCAGCTGATTGGATAGAGATTTAAAGCATAAGCAGTTAAATAAGGTCTTCAGCCCACACATGTAACAAAATGAAAATAGCAGGGAGAACAACAGAGCACCACTTGCTGCCATCTACAGGTCCTCCTTAAAACCAATCAACATTTTCATCAGAGATCTGCAGGCCATCCTGAACCATGGCAGATCTTTTTCATAGGCCTTTGAGCTTAGGCCTGCACCTTTTTAAAAGTAGCCATCTATTGTAAAATGAGTACTCAATAGCAAAATAAAGATAGTACAGAACTGTGGTGCTATAGTGGCAGGAATATCATCCTATGGCAATATTTGTCTCCCTATGTCTATTAGAAACAGTATTACAGGGCACAATATTGTTATTCACATATCAGACAATAATACCTCTGAACATCTAATGTGATATACAACATCATTTATCAGCTATATCTTGCTGCATTTTACTAGAACTCCAGGTCCTTTTGGGACTTTAAGTCTAAAATGTTCTTTCTTAAACTTAGCATTTTAGATGGAATAAACATATTAACCATTAGTCACAAAGAATAAATGGATACAACTTTTACATCAAATTATAGCATAAAAATGAGGGAAGATATCAACCTCCTTGGACACATTTATCACTGACCTAATGGAGGGCTTTTATAAATTGATGGATTTCAAAATTGATTCCAGGGCAAAACAGGAAAATTACAATTGACCAAGGGATCTTTAATGGGGATACTTTGCACATATTATTCAACTGACCAATACAGGGATGACCATGTTATTATTATTCAGAAATCATTTGATAAAAGACCATCATGCATAGGGACCACTGCATTTTGCAAGTAATTCCCTCTCACACTACTGTTTGCAACCCAACCCAAACTGTATGTTTATACCATCAAGTGATTTCCAGGGTACCCAAGCCATGTGAGATGTTCAAGGAGTGGTTTGTCACCCTCAAATGACTTTCCATGGCTGAGCAAGGATTTGGATACATGCCTCCCATATCCTCGTCCAACAGTCTCCCTACTATACTACTCGTTCTCATGTTTTTGTTTTTGTTTTTCAAACATATTCCAAGCTCTGATTAAAGAGTGAGTGAACAGCTGATATGTTGCCAGGAAGGTTGAAAGAAGGAAAAGGATGCAACTGATTAATGGCATAACTTATTTTTTAGTTACTTTATATTGTAGGACAGGCTTCCCAACTCACCACTTGTCTTTAGCCAGCAATCAAAGTGTGGGATCTGTATGCATCTAGAAGGTAACAAATTGGGTAAGGCAATCTAAAACTCTCAAAAGAATACCTTAGAAGGAGACAGCAAGAAAATGAGTCTCCTGTGGGCAATGTTGTCAATCTAAGAATTAAAGGCCAATTTCTCAGACATTCCTATGGCTTCTGATGTCGGAGTTCGCAGTTGACATAATGGCAAATTAATGGGTTGAAATATTCACCCCCATAATTAACATAATGGGATTAGATATTAGAGTTCATTAATTATTAACTAAATATGTTCTAGTGCTTTATGATGCACCATGTTTCACAGCAGACCATAGAACTGTGCTGTGTTTCAGTAAAGATCTGAGGGATCACACCTCCTTAAAGGAGGCTCCATAGCTCTTAAAATATTTAGAGGACACCTTTCTGCTGGCCCTGCTGCCCTCACAGACACAATTGGTGACTATTAAGAAACCTTCTCAGTGGCTTCTACTAGATTGTAAAATGCCATCCTTCAGAGCTGATGTTAGTCCCATCCTTCCTGTCCTTTAGGAGACATCTGCCAATCTTTTTTTAAAGATAGGGGGGTCAATAAAGGGATTTGGGGATCATCATCACCATCATCATCACCATCATCATCATCATCATCATCATCATCATCATCACCATCATCATCATCATCATCATCATCATCATCATCTTATTATTCTTATTCTTATTCTTATTCTTATAGTTGTATGTGTGTGTTGAGATATATTAAATGTGATATTTTTATAACTGGATAGCTCAGTCAGTTAGGCATCTGGCAGAAGGTTGAGAGGTTAGAAGTTCAATGCCCTACAGTGCGTCCCATGAGAAAATTCAGCCTCTACAGCCTTTGGCAAGATGCACAGTCCCAGGACTAATCTAGAATAACAGAAATGTAAATTACGTCTGAGTTCTCTATACCTGGAAAAGGTTGCCATGACTTGGTGGCACATTCTTATTATTTATTGGAAATTTAACCACTTTTAAACTTACCGTTTTAATATCAGAGTGGCTTTATATGTTCTTTAATACTTCATGAACAACATTAGGTCCCTTTACTGGATAAATGTGACATAATAATAAAGTAAGTAAGTAAGTAAGTGAGTAAGTCAGTCAGTCAGTCAGTCAGTCAGTCAATCAATCAATCAATCAATCAATAAGGTCATATAAATTCAGACAGCTTAAGATATTTTGTCTCAAGTCTAATCTGTGAACATGGATTCTTTCAGACCCTGCCAGGATTCAGAGAGGGGGTACTGAGTAATATTGAATTAGAGGCCAAAGTCCTTTCTTCTGAACCATTTATAGATCCCTTCACTGGAGATGCCAGAGAATGAAGTACAGATGCCTAAGAGGTAAGGAAAAAGAAGTAGAGGGGGAAAACTTTCAACTGCTGCTAGCTGCCATGACAGTAATAGTCCAGATGGAGATGCTATAACCTGTTCCCACTGCAGCTGATATTCAAGAGTCTCTCCATTTACTTTAGCATATTGTTTGCACAGTCTGTCTTACAGACTGGAAAGCTTTGATGCTCAAATTCTCCAGAGCAATGCAGGATGTTCAAAGGTTTGACTGCAGGAGTACAGAGAAATAAATATGACTCAAAATAGAACAGTTTGTTATTTCAGCTGCTACAAAGTGAAAGGATGAGAATTTGTTAACAGGTGGGATCACCCTTTCCATCTTTTTCATCTATGATGAGTGCTCATTTTTCTATTTTGTCTTTTCCTGTCCACCTTTTCTCCCTCTGAATTGGAAATATCACGCCAAAGCTTTCTAATATCTTGTTTTACTGCCTTGAGCTGTACTGACTAGCTGTTTGAACTCAAGTCAAGTGGACTGTTTGTATTGAATCCCCCTTCTCCAGGCTCCAGCGATGTAGCTTGGGCACTAGGGTTGTCATTTTGTTTTACTGCCATGCTCATTAACTTTATTGAGTCTGAGAGTGAGAAACATGACCTATGGAACTTTCCAATAATGCCATGGTCAGGAAACAATCTTGTTGAATTTCTTTTGTGTAGTTCTCAACAGGGACTCTTTTCTCTTGAACAAGTTCCCCATTACTGTTCCACATTTGGGGGGATAAACAAAACTGAAAACCAAGCATTGGCTTTTTAGTAGTCATTATAGACTACATTGGTGTTTCAGTAAAAATCTGAGGTTAAAAAGGCTGGTTGCAGTCCTCGACAAAGTTTCCTTGAAATTTCAAGCTAACCTGTTACTATGAGGAGATATTTTTAGGAACAGACCACAAATAGGAAATATAGAAATATTTCTGCATGGGATGATATACTATGTAAGACACAGATTGTCCCTTTAGAATTTATTTTGCTCGTTTTGTGCCATTCTCCCCACACCTCTTAACTCTCATTTCCATTGCTTAATTGAAATATACACCACAGCACATCTTGGGATCAAACTATGATTGTATTACTATTTCTTTGTCACTAAGTGAAATGAGAATCTTGGCTTTACTGGAATGTAAGAGTCTCGGGTTAAAACTCTTGGGAAAAGATTTACATAATCTACTATTGCTTTTTGGTAACCTGAGATAGATATAGGAAGAACATTCTGCACATCTAATATAATTAGTTAATCACATTCAAATCTGCTTTTTTCAGGAAGTGTGATCAGAACCACCAGTTTATCATGAACAAGCCACTGTTTTATTTCTAGAAGTCTGGAAAGATGGCACTAAAAAGTGACAAGTTGAAGCATATTTATTCCATGCTGCTTTTTTATCTTTTGACTTTGGCTTTCCCTTTTTTATATTTCTATAAAAATGCTTGAAGGTATAAAAAGAGATTATTACATATGAAGAAATACTGACTTTATGAATTCTTTTGAGATCACTAGATTAAACTCTCCTTGTAAATGTAACATCTTATTAGTAATTAGAGATAAACTCACAAGGTATTTTTTGTACTCCCTTAAAGACATTTCACACTACTCTTCAAGTAACTGGCAGGAAATAACAGTTTCTTTCTTTCTTTCTTTCTTTCTTTCTTTCTTTCTTTCTTTCTTTCTTTCTTTCTTTCTTTCTTTCTTTCTTTCTTTCTTGATCAACATATCACCTATTTTAACCCAAAGCGGCAGTACAGTCGTATCTTACCATAATGCTGCCATGATGGTTTTGCCGGGGCATGGAATTACAGCAGGATTATTTCCCCCAGTTGAGGATCTATTCTCTCCCTCCCCTCGCCCCCATCCCCCCTATTTTTAATGCTTCTCAAACCTAGCACTACATCAGATAAATGGTATGTCACCTCTGGGGGAAAAAGAAGATGAAAGGAATAGACAGTGAAGAAGGCAACCTCAATAGGTTGTGGCTACATTTGTAGCAGAAACTGAAACGATTAATATATACAAAGTGGACTCTTGCAGTGCAATGATTGATCATATTGGTGCAGATGACTACATTTCTCCCATAGAAACCAACAGAGACCCCTTTTAAAATACAATGGAAATAAACTGGGTGTCCCTCCATATGTAATTGCATCCTTAAGGAAATAATGGATTTTGCCTGTAATTACGTTGAGTGGCATTATGCTTTCATGATACACTTTCGTTAAAACACACACAAAATGCCAAATTTTTGAAGCAAACTGTTCAGGTTGTTACTGAGACAATGAGAGAGAGTGAGACCAAATATAGTTCTTTCATCTTGCTAATCACTGTCCTAGTTTTTGTATGCAAGCTGGAGACAAATGATTGTAATTAAGGAATACTTGCCAAATTAAAGAGCATAAGGGGAGTAGTGAGGATACAAGCAAGTAGATTTTGATCCCTCAAACCTGACAAATCTCTTAGTCTTTAAGTGTCATAATATTTTGTCCTCCCTTCCCTTGTCCTTTTTTTTGCCATTTAGCTTTGCTTACCAGTAGATAATGAGATTCATAGCACAGCTTGGAAAATTGACTTTTGGACTACCCACTCAGGCAGAATATTTACTGACCATGTTGGTTGGAGAACTGTAGTCGAAGAAAACAACACTGATAGACTCTGCTTCTGAATAAATGCAAATACCAACTCCTAAATATGATTGACTTTGCTAGTCTTTCTTTGGCTGGCTGGATAGCTCCGTGGTTGGGAGTTTGTTCCCCGCTATGCTTCCTTTGAACAGAGCCAAACTTGAAAAGGGTTGCCACAAGTAAGAATTGACTTGACAGTGTTGTTCTTGTAGAAAGATACCAGGACAGTCAATCAAATGTATAAATCATTGATGGTATTATATAACAGATGCAAGTTTAAAACAAAACCCTACGTTTCTATTATATACCATCACATTACAGTATATATGCTGTTCCTAATATTGCCATTCTTGTTGCTCTAGTGGTTTTATTTCTAAGATATGCAACAACTTGTAATATTGTGCGAAATTTCTTGACATTGTTTCCAAAGCCCCAACAACTACAGGGGCCACAGAAGTTTATTATTATTATTATTATTATTATTATTATTATTATTATTATTATTATTATTATTATTATTATTATTATTATTATTATTATTATTATTATACCAAGGACCTAACTGGTTTTCCAGCTTAAGTTACCAGTTCTGAAATGCATAATATCAGAGTTTGGAAACATTCATTTTATCTATAATTTTCATATTTCTTATTTAGGATTCCTACTTGTTGTATTCCTCTGTTGCTTTTTTTTGTTAAATGATTTTAGGTAGATCAGCAAATACATATCACTCATCTACAAAGCAGCTAGAGTCAACCTTTTCCAACAGTTGGAACACGTACCCATTAATTGGGAGATGATAAACCTTTATTCATAAATCTATAAGATCCTGACAAATGGTAGATGGCTTCACTCATTAGATAACCAGAATAAACAGCTCATTTGTTCCAAAACAAACAACAACAAAAGTAATGCACATTTTGTCTCCTATACCCAGATCTATAAGGGTTGCCTTATGTACCCCATGATTTAGAAAAAACTTATAGCAACCCTAAAAGGGCTTTTAGGATAAGTGATATATTTCAAGAGTGGTTTTACCAATTCCACCTCCCCCCACAGTGAATTTCTTTAGTGGACTTGGGATTCATCCTCAGTTCACCTGAGCTTTAGTCCATCGCTGTATTCATTATCTCACATTGGTTATCTATAGGCATCAGAGAACTTCCTTTTTTGAAAAATAAAAGTTAAAAAAAACTTTCCGTGCCAGTAGATTATCTAAATGGACACTGAGCAGCATATCTAAAATATGGATAAAACACAGCCAATCAGTTGATAAGGGTGGCATTGGCCTAGTAAGGGTTACATGGATTTGGGCACTAGTGACAATGCCTTAGTAATAGTGGCACTTTCTCACACTGAAAATATGTTTATCAATTTTATATTTTATATTTATTCTTTTATTTATTTATTATAATTTGTAGGCTGCCTTTCAGCTGGCCAGGGTAGTTCACAATGTTAAAACAAATGACACTAAAATAATAATCAAAAATTAATTAATTAATGGAAAATATTCAAAATTTGAAAAACACACTTAAAAATACAATGCACACCTGAGTCTCACTCATAATTATTAAAAGTCTGCCTGAAGAGATAGTGCTGAACTGTTGGCAAAAGGATAGAAGAGAGAGCATTCCACAAATTGGGAGTAGCCATAAAAGGCCCTCTCTCATGTACCTGTTAAGTCATTTTATGATGATTTTATATTGTGAGTAGAGATGGGCATGAAACAGAAAACCAAATGCTGTTCTGTCATTTCATTATGAAATGAAACAGTAGGACACATTTCATTACACAATGAAACAAAACACAATTTTCCCCTCTAGAAATGAAACAATTTGTCCTAGAGAAACCAAATTTGGTGGATAGCTTTGTTGGACTCTTTCCTTTAAGCCCCCCCAAATTTGGAGAGATTTGGGGTTCAGGGGGCTGAGTTATTAAACTCCAAAGTGGGTCCCCCAGGAAAAAATGATTTGTAATTGACTTGGAAGTGCTTAACCGCTCCCCCCCTCCTCAGGGGAGTGATTAAGCACTTCCCTTAATAATTAAATGATTTTATCCTGGGGGGACTCACTTTGGAATATAATAACTCAGCCCCCTGAACCCCAAATCTCTCAAAATGGGGGGGCAGGCTTAAAGGGAAGAACCCAAAGAAGCTACCACTCCAAATTTGGTATCTCTAGGACCCAGGGAGACCATTATATAGAGTAACAAATCATTTCATTTAACTTTGTTCCAAAAATTCTTTTAAAATTTGTTAGTAATGAAACAAAATGAAACAAAAGGAGAAATGAAATGAAATGAAACAAAACACTATATTTTCGTTTTGTACCCATATCTGATTGTGAAGTGCCTTGACTGAGATATTTGGATGTGGAAGGTATAAAACAATCTCTATTAACTGGTTGCATAAATACTGTAAATACACAAAGATGTACCTTATCAAATAGTAACCTGCCAGTAAGAATCCTTCCCTGCCATTGTTTGCTACTTGGTTCTCAGCTGACTCCTACCCCTTTCCTAACACAGTGACAGATACCCAGTTCTTGGGGTAAAAAGCGAATTAGGCACAGACATATGCAGTTTTTGCCAGTTACATAAAAATGGTGGAGAGCCACAGCTTTATGCATGCCTTGAGGGGCAGAGAAAAGCAATGCCATTTTTTAAATTCCAGATCCCACCTCTAGGGGCAGGTAGACCCTGATGTCTCCTTCAAGCAAGGAGTTTCAGTATGTGAAGAACTAGCTGAGTCAGCACCGTCAGAAGGAGAATGGTGGCTGTAATGTGAGCCCCTAGAGATGGTGGGCCCTGGGGAAATGCCCCACTTATCCTCTGAATAAAGCACCCTGGTTGGCACCAAGGCATATGCCAGCAAAGAGCCCAATAAGTTTGCTGGATACTGACAGCTGCCTCAGAACGTCGGGCTGATACAACTCCTCCTCCTAACATCAACAGAGAGAGAGTGGCTGGCTTCCGATTAGCCTATGGTGTTCATAATCAAAAGAAGATTTTAATTTGTAAATTTCTTTGCACCCTGCAGCACTCTGGTTACTAAATTCCATGGGTTAGTACTGCACTATTCCTTTTAAAAATGGATTGGATGTGTGTGTTGAGAGGCAGAGCACCACAGGGTGAGCTTATGGGATGCTGAAGATGATGCCACAACTATTTTGTCTGCCATTTCCTTACCACGCATGCTACTCTGGTACAAAGACTCAGCGACTGTCCTTAAGTGGAATGAGGTTATTGGCAAGCCACTCCAAGAGTTCCTAATCCAATTTGTTTTAAAGCAAGGAACTGTAAACAATTATAAATCATTTACTGAACCTGTGTTATACTTCTCAAAGGAAAAAAAGTGTATACAATATTTTCAAATGACTGAGCAGAAGCCATATGGCAAGGCACTTGCATTTCAATTTATCTTTTTGTTCCTAATAACAACATTTCAAATGTGTTTTGCTAAATATGGGAACAGAACTTGTAGAAGAAATTAATTACATTCTTACGTTTAAATCTTCTTTCCCCCCTGGCTCTGCTCTAATGTATCACTGTACCTTAAAAATGCACCCTGGGGAAAATGCTTCTCTACAACTAAAAATCCATGAATAACATTATGTAAAAATTAATTTATGATAAATGATTTTAAATCTGTCTTATTCAAAGGTTTCTTATTCAAATGTCTTTAGAAAATGACACCTCACCCGCAGAAATGAGTCAAGGGATCCATTTTCCATGTATTCAACCACAATCATTACTGGTCTGCCTGCAAAGAAAGCAAAGGAATGTGTTAGGTTTATAGGTATATTAAAGGCATGTTGTATTTCCAGCTGTTAGGAAGAGATTATCTGCATTAGTATAATATGTTGCTCGTTTTGCAGTCTTTTGCAGCAAAAAGTGTGCCATTGTTCTATTATTAGTAAGTTGCAGTTTCTATAGTCATGCCAGTGCATTTTCTTGTTGCATTTAAGAAAAAAAAATAAAAATGTAATGGCTCCAATCAGAATCTAATATTAAAGCACTTTGCACTCAGAATGATGCTGGATAAATATTACAAATATATTGAGGGTTTTAGGCTATGCGTGCGTCCCTAGTACAACTTTGTTGCTGTTATGTGCAGTCAAGTGGTCTCCAACTCATGAATTTATTTATTTATTTATTTATTTATTTATTTATTTATTTATTGCATTTGTATACCGCCACATCTTCCTATAGGAAGAGTGATCTCCATTAGTGATCTTCATCTGTCCTGCTCAGCTCCTGTAGACTCAATTCCTTTGGCTTCCTTTAGGGAGTCAGTCCATCTTGTATTTAGACTTCATATTTTCCTGCTGTCTTCAACCTTTCCCAGCATTGTTGTCTTTTCCATAAAACCCTGCCTTATCATGCTGTTGTCAAAGTAGGACAGTCTCAGTTTCAGTATTTTTGCCTCCAACGATTTGTTCAGGCTTGATTTGATCTGGGATCTATTTGTTCATCTTTCTGGCAAACCAGGGTATTTGCAAAGTTCTCCTCCAGCATCACATTTCAAATGAATAATTCCACCCCCCATCAGCTTTCTTTACTGTCCAGTTTTCATGCCCATCTGGGCCGCATTTGGATGAAGAGAGGCCCTAGGCAACTCCACTTGTGAGGCCCCCTCCCAATCCCTCACCATCATAACTAGAAAAAAAGGGAAGAGTGTTATAAACAAAATTGTGTGAAGCCGAGGATGACGGGTATATAAAATTCTGTGATTCACAATTTCTTCTCTAAAGGACATAAGATACTATTGTTAAATACAATGGTGATTGAGGAAAATGCATAAATGTTAAAATTAACACTGAAAAGCTTTTGCAATAAAACTTTTGTGGAATAAGCACTATCTTACACTGGCTTCAGTCCTTCCTGCAGGAGAGAACGCAGAAAGTGCTGTTGGAGGATTCATGTTCAACACCACGGCCACTGACCTGCAGGGTCCCTCAGGGTTCAGTTCTATCTCCTATGTTATTTAACATTTATATGAAACCACTGGGGGAAATTATCTGGAGTTTTGGGGTTAAATGTCACCAGTATGCCGATGATACTCAACTTTACCTCTTGTCACCTCTGGATTCCAAGGAAGCTATTTCGACTTTAGATCAGCACTTAGCTTTGTAATGAAATGGATGAGGAAGAACAAACTGAAACTAAACCCAGACAAGACAGAGGTGCTTCTGGCCAGTCGAAAGGGAGATCAACTTGTACTGGATAGGATGACCCCCCCCAATTGAAAAAAGAGGTGTGTAGCTTGGGGGTGTGCCAGTTACACCTGTTTCTTGAGAAACCTGCTCTGGCTACTGTGATACATGCCCTAGTGATGTCCTGGCTGGACTACTATAATGCACTCTATGTGGGGCTGGAGATGGAAAGTCTCAGGAAACTAGGGCCAATCTGGGGTGTTTACAATAGTGCCAGTAAATATTTAAAACAGACAGTAACTCAGTGAATTCAAATCAAATTAAATGCAAACAACAGACTATTATTTGGCCATATCTTACACTATAGCCCCTAACTGCCTGTGCTACATCTTGCCTCAGTATTAGAGCTACTCAATTTCTTCTTTTTTCCATTTCCCAAGTTGAACGCATTGGAGGTGTTTGACTGAAAACATCCTCTTCCCCTCCATTTGAGTTCACTGGCACCAAGCTTTACAATTCCCAATAGAGTAGTAGAACTACTCTAGAACAAGACATTTTTCTCATGTTTCATACTATGTGTTTTGTGATCTGACTTGTATAGGGTTTGTGACTGCTTGAAAAAGACAAAGTGTAGTCAAGACAGTAGGGAAAAAAGTAACCATACTAGCAAATGTTCAGTAATAGAGCATTGTAGCCAATAACATACATAAATTTAAACCCATACCAAAATGTGCAAGGTTTCAAAAAGTTGTTAGACAACTGAAGGTTGAATTTCTGAGGTAGTCTGCTACTGAAAAGGTCTTGTTGGTAGCATCCTTGAATCTAACCAATCTAAGAATGTGTTGAAGAGTTCTGCCTCCAACCCCGATAAGCAGCTTCAGATGTGCCCAACTAATCTGTCAGAAAAAAAAGGAAAAACTTCTATCCGCACATGTGTGTTAGTCATATCTGACTCTAGGGGTGGTGTTCAAGCTAAAGAGCCAGTGTTGTGTATGTCTGTGACCATGTGGCCAGCATGGCTGAACACATTTATCTGCACAAAACACTGTTTACCTTCCCACTCTTTATGGTGGTCCCTATTTATCTACTTGCATTTACAAGCTTTCGGACTGCTAGGTTAGCAGGAGCTGGGGTTAACAGCAGGAGCTCACTCCTCTGCGTGGCACCTGGGATTCAAATTGCTGACCTGCCAACTTTGTAGCTGACAGTTTCAGCACTCTTGCCCACTGAGCCACCACACCCGCTACTAAACCTTGCCCCAAACTGTTTATATCTTTAAATCATATGTTTATCAGTGTTATGGCCAGCAGGGCACTCAAACCAATATGCAATAGACAGACCAGTATTACCCCCCAAAAAAGCATTAAAATATTGGCTGAAATTCTACTGCACTGCTATGCAAAAGACATTAAGTTTTGGAGACAAATTTTTTCAAGTTAAGAAATTTCTGTAGACACTACCTGTTGCATAGTGTCAACTGAGATTTCCCAAGTTCAGTCAATTTACTTCCAAAAAGTTACAGTGAAATAGGATTGTAGCCATTGTTTAAAATAAATTGAAAACATTGTTTAGACAGATGCATTTTTTGAGCTTTAGCATGTATTGAGCACAATCTGGTATGAATTCAGCGTTGTTGAATTTAAATTCAGCTTACATCTTTCTTCCTTCTGGCTAAAGAGCAGTTCACAGACAATCTTGATTATACTTACTCACTGGGTGGGTTTCAACAATATGAAAATCACCCAGGCAACTGTAGGAAGTGTGGCTTGTCAACTATGAATATACAGTAGTTGTTTTATGGTTGCCCATTTTACTGTTCCAGGACTGGTCAAGAACCTGCCCACAGTTGGATTCATGGATTTGGCTGCAGGCAGATTCTCAACTGGTCCTTTAAACAAACTAAATAAAATATTATGTTTTTTAGAAAGTGATGCATCACCTCAATGATGGTCTACCATTCCATTTTTAAAATTGTTATTATTCACTTCACCTGCCCCTTCTTGCTAATATTCTGAAGCCACTTCATAATATCGGAAGGAGCTGGAAGAAACAGTATCTCATGAGCTCCAGTATGCTGTTTGGATGTGAGGATCACACCAAATTGCTTACTACACTTCCACCAACCTCACGCAAACCTATTTAGCCTGCACCTGCTCACATAAAAAAACCCAGTGTAGATGTGCCCTTACAAATGGAAGGATACTTCTACTAAGTCAATCCATCTTATATTTAGTGTTCTTCTTTTCCTGCTGTTTTCTAGTTTTACTAGCACTATTGTCTCTTCAAGTGATTCTTGTCTTCTCAAAATATGTCCATCATGACATTCCTCTTTAGACTAACACATATAACTAATATTCAGAGTATGTGATGAATATATCAAAGTCTTTCTGCCATTCATTGTTTTTCCTCTATTTAATTAAGAAGCCTTTTACTTCCTGTGTTCAAATATATCCCATCAGTCCAAAACTAACTAGGAGAGATAGACCAATTTACATACTAATCAGGACATCTCATCAGAAGTTATTTAGATAATTCTAATAATAAAACTGACTGAATAGAAAGTCTATTCTAATGAATCTGTTTCGATGAAAGACTAGAAATAATATAGGAAAATAACATACTAGTTCTATTTGAAAGGAATGCCAGATAAAAGGATAAAATCAATAAATAGTATGGGAACTTTAGGATAATATTGTCTACATTTTGTCTGTTATTGTCATTTCCCATTATTTCTAGCAATATATATGCAAACATACATACACAGGATAACCAGAACTCCACACAGTATTCATAACCAAATTCTGTCAGAGCTGTGGGCTTGGGGCGGACGAGGCATTATAATGCTTTTAGTAATTTCCGTCTGCTCAACCTTCTATTTTGTCGTGGAATAGATAAGAGTTCTTGAATGACTGACCAAGCAAGGGCTAAAAAACAGACACTGTTTTATCAGTACAGTAGTTTGTGACAAAAGAACATGAAGAAAATATAAGTAAATTGACAGCAAGGGCCAGAATGCTAGGATTGGTGGTGAAGGGGTACTTGCATGCATATGTATGTACACCAACACCCCCATCTGCCTTTTCATCCACAGAGCAAGAGCCTGCCTGTCTGTATGCACAGGCAGTTAAAAACAGCAATCTGGCTGTGAAAAAAGGGGACATGTCTCTACTTGTATGCTCAGATTATCCATGAAAGCTCACATCTAAATAAACTTGTTATTCTTAAAAGGTGCCACAATATTGGTGTTTGTTTTTACTCCTGTTGTGGTGTAATTGCAATGTCCTAATTATTTTTACAGCTGTTTCTGAAAAGGATGCAGCTTGAGAACGATAAGTAAACTGCTTTACAGTCATCATTACTGTGAAGTTTAAGTGGAATGAAAGGAAGTCTGTTTTGCTGTCTGTGCCTGTGAGTGCCTCTCAGCCACACTGTATATCCTGAATCTTCCTTAGAAGCTGAAACAGATGGCATGCCACTTCAATTACTAGCAATGTGATGAACTTGACTGATTCTTCAGGAAGTTCTTGTCATCCAGTAAATAAGTGGAACCACAGAGTGGTGCCACAAAGAAAACTTGTTAAGTGTGATTTGATGTTTATGCCTATTGCTTGGTCACACATCCACAATGCTTGGTGAATGTTTTTACACCAATCTTCTACCCCCACCTCCTGCTCGAGCTTTCCTATAGAAACAGATTGTAACTCAGTGGCAGAGCATATATAGAAGGCCACAGGTTCAAATACCTGGCATCTCCAATTAGGTCTAGAAAAGAATCTTGTCTGAAATTTTGAAAATATATTGCCGGCACAGATGGACCAAAGATCCAACTGAGTATAAGTTTTCAATGTTCTTATGCTGCTAGACCACATAAGCATGTTTTGTCCATGAATACTGCAACCGCACAAGCCAACATGAGTTTTTCCAAACTGATAGATAATATGATTCTTGATAGCATATGTGTTGGATAGATAAGATCCAGTCAACCAGGTCCAACCTGCAGTTGTATTATTTATGAATATACAAACTGTAGAACTGTTGCTTTTCTTTTATGCTTTTTCCTTTTACCATTATAAACTATTTTGGTAATTACTGATGATTTATTCAGTTTCATGAACTATTTGTAAACCATGTCTACATGTGTTATAGAGGGGGGATATAGAAATGTTTCAATTGCGTAAACAAAACCAGCTTTAACTAGAAATGGGTGCACGATTCTTTCAGCAATTGTATGAAAAGTAGGCTGATTCTATTGTTACAGTTTTTGACTATTAAGTGCTTTACCCAAGTTTAAAGCATGTTGTAGAAATGGTATTGGTAAACATGGTAAGGCTGTGAGAAGGTTGGGTACCAACAAAGAACAACACTGAGAAAGTGCTGGGTTCTCAGCATCCCATGCCTCCCATCGGCTCCATTTAAAATGTTTGGTCTGGTGGTTCTGGAAGTGCCAGACCTGGCACTCATTACTAGTACTGTTGCTCATAATAGCCAGGAGTGGCTGTACCTTGTCTGCACTGTGGGAAATTAAAGAGGCGAGATAAATGTGCTGCTGTGAACACTACTGCTGTGTCCCTCCACTTGACTTCTTTCCACTTGTAAACTCCACAGTGATAAGAGCCCAGTAGAAGGGCTGTTTCACTAGGGCATTGTCAAGCCTGGAATTGGCTCTCTTGAAGATGTCACCTCCCATAAAATGATTACTGACAGTAAAATAATTGTGCGGTAAGGTTGCCAGGTGTCTAGATGCTTGTCAGATTCTCAGGGAATTACTATGCTATCCTGGGTCTCCAGCCAAGGATTAAAATCTCAAGGGAAACAAAACTGGAGGAAGCATCAGTTCCATTTTCATTTATAAGCCAGAGAATTTAACAGAGATGACATAAAAGCTGGGAAACCTCTTCACACAGAACACTTGCTTGTTCAGCCCCTTGAGATCACAATGGCTCATCTGTGGTCACTGGCCTAAGCTTTTTATCATATCATTGTAAGGGCATGTGAATCTCTTGATTCAGAGGCCCTACTGGGACAGCTACTTCCGTGGATGCTCCTGTCTGCCCTTTTGTGTTTAATGCATGGCATCAGATATAGTCCTTTACATTTTTTGAACAAAATGGCTACCACTGCATCAATGTAATAAGGGTTCACACATTTCTCCTATGGGTTAATTGAAATAAACATTGTGCATACAAATTCCATGAAGCTTCAGTGACAGTAAGTAAGGCTGCTATCCAAAAGCACTGATGGGAGAGTAAAAAGCATTGAGGAGCAACTCCATGTCAACATATATTATTTTGGGTTGAACAGGAACAGTGGTTTGAATGGAAGAAATTAAGAAAAGAAGGATCATGGTGACATGGCTAGCCTGTAACACTGGAAATCCTAAATCCTCTTCATATATTACCTGAACATGTAGAAGATGGAAGAGGATTGTGTCTGCCATCTTCAAATCCTGACTACTCTGCCATTAGTTGACAGGGCTTTCATCATGTGATGGAGAGGATTAAATAAGCAGTTTACCTGATGCAGACAGAATTATCGGTTTATTTTCGTTTTGTTTTGTGAACCACCCAGAGTTCCTATGGGAAAGTCGGCACAGTCAAGAAACACAATAAATAAAAAAATAGATAAATAAATCCATTCAAAATACTCTAAAGACTATGGGTATGGAGCAAGGAAAGCAGTGATGACCCCACTTCTCCATCTACTTATTCAGTTCACAGCAAGAAGGCTTTTTATGCCTTGCAAATGAAGAAGAAAACATATATGATCATGTGACAGACTATGGTTTTTGTGTATATCAGATTTACTAGTTTGCAGTAGTAACTCATAGTTTTACTAGTGGAACTATTTTGGACAGAATAAAAAAGAGAAGGTTGAAGGCATTGCAAAAAGAGATGCAAGAAGAGTTTTGCATAGATGTCATTGTGAGTGGAGGCATACAGCTGTGACTAAGGATGGCATGCAGGTTTATGAAAGAAGATTCTTTAGATGGACAAATGGAAGAATGAATTTCCAGATGTACAGAGGTGGAAAGCAGCCTGAATTTTAGTACTGTAATATTTCTCTATAAAATCCTCCCTCCTTCAAGTGAAAAGTCTTAGAAACTTGAAAGTCTCAGATGCAAGAAAAGGTTAAATGGCCCTACATAGAAAACCAGGAGTTAGTAATACGGTACCATGTGGCAAACTGTCCAGCTGAGAATTTGGACTCACTGTAATGAACACTAGAACTAATCAAGTTAACCTCAGTGGAATCCTACTTCTGTGCTTCCTCTGAAGCGCAGCATATTACAGTTTTTTTCCTCTCGCCTATCCTGTTTGTACTCCTGCTGTTTCATTTTTATCTCTCTCTAGCGGCACCTGGCCAAAGCAAAGTGATGGGATACAACTATCAGCTACATGGCTAATGCCAGAGCAAATGAACCATAGGCACAATGGTCAGTGCAGCAGTAATAAACCAATCCAAATGATTGCCCCTGAAAACCTTCCAGAACTGTATAGCTTGTATTGAACAACCATTATATAATGCAATATGTACAGTATTATATGCCATGCACCTAGCTCTACTGTTCCTTTTTTAAAAGGAGGAATGAATCAAGAAGTTGGTGCCCATAAAAAGGGCTACAACCCATTCGTTCTCTTGCCAAAGGCTGGTATTACATTTACTTGTATGGGATGATTTAGATTGAAGACTAGGAAAGAGAGCCACGTTGATGGGTCTTTCATGCATGCAATAGAAACAATAATCCCATGTGACTTTCAGCTCATGTATGTGTTGTTGTTTGCCCTGTATGATTAAGATTTATTTACTCATTTGTTTGTCCAGCTTATATTTTTCCTCCCTTCTAAAATTAGAATACAAATAGATTAGAATGCAGTTGGGACTAAAATGCCAAATGCTATAAAGTTAAAACAAAATTCTGCAAATGACTACATTAAAATTAAAGCAACAAAATAGTATTTTGAATTAACATACAATTACACATTAATTAAAATGGCCCCTTATCCTGCAGTCAATCCATTTTCCAAAGCCTCATTGAAAAAAAGGCTTTCACATCCCAACAGAAGGACAACAGGAACAGGGGCAGACTGGTTTCCTTTGAAAGGGGTTGGCAGATGCCAAAGCCCAAGACTGATAGCTTGAATATAGGTGTAGAGGGATAACTCTGATGAAAGAAGTATTGTGTTAATTATTTCTATGTGATCACACATAGTATCCATAATAACAATGAAAAACAAAAAATTATCATTTTAAAATAAAATTGAATGTAGTGGGAGAAACTTAAGCATACTGCTCTCCCATTCAGATCACAGACATTCTGGATGCCTTAACTTTGCTTGGAATGTCCCTTTAGTTATTTTAAAAGCAAAACTATCTAAAGGCTATTTGAAATACTCTACTTTTAAACTCCTTTAAATACAACACATGTGATGTTGGCTTTTAATTTTACTTCTGATATTTACCACAGCATAGTATATTGGCAGTGTGCAATTTAATTGAATGGCAGAGTGATGAACAAGTATGAGAATGACAAAATATTCAGAATGTTGTCTTATGTTGCAATATGAAATATTGAATCAAAGCCCATGTTAATGAATTTTTAAAGAACAGGTTAATCTTCTAAATCATAAACATAAACATAATCAAGCATGCAGTATACACTAATCTCTACAGTTTTTATTTAAAATGAAATGTTCAGAATTTGTACATATTAAAGAGTACTGTAAATGCATAGTATGTGGAATCCTTCCCTAGAAATCTTGCTTTGTACATACATAGGCCAGTCAGTGATGGCGAACCTATGGCATGGGTGCCAAAGGTGGCACTCAGAGCCCTTTCTGTGGGCACCCGACATCGTCCCTTCATAGCCACCTGTATACAGGTTAAATTTCTGTATTGGCACTTTGCAAAAAAAAAATTAATGGGTTTGGAATTGCAGTTTGGGCACTCAGTCTCTAAAAGGTTCGCCATCACTGACACAGGCTATAGTTTTATTTATTTTTTATATATTTGCAACACATGAATAATTTTAATAAATTGCTAACAGGTTTTTTTCACACTATGTACTTGCTGATACTGGTTTTACTTATATTTTCATGATCCTAAATCCAGTTCTATAAATCACTGGGCTAAATCCAGTTGTTTCCTCATTGACTCAATGAGGCCTACATAAGTGCTGACTAAGCAAGGTCTTTCTTCAATGGAGCTACTATTGATGACACTGAAAAAATTATTCAGTCCCTTGTTCTTGTTTGATAAAGGAGTAACATTTTGTCATTATTTCAAAATTTTATTCCAGGGATACTTGGATTTTGAGGCAATTACAAGATTTGTAATTAATTGAAAAGAACAATTAAAAGTAATGCATTAATAATGTGTTGCTGATGAGTAAGGTGTAACAAATTACTTTTGTTAAAAAGGTTGTTTATAAAAATATGTTAATACAATTCCAAGCACCTGATTTGATGTTTATTTAACATTTTAACCACTGCTTTATTCACACTTTGAATTTATGTTTTATATTTGTATGCTACCTAGTGTCTGTGGAGATTCTCAGTCATACAGGTGATGTTATCTTGGACTTGAGTTATGACAACTGAATTTCTTTTCTTGTGAGATCAAAATGTTTTGACCCCAGTTGCCATGACTTAACGCCCAGAAATGCTACCTAGCAAACTTCAGTTACTGAACAGCACAGAAATATAATCAACCAACCAACCAACCAATGTCATTCTCTCTAAAAACAAACTAAAGGCCTATAATATTGTTTGATATTATTCTTATTGTTAACAACAATGACAACCACAAACATTCTCATAAATTCCCACTGTGAAGACTATGTTATTGTGACAGGTAAAGACCAATTAGAATGAGAATGATTTTCATGCCCTAGAATATCTTTAAGTGGATGCTATCTGGATGAAGGTCACAATTTGAATGTATTTTTCCTATCTTTAAAACAAATGAAAGTGATTGCACTCACCACCCTTATCATGAATGTGCCATGGTGCACATGACTCTTGAGTCAGAGGTAAATTAGGAGCTAACAATAAGAGACATAACCAACTATCCCATTAAAAAAACCAAAAATGGTGTGTGTTTGTGTTATTTATCAATTTGCTATAAAATCAGTCTTCAAGGGACTTTTTTCACTCCATCTTCAATAATTATTATATATTTTGTGCAACATACACTTAGGATAACTGCTATTTTGTAATTACATGTGAAGATTGAAGGACTTTGCCAAGTGATAAGCGTCTTCACATTTTCTATATAGTTTGTCCAAATCTTAATACTGCAGAGGTACTGTATATTGGCTATAACACTGCAAAATCGTATTTAGAACAAACAGTAATTCATATATAAACCAAGTGAAATGTGTATACCTGGGGCATTAAATGAATAAGTAGATAGACTGCAATGTAGAAATAAAACAAAGAAATGAGACAGCTAGTACCACCTTTATGAAGTTGAAGGAAATGCTGCGTAACAAACAGCTTAAGTAATCTAAGATATGATCAATCCTCTTCTATGGATGTGAGGTTGGACTATTAAGAAGAAGATGCCCAACAGAATAAACACTTTTGAAATGTGGACATTCAGAAGAAACCTTAGCATCCCCTGGAGTGATAGAATAAAGAATGTAGAGGTAATGTATTCTGGAAGGCTTTCATGGCTGGGATCTGATAGCTGTTGTGAGTTTTTTGGGCTGTTTGGCTGTGTTCTGGAAGTTTTTCTTCCTGACATTTCACCAGACTCTGAGGTCAGCATCTTCAGAGGGCAAGGAGCTAAGGGAACGAAGAGCTCTCTCTGTGCTCTAGAGTATAGAGTGAGTGAGACTGTGATCATAAAGTTGTGGGAAAGAGGAAACTTGTCCAATGCAGGAGAATAGGTGTTAGTCATTGTATTGCAGGGCTGTTCAACTTTGAACAGGCCAAGGTCTACTTTTTCCGGCCCAAAGTGCCTGAGGGCTACTACACTAAAACCTCTACTTACAAATTTTATCTGTTCTGAGCACATGCTCATAACTAAAAACTTTTGTAAGTAGAGCAGTGGTTTTCCATAGAAATGCATTGAAAACCAATTAATCCATTCTGGAGGGAACAGATTTCAATGCGCCATGGCCCTTGAACTGTCCTGCTCGGCTGAGACAGTGGGCTGGCAGACCCAGAACTTTGCTTGTGCAGTGGTGGTCCTTTGGGATGGGGGAGGGAGGGCTGGAGAACTTATCCCCTCAATTTTTTTTATTGATGGCCAGTGGGCTACTTTTGAACCCTTCACGGTCTACCTGTTGGGCAGGCCTGTTGTATTGTAATGGAGGAATTAAGAAGTTTTACTGCAATCAGGGGTGGCAGCAAACCTTCTCTGTAGTTGATGAGTGTCATTAGCTGTTCTATTGTGCGAACTAGAGGTGGGCATGAAACAGAAAACCGATGGTTTGGTTTGTTCGGTTTTGGGCCCACCCTTGGTTCGGTTTGGTTCGGGTTTGTACGAATTTTTAATTTTTTTTTGTACAAACCCAAACTGAGCCGAACTGGTTTGAGTCCTACTTGACTTACCTTACTGGGTGGTGGCGGTGGTGGTGGCAGTGGCGGCAGGGGCTATCTTCCCCGTGCCTCCATTTTATTATTTGTATATTTTATTTATTTTTTCAGCGCTGAATACGTGGCCCCTTGGGCCGGGTTGGAGCTTATTTTTTTAAGAGCACCAACCATGCAGTCCCTAGGGCCAGGTCGGCACTTCTTTTATTTTTTTATTTATTTTAGAGCGCCAACCATGCAGCCCCAGGGGCTGGGTTGGCACTTGTTTTTTTAAATTGTTTTATTTTATCTAAAAAGTCCCCCGCCAGGGGCTTTTTGAGGCGCTGGCTTCCCCACGCCTCTGTTTTTTAATTTTTTATTTATTTTTCCAGTGCCAACCATGCGGTCCCTGGGGCTAGGTCGGTGGTTGTTTATATATATATATATATATATATATTTGTTTTCGTAGATTTTCACGGGTATAGGTATGCATGTTAGGGTGGATTCGGGTTTCTTCCCGTGTAGAAATCTGGTTGTTTTGGCGACGTTTCGACGAGGTCTCACTCGTCATCTTCAGGCTGGTGTTCTGGCTTCTTTCTTCTTGAAGCAAAGCGTGGTCTCAGTTGAAGTCCTTCTATAAATACTGCTGGGGGTGTGTGTGGTTTGCTTGCTTTGTTGCTGATTGCAGGTTCCTTTGTTCCTTTGTTCTTTTGTGATCTGCTGTGTGGCTGAGGCGATCGTTAAGGGATTAACTGCTGGTGGCTGTTTAGATGGCTGTTTAGATGCTGGTGGGTTAGATGGCTGGTGGGTTCTGGCAGTATCCTGGGCTTTGGTGGGGTGGGGTCCTGTGTCTTGTGAATTCATTTTGGTCTGGCTACGTGTCTGTGGTCTCCCAATGTTTTTTTGGGGTGTGTGAGTGTGCTCCATGTGGTGACTGGAGTGGGGTGCCGCAGTAGATGGTGCACGTGGTTTTGTTATTGGATGGTGGTTTTGTTTCATCTGTGGGAAGGGTCTGGGTTTGTGTTTGGTGTGGATGGAAGGTGGTGGCATCTTGTGTCCTTTTGGACCTGGTGTCAGTCTTTGTGACAGGGGCCTGTTGACCAGGGCTAGTTTCCAGATGTCAGGCAAGCGGGAGGTGTCATCACGTTTATTCATGTTGTTTGGGTGTTTCTCTATTTCAATGGCTTCCATGATTATTCGACTGTTGAAGTGTTCAGTTTTGGAGATGAGTTTGGTTCTTTCAAAGTCAATTTCATGACCTGTTGTTTTTATGTGCTGGAAGAGAGGGGAAGATTTTTCTTCTTTTTGACTGCGTTCTTGTGTTCTGCGATGCGTGCGCTTATTCTCCTGTTTGTTTGTCCGATGTATGTGGCTGGACAGACTTTGCATGGTATTTCGTAGACTCCTTGGTTTTCTAGCTCAATCTTGTCTTTGGGGTTTCTTAAAATGTTGGCTATTTTTTGGTCGGTGCAAAAGGCTGTCTTGATATTGTGTTTGTGGAGAATTTTGCTGATTTTGTCTGTGGTGCCTTTGATGTAAGGGAGGAGGGCGGTGCCGTTGTTCTCTTCTGTTTCTTGGTTCTTGGGGGGTGTTTCCTTTTGGATTAGTTTGGTGATGGTGTTTTTTTGGAATCCGTTCGCAATTAAAACATTGGAGAGAGAGTGTAATTCAGTTTTTAGGTGGTCTTTGTCAGCGAGGCGTTTGGTTCTGGAGATGAGGGTTTTGCTACGGAGTTGATCTGTGCAGGGTGGTGGTGTGATTGTGCATTTAAGTAGCGGTTTGTATGTGTTTTTTTCTGGTAGATGGTATGTCCTAAGGAGCCGTCGGGTTTTTGTAGATTAGGACGTCCAGGAAGGGAAGTTGGTTGTTGGCTTCTATTTCCATAGTGAATTGTATTTTTGGGGTGTAGGCTGTTGAGATGTGTGAGGAAGTTGTTCAGTTTATCTTTCCCGTGTGGCCAGATAACAAAGGTGTCGTCAACATATCTGAGCCAGAGTTTGGGTTTATGTTCGGACTTCTGTAACGCGTTGGTTTCAAAGTGTTCCATATATAGGTTTGCGATGACCGGTGAGAGGGGTGATCCCATGGGTGCTCCTTCTATCTGTTTGTATCTTTGTCCATTGTGGATGAAGTATGTGTTGGTTAGGCAGTGGTTGGTCAGATCTAGGAAGCCAACAACCAACTTCCCTTCCTGGACGTCCTAATCTACAAAAAACCCGACGGCTCCTTAGGACATACCATCTACCAGAAAAAAACACATACAAACCGCTACTTAAATGCACAATCACACCACCACCCTGCACAGATCAACTCCGTAGCAAAAACCCTCATCTCCAGAACCAAACGCCTCGCTGACAAAGACCACCTAAAAACTGAATTACACTCTCTCTCCAATGTTCACCACAACGGATTCCAAAAAACACCATCACCAAACTAATCCAAAAGGAAACACCCCCCAAGAACCAAGAAACAGAAGAGAACAACGGCACCGCCCTCCTCCCTTAAATCAAAGGCACCACAGACAAAATCAGCAAAATTCTCCACAAACACAATATCAAGACAGCCTTTTGCACCGACCAAAAATAGCCAACATTTTAAGAAACCCCAAAGACAAGATTGAGCTAGAAAACCAAGGAGTCTACGAAATACCATGCAAAGTCTGTCCAGCCACATACATCGGACAAACAAACAGGAGAATAAGCGCACGCATCGCAGAACACAAGAACGCAGTCAAAAAAGAAGAAAAATCTTCCTCTCTCTTCCAGCACATAAAAACAACAGGTCATGAAATTGACTTTGAAAGAACCAAACTCATCTCCAAAACTGAACACTTCAACAGTCGAATAATCATGGAAGCCATTGAAATAGAGAAACACCCAAACAACATGAATAAACGTGATGACACCTCCCGCATGCTTGACATCTGGAAACTAGCCCTGGTCAACAGACGAGCCCCTGTCACAAAGACTGACACCAGGTCCAAAAGGACACAAGATGCCACCACCTTCCATCCACACCAAACACAAACCCAGACCCTTCCCACAGATGAAACGAAACCACCATCCAATAACAAAACCACGACTGCACCATCTACTGCGGCACCCCACTCCAGTCACCACATGGAGCACACTCACACACCCCAAAAAAACATTGGGAGACCACAGACACGTAGCCAGACCAAAATGAATTCACAAGACACAGGACCCCACCCCACCAAAGCCCAGGATACTGCCAGAACCCACCAGCCATCTAACCCACCAGCATCTAAACAGCCATCTAAACAGCCACCAGCAGTTAATCCCTTAACGATCGCCTCAGCCACACAGCAGATCACAAAAGAACAAAGGAACAAAGGAACCTGCAATCAGCAACAAAGCAAGCAAACCACACACCCCCAGCAGTATTTATAGAAGGACTTCAACTGAGACCACGCTTTGCTTCAAGAAGAAAGAAGCCAGAACACCAGCCTGAAGATGACGAGTGAGACCTCGTCGAAACGTCGCCAAAACAACCAGATTTCTACACGGGAAGAAAGAATCCACCCTAAATGCATATATATATATATATATATATATATATATATATATATATATATATATATATATATATATATATATATATATTAGAACACCAACCATGCAGCTCCAGGGGTAGGGTCAGCACTTTTTCTTTTTTAAAAAAAATGTTTTATTTTAAAAAGTCCCCAGCCGGGCCTTTTTGAGGTGATGGCTTGGGGCCAGCACCTCTACAGGGCTATCTTCTCCGCGGTGTTCCAGGATGAGAAGAGGATGAGAACAATTAATGGGAGTAAAACAAGTGATACTGTGTGAATAACAGTGCAAAATAACATTTTAGCACAGAGGACACAAACTGTACAAACCAAAGGTGGCTGCTGTGTTTTGCATATATATTTACGAATTAAAGTGAGGGGGTTGATTTCATCTTTTTAAACAATCAGCCTATTGCCACCTAGATGTGTTTGCCATCTCAAATGGAAAGAAAATTAGTTTTGTGGACAGAAATGCTGCACAGATTACAGAAAGCATAGACAAGAAAAAACAACACTTCAACTTGGAAAGGGTTTCATGGGGGTATGAAAATTTCTCTACAAAGTGCCTTTTTGAGTCAAGACAATTGAAATCAACAGGGATGAGGAATGTAGCAGTACATTCCAAGTCTACAACAATGTCTTGGTTTTAATCTGTTTTATCTTCAAAGGATTTATTAGGCTTATAAAAGGCAATTTTTTTGACTTTGACCTTATTATGTAGATGTTTATTTATTTATTAGATTTTTATATTGTGCCATCTATCACTAAGGCTAATCTGTGTAGTTTCCAACATTAAGAAAATACAAAACTTATAAACAATAAGCAGTAACAAATAAATGCAAAATCATATAACACATAATACAAAAATAACTATAACTAAAATATAATATAATGGAAGTTGGGTTAAACTTGCAAAAATAAATGAAAAAAATCAATCAGAGAAATTAAGTAAACATAGCAAGAGGCAGAGAAAGAAATTTCTGGGCATTATAGTATAGAAAGATCAAGATTCCGGGAAAGCTACCCTGAACAGCCATGTCGTCAGCTGGTTTTTGAAAATTTTAAGTGTGGCGACCAAACGTATTTCAGGGTGCAATTTATTCCATAAATGAGGGGCAATCACTGAGAAGGCCTGGTTTCTAGTTTGATGTTTTATGGGCCTCTCTCAGTGTCAGCACCCTCAAGTGCCCAGACTGAGAGGAACAGGTGGTCTGAGCAGTTCTATTTGGAAGGAGCCAAATCTGAAAGATAATTTGTGGCTTTGTAAGATAGCATTAAAATCTTGAAGTCAATGTGGAAATGTATTGGCAGCCAGTACAAAGGGGACTGAACAGGGATAATGTGATGGTATTTTTAGTTCCTTTTAGTAATCTATCTGCTATATTCTATACTAGCTGCAACTTCCGCACCCATCTCATAGGCAGCCCAACGTAGAGTGTGCTACTGTAGTCTACTTAGATACTTAGTGATTACGTCTAATTCATGGTCATAACCTCACCTTAACACCCTCTGTTCTCTGCCAATGTAAGTATAATAAATTCTTGCAGGTTTCTTCCTTACCTTGCATGCAGCCTCTGCGTTCCCAGAGTCTAAATATATTGCTTAATGCTTATATCTCCACATCTTTCCTGTGCCTTTGTTTTCTCTTAGGCCTAGAAACCTCAATTTCCCACTCATTTCAATGGTCCACTCTAAATATGAGTAAGTCTGATCCTAACCCAGTATGTTGTTATTTCCTTAATCACATACTGAAACTTAATACTTAATCAGGATAATTCTCTGGATATTTCAGAAAAAGGTAACTACAGTAAAGTATTTATTCAGTTTTTCACTGAATAGTCTAAGAAATAGGAAGTAGCAAAAGGTTACATTCTGCCTATTTGGCACTCTTAGAATACAGGATATGTGAGTGGCATTTTGCCATAATTTAATGAAATGGGTAAGAAGGGCAGGAGAGAGGATACCCTAAGGCAGGCAAATAGGACAAATATATCATTATCTTTATCAGAGTTTATTGTCCTAATCACCTATGCAAGAGAGTGTACTGCTCTTGAGGTGAACCTACATGTTCTGGCATATGTGGGTTCTCTTGGGGACTCAGTGTGGCAGTATTTACTTTAAAATGGGCTATTAGCTTCAAATTTGACTTACAATTCCAAATGAATGAATTTCATTCAGACATTTTAAAAAAGGTGCATTTATTATTAAAACAAAGAATGCTTCATTCTGATTTTTATTATTTAGAACTGAAAATATTATGAAGTTAGAACGAATGGAAGAAAATTAATGATGGTGTGGTTAAAGTGCATATTTTAGTATTTTAAAGTGGAAAATAAAAGAGATCTGATCAAGAAAATCAAAAAGACTAATTTCCTTTGTAATTAAATGCCATAAATTGTACTTGGATTTCTAAGTGAATAATTGCTCCCTTATGGTAATCACTGTATATTTTTCCTCAGCAAGTATTTGCTAATGCAATCTATTCTTAATTGTCAATTTATAATGCATGCAAAGAGTCTAATTTATACAGCAGAAAGATAATTAGCTCTCAGGTGCATATAGAAACCTAACTTTGTTTTAACAGCATCCCCCCCCCCCGAAAGTAAAGCTTTTCCGTTAACAAAATTGGGTCTAACCTGGTTTCTTAACTCTATTTTCACAGGATATGCATTGGCTATAAACAATGTTTTATACCATAATACATTGCAAATGATTTTTGCCTGGTCATTTGTATGATCTACATATACTTTATAACCAGACACCCCACAGAGTTAGCTTCAAGTGTGTACTGCATTTCTAACCTGTATTCCTTGCACTGTAATTGTATAATCTGCTGATGATACAGAACATTTCAATGTTGTTATATTTACTCAGGTTTGCAACATTTCTGTTCAGGATTTGTTACATTTCTGGTAAGTCAATACTTTTGTTCATAAATTTCTCAGTTTCTATTTGTCTAATCTATAACTAGAATGAAATAATGAACATCTATGCAACAAAACATATGTTAGGCAACATAAATGCACTACATCCAACATGTTGGTTCCACGAACTACGATAAAATATCCTCACAGCTGATGGTAAGATTGTTCACATGGAATACCTACCAGAGGAAATCCTGGGGGGCAAAGATCCTCCCCCTGACAGAGGATGTGGGCCTGGAATGTTATTTAAAAATCCTTCCCTCAGGATTCTTGGGCAAAGAGACTGCACCCCAATGGCCGGGAAGGATCCTTATAAAAGATAAAAAAATATAATTAATGAGACAGGAAGTTGTATGAGTTGCTGGGAAAAAAAAGCTATTGGCCCAAAGACAGAGCCCACACAAAAACCTGAATATTATTTTGAAAGTAGTTGTGGCCAGGTAGAAAGTCAGAACGGTTTATGAAGCCAAAGAGCAGTACAAAAGAAGAGAAATGGAAGGGAAGGAAAGGAGAGGAAAGGGAAGGAAAAATAGGAAAAAGGGAAAAAAAGAGGTAGAACTTGATTACAGGGGTTAAATTTTATGACAAACATTTCAAATGTAAAAAATGTGAGATTTAGATGAGGGCCTAAAACTTCCAGCATAAAACAGTTGTTGTTGTTGTTGTTGTGGTGGTGGTGGTGGTGGTGGTGGTGTCATTGCAGTCATGGCCAACTCTCTGTGACCCCATGTCCATGGAGTTTTCTTAGCAGGAATACTGGAATGGCTTGCCAGTTCCTACTCCAGGCGCCTACAGCACCTGGTATTCCCTGGTGGCTGCCCATCCAAATACTAGCCAGGTTTGACCCTGCTTAGCTTCTTCCAAGATCAGGAGAGATTGGATGTACTGAGGGCATCTAGGCATCCAAAACAATTTTAGGTTTAAGTTAATGCCTTAAAGCAGATTCCACCAGCATTGAGAGATGCAGTTTTCTCTCCATACATTCAGGACTTCAGGTCACAGTATTCCTGACAATTGGTTCTGCTGACTGGGGCTGAAGAGGGCTGTAATTCACAATATCTGGGGGTCCACATGTGAAAAAGTCAGCTTTAAATATACTTGTATGAGAAGAATAAGAACAAAAGACATTTTGTGCTTTATATGTCATTGTAGTGGGGGGTTTGCCCTGGTATCACTGGCGCGACAACTGCTCTTGCCCCACGCCTCCTGCAGATGCCATCAAAATCACCTTCTGCCATCCCTCAGGGGCACTGAAGGTGGTCAGCTACTTTAAGACCAGGAGGGAAACCACCTGTGTGATGGGGCAGGGGTGGAATTCTGTAGCCAGCTACTGGGAATAAAGATGGAATGGGAGGAACAGGAAGCAGTGGTAAAAGTAGGAGAAAAAGTTGGGAAAATGACTAAATTGTGCAGAGGATAAGACAACTTGGAGAGATGCTGTAGAGGAGCAAGGCAAGGCTTTGCTCAGAGAAGGCGTTGTTGCCCATGCCCTTGTCAAGTCCCCTGGGCTGGCCTCCTTATCATGTTCCAGATGGAGCTAAGTGAGCACTTCTGGATGTCGTTATGTTTACTCAGGTTTACAACATTTCTATTCAGAATTTATTACATTTCCGAGAAGACAATACTTCTGTTCATAAATTTCTCAGTTTCTATGAAATGCCCCCAGGCTAACAAAGAACAATGTAAGGGGGAAATGAACCCTGAACCAAGTGTCTGGCTTGTCAATAAACTTTCATTTGAATCGTACCCAGAGTCCTGAGCCTATGGAAGTCCCTGCAACTGACCCTAGCTGGGGTGGTAGAGCGCAGAAATGCTTTCTTAGAAATGTGTACATTATTTAGGTTAAAAGATAGATATGTCTGAGAAAGTGGATTACAATCCATCAGAGTTCACATAAAAATATGTTAGTCTTAAATGTGGCAAACTCATTCTTCTTGTTTCCATTTTGTTTTTGTTATACATGCTGAAACACACCAACATGATTGTCTCTAGAAACTGATTGCAGATGCCTGTAACTGAGGAATGGTTTGTCTTATCCGAGATACAATAGAACTATAAGATCACACAATGGGCTGAAGCTCTACATTTCTTCCCTTGCAACACTCACCTCTCTCTTGGGATTTCCTGCTCTCAGGAAATCCAAATGACGAAACTGGTTTAAGCAATGCTTACAAACTGCAATTGCAAGCTATATGTTTCTCTTGGCATATAAGCAAAGTTGAAACCAAATTAAGTTATAGAGTGTAGCAGACATTCCCCATGCTTTTTAATATTATTGATGCAGGGCCAGTGTTGAATGTACAACAAGTCTATTTGGAATAAATTCTCATTGATGTTTTTATGGATTCACAGCCAGTTTTCTTTATGCTATGAAAGCTGAAAGTGACTATATTCTGATTAATACTTTTAAAGAGTAGAAATTATTTCTTGCTCCTGTGGTGATATGAGTCTTGACCTAGCCTTAATAATCTGATAAATGTAATAACATTAAAGGATATAAATTGAGAGACAAAGCTTTGCTGCATGGGGAAAGCCAGTTCACTCCTTCTTACAAATCCTTAATCATCCTACTATCACTATAGTAAATAGAACAGTGACATTTATTAGAGCATATCACAGCAGCTTGGGGACAAGTCATTATCTGGCATTAGAAATGTTGTCCTGCTTTCTTTTTTTAATGGCATCACAGCAGTGGGCTTGAAGTGGTGCGCCCATTATAAAATAACGTTATTTGGAAGTGAAATGTTGTTCCAAAAAGGCACAGAACCTTGATGGACAAAAGAGGAACATGCCCATTAGGGATTCTGTAGAAAATGCAATCTCGACTTTCAGACTTAAATGTACACGTCTCCCATAGGGTTTCACCATTTACTGTACCTCTGATCATTAGTTTTGGGCTTCTGAAGCCACATGAAGTATTCCATGAGACATCAAAGCTGAGATCATGGAAGGCCATCAAAATTGGTGAATGAGAGCCTTTATGTCTTGTTAGCTGGCTGTAACTTTTTCATGTATGATTAGTTGGATTAAATGTATGTGGTATGTATCTAAAGTTGCCCTGTTAAGAAAAAAATGAGGCGTAATTTCTAAAAAAGGAACAAGGCAGGATACAATCCTCAGGCCTATTCCTTTTTAATTTAGCCATAAATAGGATAGGAATCTTTATTGTCATTGCCCAAATTTTCATGATTGCTATATTCAACTCATTTAAAACATTCCACATAGATTTAAAAACAGGTACAGCACATAAAATATGACATATAAAATAAGCTGACTTCAAAGTCCAGATTTTCCGTTTAAGGCCAATATTGCTCTAAAAAAGAAGCGATTTTTGAGACAGTTTGTTCTTGCCCTCAGTACTCTATATCTCCGTCCCGATGGCAGCAACTCAAAGAGGCGATGACCAGGATGTGATGGATCTCTTAATATATCTAATGTTTTACAGTGGCACCTGGTAGTATAAATTTGTTCTTGGGTGGGGAGTGAACAGCCCACAACACTCTCTGCAATTCTTATGATTCCGTGCAACACTGTCCTATCCCGATGGGTACAACTTCCATACCACACACATTACCCGTAAAACCTCTTGTATCTCAAAATGAGGAGAAATAAGTGATAGAAAGTATTTTTAACAAGGATACTTAAGTGAAGCTTTGCAAATAGTTCTCTCATTATAATGGCATATATTGAGAAAGTAATCAATACAAGCAACAACTTTGAACAAGAAGTGCTGGATTATAAAATAAACAGAGCTTCGTTTCCCCCCTACTCAAAATGGCAAAATTCATCTTAAGGATGTGATGGGACTGATAGCTGGGACCTGGTACTTCCCCCCCAAAAAAAATTATAAAAATGAGCCTTATTCTTTGGCTCAGTACAGTATGTACTTTGTATTATCTACACATGGCAATACCACCTCATTATTTTGAGAAATTGAAATCTATGCATCACATTTTATTTAGGACACTAAGATCTATGACAGTCTTTAATTATTTGTTGGAGACAGATTTAATGCTCTCTGTTTGAAACTGATATGGATAAAATGACCCAGTATAACATCTTTTGACCGTCACCACTGGTAAGCAGGGTTACTTTTACACTGGATGCCTGTGAACAGAGCAAATGACAATGGTGGTGGTGATGGTGGTGGCGGCAATAATAAAAAAGCAGTGTTTTTCAAGAGGTTCTTTGGATGTCAGTCAGAGATAGACAATCACAAACAGAAATGCAAAGGAGACTAATACTGACTCCTGAGTTGAAATTCTGTTTTTGTTCCATAATGAATACCATTCTAAAGAACCCAAAAGAGGTTCAATCACTTAATCATTCACTAAAGTCAAAGATACTTACTTTTTAAGAGGTTCTGCAGTTGACACCCCACTGCTGTAGCACAAGAGTCATGTTCTTGTTGTAGCAGAGTTCTGCAATGTATTTTCCCCCGAACCAAACTCCTAAGGAACTTTATTTATTTATTTATTTATTTTTATTTACAGCATTTTAAGCCACCCTATTACCAAGCAGTCTCTGGGTGGCATACAACACTATATCAACACTATAAAACAACATCGTTATTAAAAAAAACGTAAAAACAAACTTTAAAAAATCAATATACAAATAATAAAATCCTGCTGCCCACGAGCCCAGCTAAATAGAACAATATCTAATCAAAGTGTTGGCTGAATAGGAAGTTCTTTGCCTAGCGGCAAAAAGCCAAAAGCGTTGACACCAGGTGGATCTCTGTTGGGAGGGTATTCCAAAGTTGGGAGGCAACTGCCGAGAAGGCCCTGTTTTGACATGCCATCACCAAATTAAGGAACAGCACCTTCAAAAGGGCCTCCTGGCCTGATCTGTATGGCAGAAGGTGGTCCTTAAGATAACCAGGCCCTAAGCCATTTAAGGCTTTATATATAAGCATAAGCACTTTGAATTGGGCCCGGGCAACCACTGGCAGCCAATGTAAATTTTTCAGTAACGGCGTGATATGAGTCCACACGGTGGCCTCACTCACCAGCCAATACAGCACAGAGGTGGAACAAAAGAATTACTAATGGCAATGTGTTGTCTGACCCCCCCCCCAAAAGGAGAAGATATTCCAGAGGAGTAACTCAGAATCATTTTGCTGGTGTGAAGCCACAAGAACATTCAAAGGTGGTAAACAACATAGGTACAAAGTATGAATGTCCAGAATGAACTCTGCCTAGCAACCTGTCATGTGGGTAAAGGAATCCACTCCAGTCTGTAAGAACAAGATACTGATAGAAAAAAGGTGTGCCTGGGTCCCATCAGCTGCATTGTCCAGACAGTCGCCCTCTGGCAGAAGAATGGCTTTTTTTTTTTTTTTTTTAGTTGAGCATCCCTTTGTAAGTATCTACTACTTGAATAAACGATTAAGTGAATGAATCCCTTTTGGGTTCTCAGTACTAGTCTCCTTTGCATTTCCATTTGTGATTGTGTATCCCTGACCGACATCCAAAGAACCTCTTGATTTTGTATTCTTGAACGCTTTCACGGTCGGAATCTGATAACAGTTGTGAGTTTTTCGGGCTGTTTGGCCATGTTCCAGAAGTCTTTACTCCTGACATATCACCAGTCTCTGTGGCCGGCATCTTTAGAGTGCAAGTTGCTCAGGGAACTAGAAGTTCTGTCTGTGCTCTGGGGTATAGAATGAGTGAGATTGTGGGTTTTAAAGTGTGGGAAAGGAAAAACCCACAATCTCACTCATTCTATACCCAAGAGCAAATATAGAACTTCTAGTTCCCTGAACTCCATGCTCACTGAAGATGCCAGTCACAGAGACTGGCGAAATGTCAGGAAGAAAAACATCCAGAACATGGCCAAACAGCCAGAAAAACTCACAACCTCTTGATTGATAATACATACCTAAGACATACATATTAGAGAATAAGATCTGATGCAGTGCCTTTATTTTTCTTAAGAAAACATGTACAAATAGCTTCCATTAATCCTTCAACAAGTAATCAAGGGATATTTTACAGTGTTTTTGCAGCTATGAAAATTTCATAAGTGAATGGGCAGGTGAAACTGACTGAATATTTCAAATGTCCATGAAGAAACAACAAAAATAATTTTGGAACAAAATTCTGTACACTTCAAATCTTACTATCTTTTGAAATGTATCTTGGCTGGTGTAGCCACATTCTATTAAGAAAACAGTTAAGGAAACTCTGCAGAAAGTCTATGTATCAGCATTACATTGTTCAAAGAAACATAAATTAACATCACTGCACATAATTACTTGAGGATGCACTAATTCCAGAGGTGTACTTTCAGCTGACTTATACTTGGACTCCTGTTGGTGGAGGAGGGAGCAGAAGAGATGTTACAAATATTAAGCCTGTCTTGCCAGGAATCTAACCAACACATTTTGCTAATTCTGCTTCAAACTCACATTGTTTTCAATAGAAACTGCATGCTTGCTCCTCAGAGACAGAAAACACCTGCCTCTCATTATAATCAAGAAATAAACAGGTTCCTTAATCTTCATGCAATGTAATTTTGAAGTGATTAACAGAAATGCTGAAAAACCGCAGGAAGAAAATTCAAATAAAATATTGCTCATGCTTCCAAGTTTATTAGGCACAACAACAACAAATGTCTCCATGTAAATTTAGAAAGGTATAAATAATGTTGAATCACTGATATTGCCAAAATCTTAGTATTCTTTTGCATAGTATATATGCTACAATTCTCTCTTTTCGCATGATACATAAATAGTTGGAGAAAACACTTGTTCAGAGAATTGAATAAAGGACCTTCACTAGGTTTCTTAAGGAACTCAAGCCCAGTACTACACTTGTTACAATACCTTGTCAATATATAGCTCAGGAAAGCAAGATGCAGGGAAGGTCAAGGGCACTTAACCTTGTGTCTTCTGTTCAAGTTTTAAGGAGGTTATAGTAGTTTAAATCTACCTGGAGGGAATTCACTCTGATTTTCTAGTTTATTAATGCTTTTATATATCTACCTGGGCAAAATGGAAGATACTGTCCAATATTTCATTAAGCACAACAGAGTAGAATTCAAAGTACAGTGGTACCTTGTATAAAGGAATCAACTCGTTCCAAATGAAATTGTTAAGCAAATTTTCCTTTATACAAATTTCCCATAGGAATGCATTGAAAATGGAGTAATCCCATATATTAAACATGTAAATGCAATTTTTCAGCATTCTGTAGAGCAAATTTACTTTAAGAAGGTAAGACTGCCCTCAGTAACTGTTTATGTATTATCATGGGTATAGGTAATGATAAAGCCGAGATAATATTATTGCAGCATTCTGCAGTTAAATCTTGTTCATCTTTGGCAGACCATAAGGAGAAGATTGAGTGGGAGTCAGGTATATTCAATTCTAAGGATCAAGTAATGTCATTAAAAAGATTCATGGCTTTCATTTAAGCAAGGTTTTGGCAGTGGTGTGCATTGTTGATAATGACCTCATTAATGGATTCCTCAGAGGTAAATTACAAGTATGATTTTCTAGTATAACAACAATTACATTACCATTGCACCTGGCTGCTTCTGTAGTGCGATACACCATTATTAGTCTTTGGAAAATTGTATAGTTTACTGCTATGTTGAAAGTTTACATTTGCTATATTAATAGAATCCCATCATAATAACACACAGTGGGCTGGATCTAGACAGCCATACTGATGCATACAATTTGTTCAGGTAAAAACAAAACCCATGGAGAGGCAAAATCTATAATGTGCAGGCATCCTTGCCTCTCCTGGCTCATAAAATGGCTGGCAGGGACTAGGAATGTAGGTAAGGGGAGAGGAAAAGATTTTCTGGAGCAAGCTGGGGTTCTAGTTTATCTAAAAAAGAGTAGTGAAACCCTGAGTGGAAAGCCCTTCCTGAGTGCCACAGAAGAGGTTAATAACCAGTCAGTCCCCAAGAGGTATCTGGGGGAAAGGGTTCTCTAGATTCGCTTCAGTCTGGCTTAAAATCCTTATTAATTACATTTATTTATTTATATCCTGCCCATCTGGCCATCCAGCCATTCTAGGTGGCTCAAAACATTCAAAATGACAAGAACAATAAAATAAACAATACCATAACAATAATAAATTGATGCAAATGAATTAAGCATCATAATATCCATCAATACAAATAATCTAAATATAAAATCTGATATCACATCAGCTACCCAACAAGAGCACTAAAATAAAATAAAATAAAATAAAATAAAATAAAATAAAATAAAATAAAAAAGTGAGAATTGGCAGATTGGTACTAAGATGTCAGTGGCTTGAAAAAGTCTGCCTAAAGAGCCATATTTTAAAAGATCTTTTAAAAGAATCCAGGGAAGGGGGTTAATTGGATCTTGGGAAACAGGTCATGCCATAAGATACAATCACCAAGAATGTGTGACCTCTGGTTGTCTCCTTTCAGGCCTCTCTCAGTGTAACTGATCTTACATGCCTGGTCTGAGAGGAATGGGTATTAAGAACATAAGAAGAGCCATGCTGAATCAGGCCAAAGGCCCATCTAGTCGAGCTTCCTGTATCTCACAGTAGCCTCACCAAACAGGTCGAGGAGCGCACAACACTAGATATCTATCTCCTGGATACCATTCCACTGCATCTGACCCTTGAAGTACCCTGGTTTTAAGCCTGGAGATTACACATCTCCATCATGATTTGTAAGTAACCTGTGATGGACTTTTCTTCCAGGAATCTGTCCAATCCCCATTTGAACGCATTCAGGCCAGGCGCCATCACCACATCCAGGGATTACAGGCAGTACTTGGTGGAAGAAGGCGTTCTGTCAAATAATAAGGTTTCACACCACTTAGGGCTTTGTATGTGAGAGTCATAACCTTGAATCTGGGATGAAAGTGTATAGGTAGCCAATGCAAAGTGGTCAGAGTGGGGGAAGATGTGATTGTTACATCTCAACCATGTCAGACTTCTGGCTGCTGCATTTTGCACCTGCTGAAACCTATGCAGCAGCCTCAAGGGCAGCCCCACATAGAGGCCATCACAGTAGCCAAGTCTTATTGATTATTATTTATTTATTAGATTTATATCCCACCCATCTTCAAACTATCAGTGAATGAACTAAAGCAGTGAGGGCTCTGGTATTCAGGTAGGGGTGCAGCTGGGTGACACACATAAGGTGGAAACAGATGCCACTTGGGGTTCCATGGAAAGTGCTAAGTCCAGGACAAACCCAAGGTGCAAACTTCCTCCCCTGTGGGGTCACCTCCAAAGGAGAGAGATGGTCCCAAAGCATGGACAGCTGGAGCCCTCATGCAAAGGTTCTCCATCTTTCCTGGATTCAACTTCAATCTATTTTCCCTTATACACTCCAGTATGGCCAAGGCATTGAATGGCATCAACTGCAGACAGACAGATGGAAGAAGAGATAGAGCTGTGTGTGGTCAGCATATTGGTGCCGGAAGCTCCAAATCTTTGGATGACTTGTCCCATAATCTCATATAGATGTTAAATAAGAACATCTCCTCAAGCTGAATTCTCTGGGACTGATCCTCCAGAAAGGAGTGGAGCCAGGCCAAGGCTAGACCACCAATCTCCAATCCAGCGAAGATACCATGGTAAATGTTATTGAAGGCTCTTGATATATCAAGGACCAGCAGAGATGTATTGCCTTGTTGGCCTCCCTCAACAGGTCATCATGCAGAGCAGCCAATGCTGCGATGCATCCTGAAGCTGGACTGGAATGAATGAAGGGTGTCAGTCTCCTCCAGAAGTGCCTGCAGCTGATCTGCCACCACCCTCTCTACCATCATACCAAGAAATGGGATATTGGCAGGATGTGTGTGTGTGTAAAGTTGTTTACATCATCCATCTCTATTTTTTTTTTTTTTAGTATGAGTCTAACTATTGTTTCCTTGAGGGACCAGGGAACCTGATCCTCAAGGAAAGATCCAGTAATCACAGCAATACCCTATGCCTTGGTTAATAAGCCTGGCAGATTTTATAAGCCAGTCCAGACAAGGGTCTAAGAAGATGGTGGTGGCATGATGGCAATCAAGCACTCTGTTCACCTCTTGTGATTTCACAAGCTGAAGCTGGACATCTCAATCAAATCCACTGGCAAAAGTCAGTAGTCCAGGTCCTGGCAAATGGCCTCCACTTTAGATTTAAAGACTACCGTGAACCAATCACAAGTGATTCTACTAAGAGATCTCTCATTGTGATCCTTGTTAGATAACTCGTAAACAATCTGAAAAAATTCCACATGGTAGGCCTCATCTGTCTGGATGCTAAAGTAGGCCCTTCTGTCCTACCTAAGCTTTGAAAGATATAGGTTAGAGAGATGATGGAGACATTTTGATTATCTTGAAGGATGGACCTCACAGTGGCTTTAGAAGTACTGGGTCACTTGATTGATTGATTGAGTGAGTGAGTGATTGAATATTTTTACCCCGCCTTTCTCCTTGGAAATGGACCCAAGGCAGCTTCTGTAAAATCAAATGTTGAGAGACTGTTTTACACTGGTCCTGGTCTTTCTTAAATGGGTGAACAGAACTGGCTGGGGTTGGGGAATTCCTCTTTGGTTTCCTAATAGCTGACCTTTGGGGTCCCTCAACTTTCTGTACTGTCCCTCATGATAGACAAAAGGAGGTATAATTACCCTTTGAACAGGTCTCCGTTCTCCTTTCCATCTAAATCAGAGGAAGCTGTATTGATGCTAATCTAGTGTCTAGTGTCTAACAACAAATTGTGAAGAAACAATAGAGGGCTTTCTCAGTGGCTTGTTCAAATACTGCTGTCAGGCAGGCCTTCTTATATTCTGACCAAGAAGGTTTTTCAAAATGGGGCATGTGGTACACTTTCTGTTTTTGTTATGGTTTTAAATAGTTTTAAAAACAGTTTGAATTAAGTGCTTGTTGGGTTGTTACATGCCATCATGTCATTTCCAATTTATAGCAATTCTGCAAATCAGGAACCTCCAAAATGTCCTATAATTCCTTAGCATCCTTCTTTAAGTATTGCAGATTCAATGTCATGGACTAGTTTGTTGACTCAGTTCATTGCATGTTCCGTTTTCTACTTTTCCTACTGCTTTCAATTTTTGCCAGCTTTACTGACTTTTCCACTTTACAAGTCTTCTAATAATGCGCCCAAAGGCTGGTAGGCACAATTGAGCCATTTTTGCTTTTCAAAGAGTTCAGGCTTGAATTAATCTAAAGCCCACTAATCTGTCTTTCTGGCACTCAATGGCATCTGTAAAGATGTCCTCCAAGGATTCTTTGCCCCCGCCCCCATCAATTTTTCTTCATTGCCCTATTTCACACCATAATAGGAATGATTTTGTCCCTGGTCTCCAACTGCATGTACCTAAACGTTATGACCTTCTCTAGCTCCTTCATAGCTGATTTTGCAAACCTTCTTTTGATTCCCTGGCTGTCATCTCTATTTTGATTGATGATAAAACTGTAGAAAAACTAACTTTTTAAACAATTTATTGTTAGTATTAAAGTTCTACAATTCTCCTATAGCCATTTATTTTTATTTTTTCCTGATAGTCATCTGAAAGTTGAATTATTTTTATCTTGAGCCCATTGTTGCACATGCTGCACTCTGTGATGATCAAGAACAGATCCTGCATCTCCTCTGTATGGCAGCCTGTTAAATATTTAAAAAGTGCTCTCATATAATCTCTCAGTCTTCTTTTCTCTAATCTAAATATGCCCAGTTATTTCAGTCTGTCCTCATAGGACTTGGTTCCCAGTCTCCTGATCATCCTTGTTGCCTTCCTCTGAACCTGTTCCCGTTTGTCAGCACTGATAAGCAGTCAATTTTGGTGCTCTGAAGGTGCAGAATAAGAAAATGAGAGGAGTGTCCATTTTATTGTGCATCATCATATAGTTATATGCTTAAGGCATAATAAATTTTGAAAATTAGCATAATATCAGTCTCTTTTCCTTTGGTTGGCAACTTGGCAATGCTATTAAAGGCAGACATGTGACTAATGCTTTGAAAACATTGGCAAGAAATTAGAATTTCTTTATTGGCATTGAAGAATATGTAAATATTGAAGAAATGTCAATGTATATTAAAAATATTTATTCAGGTTATTGAAGTCTGCACAAAACTGAAGTGCTTACTTCAACACATAGATATTCAGACATTAGTCCTACTAGGTTACATGGGGCTTGTTATTAAGATTAGTGTGCAAATACTGAAATGACAGATGACATTTATTCTGTTATAATAATGAATGTAACTTTTCTCAAAAGAATCCACATAGTTAAATTTATATGACCTTTAATTGTGAAAACAATGATTCTTAAATGTGTCTATTGCCTAGCATATGATTTTAAAAATGTTTTGGACTTCTTTCTAAACAAAGGCTATTTCAAAAAATAAACTATCTTCCTGTTATCAGAGAAGTGGATACAAAGATTGCATTGAATGAGGATTTTCCAGGGCTCACATAAATTCCGCATCTCATGCAATCTGGAAGTCAAATGAATGCTTGATCTCCAGGAGGTCCTACACTGGTTTGTCAACATTTGACCAAGATGCACATACATTTTGGAAAGGTTGTGATTCCAGACTGTTTTAAATTCAGCCAAACAAGCACAGTGTGAAGTCCAAAACTGGCATAAGAAGAAACACTTGCAAAGGCAAGATGAAAGCAATCACTGAAGCAGACTGACCTCAAATAACAACAAAAAAGCAGATTTTCCACCTCTGCCACTTTCATCAAGTCAATGGATTTTAAATAAAACAAATGAGTCTTTTAAAACTAGGACCCACACAATCGATACTTGTTTCTAAAGCAGTGCAGAGAGAGCAAAGGTGTCTTTTGTTCTTTTGTTGAATAACTGTTGGGTGAACTGCATGACATACTTTTGTAAGTGGACTAACCAGGGTGACCACAACATATGACAATGCATTGTTTCAATCTACATTTCTTCTGCTGCGGCTTGACTCAACATAAGCAACTGGCTAAATATTTCAGACTCTGCAGTTTAACACTATAGAAGAAAATGGATTTAGATGTGAGGGCTGCTCTTAGAATTCTCCAGAGAACCCTTAACTGAGCATATGCTAAAACAATAGGAAACTAGAAACTATGCAGCCAGTCCACTGAAAATGGACCTATGAAATGGCATCCTATGAAAAGCTTTTCAGAAGATTGGGGTGAAGTGTGGGGGTAGAAAAAAAGGCAGACAGTAATATCTGTAAGTGGAGGTCTAACTAAAGAGCTACTTTGGATCAAACACACAGTGCCTGCTTTTGTTTTCTCTTGCTTGAATAAAAGGAAATATAAATATCTGAATGGATCTTTTGACTAAACAAATCATGCATTCCTTCTTTTTGAAGAAAACACAGGCTTGGATAAGGTCAACATACAAATTAGACATAAAAGCTCCAAAACAAAACACTACAAAAAGCCAAACAACACAGCTGCAATCATAAATGGTTCCCAACACATTTGGAATTATCAAGAAAAATTATTTACCTGCTTTAAAAAATCCCTGAAAAATTACCCAGGGCTATTTTAGCTCAGATTCTTCCATCAAGAGAAGGAATCTCTCTGCTTCTACCTGTGGCCTGTGCTTTCCACAGGGGAAAGGACTTACTCAGCTGTGCTGGGGTGAGGAATTTCACCCTGCTGAGATCTTGCTCACCTGCTCTGCTCATAGAAAAGGTCCCAATCCAACAAAGATTCCTGCTGATGAAAGCAAAACAAGGTGATTTCTGCTGATCCTACTTGTTGTCCTTCATTTTACAGTGGTACCTCTACTTACTAGTGGCTCTACTTAGGAGCAATTCGAGTTAAGAGCAGGAAACTCTTGGCCTTTTAACTGCTGCCTTACAAATTTTACATGTGGTCTGCTCTACTTACATCCCCCCCCCAATTTTTTAATTTTTATTTATTTATTTATTTATTTACTCTACTTATGAGTTGTTCAACTTATGAGCATGCATTCAGAATGGATTAAACTGTATATGCTATTCTGGACTAAATATAGATCAAATATTTGGAAGGCAGAGGTGCTGAAGGAAAAAAGACAAATGGAATTTTGACCCCTTCCTCATCTGTTAATAAGTCTATCCCATGAGTAGAATTCCATTTACAAGCACTCAGAATCAAAAACAGATCCTGGAAATGATTGCACATTTGTGCAGAGATATTTTATTTTTAATTTTTTTTAAACAACAAGAAACAAAAATTATTCTTGTACTCTATGGCAGCACTTGTAGTGTCTTTCATCAGTTCCTGATTGGACAGAACTGTAAAATTTATTGCAATGAAGTAATTTGGTGGCTTGAGGTTCTTGAATTTTTTTTAGGTCAATAGATAAAAACACTGTGATGTATCACATTTCCTACTAACTGAAGCAATATATACAGGCAATGGCTACAGCTTAATAACTAATGGCTAACAGAGGGGAAAGTGTGTGCCTAAGCACTGTAGATCAACACTGTTTCTCACGGTCAGACAGTGATTCATTAGCCACTTACAATGGTGTGTGTGTCAGTGAGTTCAGTGTCAGATTCTATCTGATAATTTTCTCATAGCTGATAAGGTGCTACAACTTAGAAATTGCAGATGCTACACTATTCCCACAGACTCAGAATAGAACAACTTTGGTTTAAAAGGGTTTCATGATATAATTTTAAAACAGAAAACCTTCAGCCCATTAAAGAGCTTTCTTCACATTAATTATTTGCCTCTTAATTAATCTATTTGACTTAAATTTAGAGATGGGCATGACCAGAAATTTTTTTCCGAGTTGTCATTTTTCTGGACGGGTCCGATTTCGGTCATTTCCATTTTTCGCGAAATTTTTCAAAAATTTGTCATTTTGTCGTGTCATTTGTCATTTGTCATTACCGCCGCGATTTAGCGCGACTTGACTTCCCAGAGCATGGGGTTAGGGGGCAAGGGCTAGGCTTAGGGTAACGGTTAAGGTTAGGGTGGGTTAGTGGGCTGTACCTCTGGGTGCCTCTGGCCCACTAAGAACACAGTGTACTGGCGTATGGGTTAGGGTTAGGGTTAGGATTAGGATTAGGGTTGGTGGGCTTTTTATGCCCTCTCTGGCACATCCAGAAGTCTCAGCAAAACCTGGCCATGCGATTGGTGGAATGGCTCCAAAAATTTGCATGGTCCCATCCCATGGCCAGCCCATCATTGCGTGTGCACAGGTGTAAAAAAATAAAAAAAATAAAATAAAATAAAATAAAATGCAAGAAAAAAATAAAATCATTTAAAATGGAGACGATTTTTTCGCCATTTTGGATGCACCACATGGCAAAAAAACCCAGCCTGGTACCTCAGCAAAACCTGCTATTGGTGGAATGTCCAAAAAAATGGTCCCATTCATCAGCATTTAAAATAAGCTAATTTTCAAGCATTTAAAATAGCTTATTTTCGCATGTTTCTGTGGTGCTTTGGTGGGTTTTTGGACCACGATTTCAAAAAAATTATTGCGGTCGCCATTTTGGATCCCCCCGCACTGCATGGCAAATGGAGATGCTGAGAATGCCCCCTCCCAGCCCAGTACCAGCAGCCCAGGACAGGAGGGGGGGAAGGCTGGAGTGGGGACCCCCCCCAGAAACCACCCCTCTGGTAAGTGCCTTCAGGCAGGCATATTTTTGCCTGCTTTTTTGGCCGGGAATCGGGGGGGGGTTATTTCTAAAACTTTTTTTCTGTGCCGCTTGGCATCGCGCGATCGCTGCGATGCCAGGAACGACAAATCAGACCCAATTTTTCTTTTGTCAGTTCAAGTTCGAGTTTTGGGGAGTAATTGTCGTTACCATTTCCGTTGTGCAACAGAAACGAGTAACGGAAACGGAAACGAGCATTTCGCCAAGTCGTGCCCATGTCTACTTAAATGTGTTTCTATATAACCTAAACTTCAGTGCCCTCATTTTGGGGGGATAATGTAGACTAAAATAACTTATAGTCATAAACAGAAACCATTCAGGAAAGCCCATTATATTACGTTTTATTCCCTATTGAAACACACCAGAATCAACTGCTGCATTTCAGATGCACCCAGATCTAGTGCCCAATTGGTCAAAATTGCCTGCATAAAATGTATTATTATAATTATGATGGAGCTGCCAGTAGTAAATTTAAAGATACAAAGAATTAGCATGATAACAAACTGATATAAGAATATTTTTCCATGTTGTACCGTGTTTACAAGTAGTAAACATTTTTTTCAGATAATTAGAAAACTCAGGTAAATATGCAGTTCTGAAAATATGCTAAATGTGTAGGTTAAGCTTTAGTCTTCATTAATAACAACCATAATAAAATAATTCAAAATGTTTTAAAAAGAAAATAAATCCATGAGGATTGAAAGCAAACATATGTACAAACAAATGAAATATGAGAGAAATATGATTAAGTATTCAAGAGCTCATATTGCTATCTAGAATAATTTGAAGTCTTGACATAAAAAGCCATCTTTGACTTCTGTACAAAGGAAAACATCTTATTTCCTTGTTATGAAATACTGAGAGTGTAAAATTTGCACCCCAGAAGAATTGTAGTGCCTTCTTTGAGTCCTCTCCACTTTCCTGGCTTCTTGAACTCTGCTACAGCAGTGCCCCAGGCTCAGACTGCATTTGTAATTCTACTACCTTGTTAACATGTCCCAGTGTTGTTAATGCTGAGAACAAGGCTCCCTGAGAATTTAGGAGAATATTCAATTGTTAGTCCCAACTAGAACAGGTCCAGTGAATCAGTGGGATTTATATAAATACTAAGGCCATTATTCAGTGCCTCTATTGCAGTTGAGACTGTGGGATTTAATCCACTTTTTCCAGGTGCTTTGTGTAGATATTTTAAAAAATTCAAAAACCATGGGAAATTTAGAGGACTGGGTGTCTAACACTTTAGACATTGCTATTAAAGCATCTGAGATGTGAGGAACAGAGGGGGAGGTTAGGAGGTACTCTGTTTATTACCTGATATGGAGACAAACATCTTGAGAACTAGTGCTTCTTGACAAAAAACATTAAGTGTTGTGAGCAGTTTAAGGCTGCATTCTGAGACAGGTAAAATTACGATCTTTGTAACATGATCACACCAACATCCATAAATATGTAGGGAGGTAGCTCAGTTATGTCTCTTGGGAACAAAACTGACAAAAACCTGACTATACCATCAAATATGTTGGGATTTGCTCTATCAAGATTTCCATACAATTTCTCATTATTCCTGTCAATGCATGTTGCATTTCTACATATTTGCAATGCAAAAATAAGTGAGTATTTATTTATTTTATTTATTTATTATTAGGCTTCTATACCGCCCATCTTCCAAAATGGAACTCTGGGCGTTTTACATAGACTGAACACGATCAGTCGGACAACAACACAAACTAAACAACAGTAACATATGCAATATTAAAATGTAGATTAAAAAAGAATCTAAGAATCTAACCCTGGTGCGTGCATTAGGCTGAATGTTCTGAGGGATGGCGTAAAAAAAAAAAAAAAAAAAAAAACCCCAACTATACTAGGTCACCAAAGGCCTCCCGGAACAGCCAGGTCTTTAACGCCCTCCAGAAGGCCTGCAGGTCCTCTGCTAGGCGCACTTCGCAGGGAAGGTGGTTCCAAAGGAAGGGAGCCGCCACAGAAAAGGCCCGGTTCCGGGTGGAGGTTTTCCGGGCCTCTCTGGGCGTTGGCACCCGAAGCGAGTGCACCGGCGACATCCTTGTAGGTCGGGCCGAAGTTGACCGCTGGGTGATACGCTCCTCCAGGTAGTTAGGTCCCAAGCCATGGAGGGTTTTATAAACTAAAACCATGACCTTGAATTTAATCTGGGATGCAACGGGTAGCCAATGCAGCCGAGCCAGAACTGGGGTGATGTGGTCGAAACGACGCACACCCACCACCAGCCTGGCTGCTGCATTTTGCACCCACTGCAGACGCCGAAGAAGATTCAAGGGCAACCCTATGTAGAGCACGTTGCAATAGTCCAGTCTCGAGACCACCAGAGCCTGCACAACAGTTCTCAGGGAGTCCCCATCCAGGTCTGGGCGGGTCTGGGCGATTTGGCGGAGATGGAAAAAAGCGGTTCTGGACACGGCCGCCACCTGGGCCTCCATGGTGAGGGCCGGGTCCAGGACCACTCCCAGATTCCGAACCCTGTCCGCCAGCCGGAGGGAAACACCCTCCATGCTGGGGAGAGGGCCTCCATAGCCGGAAGGGGAACACCCAAAGAACATCACCTCGGTCTTCTCGGGGTTTAGTTTGAGCCTGTTGGCCTTGGTCCATGCCATGACCGCATCCAGGCACTGGTCGAGGGTCTGGACAGCTTCATCTGCAGAGGTGGAGAAGGAGAGATAGAGCTGCGTGTCATCAGCGTACTGGTGACAGCAGACTCCAAATCTCCTGATGACCCCTGCCAGCGGCCTCACATAGATGTTGAAAGTAGACTTTCAATTGTGCACAATTTTTGTCATACCATTCCCTCTTTAAAGAGGTGACCAGCACACACTTTTTAAAATAGCATCAAGCTAAAGAGCAATTGTGGGAAACCTAAAGCGTTATGTTGTCCACATGTAGCTGGTAGCCTAACTTTATGCATCTTTCAGTCTAATATCTCTGCACATAATCAGTTTCAAAACTCTGGCAAATAAAATCTGTCACTTTATGGTGAATCATCTGGGTGGGGAGGAAACAGGCAAAGAGGACTCAGAAAGGAAAAATGAAAATTGGAGGCTTTGACCTTGCCTACAGCTATCACCATACTTTTCAAGTTCAGCATAGATGCCTTTGAGAGATAAATACAATTCGGAAAAATTATATCTTGGACTACAGTTTCCAAAACCCACCAGCAGTATGTGGCTATAGGAGACACTTCTCATTCTTTTCTAACTTAAGTTAAATAAAATAAAACTTCTAGTAAGAACATTTTTATTTTGTTTTGCAATCTATAAATCTGTTTAATCCCATTTCCCATTTTTGAGATATAAAGGATCTTTTTTACTCCCAATTGAACATTTGTCATATACCTAATGCCTTTTAATAGCCTTTAAGAAAAGAGAAGAAAAGAGCCTGAGCATGATGTGAAGATGTTGCAAATATTATCTTGAATTCATGAATAATTGTCTTTATCTCCTCTAATTTAATTTCCTGTAGAAAAGAAAAAAATTGTATTCCAGACAGTATTTGCTGAAAAAGCTTTTTTTAATGCTTTTTTTTTGCTGGAAAAGCTAATGATGATATAGCTTTTGAATAGATGACAGAGAGACTGCCTTTACCTTACTGAAAAACCTCTGATTTCATAACTGCTAAGCATATATTAACTATGGAATAGTTGGTTCCAGAACAGTAACTTAAATTACACAAACACATTTTTTGTATTTATTGTTCCCTACAAAGCAGAGCATAATCATGAAAATTTTCATTAGGATATGTACTTCTTTACAGGGTTGGGATAAATGTACCAAGACTGTAATAATATAATAATAAAATTGCTAAGGAACTTACTTTTTGTAACAACTCCTTCAAGGCGAATAATATTTGGGTGGTCAAACTGTCCCATGATACTAGCTTCTCGCAGGAAGTCCCGTCTCTGTCGGTCAACATATCCACCCTTTAAAGTTTTTATGGCCACTGGAATCTCCTTTTTTCCAGGGGTTTTTAGGCGACCACTGCAGACCTCTCCAAATTCACCTTAATTTAAGAAATACCCAGTTAGATCAGCAGCTAGTTAAGAAATAGCTAGTTGCTGTATTTCATTGCATCCAGTTCAGTAACTACTACAGTAATTTACCATTACAGTTTCATTTCTGGTCGATGCAATCCTCTTACTTTACACAGATCATAAGATCTGTATAAAAATACTTAAGACTCAATTATAATATGAGAATATACTGTATGTAAAAAAAAGATCTATAACTTAAGTTGATACAACAGAGTAATGACGAAGAGCGGCCAGGTCATAAATTATTATAGTAGTGATCAGAGATAGATCCCAAAGAATCCTATCCCCCATATTTTCAGCAAGATCTACAGACAATGCTTCCTCTAATTTCTGCTAACACTGTGCTAGTGCTGGGTGGCAACATTAATCTGGCTGTGTGGGACTGATGCTGCACTGCACAAATGCACATTTGCACAATTTAGAGAGAATGTTGCCTGCAGACATTTCAGTTCTCATCAACTGACATAATTAGTTTTAGCTTACTTCAAAATATTTCATCCCCAGTCCAATACAGGAAACTGTATTCCTTGGAGACAAACTCTAGCCATCACTATTTGGTCTTGGTCAAAGTCACTCATCTTTTCACTTGCCCATATTTTCTGCTTCCAACAGATGAAATTCAACAACTGACTGTTCACTTACTGCCTAAAATATCTCATCCCTTGACAGTTGCCATTGTAACATTATAATCAATGCTATTCACTTCTGTCAGTAATTTTAATGGTGTGACTGGTCAGTGTATATTACTGCTAAACCAGGGGTGACCTATTCTATATTTGTGTTTCTGGTGTTTCCTGCCTGAATGTAGAACTTCACATTATTTCTGTTGAAATTCAGTTTGTTTGCTTTGGTCCATTAAACAATCACAACTCTTACTTAAAGACAGTTAAGATACCATTTTCAGGCTGGCAAACGGAGAGAACAATGGATGAAAACGATGTACCCAAAATATTTTTGATAGCTGTGTGCAGATAAGTATATGTGGTATAGCAAGTGTGGTCTAGTGGATATAGTTACAGACCAGGACACAAGAGACATGGGTTTGAATCACTGATTGGTCATAGAGACTCATTTAGGATGTACAATGGTACCTCGGTTTATGAGTTCCTTGGTTTACAAGTGTTTCACAAAAGCAGCAAATTTTTAAATAAAAATTTGCTTTGCTTTGTGAGCAATGTCTTGCAAAATGAGCAACAGAGGTGCTTGTTTTACAATTATGGCCTGGCTCACATCTTCCTCCTCCTCTTCCTGACTGGAAGTGGCCTCCAGGGCTTGGCATGAACCCAACAACACACAGAACAGACCTCCAGGCTCATGGTGGGCTGGTGTTTGGCCTGGCACTGACCAGAAGTGGCCTTGGGGCTTGGTGTGGGCCCTGCAATGCACAGAATGGGCTGCTGAGCCAACTGGGGGGCATGCCAGACCCGGCATGGACCAGAAGTAGCTTCTGGCAGATGGGAAGTGGCCTCCAGGGCTAGAATTGGGCCCAGCATGGGCCCGACTATGCCCAGAACAGGCCTCTGGGCTACTCAGACCATGCTGGACCCAAAACTGACTGGACCTGGTACTGGCCAGTGACAGCCTCTGCCCCTAGCTATGGGTCCAGGGGTGTCTGGTGGCTCTTGGCACAGGGCCCAGCCACCAGGTCATGGTGCTGCAGCTGCTGGCTACTGTATATCAAAGTAAATTTCCCAATAGGAAATAATGGAAACTCAGTCCCCAGAATGAATCATTTGAGTTTCCATTATTTCCTATGGGGAAATTTGTTTTGATATATGAGTACTGTATTTAGGTTTATGGGCATGCTTCTGGAATGGATTATACTTGTAAACCAAGATACCACTGTATGTGGAATTGGTAAAACTTTAATATCTAATTTACATTGAAATCTCTTTTAGAGTCACTCTAAGTCTGCTACGACTCAACAGCACACATATTTGTGTGTAATAATTCTGAGCCTGTGATATGAAAAGCAACTCAGAATACTTCATAAAAATACAGATTAGGTTGGATACAGGTTGGATTTATTCAAGCTACTCCCCTTTTCCAATCTGATTTTAGTTTTCTTGATAGAAAGGAAAACTCAAATTTTAATGTGATATGCATCTGTAAAACGCCCCATGTATAAGACACGTTCAACTTTTCAATCCAAATTTAGTTTTGCAACTGTGAAATATATACAGTGGTGGCTTGAATTATGAAATTAATTAATTCCAATGGATCTTTCATAATTTAAATGTTTTGTTGTTGAAAACGTGGTTTCCCATAGTAATGCATTGAAAAGTGATTAATCCATTCCGAAGGGGATGGATTACAATGAGAAGCCTGTGGGAACCCAGTAAAGCAGGGAAGTGCTTCCTCTGCTTTTCTGGGTTGCCCTTAATTACTTGTCAAAATCAGCTATGTGGTGGGGGGTGAGCAGCATCCAGCAGCTTTACTTCTGCTGCCTGGTCTTGCTGCAGCCCTTTGGCTGAAGCCACATCGGAGGGCAGGAGTGAAGCCATTGCCACCCACACCCACTTCCACACAGCTGATTTTGACTGCTCAGCAATATCAGGTGCTCCTGTTCTAAGCCAGGCGAGGGTCAGGCAGGTGGGGGAGCAGCAAGAATCTGCTTTTCAAAGATTCCCTACGCTGCATGCAATAAGCAGTCTCTGTGCATGCACACAGCTTGCTCTTTGCATAGGGCATATGTCTTTGAATGTAAATTCTTGCTGCTCCCTGCAAAATCACCTGAACTCATATATATAAGACAAAAATATAGTCTTATACATGGAAAAAAACTGTAGGGTTTCCTTAACATGTACCAAAAGTCAGAAAAACACTTTAAAGTTATGAAAGGATGTATCTTGTTTCTAAGTGACACAGCTGCATCCCACTCAATAGAGATAAATGAAGTATCTTTTTATAAATGAGAAAGGACTACATTGGGAAAATTTGGATTAAGATACTTATTTACTGAAAAACAACTTGTAGTACGTTGTAATCAGAAACAATAACCAACTCATGTTTTTGAATTTAAGGGTGAAGAAATATTTAAATAAAAATCCCCCCTGTTTGTAACAGCCAGTTCGTCCACACAAGACTATGCGGCTCAAATTGACATGAGTTGGAATTGTGGTTCCTTTCTGCCAAAACATTTATGATCCAGAACCCCTCACTCCAAGCTTCCACAGCTGTTAGTCAGGCTGTTGACATATCCATTTTTAGAGCTAGGATGTATATTAAACTTCATTGCCCAAAGTTGTTGATTACACCAGGCAGCTGGATGGCTCTGTTTCAGAGGGGACATTTGGAAGTGAATGTGTCTGCAGCTCTGGCCAGCATGGCCTTGTCAGGAGCACCAATCAGGTCTGCTTGTATCCCCTGCATGGCATTTTGGAAGTCAATTAGATCCAAAAACCTGGAAGGGCAGACCATCTTAATGGATCCATACTCTCCACATGGGTGGAGTGCCATTAATAGGCTGCATTTTATCAGATAATAATTCAACCATGATAGGGGGATTGTCCAAAGGTTAGTCACCCTCAAATAAATGTCTCCCAAACCTGTAGAAAAACCAGGTCTAGTGTATGGCTGGCCATGTGTGTAAGTCCATTGACTTGTTGAGGCTTGTCCAAGAAAGTCATGGTCTCCAAGAACTCAAGAGCTGGACCAGAGACCCCCACCTCAGTATGGATGTTGAAGTTCCCGAGTATTATGTGTGGGGAACCTCAACAGTGCTGCTGAGATGAAGAATACCAGCACAATCCATATTCCTTCCCTAGACCCCAATGACATTTCGAGGGCATCCAGTTCCAGTATTGCTAAGGATAAGAACATAAGAACATAAGAACATAAGAAGAGCCATGCTGGATCAGGCCAAAGGCCCATCTAGTCCAGCTTCCTGTATCTCAAGCGGGAGATGCGTTTGGGAGCGCATGAGACTAGATATCTGTCTCCTGATACCACTCCCCTGCATCTGGCCCTTGAAGTACCCTGGTTTAAAGCCTAGAGATTACACATCTCCATCATGGTTTGTAACCCGTGATGGACTTTTCCTCTAGGAATCTGTCCAATCCCCTTTTGAAGGCATCCAGGCCAGATGCCATCACCACATCCTGTGGCAGGGAGTTCCATAGACTTACAACGCGCTGGGTGAAAAAATATTTTCTTTTGTCAGTTCTTACTCTCCCAGCACTCAATTTGAGTGTATGTCCCCTAGTTCTGGTATTTTGAGAGAGGGAGAAGAGCTTCCCTCTATCCACTTTACTCATACCCTGCATTATTTTGTATGTCTCAATCATATCCCCCTCAAGCGCCTTTTTCCAGACTGAAGAGGCCCAATTGTTTTAGCCTTTCTTCATAAGGGAGGTGCCCCAGCCCAGTAATCATTTTAGTCGCTCTCTTCTGCACCTTTTCCAGTTCCACTATGTCTTTCTTGAGATGCGGTGACCAGAATTGTACACAATACTCCAGATGGGGCCTTACTATTGTTTTGTATAATGGCATTATAATGTTGGCTGTTTTATTTTCAATCCCCTTTTTGATAATCCCTAGCATGGAATTGGCCTTCTTCACTGCTGCCACACATTGGGGAGACACCTTCATGGAGCTGTCCACCAACACACCAAGATCTCTTTCCTGATCCGTCACGGATAACTCAGAGCCCATGAGTTGATAGATGAAGTTTGGATTTTTTGCCCCAATATGCATTACTTTACATTTGGTTACATTAAAACGCATTTGCCATTTCTCAGCCCACTCCCCCAGTTTGGAGAGATCCTTCTGGAGCTCTTCACAATCTTCTCTGGTTTTTACCACATGGAAAAGTTTTGTGTCATCTGCAAACTGCAAACTGCAAGGATGAGAGCCTGATAACTTCAAAGGTGTTTTTATAAACAATGGCAACTATGCTCCATGACCTGTCAGTCTACTCTGATGTTGGATGAAGTATCAGGGTGGGAACAGTAGAAAGAGGCCAACTCTACCGTCTGCACCCACTCAGATCCCAGTTATACATGCCAGATCAGGCTTCTGATCCGGGTACAAGTCCTGGATTATGTGATTTATTCAGCACAGATATGGCATTAAGAAACTTCAGTGATAGAGTAGCAGGCTGTGTGAACGTGTTACTTCGATCCTGATAACTGGCCACTGAGATAGAACATGGGACATCTTGTATCCTGTTCTTTTAGTTCTAGGCGTTACGGAGCTGTGGTAGCCCAGGAGATATTCATGGCTCCCTCACTGGTATGGTGGGTAATTGTCTCCAAGGAATAAAGTGCAGAATAAACTGAGAAGAAACAAAGAAAAATGAGAAGAAAATGATCATGTATCCAATTGTTATGCCTATTGAGAGGGGGTCATTTGAATCAATTGGATGTGATAATGATATTCAACACTAAAATAACTTGGGATATATCAGTCTTTTAATATATCTGCTCTAGCTGGAACTAGCAATTGGATTTATCCTATAATGATAGTTTTCAAATATGCTGTACACAGTCTCTCAGAACTATTACAAATTTTACATGGGAAACAAGCTGCAGTGGCACATGAAAGTTTGATCCAAAATGCATTTGATTTCGCCCATAGCCACTACTGATGCTTAATTATAATTTATCAGCTACTGATTTTGTTGTGCCCCTCAGAAAAATATGGAAGATTATCCTGGCTTTTCTCAATGACCCATCAGGATTCATTTTTCATTATTATTTTTGACTGCTGTCTCTTCTTTAATCAATCTTCCCCATTCAGAAGGAGCAAAAGTTTCAGCATTATCAGCAACATATTTAGCTGACACAGCTATAAAAATATCACTCTATTAATTCCTGAGGTAAGTCACGTCTCTGGTGGCAAATATTTTAACCTGAAGTACAATTACTAATTCCCTATGCTAAAAGTATGTTCTTAAATACACAAATGAAAAAAATCTTCAATGTAGAAATAGATCTTATGGTGCATAATGGTTACAGAACATAAAATACTTTGTTGATCCCTTAAGCAATAATTCCTATATTGTAGGCAAGTATTAATAAAGAACCAATTAGTGCCATTCAATTTGTATTTATCCTTAGAAATAGTAATATAAAATGAATGATGTTTTACACCAGAGTTTAGAAATGTTCCTTTTTTAGACTACACTCAACAGAATCCCCAACCCACATGGTCAGTTACTTCTGCTCTTCATTTGTGCATATATTTTATTTGATCCAATTCTTGTTTGATCAGCTTAATGCTTGTAATCTCTCTTCCCATCCAAATAAATCAAATCAAAGCAAATGCTATTATGATGTTTCTTTTATTATATACAGATGAACCTTATTGCATTTCTCTCTCCCTCTGAAAGTATAGCAAACAAGACATTTGTAGCAAGAACTCTTTGTGTGTATATGCCAATTTTAAGGCAGTAAGAAACGAGGGAGACAGCATAACTGAGATGGGTTGATTCATTAAAGGATATAGGTAATGAAGCAGAAATTAGCTACATAAACAAGTTTCAGCGCATCTCCAAGGGATCAAATAGAGATCAAGGCCTCTTAGTGTATTACATATACGGTACTACTTTAAGAGTAACTTGGTTTAAGAGCGTTTTGGAAGACAAGCAAACATTTCTTCAAAATTTGTCTTGATCAACAAGCAATGTTTTGATACACAAGGACTGGAGCAGGTCACATGATAACAAATGGACCAATGGTGGCTCTCCTCCCTCCCATTGCTGGATTGTGGGTGATTGTCTGGAACGTTCCATCTCAGAAAGCCTCCAAAGCAGAGGGAGGAGAGAGAAATAGAGGAACATTTTCAAAGGGAGTGCTTCTTAGAATTTTATTTTTATTTTTATTTTTATTTTTATTTTATTTAATTTGTTTTCAATACTTTCTTATTTTTTCAAACCATTTCCAGTCATGGGCCAGCTAGTCAAGTGTGTATAGGGCTACAAATTGCACTTTATTATTATCACATCAACACAGTAAAATCCAGTTATTCCCAAGCAGAGCAGATTCTGCACCCTAAATCATGGTACTTAAACCATGGTGTGGACATGCACTTCTAACCATTTTTTTTAGTTTTGGATATTTTTGTGTATAGTATGTGGTCTATGGGTCCCCAGAACGAATTATCTGTTTCCATTATTTCTTATGGGGAAATTTGCTTTAATATAAGAGTTTTTTTGGTTTACAAGCATGTCTCCAGAACGAATTATGCTCGTAATCTGAGGTATTACTATATTGTTAACCCAGATTTCTGCAAACTGTAAGAATTTAGTTGTATTGCTGGCATATTTGCTATTATAAAAGTCTTTGAACAATGTTTTGCTTCCATGGGAAATGAATGTGATAGTCCTATAGTTACTCTATTGCTTTACATCTCCTTTTAAAAGGAGTGGGATGCATATTAAACATTTACTGACTGCTGGGTAATTGTTTTGTTTTCCTTGTTGGCTAGCATATTCTTTTTTGGATTTTGTTTACATCTGAACTGAAATAGTTCTAGCAGTAACCCAGGGATTTTGTTTTCCCCCCAGATGCTTTGAAAAGAGTTTTCATTTTGTTTTCTAACAAATTCTTCTTCAAAGGAATCCAACACTTTTGAACATCTCACACATCTAGAAAAGGATCACTGTATACCATACTTATAAGGTAATGTGTGAAGAATTGTTTCTAGTCTGTGCCCCCTTTTCAAAGGTACCAAGGTTCCACAGGGTGCTGTATGGTCCCTAGTGAGAACGGCTTCTCTAGGGTCTTCTATAAATCTTAGGTGTCGATTTAATAATGTAAGTCAAATTCCCTACATAATTTTAATTATATTACCTTATGTATTTCTTGATGAATCAGGAACTCAATTAGTCATTGAATTTAGACATATATTTTAACTGGAGTTCTACTATAACATAACATACATGAATATGGGATTCTAAAATTATCAAGTTAGTGTTATTATGCTTAATAGTAATTGGCTAAAGCATTTATTTCTATGGTAAATTTGTACAAAGAAAAATATTAAATATCTGGATACAGTATTTTCTGTGGGAAAGCCTTTCTCTTACACAAAATTGCAGGAATGCACAGCAGTAACTACAATTTATAGCTTTAACATCAAGTATACCCTTAACATTTCCCATTTATACTCTGCTCACAAATTTAAAAAGCCAATTTCTCCTATAGAAACTGTACATAATTTTGGTTGTAAATTTTTTTATGTGCAGAAGAAATGTAGTCCAAACAGTGTATATCAGAGTGCAAAACATATATTGTTATGATCATAATGTAAAGCATTAAATATCTGAGCAGATTATGCACTAAGAAATCCGATGGAAAGAAGAACTATTTTTCTATTTCTGTCTATCCCACTAAATAATTTGAAATCAGTTCAATAAATTGTGTAAGAGGTACAAATATAAACCATAATATAATATGGTCTTATTTTCCATGGGCTATAGAGCTTTTATTTTATGTCGATAATAAATATAGAATAGTGAGAGAGCAAAAATGCTGTATGGAGTGTTCTGTATTCTGTTTTGGACACAGACTGCATTCTAGATCCAACTCAGTGTTCCAGGACTAATCTTTGAATGACGATTTTAGTGCAGTAGATGTTTGTTAGCTTACAATATCATAGATCAAATAATCCTGTTGCTAATGGGTTTACTGTCATCTGAAACATATATGAGCCATATATGAGTTAGGAAAAGCAGGGAAGGTACATGAATTAGTTCAGCCAATCCCTCTCCCTAGCAAATTAGTAATATACTTGAATATATGAGAAAGTGTATTTCCCTCATCCCCTAATTTCCAAGAGTTCGTTATTCTCTTTGTATTATTAACAGTGATAACAGAACTGTGTCACAAAGAGATATAAAGAAGACCCTTCAGAGGAAAAGCAGGGATAAGTATAAACAAACAAATAGCACACACACACACACACACACACACACACACACACACACACACACACACACACACACACACACACACACACACACACACACACACACACACACACAGGCCATAAGAATGAAGAAAAAATGCTTTTGTGTAAATCTTGTTCACGTTTTGCATCTGAACAAAGGATTTATTTTAACCTTGTACAGGTGACATTTGAACCTTGGTCTGCCTTTATAACAATCAATTAGAATTTTGGTAAATAAACTAAATATGAATAAAGATAATTTAACATCTCCTCAATGAAAAACTGGAAGATAAACCCTCTTAAAAATATTCACTCTCCAGTGAAATTTATTTTAGAACAAATAAGCTAAGAACTGACCCTTAGTTCCTTGAATACTAGGAACACATTTACAGTGGTCCCCCGCCCTATCACGGTTGATATACTGCGGTCCCGCTATATTGCGGGACCATATCATATGAAAAAAGCCCCCCTGGGGTAAGGGGCAAAGGCTGTTTCTGGCCTCCCATACTTACCCCAGGACTGGTGTGGCCCCGAATGGGCCTGTAAGGGCCTTCCCAGGGGTCTCCAGAAGGCCTGGGAAGGCCCTCGCAGACCCATTTGGGGCACCACCAGGCTGGGGGTAAGTACAAGAGCCCTCAGTTAGGCCCCCAGGCCCAACCTGACCTGCACCCGCATATTGCGGATTTTCAGTTATCGCAGGTCGGGTCAGGTCCCTAACCCCAGCGATAGGCGGGGGATCAATGTATTTCTATGTACTAAGTCAACTTTACCAAATGAAGAAACTGAAAGAAGTGAGGTAGTGTGACTGTTCAATAGAAATTTCTTACAGAGGGTGGATAAGAAAGACTCTGGTTTTGTCCTAGACTTATGTCATCCTTAGACACCAACGGATGATAAAGTAATCAGGTTGGGTCAGTTTATCAGAGGTGGAATTGCTCAGGGACATATTGTTTACTTCAGCACTCATTCGCTAAACAGGCCATGAGACTATCAACATGTGGGTGAAAACTGGAGTACTATTAGCTGCTAGGACACATCAGGCTTAGGTATTAGGTTTCTGTACAACTTTTGATGGACCCAGTTTCTCAGTGTTTAAAATAGTACATATTCGCCACAAAAAGTGTTATTAAAATTTACCTGCTCCAATAACTCTCTCAATACGAATTCGTGATGGATCTATCTCCTTAGCAAATTCATGAACAGCAAGTGATGGGTCCTCATATGTGTCTGGATCAATATATGTTTTAGTTCCTGGGAAATGCACTGTAAAATTAGAAATATAATTTTGCTTTACCCACAAATTATTCATGCAACATACATACATATACAGAGAGAAGAAAAATAAGATTTAATAAAAGTAAACATTAGGACTAGGAGTTCTTATGATGTGAAATCTGTGCCTGATTCTTCTGCTCTGAATAAAAAACATTTGCTCATTATTTTCCAGCTAACATTTACAGCGCTTCCTTCTAGGAATTACAATTTGAATTGGCCCAATATAAACTGAATAGGGCAGTGAAGAAGGTGGTGACTTTTGTTCTATGATCTTTAGCACATCAGACTAACTATGGATCTTTTTTTGGGGAAATCTCGCTCACTCACTGAATTGTCCTTACACTCTAAATAGCAGAGAGATACTTCATGTGTCTAATATTCTCTTAATCCTTTTCTCCTAGGCAAGAAGAAAAATTGAAAGGTTTGTCTTACTAGCTCTATAAGATGATGACAGTAAAAGATACTACAAAATAAAATGCAGAGTTTTTTAATCCTTATAAAAAGGTTCCCCCTTATGAATTAACATTCATCCTTATGGATGACTGTTAATTCATACCAGGGTATACTTATAAATAATTCCATATCATCAGGTCAGTGCCAGTGTATGGAAACCATTGCCAGGATTTTCTAAATATACAGAGTAAACATGCTTAATGGTACACATATTTAAATGTAAGTCTTGGGAGGATATCACCTCATTTTTGCCAGCTAGTTATAAGATAGAGCGCTAAAAATGCAGTGGTTAATTTGCATTTAAGTATAAATCATTACAGATAGCTTTGCTTACAATGTCCATTCTGCAAATGAGCTCTTCGTTTTTCTTCAGACTTCATTTTTGCCTTTATATACCACTGGCACCTTTACGAAAATAAACATGTTACAGAATTAAGGACATTGAACTGACATTGTTGATTGCTACAGAATCTAATCCTAGAAACCTTTATCTAAATGAAGCACTCAGTTAAAAAAACAGCAATAAAAGAAACCAAAGAAGCCGGTATGTTCAACACTGTGAACCAGGTTGAAATCATCTTTATTTGTGAAATGGGAGCTAAGCACATGCTGGCTAACTACGCAGCATAGATTCAAGACATTGTAATTGTAATAAAGTACATACTGTAATGACTCTCCATCCACATAACTTATAATAATGGCAGGTTTTTTACTTCTGCCAAAAAAGAGGCTGGTTTTGCAGTCACTTTGTCATTAAAAGACAATATTTAAGGCTAAAAACATCAAATATACAAGTGTGAAAAGGATTTTAAAAACCCACAATAACAATGGTAAAGACTTCCTTAGTAGAAATGGGCAGTGGCTACCAGTTCAGCAGTTTGTGCCGGTTTGGTGGATGGCTGAACAAGTGTTCTGTGGCTTGGCACCCACTCTGAAGCAGCATCCTGGCTTCGCTGTTACACTGAGGCAGTTACTTCAAGTCCGTTTTCTCTCTCTACGTGTTGCGCTTTGGAGTGGTACAACCCCCCCTTACTTCACATCTGTCATGCAACAGCTGAAATTTGTCTCGACCAGCAATGGGTGCTAAGCAAGACAAATCTGTACCTGCCGCTGTAGGGTATTTCCTTGTCACAGTTTGGTCCTGGTTTCTGTTCCAAGACAAGACACCATGAGGTAATAACTGTCACACAACAAAACATTTGTTTCTCTCAGTAAACTGTGTCCCAGGTACTGGGTTGGGTGTTACATTCAAAGTGCCCCCCACCCCACCCACGCAAATGATCACCACCCCCTTGCCCTCCTCCATTAAATACCAATAAAACAAACCAAAATTCAAATCCAGGCAAAAGGGACACCAGACAGACAATTAATTAGCAAGCAACAGGAATAAAGAACAAAGAAAGCCCGAAGTCTATTACCCAGAACATTCCAATGCGGCCACGCGGAGAAAGTGAAAGCTAGCCAGACAAGCTGCAGACTCCTTCCCTGCCTGCAAATATTTTGACTTTTCAGAAGCGAAATATCGAAGAAGAATTTTTAAGCACCCCCAAAAAGGAAAAGGGAAGCTAGACAAATTCAGTGTTTGTCACGGTACAAGACCGTGAGCTAACACTTGTCATGAGACAAGTTATCATGACCATGGGAACACTGAAACAGGGACAAAACCATGTGATCGCGACCAACGCTGTCACACTACAAAACTAGTCACGGAACAAAAAAGGACGTAAAGTAACCACCTGAGTGGACACCTGCTAGAGAAGGTGAGACACTGAACCATAGAACACTTGTTTGGCCATCTGCTGAACCAGTACAAACTGCCAAACCCCTGGTTTGTGCCCTTGCCCCCCAAGCCCCGAAATAAGGAGGCGAGACAACATCTGATTTGGTACAAACGGGCCACAACTTTATTAATAACTTTCCAACTTCTTAACTGAAAAGTCAGGATCACTGAAGGGGACCTGACACCGTAGTGCAAGCTGGTAACAAGGTGGGATGAAATTCCCACAGACAAGAAGCTCTGTATTCAAATAGGTAAACGAGTTAAATCTGGAGCTAACACAGCCCTCGGGAGGCCTCCAGTCATAAATAGCTTAATTTGTCCGTTGACATAGCCAATGTGGATAGACTGATAACGAGGGCTGTGAAGCGCCGTAATGGCGTCAAATTAGCTCTCAACATGAATACGGTTACCAGCTGCACTACCCACCAAGTTAGTGGCCAAAAAGAGGGAGCCCACCCCCGCGGTGAAGAGAATGGGATGGGCGAAAACACATGGCTACTCATGGCCAATAAGAGTAACCACCAAAAATTCCCATCCGGCCCCAAAAGGCGACCAGATATACTCATTCTCCAACCATAGGGGGGAGGGTGGGGCCAAAAATCTCGCCGCCAACAAAATGGCGGCAAGGGACGGGAGCCTTCTTATAGGCTCCCGTCCCCGGGCAGAAAAACCTGGATGGGTGCGAAAGTTGCGCGCCCAAGCCGGGGCTGGGAGGGCAAATGCGCCCTTCCCCCAACAAGTGGGGAGCAGAGCTTCCCATCTCTATTAGTTATCCCTGGCTCTGGGATCCCTTCCATTTAGCTTTTGTACTTTCTGGGACTTTCTCTCAGATTTCTTTAAGCCCTCTGTCATATTCAATTACTTCTATTTCCAGGCTATAAGCCAGACTGAGCTTTTTCACTGAAAAAGCAAGGCTGTTTATGAACATTCTATTGTTGTTGATTGCTTCATTTCTTTTTTACCAAGAATGCTCATGAATTTACATTCTATGTCATTAAAGGAGCTCAGACACGGTACAGCTTTACTGATCTCTGCAAAATATCACTACATATTGCAATATGTGATTCTTCTTGTTCACACTAGACTGCACAGTAAAATGTGTTGGTATTTATTTTTCTCCTTCAAGGTTGCTAGTTTTCATCCTTTTATTTCATTATCCAAAACTTGGCAAAACTGTCCAGTGTCAGCAGAAAATCATTCAGTTAAGTACAGACGCAAGTGCTTATGTTCTCATGACTCTTTATTATGAATAGACTCATTAGCATTTCTAAATGCTAGTTCTAAAAAGTGAACTAAAACACTTCTGTACAATGTCAGACCAATCCTATATATTGAGGTTTGCTTGAAACACTACAATAAATTATTTGTTCTGAATTTTCATGTTGTTTTAGTAACTTCAGGAAATAAATTCTGATCTAACACAGCTAAAAGGGACCATTTAATATGACTTCATTTAAAAATTAAAATAATTTTCAATATTTTAAGAATGATCTAATATAACTGATAGAAATAAAAAGGCAATCAATTTAATGAAATGAAAGACAATCAAATAAAATTTAAATATCCCATTTGTTAGCTCCATAAAATAATTTCCTTCAGTGACCTGATACTTTTATTATTGCATTCACCCTATTATATGGTTTGATGTATGTTTACATGCACCTCTAATGCCAAAATCAATCACTAGTTCCAACACTTAATGGACATCTGGGTTGCATGATATCTTTATTGGATTACTAAAAAGTTACAAAGCAGACTGCTTTTTAAATCCTCTATAGATTTTCATTAGGTATAAATGTTATAGAATATGGATGACTGGAGAAGAAGCAAACATTTTTCCAAATCCATTAAAAATAGCTAGATGTAGTAGCAATTAAATGAGTGATTTATTTATTTATTTATTTATTTATTTATTATTTATTATATTTATATCCCGCTTATCTACAGGGTACTCTAAGCGATGATGTCCCTTTATGTTTTTGTAAATTCCAATGGTTCAATGGGTTACTCTCAGAGGAATGAACAATTACATTTAGTCCTTAGAATTTGGTTTGACATAATTCATCCTTTTGGAATTAATGCTTCTATTTTGAAATAAAAGTAACTACTATCTCAAGATAGTGATACATGACAAATGTATTCTAAAATTTGCTTCAATTTCTATGAGAGGATGCCAATCTTTTTGATTCAGTAAATTCAGGTGCAGGCAAGTTCTTGGTTAGATCTTTAAAATATGTCAAAGAAAAGGAAAAAAGGCCCCTGTGCCCCCTCCTACTTCCTCTGCCCTTCTATGGAGGAAAGGAAGTGCTTCATTTGCCAATATCCTGAAGGGGCTCTCTTCACAAGCCACTTCAGGATATGGCAGACTGATAGCAGAAGAAGCCTTGACAGCCAAAGGCTCATTTTGATTCCTTTCCAGCAATCACACATGCTGGAAACAAACCAAACCAAAGCTAGACTATCTACATTAAAGAAGTAGAAGCCTGTTACAGAGACCAACCAACCCATCCCTGTAGTAGACCAAACAGCAAGCCAAATGTCTGTCTGATGATATATTTACTTATGAAATGACTATGAAATGCAATGAAAGCTACTGGGTTGCTAGTTTGAAAATGCTTATAGGTTTCAAAAGAAGAAAAGGGAAAACTACAGCTGCCATAAGTGGCTTATGCACTCACTTCACCTGACACAGTTCCCCCAGCAGGCTCAGCTCTTGCTACGTACCATTCTTTGTTGACAGTGGTCCCTAAAGGACAGGACTTTAGGGCAGACATCCAGATTCCCACTCAGCAACAAGAATATGAGTGCCTCCAAACTCTGGCACAGTTATCTTGCTAAATTTGCCATACATTTATTTATTTACAAAAAAATTTAGCTGCCCCACTACCAAGTGGTCTCTGGGCAGCATTACATGTAGTAATACATGTTACTACCTAAACAACAGCCATCATGTAAAACTATTAAAATTACTTAATTACACTAATGAATACAGGCACTACTGTGCATAAAAATGAATTACTATGTCAATATTACCTTCCAGTGATGAGGAAGAACAGTGTGAGAATGACCAGGAGGGTGAATCCACCTACAGCAGCTGTGGCGATAACTAGGATCTGTCCTTGTTCTGCTGCTATATCTGAAGCTGAAACAAAAACACACAGAAATAAATAAACAAATTAAGCCACCTGATTCTTACTTGGTGTATTCTTATACAATGCAACAACAACAAGTGATACTTTTACAGTGGAACCTTGACTTACATACTGCTTGACTTGCATCATATTTGACTTGCAGCAAGAAGGGGCCTGTTTGACTTGAGTCGCAGGCTTTGACTTACATCCCGGAGCCCCGGTGCAAGGCACCAGAATTGGGCGGCACCCATTCCCGCCTCAAACTGCTCCTGCCTTCTTCCCCTCCTCCGGCAGCGGCAGCTTCGGCGAGGCCAGCTCAGAGCACCTGGAGCTGGTCCTCGGTCTCACCAAAGCCGCCACTGCTGCTGGAGGAGAAGAAGGGCTGGGAGCTCGGGGCTGGCCTCGCTGGTTAGACAGTCGGCTCAGTCTTGTAAAAAAATCTGGCTGCAGAAGTCTGGTCCACAATGGAAGCATTTTAGTTGGGGAGCTGTACAGTTGTGGGACTCTAATGGTAAGCATAGAGTTGTTCAGAATTTGGAACGTCAGGTTAAAAATCAGTAAAACTTAAATGTTAGACATTATTGCTATGAACATTAAAAAGTGGAGGCATACAACTTGTGGACTATAATTCCACTGCCTCCTCCCCTCTTTGAAGAGTAGTAGACCAACATTCCCCAGAAGGAATTTCCTATCCCAGTCAAATTTGTGTTAAATTGCTGTTTTCAGGGGTCTTTTTCATCATCTGGAACGGATTAATCCGCTTTCTCATTACTTTCTATGGGAAACGTTTGTTTGACTTAAGTCATGTTTGACTTAAGTCTAGACCACTGGAACGGATTAATGACGTAAGTCAAGGTTCCACTGTATTATACCACTAAAATGAACAGAATAAACAGGTGATTCCATTGTGATTACATGACACCTATTTTTGGTCAGCTGCATTGCTGCCAGTGGATTTCTGAGTTCATTTGAAGTCATTCATCATTGCCTTTATCTACTTTGTCCATACCATGTATGATTTTAAAACTTTAATCAGGTCACCTCTTAGGCGCCATCGTTCAAGAGTGAAGAAGCCCAGCCGTTGCAGCCTCAGATGGTAAGGAAGGTGTTCCAGTCCCCAAATCTTTCTGGTTGGCCTCCTCTGCACTTTTCCCACTTCCATAATATCCTCCTGGAGGTATGGTGACCAGAACTGTACACAGTACTCCAGATGGGGCTTCACCATAGATTTATAAAGAGGCAAAATGACACTTGCTGACTTATTTCTTATACCCTTCCTAATGATCCCTAGCACTGAGTTTGCATTTTTCACTGCTGCGGCACACTGGGTTGACACCTTCATTGAGCTGTCTACCAGGACACCAAGGTCCCTTTCCTGGTTTGTTGCAGAGATTTCTGACCCCATCAATTTATAAATGTAATTGGTGTTTTTTTCCCTAACATGCATCACTCTGCATTTGCTAATGTTGAAGCTCATTTGCCACTGGTTTGCCCACTACCCCAGTGTAAAGAGATCCCTCTGGAGCTCCTCACAATTTCTCTGTTTTTCCTACCCTGTATAATTTAGTGTTGTTGGCAAATCTGGCTACCTTGTTATTGACTTCTACTTCTAGATCATTTATGAAGAGGTTGATAAGCAGGGGTTCCAGTACTGAACCTTGGGGGACCCCCACACTTAACCTCCCTCCACTTGAAGAAGTGTCCCTTTAGTGCTACCCTCTGTTTCCTGTCTCTTAGCCAGTTGCTGTTCCAGGATAAGACCTGTTCCTTGATTCCATGGATGGGAAGTTTATTCAAGAGCCTTTGGTGTGGGACCTTGTCAAAAGCCTTCTGAAAGTCCAAACATGCTTATCCACATGCTTGTTGACACCCTCAAAGAATTCCAACAGATTATTGAGGCATGAGTTGCCCTTGCAGAAGCCACGTTGGCTCTCCTTTAGCAGTGTCTTCTTTTCTATGTGCCTATTAATTTTATCTTTTAGGATGGTTTCCATCACTTTACCTGAGACTCATGTCAAACTGACCGTTTGTTAATTTCCTGGATCACCTCTGGATCCTTTTTTTTGAAAATTGGTGTTACATTTGCTACCTTCCAGTCATCAGGCACAACACCTGATTTGAGGGAAATATTATATATTTTGGCTAGGACATCAGCCTGTGAAACTTCCTGCCCCTAGCATTTTGATCACACCCCTCCCCACCCCACCCCATTTTGTTGGTATTATTTTGCAGCAGTCATTTGCTTATATTTCCTCATGGATTTGTTTCTTGGCCCATTGTAATTATAGCTCCATTTTAAGTGCTGAAGTTGTATTTCACTTTATGTTTTGCCAGTCTTCGTCCTGATTAGTATGCCAATTAAAAAAAAGGTAAACAGACTGATGAGGATGAATGAACATCACAGTATGGGAAATGAGTACTTTGAGGTCAAGTTAAAGGAACAATGTGTATTTAACTTGTAGAATACAGTGAAAGGGGAAAATACAGTAGGACTCCTCAAATATCCTGACTGACTGTTAGAAGAGAGGAGATGGTTGCTCTCTGCTGCCAAAAAGGGCACACTACTAGATCTATTTACATTAAGAACATAAGAAGGACTATGTTGTGTTGTTTAGTCCACCATCACATTTTCCACAGTGGTTTAATTATAGACAATATTTATTTTCTCCTTAGAGGGGTCTTAAACTGGCTCACAATAATTAAATTCATCACAATAATATCAATTGAAAATTCCATATGTTATTTATTTGTTAATTCACGAATTCATTAAATGTATGGATTTTGTTTCAGATATTTATACAATATTTAAGTATAGTGGGTTATAATTAATGTACATCATGTAAATCAGTGATTTTATATTATATATAAAACACAAATTAGGTTAAAAAGAAGCAGAAGTAAAATAAATGAAAACATAATAAATACAAATTTTAAAGCTGCACAATATCCTTACAAATACCAGGGTGAGATAATAAGACAGAGCTTCAAAAATGTCATGGAAACCAAGAAAAATGGCACATATATTGTAATAAGTGAGCTAAAATGCTTTGGCAAGGAAAAAAGGTTCTGAGACAGTGCTGACATGATTGTAGTGCTGGTGCCAGAATGTGGCATATTTGGGTCATTACACCTGGAAGGCCTCTCACCTCCCATGTCACATTGTGTATCCATGGCACTAGGAGAAGATGAGATTAATGATGTTCTCCAGCAAGCCAGTGGACAACTGCTGTGTACAGGCTGCGAAAACACCTAGAGGAGTGTTGAGCATGATCCTCAGCATGGCATTCCAAGGGTCATCTATGCTTCTAAAATATTTTTTGAAACAAATATGGCAAACCATCTGGCATAAGATTTTTTTTTTCACTGTCCCAATGATACTGAAAACAGAGACAGAAACAGTTTGGCTATTTTGTGTGTAAGTATACAGTATGTATGCATATATGTTATTTATGTGCAACCTGTATTTCCATAGGGCACCCAATTGATACTCACAACAATTAAACTATACAAGAATCAAACATTTAAAATGCTATAAAAAGATACAGTGGTACCTTGTATAAAGGAATTAATTCGTTCCAAATGAAATTATGTTAAGCAAATTTTCCTTTATACAAATTCCCATAGGAATGCATTGAAAATGGAGTGATCCCATTTTTATGTTGTACGGATTTACCCCATAGACAATTATGTTAAACAAATTTCCCCTATCTCCAGAATTTTAATGTTGTACAAATTTTATGTTATACAAGCTGTTTGTTATACAAGGGTCCAGTGTACTTAAAAACAATTAAATATTTATCCATTTTGAAACCACATTTAAAAACAATATAAACATAAAAATAAAATCTCTAATTTCAATAACTGTAACCACTAACTAAAGATGGGCACCCAATAAAAAATGAAACACTGTTTCATTGTTTCATAACAAATTGTTTCATTATGAAATGACATGATAGAAACCGTTTTGTGAAAAAATGAAACAAATCACCTTTTTTGGTTTGGGAAATGAAACGGGGGAGCTTCCTAAATCTCTTCACTGTAAGAGTTAGGGTTCAGGGGCTCAAGTTATTCAACTGCAAAGAGCATCCTCCCAGCAGTAATTGGAAAAATGTGTTCATGCATCACACAGGCAGCAGGTCAATTTACTACTTTCCCTTGCTTAACCCCTATATTGCCGGCGCACGCCATACAGCAGTTTTGCAATTAGCTAAGAGGACTCTCTTTGCAGTTGAATAACTTGGCCCCCTGAACTCCAAACCTTTCTAAATTTTGGGGGCTGACAGGGAAGAGTCCAAAGAAGTGACCCTGTGATTTTGGTGTAGTTACATGCCTGCAATCACTATTGTTGAGTACATATTTTTATGTATTCGAAAATAGAGATTGCAGGCATGTAGCAGCATGGAAATCACAGTGTAGCTTCTTTGGACTCTTCCCTGTAAGCCTCTCAAATTTGGAGAGGTTTGGGTTCAGGGGGCTGAGTTGTTAGGAGAAAATCATTTGTAATTATCAGAAACACTTGAGGAAGCTCTCCCCCATGGAGAGATATTAGCAGCTTCTCATTTCAATTAGAAATGATTTTCTCCTATAGCCCCCCCTTGGAGTTGAATAACTCAGCCCCCTGAACCCCAAACCTCTCCAAATTTAGGGGGGACTTTAAAAACTTGTTACTAACAAACCAAAAGAAAACTACTAAAGAAACGGAATGAAACGAAATGCTATATTTTCATTTTGTGCCCATCTCTACTACTTACTACAAACTAACTGCATAAAAAATACACCCCAAGCCCCAAGAATCCAGATTGTCATTTTCAAATTCCACTGGATTTAGCAAGGTCAAAAATTCACTTTAGGAAAAAAGTGTGAAGGCCGTGTGTGAAAGTTGTAGATACAAATAAAAGCAGTAATAATTCATGTTCAATTTGCAATGCAAACTGTTGTTATATGTCTAATATTAATTTCTATGCAAATGACGACAGTAAATCATTGCAATGGATTTTATGTTCTTCATTATGAACTGTTCATAAATAAGTCAACTATGCACAGTTACAGCATTGTAAGTAAGAGGCTAACCATTTTTTTAAAAAAATCAAATATTAAATAACTGATATCTAAAATACAAACTATCTAGTTGTATTGAAGAAAATAGTTGCACACTTCACATCGTGTTCTCTAATTTAGTATTTCAGTTGCTTAAAAAAATCTGAATATAATTTACTGTATGATTTAACCGAAGTAACTATGCATGTACTATAAATTTATCAGGAATCCATTCCAAATATGAAATGCAATCTTTCAAGTACCAATTGCTGTTCCAGAGGTCAATAACAGGGGAAAAGGTTTAAAGCAACAAAAAGAAAAGGAAGTGAAAACAGTAGAGTGCACATTGCCATCATCTTTGGAGAAGCAGAAGCTGCTGCTCTCTTTATTTAAAATCAACACAAGAACAAATTTGGCTTGATCTCAGTTGGTACAGAAAGAAAATGATTAAAGCCTGACTCCAGCCAAGAAGTAGTCAGTAAGCTCAACTTGCCCTGTAGAACTACCAGTTGTTCCTCATACAACAGCCTGCTCAATCAGCAGAGAGTTTTGCTCAAGAAATTCTGAGAATTGTGACAAGGCATAGGGAGAGGAATTTTCTCTTCCATGAAAATGATCTTTATGAAACACATGCAAGCCCATGTGTGGATTCATAGTATGTCAATATTCTAATTTAGAGTAAAACGCAGAACACAAACACATTCCATTGCAGGAGCACCCAGTCTGACATAGTGGGTGACAAATTGTGTAAGGTGCTCTTATTTAAACCACAGAAAATATGTTCCATATGTATTCATTACTGTAAACCAGTTAGATGACTAGGCTTTATTTTGTACTGGTGCTCAAACTGAAAATTTGATGGCATCATGCATGATTCCTACAGTGAGAAAATACATATCAGATCTGTAGCTGAGTGACTATGTTATTCATGGTGCATGCAACTGGGAGGCAGCAGTCCTCTTTCCTTTCACAAGCTTTGGATATCTCTCAGGTTTACAGTAAAAAATGAAGAAAGGTGACCTGAACTTAATTTAAAGGATTTTTTCTTGCAGTCTGAACACTTAGCTATCTGTGAGCTGGCACCCGATTGCCAGCTCAATTTTGTCTGTTAGCTACATGCTTTAGCTATTGCAATTTGACATCTGTCAGCCAGCAGACCCTCCAAGAGAGTGAAAGATAGGAAAGTGACAGAAAGACAGCTGGACAGATAAAACAGAGAAGCTGTAAGACATATAACTACAGTTTGCAGGACTGGAGTTCCAGTGGGGTGGAATTAACTGTCAACAGGTTAGAGCAGGGATGCACAATCTTTTCAGCCTCTGGGCAATGTTTGGTGGTGGCTGAACAAGCTGGAGAATTATGTAGAAAACCATGCAAATATATATGCATACCCTGCTTATGTCTGCAAGTTCCCACTGCTCTTTAACTTTCAACAACAACAACAACAACAACAACAGCAACAACAGCAACAATATGATGTTAGTATTGAGTTTGTACTAAACAAATGTGCCACAGTGGCACTGAGAAAAGAAAAAATCATGTAGTGTGAAGGGATTAAAATGCCAAATGGACAAGCTAAGAGCGACCCCCGCCCTCCTCCATAATGAGGCATTCAAAAGTGGTGCAAGATTTATTTATTTATTCATTTTAATACTTATATACCGCCCGTCTTCCTGAGGAACTCCGGGTGGTTTACAACAAAGATGCAAACAATGAAAACAATGAAAACAATAACAAAAATAGTCTTTTATTAGGTCCACTGGAGTTCAGAACAGACGAAAACACTTCAGCACAGGTCAGTGGTGGTCTGCCCCCTCTGGGAATTGAGAAGGCTTGTTCTTCTCTAGAGCCGGCCCTGCCTAGCTGGTGGTAGTGCCTGACTAGGGTGTCTTTATCCCCACAGCTCTAAGTCCCTGTGGTTCTCCCAAAGTCCCAGGCTACAGCCCATAAACCCAGCCTCTCACTTCTTAGTCTTCCCTATGGGCCTTACTCTGTGCCCATGCAATTCCCAAAGAGTAGGGAGTTCGCTCACTCTCTCACTCCAGAAACCAGATAATGTCCTTGCCGGTGAAACAAGACAGTCTTAATAAGGCCGGCCCGCGTCGTCTCCCTTTATCTTTGGTCTCCAAATGTTGGCTGCCTCCGGGAGGGGCTGAACCCATGAGCTGACTTCTGTCTCTCTGCTCCTTGGCTGTACAGAAGAGGCTTTATCCTGTATACTCCTTGGCCCCGGCTTTCAATCCTCACCTCCCCAGTGCTTTTTGACATGCCAGGCTTTCTTCTCCAGGCTTTCCATGGTGTCATGCCAAACATCTGTCTCCATTTCTCCTCCCCCCCCCAGTTTCTTCCTCTTATTTCTAGGCCCCCAGAGCTCTCTCCTCCCCTGAGACAGGTGTTACATCTCTCTCTAATTGCCTTGCTGCCTGGGTGGCTGACCCCTCCCACAGCTGCCTTCAGCTGTCTCACACAAGCCATTAAATATGTGGCCTATAAATATGTGGGCATACTGCAGTTAGATAACATCAAACATGGGCAAGTGAAAAATGTGGTCAGTAAAGAATTTATTTATTTATTTATTTATTTATACAGCTTATATACCGCCCGTCTTCCTGAGAGGAACTCCGGGCGGTTTACAACAAATGTACAGACAGCAAATTAAAACAACAACTGAAATAAACAATAAAACAAAACGGCTACAACAGATGGCGGGACTAAAAAAAAAAAAATGTGTCACCCAAACGCCTCCCGGAAGAGAAGGGTTTTCAGCGCCTTCCGGAAGGCAGGCAGGGACTCTGCAAGACGCACTTCTGCTGGTAGGTGGTTCCATAGAGTTGGGCCAGCCACAGAGAAGGCTCGGGTACGGGTGGAAGTTCTCCGAGCCTCCTGGGCGTGGCCACACGCAGCATGTGCGCCCGCGACGACCTAGTCGGACGGGCGAAGTTGACCGCTGGTCGATCCGCTCCGTCAGGTAGCCAGGTCCTAGGCCATGGAGGGTTTTGTAAACCAAAACCAGGACCTTGAATCTAATTCGGGCTGCAACGGGCAACCAGTGCAAACGAGCCAAGACTGGGGTGATGTGCTCGAATCGATGCACACCAGCCACCAGTCTGGCTGCTGCATTTGGACCCGCTGCAAGCGCCGAATGAGAGTCAAGGGCAACCCCATGTAGAGGCGTTGCAATAGTCCAGTCTAGAGATCACCAGCGCCTGGACCACAGTTCTGAGGGAGTCCTCATCCAGGTACGGACGAATCTGGGCAATACGCCGAAGATGGAAAAAGGCAGCCCTGGACACGGCGGACACCTGGGCTTCCAGGGTGAGCGCCGGGTCCAGGACTACGCCCAGATTTCGGACACAGTCCGATGGCCTGAGGGAAACACCCTCCAAGGTGGGATACGGGCCACCGTAGCTGGATGAGGAAGCCCCAAAGAACATGACCTCGGTCTTATCGGGGTTGAGTTTGAGCCTGTTAGCCCTGGTCCATTCCATGACTGCGCCCAGACACTGATCGAGGGTCCGGACAGCCTCATCTGCAGCGGTAGAAAAGGAGACATAGAGCTGCGTGTCATCAGCGTACTGATGGCAGCAGACTCCATGCCTCCTAATGACCTCAGCCAGCGGCCTGATGTAAATGTTGAACAGCATGGGAGAGAGAGACGACCCCTGTGGAACCCCGCAAGGGAGTATCCAAGGGCCGACATCTCGCCCCATGCTGAACCTGCTGGGGCGGTCCCGAGGAAGGACCGGAACCAACTGTGAACAGTGCCCCGATCCCAGCCTCGGAGAGCCGATCCAGCAGGATACCGTGGTACGGTATCAAAGGCCGCTGACAAATCCAGGAGGACCAACAGGGAGGAACACCCCCGTCGGCCCTCCGGATGAGGTCATCTTGCAGAGCGACCAAGACTGTCTCGGTCCCCGACCAGGCCTGAACCCAGACTGGAATGGATCCAGGGCATGCTCGGCCTCCAGATAGGATTGAAGCCGGATCGCGGCCACCCTCTCGATCACCTTGCCCATAAAAGGAACATTAGCGATCGGGCGAAAGTTGGATAATTCGCCCGGCGCTAAGCCTGGTTTCTTCAGGATGGGCTTTACCACGGTCTCCTTCAGACGGGAAGGGAAAATCCCTTCCCTGAAGGATGATCGAAGCCCACCCTGAGATGTTCATGGCGACTGCTTTCATAAGCCATGAAGGGCAAGGGTCGAAGGGGGTGGACGCGGGCGGCAGTGGGCAATAGCCCTGGAGGCCTCAAGGGTTGACAGGCCCAAACTCAACCATGCGAGGAGACCGAGGGGCACAGCCACCGGGATGCCAGAGTGGGCTATGGCAACAGGATTTGAAACCGGAACGGATGGCCTCTAATCGAAAAAGGCTGCAAAGTTCTCACTACTGAAATCAGTAGGAGGAGGCCTAGTCAGTCCAGGATTAGTGAGGTCGCGAACCACACGGAACAATTCCGCTTGGTGGTTCGAGGCCTCACTAATTCTCAGGGTGCAATAAGATCTTCTAGCAGCCCTGATCGCATGAACATAGCGCCTGGACTGTGCGATGACTGCAGCCTTCTTAATAGCCGTCCGGTTCTTCCTCCAGCTGCGCTCCAGCCTCCTCCGTTCATGCTTCATCGCTCGAAGCTCTTCCGTGAACCACGGCGAGGGACGAGCTCTACAGCGGATGAGGCGCCTAGGGGCGATCTGGTCGACAGCCCGGGCTGTTTCATCAAACCATTGATCCACCATGGAGTCTACCAGATCGTCAGCCAGTCCGCCAGGAGGCTCCCCGAGGACTTCCCGAAACCGATCAGGGTCAAGGAGTCTACGGGGGCGGGCCCAAACAGTGGGCCGGAGGTCCCCGCGGGGTGGGGCGGTGATCGATACAGAGAAGGACAGCAGGTGATGGTCTGACCATGACACCGGGGTGGGAACGATATATCCAAAGGGTTAGAAAAGTACTAAAAAGTAAGCTGAATGGTGGTAAAACCATCAAGGCCATTAATAGCTGGGTCATACCAGTCATCAGGTAAATTGCAGTTGACAAAGTCATCATCAGTCAGCTGCTGATACATCACGTAGTCCTAAACGCTTGGAAAGCATTCGACTATTGATTTGTTTGTAATACAAAATCCAGCGTAGTTATCTTGTCTGCTATGTAATAATTTGATGATGATGATGATGATGATGATGATGATGATGATGATGATGATGATGATGATGATGATGATAATAATAATAATAATAATAATAATAATAATAATAATAATAATAATAATAATAATAATAATTGCACACAATCAAAGCAATTGTGACTTATGGCGGCCTTTTCCATGGTCTTGTAGATAAAGAATACACTGAAATACTTTACCATTCCCTTCTTCTGAGGGCACCCCAAGACTATGCAGCTTAACCAAGGTCACACAGTGCGAAGTCGAACTGCTATCAATGGGTAAATAATGATTCTACATGCCAGGGAATAGTGTCTCTCTGGCATCCAGGCTGATTAGTTTTGAGTATTGCACAGGAAGTAGATAAGGGTCACATATTATACATATCCCTAGTTTAGACAGATGCAAACGATGCTAAAAACAACGAAAAGAAAACTGATGTTTTCAAAACTGTGTACCAGATATCTGTTTTAAAAGCTTTACTTTTCATTTTAAAGCTTCTAAAACAGCTATTAGGAACACAAATATAATGGGAAATACTTGAGAATTATTAAAACAGTTTTCAAGTTTACTGATTCAGAGATTCAAAAGGCTAGCAGGGCAAGCTCTGAACACTTCATGGCAATTACCTGGATTCTAGCATTTTCCTCAGCTTTTGTGGCTCTGCACATTGGGACAAATGACACTATTATCTAGTATAGGAGCTTCATTTATGATTACTGCAACTATTCTCTCAGCCAAGATGGTCCACGGAACAAGGTACTTACTTACTTACTTACTTACTTACTTACTTATATTTATATACCGACGGATTTTCCCAGAGGGAACTCAGGGGGTTAACAAAGAATAGCATACAACAAATACAGAGAAAAATAATAATCGGTTCCAAAATATGATGTAAAGAACAAAAACAAACCCAAAAACAATCAGTTGAATCAAGATTTAAAAAGCTAAAAATACAAAACATTACTAAGGCAAGATGGCAAAAAACGGGCAGACAAACAAACTAATAACACCTACTTATAAAAATAAATCAACCTCTTTGATCACTGAACGCAGCTATATAAAGCCAAGTTTTTAACAGCTTCTTAAATGGCAGGAGGGACTCCGCAGTCCTAATTTCACTCGGAAGGTGGTTCCATGGTGTTGGACACACCACAAGCATGATTTTGGGTGGAGGTTTAATGAGCCTTCTGCAGGGTGGCGACCTGGAGCGCAAGGGACTGAGATGCTTTGGTGGGTATTTAATGCTGTTCTACTGAATGAAACATTACAGTCTTTTCCAGTTCCAGCAATTGTATGGGGATATTTTGACACCAGGAGAGCACATTCATTGTCCAGTTTCAGGTGCGACTGGGTACTATCCCAATAATAAAAATATGTGAAGATACCATTTGTTGTGAATAAGGATTTGGCCTCTGTTTTAGAATTTAGTTCTCAGTGGTACAGCTTAAAACAACTGCATATGGATTTCTTTGTCTTGCATTTTCTCATTTGCTGAAAGAGGCAAGAATTGCCAGTTAGTATAGCAACTGTAGGGATCTGCAGCTAAAGTGGGAGAGAAAAAGGAGGTGGAACAGAGCCACCTTCTTCCTGTGTCAAATATCTAATACACACAATTACTTTTTGAAGAGGCCTCCATCCAGGCGGCTGCTGGCTCCAAGGGTGGGACTGCACGACCTCAGTTCTACGTCCTCGATTCCTACCCAGCTAGAGAAATTAAAGGAAATACTTGCTGCTGCACGCGTGTGACTGCCAGCTGGAACCAGGAGAAAGAGTCTATGTTGATAAAATAGCTGAATGAAAACTGCAGTTCTACTGTTTGGTGCCATGTTTGGGCAAGGAGAATAAATTTAAAAAGATTCCACCTACACACCAGTTTCATATTATGAATTCTCAAGCACCTCTCATCTTGCAGGTCCTATATATTCTCCCCCAAATATACTGTTTTGATCATTGTGCTCAGTGATGCTTTTTCTAATGTTTGTTCTTGTAAAGACTGTAATTATAAAGCTTGTGTATGTAGCAGTGAAATGATCTAAGTAAGATTTTCAAAACTGTATTTCCATAGTACATCATATGGCTAATAACTGAATACTTAAGTTGCAGTAATATGCATAGCTATTAGGGAGTAAATTGCATTCCACTCAGTGGGACTTCCAAACAAATATGAATAAGATTGGAGAGTTCATTTCTTTTTTTATTTTCTACATGGTCCAATTGCCTCATATTCTTTATTGAACACTCTGGCTATTGAGTGAAAGCTATTTATGATATTTAATTCCTCCAGGACTTAAAATGTAATTATCTCCACACATCTGTACTCCAAATTAGCTATTCTGTACTCCCCAAAAGACTCTGTAACCTTATTTCCTGTCTTCCTAATTCCTTCCACTTGCAGTTATAAAGGTTCCTTTTGATTCCCAGACATTCCTGTTGCTTATACAATATCTCATGGTGCTTTGCTACACCATTCATACTAAGTTCAATTTCTTTGTTTAGTCATAGCAAAGGGCTATTCTATTGCTCATCATCATTTCAATTAGAACAGGACAGTCAATATTCTGTTTTGTGAGACATGTGGGTAGTTTGGATATCTAAACTGGTTGATTCTTTGTGACCCGCTTCTAGCATTTTCTAAAATTAAAATCTCTGAAGTATAAGATTATTAACAAAAGAAAAACTGATGAAATACGTAGTGTGGAGCAAGAAAAGGAGAGAACAAAGAGACATGGAAACATGGAAAAATGTGTTCAGAATATTTGACTGGATTCTGGAAAGTCTGTTTTTGTTCTATTATATATATGCAAGCAGAGAGTCATTATCACATAAACAGGCACAATTATGTCTCTCTTGTTCTGAAATTCTTTTCTGGCATGAGGTAAGCAGTTTTGGTGGAGACCTGAGGAAGGCAGGAAGGCTGAAGAACCTGAAACCTTTTTTTTTCTAGACAAGACTCCTCAAATCCCAGGTAACCTCTTGCATTTTCTCATGTTGTATAACACATTATTCCTCTTTATTGCTTTTGTGACAACTCTGCCATCGTCTCAGACATATATCAAGGTTTAGTCACTAATAAGCCCAATGAGCCTGGAAACAAAGCACTGCTAAATCCAGTTTCAGTTTGGTCATGCATATTATGCTTTTATCAGTATAGTTCCTGTGCAGCAATCAACTGTTTAACAAAGGTTAAAGAGAACTTGGCATCTCAAAGAATAGTATGTGGACAGGATGGAAGAATGAACCAAGAGAAAAAGACTATTTCCATATCTAGCTTGGAAGGTGAACAGGGGCAGGGAGGGGAGAGGAGGTTCTCACTAGGGGTGGGCACAAAACGAAAAAATAATGTTTTGTTTTGTGGTCAACCCCATTTTGTTTCATACATTTTTTAAAAAATTACATACAAAACTAAATGAAACAAAATGAAATGGTTGCCCTGGGTCCTAGAGGCACCAGATTTGGTGCCCGGGACTCCAGGAGCCATTTTTAAAGGGCTCCTGCTGAACTGTTAATGGCTGAAGCCCTTTAAACCTGGCCCAGTCGGTACCAGGGGGACCCCCTGGTACCAACCGGGCCAGGTTTAAAGAACTCTAGACATTTACAGCTCAGCAGAAGCCCCAAATTGATGGCACAAAATGGTTCATTTCAATGGAAAAATGACCGTTTCATGTATAACAAAATGCTGCTTCCTCATTTCCTTTTGTTTTGTTTTGTTACATAACAAAATGACAAAATAGCATTTTTTTTTCATTTCCTGCCCATCCCTAGTTCTCACACATGCGCTCAGTTACAATGATCTTTGTGACCATACATCTAAAAACTTTCCCACCTTTTGGTAGACATCTAAATAGCCTGTTATTGATTAGATTCATGACAATATGTTATGCTCTACTACATATCCGACTGTTCATGTAATATAAAAACTGTGTCCCTTTTGATTAATTAACCTTTTTATTACCCCATGCATGGTCAGACAGTTCTTTTTCTGCTTCACACACCACCATTAATAAGTGCTCCAAAATTTCTGGCTGCTCCCAGTAATGATGTATCTAATTTCATTCTAAGTAATTGAAGCAGCACAGATTGCATTCCATCCAGCAAACTGAGGAAAACACAACAGAGAAGTCAACCACTAAGGGGTAAAGTGCCTTTAGAAACTTGCCAAGAACTTTATGTTCCTTACTGCCTTTTGCACAAATTATCATAACACTATAAAATCTTATGGTTTGAATCAAACTTCAGAATTCTTTTTTCTTTTTAGAATCTTAGCGAACTAGTGTTTCTTCTTGTGTGTATGTGGGTGGGTGAGTGGAGAATGGGGTTTATTGGCCAGACATGCAAATGACTTAAAATTCTGTCCTTTGATGTTTACTTTGAAGCATATCCAAATGTTATCAATGGAGCATTAATTTAAGTAAGAAAAAACAGGATTCCAGCCTTTTCATACAACTGCGCAAACACTGATGTATACGACTTCTCAGTGTTTACGGTTTACGATTTTTGCCAAGTGGAATGGGAAGGAGAAACTGCTCACTTCTGGTTGCTCATTTGTGTTCAGCAAAATTTGAGCCCTGGGTCAGTAGAGCACGCCAAAATTATGAAGATGAGAAAAGATTTTTCACACATCTGGATCCACATCTTCCCACCAGCGAAGAATAACTTTGCGATTTAGCTGTCTTCCTACTCTTTTTCTTAGCGTCTGTTCCACTTGGTGGAAGGGTCTCCTGAATTTGCTATTTAGCTATGCCTTTAGCAATGAATGACTGTTAAAGTCAGGGGGTTTAATGAATGGGTTGCATTTGTAATTGTTAATTGTTATTATTTTTTTAGCTGAGATATTTTAAGTTAGCTTTGAAATGCATTTTGTTTTAACATAAGTGATGCAATTACATTTTAATATTTACAGTGTAGTGCTTTTTAACTGTGTTTGTTTTTCAATAATATTGCAAGCTACATAGAGTCCTAGTGTTTGGGAGAAAGGTGACAAGAAAAGTCAAAGAAATAAGTAAGATAGAAATGAGAGATGCATCAGCCTCCTCCAGCAGAACGAGAAGTGACATACAGAGATACCTTGTATAATGTAGGGTTTGTATAATGTAAAATCCGTACAACGTAAAAAAATCCTGCCGGAAACTTCGTCGCCTCCCCCCTTCACTGTTCAGTAGCAGGGGAATGCAGGCAGGCTGAGAGAGCGGGCAAAGAGACGGAGGGAGGGAGGGGAGAGGAGGAAGGGGAGGAGGAAGCCTGCTTGGTATCTGCTGACGACACCTAAGCCGGGTGAGGAAGCAAGCCAGTGGGCGGGTGGTTGCCGTCCAGGAACCCCCCACCTTCCCCCAGCACTGGCTGCAGGTCTTGCTGCTGGAGCACGCCGCCATGTCCCTGCTGAGTGGGCCCATCGTCGGGGCCACCAGCAGCGGATTCAAATAAGTGGATGCCTTAGTGGCCAAGCTCGGTGAGGCCGCCGCCGCCACCTCCTGTTGTTGCAGCCGCCGTGACTCCTTGACTCCTCCTCCCTCCCAAGCATCACAGCCGGGACTGAGCAGCTCCCTATGCATGCCGAGGGCGCTCGGCTTCTTCACCTCCCTTCCCCGCCGCCTGCCACACTTGTGTCCCCATCCGTCACTGTGGCTGCTGCCAATGGCCAAGCAGCTTTGTGGCCAGTCACACACAAATCTCCCCCACCCCAACCCAAGCACACACCCCAGGTATTTCATAGGGTGAAGAGGAGCTCCCTTGGGCTCAGCCCCACGTTCTCTCGCCTGCCCTTCCTGACTCAAGAAGCCCCCCTCCACCATCCGAACAAAGGCTTTCGAAGCTTTCCCTTCTCTGGCGCCCCTCTCGTGGGATGCAGAGGGTGCCTCTGAGCGCACGCAGAGCGCCTTCGGCATCCCCTTCACAGCCTGGCCTCCCATCTCCGAGCCGGCAGCCACTCCGGGAGAAAGGGGCCACCCGTGCCGCAACCATCGGCCACGAGCCCCGCCCGGGCCTGGGGGGGCTCCTCTCCGTTCCCTCCCGGTGCCTCCTGCTTGACCTTTCCTGGGGGGGGGAAGTCAGGGCCAGGAAGAGCTCGGGTGGCTGCCGGGCTTGGGTTTCCACTGCGATTGATACGGCTCCGGTGACGGGACCTGCCATGGCTGCCCGGGTAGGAGCGGTGCCGTGGCGGCTGGCTGGTGGGGCCTGGCCATCCCCTCCGCCCCGAGCCCCTCGGAACAAAGCCGGCCGCCACGGCGCCCTCCTGCCGGCTGGCTGCCTCCAGGGCTCCGGCAGAATGCGAGCGGGGGGATTCCGGGCACGGTCCCGCCCAGGCCAAGCAGCGCACCCCACTCCCTCCCCCCACCCCCATGGCCACCTCTGCCCGACCACCTGCGGCCGCCCGGGGAAAGAGGGAAGGAGGGAGGGGAGAGGAGGGGCGGCAGACACGGAGGGGGGGTGAGCCGGGGAGGGGCACCCTTACCTGGCACCTGCGCGGAGGTCTGCCCACCCAAAAAAACCTAGCGCCGGCCCTGGCGACAATGAAGAGGATGATCTGCACCGGCTCCTGCTGCAGCTCATCCTCTCCGGTAATCTCATTACTCTTGACTATGCATTGGAACGGATTAAATCCACTTTCAATGCATTCCTATGGGAAATTACAATTTGTACAATGGAAAATTTGTATAACTTTATTTCATTTGGAACGAATTAATTACGTTATACAAGGTACCACTGTATTCAGTCACGTTTCAGTCACTTTCTGTTTCTTAAAAATGGTTTACATAGCATTTAGTGTACAGGGAGGGCATGGCCTGTTTTGGAAGAAAATCATATCCCCTTGAGACTTCCAAGAAAATGGTTGTATTCCTTTCCTCTAATTTCATTTTGCAATGGGAGGGCTGCAGAAATGGCCTTAGGCTAATGTTTACCATTCTTTTGTCTAGGTCTAGGACAACAGAAGCTAATGCAGAGGCAAGGAGTTCTGACTAGCAAACTCCTGGCTGAAACTAGGTCAGGAAAAGTGAGGCTTTGCTTCAGGGTGCCAAAATCTAGAGTCTATCTGCTGGTGAGTGTTACAAACATAAATGGCAACACCTCTCAGCCCTCTTCATTTTCATTGTTTTGTTTGCTTTTGTTTTTGAAAGTGCAGACATTCTCTTGGTTTTTGGGATAGGCACCATACTTATTCTTCCTTTCCCCCCCGGACAGCGGCACTCACGACAGTGTGATAAAACTGCTAGGTATGCCACTGAACAATGTTTTTAGCAACATGATGGATGTCACAAGTTGTGTAGCAAATCCCCATATTATATGAACACACCCATGCCTAGTCTGCTATGGGTATACCTGGCAGACATTAATGAGTTATAGCAAAATACAGATGCCTGTAGTTTTTCTCAAAAACATAGACCTAAGGTCTAATCCTGCTCAGAAATCTCTTTCCCAAATGAATCATGACAAATGGCTATTTCCTTTATGCAGAGCTTCTAACATTCCTAGGAGTAACCCCCACCCCATCCCAATTACTATTGCTGAAGAAAGAACGGAGGCTTACTTGGGCTTTTTTCTCAAGAAGCAAGGTGGTTGTTAACCTATTCTATTGTATCAATTCCGAGTATTTGCTGTGTTCCCTTTTTTTTAAAAAAAAAAAAAGCCCAATGTGAGTAAACCTTGTAAACACTTAAAAGAGGGCTGTTTAATTTAGGAGCAATAAGAGTAAATAAGCTCTGTCTGTATTTCTAAAGTTTAAATACATATTTCTAAAAATCTTGTTTACTGTATGTTTCTACTAGAACTACTTAATGTATGCAATGCAATGAAATTAAAACTTTTCATTGTAACCTCCAGCATAAACTTCAGATCCAATTACATCCCTTGATTGCAATTATAGTTTGCATAAATGCCCATCACTTCTTTCTTCATTATATAGCCTTTAATTGAATAATTTTCAATTTACTCTTTAGGTCTAACATTCCCTTATATCTACCAAGGGAATGAGTTTTAAGCAAATTTCTCAACTACACAGTGTGTATACTTTTTTTTCTTTGCACATGCAGACCTGTTTGTATGTCTGAATTTTAGGTGGTGTGCCATTGTTTCAGTCTTCCTTAAAACCCTTAAGGAACAAGTACAAACTATAGTTCTGAGATGTTTCTCTTTTACAGCATAACATCAGTTTCCACTTGATCTTTTTTTTTTTTTTTGTTGGGGGAGAGACCCCTATTCATTCTCATTACATGAAAAATACAGTCAAAAGTGAATGCAGCATGAAAAGTTGATTGAAACAATTTTCATCTCAATCTTGGCACACATATACTTATCTTAGAATCAAAATGATTTAGATATTGTTCACCTCCACAGAGAGCAAACCAAATTGACTGAATCCTAACAGATAGACTGTGGAGGATCTTCTAAGATGGTCTGTTTTAAATATTTTATTTACTTATTTTAAATTTCTCCTAAAAAAGAACCCAAGGCAGCTTACATAATTAAAAACAACAATATGATGTCAATATAAAAGCAATGTAATGTTAATTATTTACATGAGCATCTGCAGTACATTCACAGCCTTTAGACTAGCATTTGGTGAAGCATAGTTTCAATTTATCAAAGTATTTTACTGTAGCATATACTTCATGCACTTGCCACCAATCATCAATACATAGAGTAATGTGCCATAGAGTAATTTCCATACCTACTCTAGATGTTCAATGTGCAGATGAAAGGGGGATAGAACTGCCTGCACACTGGAAGTAACCTCTGCACCTGTCTTCTGAGTGAAGCGGCTATGGAATGTTTGAGATAGTCCACAAGGTGCTGTTGGACTAACAGACTTACAGTACATCTACACAGCAGGAGTTCTCCTTCCCCCACAGACTCAAGCATCCCCAAATATTTTCTGGAGGGTTCCTCTGTAGAAGAGTGAGAGGAATCCACCTGATGGTCCCATTTTGCTGAAAGATCACTAATAGATAGAAGCCATAACATATTGCCATCACACTGAGATATTCTTGGATCTTATCTTTGGCATGGTTTTATTATACAGCTGCAGTCAAAATCTGTGTTACACCAGAACAAATTTACAACTTTCAGTCATGATGTCCAGAAATCACTGATTGTGGATGTTACAACTTGCAAGATCATGACATTTTGCAATAAGTAGAAATATGGGAAACTCTGAATGTAATGTGTTATACCTTAAAAGTTTCAAGTAACTGAGCTCGTCTATATAATTGGTTAAGCCCCTTCGTAGTACAGTACAGTATATATTTATATGAGCTGCTAAAATGCACATAATCTGTTACATTATTCCTAGTTGAAATACTATGTTTGAAGGACATACAGCAATGGTAGGCAATTACATCTCGTGAATGTTTGACAAACTGTGGTTGCCCACAGAACATGGACTTGTGGGCACCAATCTAGAGGCTGCCCAACCCGTCATATAATGTTCATGTTGCACAACTGCAGCACATGCATTCTATATTGCAGCTCCAGCAGAATCAAGGTGAGAATAGCATCAATTCCTTAGGAATCACGGATTGTGGGACTAATAATTTTAATCTCAGGCTCCAGGAAAAAAAAAGGATCTGCCAGAACATGAGGCTGTCCCAAGAAAGTTCATTGCCTGAGGCAGACCAAAAACCCACATGTACTGTACCTTCTATACTCATTCATGTCCAGGTAGATAGCACTAAAAGTTAGCCAATTTTTGACCAGTTATTTTACATGCGCCTCTCTCAATTCCTCTTAAAACAAATACAATACAAATAAACTAACAACTCACAATGTGCCACCCTTTCATTGAACAAAATATGCTCACTGATGAAGTCACCTCACCATCCAAAACTTTAGGGCATGCCCTAGGTGGCCATTATCTCAGTGCATGCCTGTCATAGAGTGTCACTGAGTCACAGAGGGAGGGAAAGGAACGGGTAACTGACCATACACAGTTTATTAGTGTCCTCTGTAGAAGCATTCAAGCCAAAATTTCACAAAAAGTTGAGAATAGTTGATTTGAATATCTGCAAAGAATTGTTTTTTGCCCCAGTTCAAGCAACAGCAAATTAATTCAAGACTTTATTAGACCTTGTTGTAGAACAGGATAAATTCATTTTGTCATGATTGCTGAATAGCTAAGATTTATTTAAAAATAGTAGCTGAATAAAAGTTCAGGTATGCACAGAGGACGGAATTTACGGGCTCAGAATTTATTGGTAAACATCAGATCCTTAAAGTGGTTTTTTAAAAAAACAGATCTTCAGATTTTGTGTCAGTAGTGGAATTTGTTACAAGCAGTCCATCTTAGAAGATCCTCCCAATTTCTAGTCTACATAAGGCTTAGCTGCTCCCTCTGTCATATATGGCACCTTTCTGTATCTGTAAGACTTACTTTCATCTCCAGTTTCAAATTCAAACTTCAGGCTATAGCCGCTGTATCCTGTTGCAGTCCTGACTCTGATATGAAATATGTACTTGGTGGCAGGCTTGAGCCCTGTGATGATAACACTTGGAGCCTTCGACCTTGTGGAGGAATAGCTGAGCTGCTCATGTTCCTGAGGGACAAAAGAGGGGTGGGGGTGGGGAAATGTCAAGTTGAGTTGTGAAAGCTGCAGTATAGTAATCTTTCAAAACTGAATTTCTTATGAATGTTAGTGTGTGTTCATTAAAGGGGCAAAAATTGTTGCATGACAGACTCTAGGTTTAGATATACCTTAAGAAATGTCATGTTATCCTACATATGGTGAGAAATGTATTTTTATGAATTGGGTTGGTAATCACATTCGGGCCAAAATTATATTAAATTAGTGTAAGAATATATTGAAAAAATGACATCTAAAATGACAACTGTATACTTTGAATAGCAGACATAGAAAGATTTCAGTAAATCAAGATTGCACAATGTATACATGTGGAAATATTCAAATGCCTGCTACTCAATGCTACCTGCTGGTAATGCCAGAATGATAGTGCTATCTGTGGATAGATGTGTGAGTGACAGAAAGTAAAAAAATAAAACTTCATTTTTTGTATTTACAAAAACGGGTCCTACTGTCTCAATAGCTGGGAATTTTCTCTTTAATAAATAAATTAAAATGGTTTTCTTTAATCTACACAAAATATTCTATACTCATAAATCTGGAGGAGGGAGGGTAATGGCTTCCCAAATACACATTAAGCTTCTGGGACATATTGTATATGGGAAGTATTTGAGATACTGTTCTTCACATGGTACTGTGTTCAAGCACATAAGGCTATAGAGGAAAACATGTACATACACTCTACAGAATATGAAATGTGAACTTCCACAAAATCTTTCTATGGCCATGGTGACACATGCCTTAGCTACCACTCAGTTAGATTACATGCTTTAAATGGGGCTGCCTTTAGAAAGAGTTCAGAGACAATAGTGGGTCCAAAGTGCTTCAGCCAGATCATTTGCTCAGAGTCGTTACAGGGATCACACATCCCCCTACCCTGTGTGGCATTTACCTGTATAATGAATAATGTATGAGAGGTATCTGAGCTGATTGGTGGGTTTATAGATCAAAAGAGAGTCTGGGAAGTGGCCTGAGAGGATTTAAGGCACTGCTCAGCACTGTTTTAACCAGATAGGGCTAGATAGGGACTTACAGAAAGTCCTACACTTGCAGATAGAGAATCTGACAGAGTTTGAGATAATCAGTTATGGTATGGCACCATCTAAGAGAAAGACAGACAAGGTTAAAGAAGAGATATGATTTTTAGAGTGTCTGTGAAGAAAACTAAGTGTTAAGAGTTTGTAAACTTAGGAACTGGGTGTGCATGTATTCAGCTTTATTATTGATCATACTTAAGTGGGTTTGAACTATATTTTTTATTTTGTCTATACACCAGCACATTACCATTCATGACTTTGAATCTACTTTGTAATCAATAAACTTCTTTTATTGTTGTTCAACTTGAAAACAGTCTGAAGGCTTTAATTTACTAGTGAAGCTAGTTGGTGGCAGCGATAGAGGAAAATCAGAAGTGGTGTTTTTCAATTGCCTGTGAAAGGGCCGAGGGCAAGCACGTTAGTGCTACACCCCATTATAGTAGCTCCATTTGCTGCCAATCTATTTCAGTATCTATAAAGTCCTAAAAAACTTGGGTCCAAGTTAGGACCATGTCTCCCTTTATGAGCCTGCCTTAAGATAACCAGTGGAGGCCTTTCTCTCAGTCTCACCACCCTCACAGGAGGCCCTTGGTGGGGACACAGAAGATGGCCTTCTCTGTTGCCATTCTCAGACTCTAGAACTGCCTCCCATGGGTGACCAGGCAGGCCCCATCTTTGCTGCTTTCCACAAGGTTCTTTTCAGACAGGTTTCCACAGTGACAGAGAGGTTTTAAAATATATTGTTGTGATTTATTACTTTTAACTGTATTGTTTTTAGTATTGATTTTATTTACCATTTTAATATAATATTGTTCAATTATTGTTTAATATTCATATATTTACTGTTTTTAGCTTTTTAATAATGTCTTTTTAATTATATAAGTTGCCTTAGATCCTTTTTAAGGAGAAAACAGGGCAAAATATTTTAAATATATAAAATATAAATACTAATGCTGCATTCTCTTATTATGTCTTGATAATTATCTTGAGATATGGGAGACTACGTTAGTGATGGGTAATGCTAAGCTGCTAAGACTCAATGTATGGCCTTAGGTAACAGATTGTGTGTCCGTGAACTAAAGTCCAGCCAAGCTAATTCCAGAGATGCTCAGTAGATTGGTTACCAGGTGATTAATTAGTCACAGCAACTATGAACAAAAGTGCTATGGAATAGTTTTGATTTATGCCAGACTTTCCCTGCAGATGAAATTAAAGGAGATCTTCAAACTATTTTTGATATTATATCTGAAGCTACCAGACATTTGTATCTTGCTGTGCATACCAGGAGTATGTTGTAAAATGGTTGACGTTATGATCTCCACACCTGAAGCTGGAAATCAACTTTCCCCTGTGCCTGTTCAGGAAAAGAAATATTGCTCTTGAAGTGGCCCCATCCTCTGCTATCAGCAGCATTATGAGGGAGGTCAGCATCACAAATATATTAGGGTTATATGATTTTTTTTTTTTGCAGAAAAACCCATGAAATTATCATTGGGTTTTGTTAGATGCTCTTTTGTTTCCAATGGTTGCAATGCAACCCAGCCAGGCTTGCTTGAATGCATCAGAAAGTCAGAATACATAGGCTTAAGTACTCTTAAACTGTCACTGATTCCAGCCAGAGCAGGATTCATATTTAACAATTGACTTTTTAAAGGACTGGATGGGTAACTGACAGGAAGATACAGTTAACATACTTGGCAACAAACAAGAACCATATTTCTAGTTTCCTAGTTAATATCTCCAAGCTAACTGTTCATTCATATTTTCCCATCTTGCTTGAGGTTATTGAGTTTTTTGGTCAATAATTCATATTAGAAGAGAATTGTCCACAAGCATCCCCATGAGATATAGCTCTCATACTGTAAGATTCTGAAATATGATAAAATAATGTACAAAAATTTGTATTTTACATCATTAGAAACCTCATAGGCTACCTGTATAATGAAAATAAGGTTCACTGAAAATGTGTTGGGGAAGGAAAAATAAATATTTTATTACATTAGAAAAATGGGAGTTGTTGGATATGGTTATCTACTATAAAGCAGTGGTCTATAAATACATCTGGCCTTACTGTTTCTACTCTAATACATCTAAAATGAAGTGATTTATGGCACAGCAAAGTTTTTAACACAGCTCAGGAGGAACAGCGCATTACCCTATCTCAGCAGCATAAATGAACATAACAATTGCTATATAATTAAGTTGTAGTTTTCAGGGGAAATGAAGCACTCACTAGTGGGGAGGAAAAATATGATCGGTGGTGCTCATAATTTAAAATAGGGCAGACTGTTTTAAAAATGGTTCTATAGGGTGTCTTCAGGTTGCTATTTATTATTAATGAAGTCTCCAGCATATTATTACATTCTGCAATACCAATCAACATGTAAACTGAACCAGAAAAACATAAAATATTTATGCACATATAAATAGAGTATACAAAGGATACAAACAGCAAACAGACTATTACAATGTCCCCTAAAACCCAATTAAGTTTTGGCCACTCAACAAGTATTAGCGTATAACTAAAAATGCAATCAGACTATGCAAAATTCATGCATATTTGCAGTGGGAGACACTATGACTCAAACAATCACATAAAAACCAACAGAACACAATAAAATATTAGCTTACATCCCAGAAAGCCTTATTTGAGGGAAAATGAAAATTCCAACATTTAATTTAAAGGATAAAGAAATGGGAAAAACCCTCTAATAATATTGTTCATTTTAGGAAGAAAAGGAGAATTTATTATGGTCATTGACCAGCAAGAATCAAAATATCACTTGAGGTACAAATTTTGTCTTGCTAGAACATCCGTCATGCAGACTTTAGAGTTAAGACCTAGGATCCAAAGCAATTAGCTCTGGCAAATTGTGCAAGTCTCACATGACTACTAACAGTAGCCCTTAAAAAGGCAAAATTACTTTGCAGATGAAAACATGTTTGAAATTTCACAACAGACATGGAAAATAAAATATTCAAGTCTCTGAGACATAATCCTTATTGCCATCCAGTTGCAAGGGATCCTTGGAAGATTTAAGCACTTCCATATAAAATTAGGAAACTGAAAGGGAACTCTCTCTCTCTCTCTCTCTCTCTCTCTCTCTCTCTCTCTCTCTCTCTCTCTCTCTCTCTGAGTATAACACTCTGGAAACTGACAGGTCATGCTACAGTGGATAAAAAAAGTTTACACACCTCCTATGAAAATGTCAAGTGACTGTGATAGAGATGGGCATTTCATTTTGGAAGGGGACTGGCTCTGAAATGAAACACGCCAACTCAGCTGGCACTCAGAATCCAGTCCCACCCTCCGAAACAAAACCAACCATTGTCTTACCCTGCTCTAGTTCATGCCAGTCAGACAGGGAGGTAGGTTGATGCATGCCCTTGCACAGCTCCGGATTTGCCAGCACCAGGGAGAAGGAAAGATGATGCATAGGAGGCTGCTTATTGGTTGGAATTTCATCCAGCATGAACTAGAACAAGATGAGACAGTGGTTGATTTTGTTCCAGAAGATAGGACTGGATTCCAAGTGCCCAACTGTGCTGGTGTGTTTCATTTAGGAATCGGTCCCCTTCCGAAATGAAACACCCATCTCTCCAGGCTGTGATATAAATAAATGAGACAAAGATAAATCATTTCATAGCCTTTTCCACCTTTAATGAGACCTATGAACTGTACTACTCAGTTGAACCACAAACTGAAATCTTTGAGGTAGAGGAAGGAAAAAAAAAAAAAAACCTGAAATAATATGGTGGCATATGTGTACACACCCTTCAACTAATACATTGGTAAGCACCTTTTGATTTTATTACAGCACTCAGCCTTTTGGGGTATAAGTCTAGCAGTATGGCAGATCTTAACTTGGCAACATCTGTCCACTCTTCTTTGAAATAATGCTCCAAATCTGTCAGATTGTAAGGGCGTCTCCTGTGCATAGCCCTCTTCATATCACCCCACAGATATTCAATCGGATTCAGGTCTGGACTCTGGCTGGGCTATTTGAAAAAATTAATCTTCTGGTGAACTTATTCCTTTGTTGATTTAGATGTATGCTTTGTGTTGTTGTCATGCTGAAAGATGAAGTTCCTCCTCGTGTTCAGCTTTCTAGCAGAAGCCTGAAGGTTTTGTACCAACATTGACTGGTATTTGGAACTGTTCATAATTCCCTCTAACCTTGGCTAAGGCCTCTGTCCCAGCTGAAGAAAAATAGCCCCAAAGCATGATACTGCCACCCCCACGCTTCACTGTGAGGATAGTGTTCTTTTGGTGATGCACAGTGCTGTTTCTGCATCAAACATATCTTTTGGAATTATGGCCAAAAAGTTTAACCTTGGTTTCATCAGACCACAACGCTTTTCCTCACATGCTTTTGGGGGACTTCAGATGTGGTTTTGCGAAATTTATCTGGGCTTTGATGTTTTTCTTCATAAGAAAAGGCTTCCCTCTTGCCACCCTACCCCCTAGCCCAGACATATGAAGGATATGGGAGACTGTTGTCACATCTACCACACAGCCAGTACTTGCCAGATATTCCTGCAGCTCCATTAATGTTGCTGTAGGCCTCTTGGCAGCCTCCCTGACCAATTTTTTCTAGTCTTTTTATCAATTTTGCAGGGCCATCAAGTTCTTGATAATGTCACTGTTGTGCCATATTTTCTCCACTTGAAGATGACCATCTTCACTCTGTTCCATGGTGTATCTAATGCCTTGGGAATTCTTCTGTACCCTTCTCCTGACTGATGCCTTTTAACAAGGAGATCCCTCTGATGCTTTGTAAGGAAGCTCTCTGCGGACTATGGCTTCTGCTATAGGATGTGACTAAGAAAATGTCAGGAAAAACATACTATCATGACTGATCTTTATTTGGGATTCCTCAGAGGCACTTTAAATGATGGCAGGTGTGTACTGATTCCTACTTAACACTAGTTTGAATGTGATTTTTTTTTTTACTTCTGAGCACAGCTACATCCCCAGTTATAAGAGGGTGCGCACACATATGCCACCATATTATTTCAGTTTTTTATTTTTCCTTTCTCCACCTCAAAGATTTCAGTCTGTGGTTCAACTGACTTATACAGTTCATAGGTCTCATTAAAGGTGGGAAAAGTTCTGAAATGAGTTATCTTTCTCCCATTTATTTACATCAGAGACTTGACATTTTAACAGGTATGTAGACTTTTTATATCTGCTTTATTTGTCACTATTGGAGAAAAAATCAAAGTGAAATGAGAGCAGTAATTACAAAGAAGAACATTACAACTGATACACAGAGAAATAATGCAAAATGACCTTGGGCAAGAAAAGTAGAGATTATGGAGATGGGTAAAAAGTATTGAATAGTGGAAATTTGAAGACAGGCAGTATATAAGTAAGTAAGTAAGTAAGTAAGTAAGTAAGTAAGTAAGTAAGTAAGTAAGTAAGTAAGTAAGTAAGTAAATAAATAAATGCATTGGCAATATTTTTCTAAGATACAACAAGCAAATAAGATCTGCCATTTTACATAGCAATGAAGGGGCTTCCTATTCAGATTCCTGCTAAGCTGTCATAGCACCATTCAAGATATTACTGTCTTGTAGGTTCTGTTGTTCTACAAGATCTCTGTCTCGTAGATACTGTTGTTTTGGCATTATAAAAACAAAACTTTGCAGATGAGTATGCATTTATATATAGGACAGCTGGTTTATGTTGTGTGAAAGTTTGAATTAGGTAATTAGTTGTTATCGATTAATATTATGAATGACAATTAATGTATATATTTACCATTGAATGAGTATGAACATTTATGAGCAATGTACAGGGATAAACAATCACATGCTGGTCACATTTCTGCCCACATCCACATTGTCTCTAATCTGGAAAACAAGTTGCTGCTTGAAAGACTGAATACGAATTTTTCATTTTGGAAGTTTTAGATTTGACTTCCAGCCAGTCACCCTGCCAACAAGGTGATAAAAATATACACAAATAACTGAGTGAGGTCAATTCCACTGAAATATGACTTTAACTAGATTAAAGAGGAAAAAAGAAATAAAGGAATAAAGATGAGGTAAGTTGAGAAAGGGAACAGACAGAAATCAAGAAGGTTACAAATAGTAGTCATAGGTTGTATGATCATATCTAGTAAAATAGGTAATTTGAAATTGGTGATATATAATTAAAATTTTAAAATATCAAAGTTGACATACTGGCCATGATCTGATGGTGCATTCTGGATTCAGTGAGGTTCTTTCACATTAAACACTAGCAGAATCAGAACTTTGTTTTTCTTCTCCTGCTTGTTGCCTTAGTCACACCAAAAATCTGCTTCTGAAGGTTTCGCAGCCCTTTGAAGCATATTTTTATGATGCATAACATGGGCTTGTAGGGGCAAGGCAATCATGACCAGTTCTGATGGAAACAGTCGAATCCATCAGCAGTATATTATTGGATCCTGCCTCTTAGTTCTTGAGGAACAAGGGATTCAAAGACAAATGCTAAAAACAAAACAGATCTAAAATGCAAGGATCAATAATATTGAAATTCAGGCTGATGTCTTAAATCAGACTTAAAGCAACTGCAGTCAGAATTAGTCAAGATGGAAAGCCCATGATAGGAATCCCCTCCCATGGCTCAAATATTGATTGCTACTTTTCCAGCTGCCATATAATGTTCCAATACTGCTTGTTTTCCTATGAGAAAGGTTTAGAATCAATATGTCAAAAACTATGTTGTGTATGTTTATGGAATTGCCCCCAAAATAAAGCAAGTGTTGTCATTAATCCCAATTCCCAATGTGGCAGAGCACTGAGAAGAAAAAAGAAGAGAGATAGCAATGCTGAAAGATAATGACAATTTCATTCTACAACATGCGTGAACTACCACAAATATTGATTTGGGAGCATTCACCTTCATTATCAGTATAATCTCTGATATTTTATACATTTGAGTTCATATTTCCTTGTGGGATTTAAGTTTAGCTACCTGAATTTAACCAACTATAAACAAACCTTTCTTTATACAGTGGGTGTACTTTAAAACCCTTCTGCAAAGTATTACTATTAATATTTTTTCACAGTAAATTATCTAGATCATAGGTTTATTGAATATCAGCACAGCACAGTAAGTGGAAAACATTTCTTTAAACTTTAAAGCACAAAGGGTTTCCACTTTATCAGCAACTGTATTATCATAATCCCTGAGAAAACACACAAAAATATAGCCTGTAAAGTTCAGTCAAACAGATGAGATTGAAGAAAACCAGGTAGCATGAACAGCACTCTTTCTTTGCCCATCCTAGTAATACTTTACCAATCTCATTCTCAAGTAAGAAAGATGAGCAAATAACGGCCCATCAGGGGTCATATGTAATGTATGATGTTCTTGTTCTGCAATATGGTCATGAAGCTCTATTTTACACAAATCTGTTACCACTTGTCTGAAGAACACTGCATGAAGGAATGAAGTGCCACAAACGTATACGTGAGTCTCCGTGTGGTCCCTCTAGCCCAGGGGTGTCCAAACGTTTTGCAAGGAGGGCCAGATTTGGTGAGGTGAAAATGTGTGGGGGTCAACCATTCACCTGACATGGGTTGGGACCACTGGCTTCTTGCCACAACCTCCCTCCCTCCCTGCCACTCCGTGAGAGCTCTATTCTCCATTGCCTTTGCTTTTTGTCTCTTGTCAAAGAAGTCTGGCCTTCAACGTGGGGAGTTATTTTTGCCCCCTTTTATTGCTTTTTATTGCCTGATGGGGGGTGGGACATAGACACAGACACACAGACTCCACTGTGCAGCCTTTCCCAATGGTTCTCCTTTCCCACCCTCCAAGCAGTGACCCTGCCATGGAGAGCTAATGTCTCCAGTGAGCATGGGGAAGGACTGGCCAGCAGGGATGCATGACAAGCTGACAAGAGATTGTGGGCCACTTGAAATTTGCAAACGGGCCACACTTGGCCCCCGGGCCAGACTTTGGACATGCCTGTTCTAGCCTGTTACAACAACTCAAAGAATGGATCATGATGGAAAACAAGAGGCATTTCAGAAAAATGCAAGAGGCCTTTCAGGGAAGAAAGGGTTTGGAGAGAAGAACAGGAGCCTATGCAAATCTCTGTGAGGGGACTGGGTTTCTAATGCTAGCAAGTATCATCTTCTGGCAGCCAATTCCAGATGGTTATCTTCACCTCTGTCTCTCTGTGTATGTATGTCTGTCTGTGTCGGGGGGGACGGGACAAGAAAGTCTTTACATAGTAGGGATGCAAATCCTCTCATCTTATGCTTGCATATGAGGATGAGACCTACAGTATTAGCCTTCACATCTGTGAGTATGTGAGATATTTTATGACACACTTGACAAGCAAGAGAGAGAGAATGAGAGAGAGAGGGAAAGAGAGAGGGAGCGAGAGAGAGAGAGAGAAAGAGAGAAACTTTTTTTTATTCTTCACCATTTACAAAAAAAACCTAGCAAATTTCAATGGACATTTCAATAGATTTATAGCAATGGAAACATGAATTTCCAGGGAAATAGAAGTACTAATTTCAAATAGCATGCTTGAGCAGGCATCAAACGTGCTTTTCATAAAAAGCAAGACACTTTTACTTTGAAATATTTTGAAATCAAGCCTGTTGTTAATAGAGTTTGTGCAAGGTCACTGGAAATACAAGATATGTCATCTAAGCCAACTATCTCCTGTAACATAATGGTTTTATGAGCAGCAGGTGCATTCCTACAAAAGACTATAAAGCTATTAACTGCTCAGTAAGGAATACATAATAATAGGTTATTAACTTAACTGCTACGACAAGAAGGAGAAAGGACACTAGTCTAAAATCATTAGTATGATCTGCAGAAAATAAAGATAATCAATACATTATGATTCTGAGTCAACAATGTCTTTTAGTCAAAAAGACTCAGAAGATTGCATTCCAAGATAAGGAAGGTAGTTCACAGATGAACCTGTCTCTTCTTACCACCTAAAGCTGAAAATCTTTATTGTGGATTGGACTGTTGTGAACAACTCAGATTTAACAAACAGGGAGGAGAGAGAGAATGATCTAGGTCAGTGGTGGCGAACCTTTGGCACTCCAGATGTTTTGGACCACAACTCCCAGAGTTCTGAGCCTAGGTTGCCATTGAAAAAGGACTGTGGGAGTTGTGGTCCAAAACATCTGGAGTGCCGAAGGTTCACCATCACTGATCTAGGTGGAGGAAGAGAGAAGAACATCCTCCTGTGAATTTTCTTGCATTACTATCTTAGAATCAGAGTCTGATTTGGAGCAATTTTGTTTCCTGTACTCTCATTATCCCATATTTTTTGGACGCTCACTGACTCGTTGCAATAAATCACTTGACTATGGGTAGGTTCAGGGTGAAAAAAAGAAGGCTTTAATCGGCTCCTCAGAAGCAGTAGGTCTTTTGGTCCATGCACTTGTAGGTCTCTCTAGTGTCTAAAGCAATGGTGGACAACCATTTAATTGCATATGTGTTGTTTTCTATGTAAACTGCCCAGAGTTCTCATTGGGAAAATCGGTTGCAGTATAGAAATATAAACATAAATAAATAATAAATAAATAACCTTCAAATTTTGGTGACACACCTAAAATCTTGGGTGGACCTGCCTTACTTTGCCTCTATCCCTCATATTTTAAAATGCATTATTTAAAGGCTACCTCAAGCCTGTTGAAGGGAAGGAGGCCATTGCACCACCACCATCCCTTTTCTCTTTTAGTCTTAAAAATGAACTTTTTTTTCTTTAACATGAAGTGAGTGAGAGTTACTTGCAATTCTGAAAAAGCACTCTTTGGATCTAAAACAGCTTGGAGAGGTACCACAATTGCTCTCATGTAGGCATGGACATTTCATTTTGGAATGGGCCCCATTCCGAAACGAGGCATGGCAGCTCAGGAGCTTTTTGGAACATGGACTCACCCTATGAAATGAAATCACCCAGTGATCATTTTACCTTGCGCTGTGCGCACCTCCAACCAGGAAGAAGCCTCTGATGCATCAACATTCTTTCTCCCTGGCGCTGGCCAGTCAGACAGGGAGACATGATGATGCATGTCCCTGCACAGCTCCGGATTGGCCAGCACCAGGGAGAAGGAATGACGCATCGGAGGCTTCTTCCTAGTTGGAGGTGTACCCCACACGAGGAAAGGCAACGTAAGTCAATGGGTGATTTCATTTTGCAGGATGGGTGCAAGTTCCAAACAGCATAGGTGTACCATTCCAAAACAAAAGGCCCATGCCTACTCTCATGCTTTAGTGGGCATTAGGGTCTATTTTTAGGGGTCTGAGACAAAGGAGAGCTGGTCCTTTGCTTGGGCTTATGGGGGCACACTTTGCTCATTCCTAGCTCAAGATTGTTTCCCAGCCCAAGCTAGAGTACGTTTTAAGTGTTTGTAAGGCAAAAGTGTGATAAAAGATAGAGAGATTTCTTCTTTAGTCTGCTGGTGGAAGCAGCCTCCACCAGTACAATCACTGCATTGAGTATTGGACTAATTGCCAACTGCAGAGAAAGCTACTATGTAAGTATATGTGACCTAACACAGTAAAAGGCCCATTATTTTAAGTGGAACAATAAATAAATAGCTACAGACTATATTGTATGTTAATCTACAGCAAAGTAAAAATCTTATAACACAATAACTTTGAGGGTTTTATTTCATTTTTGTCAAGACCTACTTTCTCATAGTACTTGATCTCGTAGTCCAGAATGGCTCCATTAGGAAAATCAGGCTGTTGCCATGAGAGGGCAATGCTGTTTTGGGAAGCCCAGTCCTTCCTGACCATACCTATCAAGGAGGGCGCTGAAAGGAAAAGGATAACTGTAGGTTAAAGGCAATGAAACATGTTGAGATATCATAAGGAGGTAATTCTGGATGGTGTCCAAAATGCATGATCAACAGATCACATTGGCAGATTTATGACACTGGAAAACTAAGAATTAGAACTATGCATTAGTCAGCTAACTGTAAATTTTGGGCCCACCCCAGAAATAGGTAGGGCATGATGGTAGCTAGGTTAGTTTGTTACAGCAAAAAACAAAGAAACAAACAAAAACCCCAAAGACTCTTGCGGCACCTTAATGACTTACAAGTTTATGTGGCATTAAACTTTCACAGAATGCACCCTTTTGATCAGATGCATTTGTGGCCTACCTTCTGCCAAAAGCTTATCACAAATCACGTGTTACTCTTTAAGGGGCTACACGTCTATCTTTCCTGGAAATATAACGATATATAATCCTGCAAGTAGCACTGTTCACAGTACTGTGTTGTATTCTGTTACTGCCCCAAATACATTTATTATTTTTCATTCTGTAGGGAAATTATTGTTCTAGAATTGCAGTAAATGTCTTTGCATATTTTGTATCTATTTTGTATCTAGCCTGTCAAGACTTTTCCAAATGTAACAAAAATATCCCTGTTATTTCTCTTGCTTGGTTGTGAAGGAGTGTGGCCTTTATCAGGATTCATGTTCAAACTGTAAGAAACCCACTCTTCTTTTTAAGAAAACAACCTTTCTTTATGAAATGTTATTTAAGAACTCTACTTCTTAGCTAGGGAAACTTCTTGAGTTGCACAAACTAATAAATGTTTGTGTGTGTGTGTGGAGGGGAGGGGGCAGTCACAAAGTAATTGGCAGCCTTTGGGTCCTAAGAGAGCCGTATTGAAATTTCACACCATACTGCAGAGAGACTTGAAACCAGCCTCAAGAGGATTTACATCAACTTTAACAGACATATGCCAACAATTGTGGCCTCTCATCATTTTTCTGTACTACCATAAATAGGTTGTGTTAGGTTTGAAAAAAGTGGAATTTTCTCCATGAAAGTTTGCATATTGTTCAGTGTTCAATGGACCAACAAAAAGTATCACCCACTCTTACATTTGTGAAATTTCTGGAGTTTTATTTCTCTGAGTGAGACAAAAGTGTTTGTGGGGGGCGGGATACCGGTATAATTGGTACAGAACTGGTACATTAAAGATAATAAATGCTCCATCTGGAAGGGCCCCAACTAAACATAAAAAGAACTGATATTGGCTGAGATCCTTTGTTTAAAAAGGGACTCCTGTAAACCAGATCTGGGTAAGTTACTTCAAAAAACAAATGGTTACATTTCTAGTTCCAATACCCTTCAGATTAGTTCTTTTCATTACAATTGAAACATTATTGGTTTGCAGACACTAGCTTATACTACAAAACCCACCCTTCTCTCCTCCAATTCACGGTCTCCTCAGTATCTAGATTACAGCATTCGAACCTATATTGTAAACGAAAATATTGCAGTTATATAATAAAAAGAAGTGATGATATCCCTGCTGTAAGTTTCAATTGTAATTTCACGTAGTTCTTCCACAGTCATTGGGGGGGATCATTATGATATATTACTGTGTAACAAGTTAGGTGCAAATTCCACTAGAAATCAAATGAAGGGGAAGCACACTATTGTACTCTGTATATCAGGCATGTCCAGACTTCGGCACAACTACCACAGTCCTTTGCCATTGGAAATATAGGCTTCGAATTCTGGGAGTTGTGGTCCAAAACATCAGGAGGGCCGAGGTTTGGTCATGTATATGGTACATGTATATGGTACAGTGTATATGGTACATGTACACACTGTGCATATAAGTTTGTTGTTGTTGTTGTTGTTGGTGGTGTGTGTGCGTGTGTGCGTGTGTGTGTGCGTGCGCGCATGCGCGCACATGCGCGCGCACACACACACACATTGTGAGTCACCTTGAGTCACCTGATTTTAGCAGCCTATAAATAACTTTATTATTTACTTACTTATTTTCATATATTCATTCATTCATTCATTCATTCATTCCCTGGCCATCTGACCACATGGCCACAAATAAGATCAACAAAATAAAATAAAGAGAAGCACACACCACACTTCATCTGTATGTGTGACTTTTTGGATGAGTGTCTGAATACGAGTGAAGATAATGCTTTGTATTTATGGCAGCGTGACTTCTTGCTCATACTGCAGTAAGCTTGCTAGTCTTCCACTTGTCACAGGATTCTTTGTTGTTTTTGCTGCAACAGACCAACAAAACTACCCCTCTGGAATTTGTTACCTTGCTGTAGCCATCTGCCAACTCACAGTTCTCCAATTACTTTTGAGAATGCCATCTGGAATTGTCAAAGGCCCTGCTAAAGTCATATTATATACGCTGCATTTTCCTTATCCATCAAACCAATTACCCTGTCAACGAAGGGAATGAGATATGTTTAGTGATTTTTCCTGCTTCACCTTCCCAAGTTGTAAGATGTTCGGAGCAGTTTTTAAAGTAAGGAACAGAAGTAGAAAACTAGAGTTTCTAGTTCTTTACAGATGTACAGGCTGGACAGCCACTTATAAGCACACAAAGGAAATACAGACATTAGTCAAGAAACTGTTTTGCATCAATGCCAGGATTGCCAGCATCATCTTGGTATAGTAACATTAATGTTATCTTCAGAAAACCAGTCTCTTCAGTCCCTGTTAAAACTGTCAAACAGGTCATTTCTAAATATAATTTTTAGATCTATATATTTTACAATTATAATTGTTGAAGAGGAGTACCCTTTGTCCTCTCCAGCAGAGTAAGACGAGAAATCTCATCTGTGCTTTTGATGGTTTTCACAAAAATGGGTAGGGCTTGCCTATGACAAGTATTTTATCCTACTCTGCTGGAGGCATTGCCTCTATCTTTGCCACTGCCTAAACAGAATTGAAGTGGGGGAGGTAAAAGCTGACTATGGGAAAGGGTTGTTTTGTTGATATACAGCCAAGGCATCTCTAGTTGACTATGGTTGAGTACTGTTGCTTGCAAGGTCTGCTTGTGCGTCTCTGATTGGAGCCTCTCTGGGCGTTTGTCCAATTCTCATTGCCCTTCCCCTCTTCTCTTTCTCTGTTTGGTCTTCCACCACACCCCTTCTTTATTCAGACCTGGAGACACTTCCCCAAATTCATCCTTATCTCTGTTTATATCCTCACAGTTTCCTTTTGAAGCTTCACTGGACAGAACATAAGAACAGCCTTGCTGGAACAGGCCACAGCCCATCCAGTCCAGCATTATGTCTCACACAGTGGCTCACCATTTGCTTCAGGGTATTCCCAAGCAGATGTCTTCACCTACTTATGATTCCCTGCAAATGGTATTGAAAGATATCCTGCCTATCTCTCCAACCTGGAGGTTGTACTTAGGCATCCATAATTATGGCCATTGATATCCTTGTTCTCCATGAACTTGTCCAATCCTTTCTTAAAACTGTCAAGGCTGACCGCTGTCAACACTTCTTCTGGCAGGGAGTTCCACAGACCAATTATCCTCTGGGTGGAAAGTCCTTTCCCTTATTTGTTTGCGATCTAGCACCCAAAATTTTCATGTAGTGCCCCCTAGTACTAGTGTTGTGCAATAGGGAAAACAGTTTTTTTCTTATCTACTTTGTCCACACTGTGTATGATTTTATATATTTCAATTAGGTCACCTTTTAGGCACCGTCAATCAAAAGTGAAGAGGCCCAGCCTTTGTAGCCTCAGGAAGGTGTTCCAGTCCCCGAATCATTCTGTTTGCCCTCCTCTGCATTTTCCATTTCAGTAATTTATTTCTGGAGGTGTTGTGACCAGAACTGTACACAATACTCCAGATGGGGCCTCACCATAGATTTATAAAAAGGCAAAATGACAGTTGCTGACTTATTTCCTATACCCTTTCTAATGATCCCTGGCATTGAGTTTGCTTTTTTCACTGCTGTGGCACACTGGGTTGGCACCTTCATTGAGCTGTCCACCAGGAGACAAAGGTTACTTTCCTGGTTTGTTGTAGAGATTTCAGACCCTATCATTTTATAAATGTAGTTGGGTCTTTCCCCCCCAACGTGCATCACTCTGCACTTGCTAATGTTGAAGCTCATTTGCCACTGGTTTGCCCACTCCTCCAGGGCCAAGAGATCCCTCTGGAGCTCCTCACAATCTCTCTCAGTTTTTACTAGCCTGTATAATTTAGGGTTGTCAGCAAATTTGGCTACCTTGCTATTTACTCCTACTTTTAGATCATTTATGAAGAGGTTGGAAAGCAGGGCCCCCAGTACTGAACCTTGTTATTTCTTTGAGTGTTTTTAGCTATACTGTCCTCCAAGAATTGCTTTGCTTTCCTGATTGTTGCCTTGCATTTGTTTTGCCAGAATTTATGTTTCTGCCTGTTGTCCTCATTTGGACAAGCCTTCCATCCTCTAAATGAACTTTTCTTGTTTTTGATCACTTCCCGAACAGCTCCTGTAAGCCACAGCAGAGTCCTCTTGGACCTGACAGTGCCCTTTTTCAGCAAATGATGTGTCCTTCCTCTGATCCTCCACATATAGCCAAGCAGGGATCTGAAACCAGGTCTTCTGAAAACTAGCTCAACACTCTATCCAGCTCATTTCTCTGGCTCTCACTGATGCTTTTGTTTTCTCACATTTCCTAGATGTCTGTTCTTAGATGGTTGTAGAAGCTTTGAGATCAAAATATTACACTATTTGCTTCAAATTGCACCTGCATTTTCTTCCTCTTTTGGTAATGGGTTGTTTAATATTGGTTGGCAGCACATTGAGTTTTCCCTCTGCATTGAAACGTGTAAATAATTTTGAGCATTTTTGCTAATTTGCACATTGGTTTATACATTGCACCTAATGTAAGTATTCTGACATTGATTAAAATGCCTATGTGTATGCTTCAGATTTTTTAAATGAATCCATTATTTTATTTCTTTGCAAATATGTCAGTTTTCAAGGTGAAGTATATTTGTTGCACATAATCTCAGGAGGTGCAACACGCTATTTCTTTAAAATTCAATGCTAACTCACCCCACCCCATCTCTTTTCTATAGTACAGTTTTACTTCTACACCACTAAGGGTTAGTGAACTTCACTAGAGCTGAGGGGGTCAGAGTGACTGAATATAGAACAGATTCCACAGCACACACAGATCTGTCCTCTAACACATTTCACTTAACAGCAGGGCTGGGACTATTTCCACAGCTACTATTCCACCTATCTTACTAGAGCTCACCTATGTTTTCTGTAACATCAGATCATCAGTGTAATCCCTTTTATGCTTCTGAAGTATGTCTACCCAGGCAGTACTAGGAAAAGGAAGGCTGCATCAGGATTTACATATAAAAGCTACTGAAGGCCTACACTAGGGTTATAAATTCTCGCTTGTTGTTCCCAGACCAATGGAAAAAAATATTCTCCCCACTCTGTGACAGGACGGGGAATTTTATCTCATTGTCTTAGATAAAGAAAAAAAAAAGAAAGAAATGGGATAAGAAGCATGTTTTGTGCCAAGCAAAACAGTGCAAATCAGCACTGCATGCCACTAGTTATGGTATAATGCAAATAATATATCTAATGCTAATTGATGCAGATAGTTGCTTTTCTGTTTCATGGCGTTTTAAGGATTAAAAGCATTAGAAGGTTTGTCTGCATTTTTTCAAATCCTTGTTCTCTGCCTGCTGTGTGTGTACATTGCTTCTCAGAGTAAAACTAGTTTTGCTCAATTTGTGCAGATCCTGATGAGGAAAAGGGGGTATTCCTGTTATTTCCCCCTAAAGATGAGGAATCTTGCAGGGTGTGAAAGTTCCTGGTTGAGGTATCTTGTTGATCTGTGCCTAAATCAACAAGAATGAAGAATTTAGCAAAGACTCTCTACAATCCAAATCTATGTGTTGCAGTGTCCTCACTCTACAACCCTTTCTGAACAATTAAAACTATGATACACCTTGAACTCTTTATTTTTGCATTGCCTATTTTTTTATATTGACCTTTCCATTTATCTTCTTATTGGAATATAGTGCTACTATATGTGAACTGATTTAATCTCAGGGTTTATTGTTATTCTACTAACTATTGAACTATACATTGGAAGCCTCTCACAAGAAAAGAAGTCCAGTTGCCATGACTCAGTTTCTGGATAAGTTCACCTTGATGACTGAGAATCTTCACAGTCATATCTTACTCCTATTATCAAGATGATTATCTCTAAACCACTGATGGTTTAGGACAGGGCTGCCCAACAGTTCGAACATGGTTGACCTGTCGCCCTGTGGTGCCTTCAGGGGTCGCCCGCCAAGTCCCTGTGTTGGGGGGAATTCCTCACACTCAGTCATGCTCTCCAGTGGTGGCGGCAGCAGCTCGTTTGAGTTTTCTGGCAGCGTGTGCGGTGGCCGCAGAGGGTTGCTGGGCCCGCTTGTCAGAGACACTAAACGGGCCCAGCAACCTGGCCTGGGTCCACTTCTGTGGCCACTGCCCACTGCTGGAGCTGTCACCGCCACCATCACTGCCACTGCCCCCACCCCGACATAGCTGCCACCCCCACTGCCCCCAACAGCCCCGCCACCCCCACAGCCATCGCCCCTGCCCCCCCACCACTGCTGCCATCACCCCGCCCCCCAGCCGCTGGCAGTGGCCTCAGGAAGCTGCCTGCTGAGCTGGGAGGGGTGGAAAGTGGTGAGTGCGACCATCATCAGGAGGGGGGAAGGTGGTGGTGAAGTCCGTGTTCCCCCCTTCCCCAGCCTTGGTGATGACCAAGACTTTCCTTTCTTTCCCTTCACTCGCACGAAGGAGAGGAGGAGGAAGGCTGCTTGTTCCTTTTGAATTTGGCGCCCAATGAGCCGGGCAGGGAAGGCAAGACCTCCTGGGTATCCTGGAGCTGCCCCCACCCCCACCATTTGCCAGGTGGAGAAGAGGCGGGAGGGCCAGCAGCAAAGTTCCCTGTTCCCCCCCTCCCTGGCCGGATGACAAGTGCCCGGTGAAGAAGCGTCGGAGAGGCGACAAATTCAAAAGGACCAAAACTTCCCTCTCCTTCTCTTCACATGGAGAGGAGGAAGAAGGCTGCTTGTTCCTTTTGAATTTGGTGCCAAACAAGGCTGAGCAGGGAAGGCAAGACCTCCAGGGTGTCCTGGAGCTGCCGCCGCCGCCGCCGCCCCTGCCCTTGTATGTCGACCGTGGGGGACGTTCCGGAGTGTCAGGTAGGCCGCGGGCTGTTCAAAGTTGGATAGCCCTGGTTTAGAAAATGGACAGACATTTAAATAAATACTTGCTTAAATGAAGAGTGTATGCTTGTTTCAACAGGGATATGTATGTCTGGGATAGAACAAAAACTATTTTAACCTAAATGAATATAAACAAACATTATTATTTTAAGATGTACTGCACGATTTTGTGTATAGCAACTTTTACGTTGATGTTATCTGTACAAAAAGAAGTATTTTCAGTGCTTTGAGAAAATGCTATTATTTTTATATGAAGTGTCTCAAATTTGATTTCTGTAACTGGATTCTAAAGTCTATGAAGTTTGACATTAACTGTAATGTTATCTCATATCCAGCAATAAAAGAGCCTTAGGTCACTTACAGACTTGAGCTGAGAAAAGTGCTATTTCAGTGTTACTTCTGCAAAACTATTTATTTCATTTGTTATTTTGAAAAGATAGCAAGGGAAAACAATATTTTTTTCATTAAAATATACAGGTATATTCTTAGATGAGAACACAAAATATTGTTTTATGTGTACCCTGATCCAGTAATGCATTACCAGCACAGGGCTTCCACTGTACATTCTGATATCTTTTCATTAATCTACTCAGTGGATGGCTTCAGGTGTACATATCACAGAAAAGGGAAATGAAGTTTGGGGTACATTCAGATCACTAGACGAACTCGAAAGGTGGCGGTCCAGAAATATAATTCAGACTTTCATTAGAAACATGTTACATTACTCCTATAGTAAATAATAATAATGTTTGTTTATTTAAACATACCTTATCCACTTTGCTGATGTTTTGCCATAGCATACTATTGGATTGGGAGCAAATTTTGTTTTGTTGTATTTACTTGTCATTGGATATCTTAATATTCTGCTACCAAGAAAACTTATTGATTGCACAAGTAAGGGCTAAGGAATTGACAGTGGAATTATTTCCTCTGTGGGTGGTCTAGTCCATTTAAAAGTTTGCACTACATTACAGCTCTCTTTCTTTGAGACATATTAATTGATGCTATAGCACTGGGTGCCCCTCCACACGACCCTGCACACAGAAATTACATCAACAGTCCTAACACAGAACTGGAATTTATACAGGGCCATTCATCCATCAAACATAGCATTATAATATTGGACTGGCAGCACATCAGCAGGCTTTCAGGCAAGAATCCTTCCTAGACCTACCTTGCCAACCCTGGTATTTAGTCTGCCAGGGTCAGCCATGGATAGTGGTCTGCCATCCCAGTATTAGCTACTCTCAACCCTGATTACCTTCCAAAATCAGATAAGACAGGCTGTGTTAAGGGTGGCATGATGCCTATTGAGGATGGTATGCTGAGGGCAGATGCAGATATATAATTCCATCCCTCTCTACCATGAACTGCAAGGTTTTCTTCATTTCTTCAAATAAAACACAACTGAAGGCTATTGGCATCACCTGATGATGGTTTACTCATGAGAAAGCTTCCTCCAGTATTTGGTTCTGCATATGGCCCACACCCTGAGGCACTTAAATATATCCCTTATACTACTTGGCCATTTGGCTTCCAACTCTGATTTATAGACGGAGCTATACACATATTGATAGGAACTAGACATGGGCACAACTGGGCGAAATTGTCGTTTCCGTTTTCAGATATCGTTTCCGTTACGTAACGGAAACGGTAACGACAATTAAGCTGTCAGAACTCGAACTCAAACCGAAAAAAGAAAAATTGGGTCTGATTTGTCATTGTCGTTCCTGGCATCGCGCGGCGATCGCGCGATGACAAGCGGCACAGAAAAAAGTTTTAAAAATAAAAAAAAACCCGATTCCCGGCCAAAAAAGCAGGCGAAAATATGCCTGCCTGAGGGCACCTACCAGAGGGGTGGTTTCTGGGGGGGGTCCCCAGCCTCCCCCCTCCTGTCCTGGGCTGCTGGTACCGGGCTGGGAGGGGGCATCCTCGGCGTCTCCATTTGCCATGCGGTGCGGGGGATCCAAAATGGCGTCCGCAATATTTGTTTTGAAATCGTGGTCCAAAAAAACCACCAAAGCACCACAGAAACATGCGAAAATTAGCTATTTTAAATGCTTGAATTTTTACAGTAGCAGCAGTGGGTTTTTTATAGCAGTAAAAGGTCGCACTGATTTTATTTTATTTTATTTTTATTTTTATTTTTTTACACCTGCGCAATGATGGGCTGGCCATGGGATGGGACCATGCAAATTTTTGGACCCATTCTACCAATCACATGGCCAGGTTTTGACTGACACTTCTGGATGTGCAACACGGCATAAAAAGCCGAGGCACTCCCAGAAGAGTCGCAGTCCGGGCTTGGATATGGGTGGGAGAGGGCTGTCTGTAGCTGGCTGCTGTGCTAGAGTAGTTTCGATTTCGCGGAGCCTTTAGATTTCAGTTAGGCAGGCAGGGAGGGAATTGATTTAATTGAATTTTTAGGAAATAATAATAATTCCTTTCATTCTCTGTCTGCTGTGGGGAATAGCAACACAGTTTATTCTTTTTTATTCTCCTGCAGTTTGTTAGGATTTCTTTTCTGATAGTGCTTCAAAGGGGGGGAGGTTTGAGTGGTAGGGGAGGTGTGGATTTATTTTAAAAACTTCATTTGCTTGGTGGCATGCCAAGGTCCTTTCATACCCTGCCTGCAGCTCTGCTGTGGGTGCACTGCCCACTTTGTTTGCAATAAAAATTGCAAGTGCTTTATTCGATGCAGTCTTGTGCAGCAAGTCAGTTTAAAGTATTTTCCGCCTGCTCTGGGTCATTGCGGGACCCGCGCCTGCCGCCCGCGCGCTCACGTGCCCACCCCTCCCCCCTGCCGCTGCCGCCACCTGCCCATGCCCCCCCGCCACCCCGCCCGCTGCCTAGGGTGCAAAAACACCTAGCGCCGGCGGGACGCTACTCGCTGGGATGTCAAATCGCGCGAAATCGCGTCGGCAGTAACGACAAACAACAAATGACACGACGAAATGACAAATTTTTAAAAATTTTCATGAAAAACGGAAACGACCCGAAATGGACCCGTCCCGAAAAACGACAACTTGAAAATTTTTTTTTCTGGTCGTGCCCATCTCTAATAGGAACATTAAATTCCTATCTCCCACAAGGACCAAGGGGGGCCCTAGTTGTCCCAATACTTCTTGTTCTTCCATAGCATTTAGCTTGAGGTGTTCTAGTTCAGCCTCTGAAAAAGATTCCTCAAGCAGATCTTGATAAGGATAACCTACTCCGTGTTCTAGTTATAACTTTGTAAATGTAACTGCTGTAAGCCATTAGTTTAATCATATAGTAATGACTAGAGCTGTAAAAAAGGACTTGTCTCTATGTCCCTTATACAACAAAATAGATTTTAAAACATAAAAAGCAAACATCTATTTAAATATTGGGTAATGTCAAAATGCATTGCAATTTGTCAAAACTACTGCTAATATGCATGAATGCACATAGATGCACACATCAACTTAAATGAATGTGCCAAAAATTCCCACATCCTGGTATCTATTTTAAATGTACAGTATTTTTATTTTAGTATATAATATGCCATATGCATCTTCTGTAGTGAAGATATGAACAAGATAGGAAAGGGATGATTTGTTAATTGAAAGGCCATTTTGGCTGTTACCCCATGTCAACATTGCACTGCATCAAAGTAAAATGTGTATTTTATTTTGTTGCAGTAACGTGGTACAAAACGCGATAAATGCACCCACAGATCCATTTTAATGTTTCGGACCTTATGTGACCCCACATACGGGGTTTGCATCAAAGTTTCATTTTCATACTGACGGTATACTGATATATCGGCTTTCAGCTATTTTCCTTGCAGATGATCGCCGCCACTGCCTTCTTCTTTTATAAAAAAGCCACAGTGCAATTTAAAGGCATCCTCATCTCCCTTGAGCTCCTTCCTTCTTGTCCTTCACGGTGTCCATGGCTCTGCAGGGGAGCCAGAAGACTGCCGAGACATGGAGCCGGCAGCCAGCACATGCAAACAGGCATGGATGGTCGTGAGTTCTTGCTTGCTCTATCTTGCAAGGTTTTAACCAATAAATTTAAGGGCTAACAATTGGAGGAGGAGGAGGAGGAGGAGAGGAAACAGGCTTTGCTTCCAGGGAGTCCAAAGCTGGCTGGTTTTTCCTGATTGCCTGTTGGTGGACAGCTAAGGGGATCAGAAACGGCTGGAGGGTTCTTGCAGGAAGAGGCTGCCAGAGTGGCAGCGGTGGTGGCTTCCAGCCCGATCCCTTCCCCAAAAAGGGAAGATGCCGAAGAGGGAGCAAAACAGTTTTGCTCCTTCTCCTCCGACATACCATAGAAAGTACTTCAAAAATGGTTTGCTACATAGCATGAGCTGGATTTAACCGGCTTGTGCACTGGTTTAAAATCCGCACTGGAACAGCGACAAGGATTTCACCACCCTTAGGCCATGTACTTGTAAAATGTGCTGAGATGTGCTTCGGGGGGGGGGCGTGGCCACACTTTATTTTTCTTAAAGCGTGACAAACATGGGGGAACAATTTTAAGATCTGCATCACAGAACACTTTCTAGCACAGCAAAGTGGACATGGGATAAGGGCCTCTGTCCAGTACTCCTGATTTTAAAAAAGCCCCACATATTAGTAGTCAGAGCTACTCAGTTTCATATGGACAAACATTCCATGGCTCTATTTAAAAAACAGCATTAGTAATGACTGAAAGTAAAGCTAAAAGCAAACTCCAGTGGTTAGTTGCAATTAAAGGAGATCCAACAAATCAATGGGACTTGTATGACTTCTACTGATTCAATGGCTCTTCTTTAGTTGAGCTAAGAACTGAATTTGGTCTCACATTTTTGTCATTCAGTGAAAAAAAAGCATAGCTTTGGAGCTTATTAATGTAAATAATGAATATATTTAGTAGATGGTAGCACCCTGTCTGAATGCGAATCTATATATTTTTAAAAAATGTACGAGAGCCTGCTTTTTTGATTATCAGTGACTATAAGCATCATTGGAAACACTCAGAATCTTGCTGACAGTTTAATTAGGACAGAATCATATGAAAAAGAGGTAATGTTGGTTGCTTAGAAATGGCCTCATCAGTACCTGGGAAGGAATATTTTAGGTCTACTATTATTTCAGTCAAATAATCATTCTGTTGATCTATGGTGAACACCAGTACAAATTCTCAAACTGTCTAAGGCAGGGAGAAAAGCACTTCCTGTGAAGTGTGTGTCCCCGTTACCACCACTGCCCCACCACACATGGCAATACTGTACTCACAGGCAAAGGGAAGAGAACTACAATGATAGTGGTGGCCTTTTTATTTCCAGCTGCCAATTGAGCACCTCCATAGAGCATCAGCTTCTCATCTATGAATACTGCCCAGCTCAGACGGCCTTTGGAGCCAAGGCATTTTATGGAAGAGTGGCTGACTTCAAAAGAGATGTGTTTTGGAGGGAGCAATACAGAAGAAAGAGGCTGGTAACAACTGGTTCAAACAACTGAGACAGCACGGTAGTTGCAGCTTTGTCACAGCTGCCAGTGTGCCACCAACTGAGGCAACTGCCCCACTCCAACTAACAGCTGCTCTTGCCCTGCCTGTAGTTATTCTGGAATCATTCAGTACAGTATAAAGTGCAGTATTTTGTTTGTAGCTTGATGTTGTTCCTTCATTTGTTTTTAGTATTTACTGAGCAGTTTCACTAACATTTCATTTTTATGGCAGAAAGCATTCACAAATCACAATATAAAATAAAAGCCAATACATGTTTTTAAATGTAGTATTTGGTTTGTGTTTGTGACAACAGTAAAAACAGTACACTTGAGACCACAGATTAATAACTCAGTTGGATGCCATCTTTTCTGGTATCTCACTGTGACTTGTATGACACAAAGACAATTTTGATACAGTGCTCTCAAGTATATAGAAGAGAAATGTGATGTTTCAATTTCAGGTGAAGACATAATACGGCAAAACAACCTTCCAACAGTAAAGCAAAGAAACAAGATGAGCATGTATTTCAGGTGCATCTTTGGTTCTGATTGTTTTATTCAGCCATATGTCCCTTGCACAGGTAAGACCCATACTCGTCAAATACAGGGCCTTTGCTTTTTCTGTCTTACCTCTTTCTTAAGCAGGCCCAGTGCTACCTCCTGAGAAGGAAGAAATGGAGTATTTATTTAATACCAGCGCCACCAGCAACACATATAATAGAAAGTAAATATGTGAGAGCTAAAGGGAGAAGGGGAAAAATCCACTGCATTCCAGGCAAAGAAATTTCTCACATATGCCTTTTCACTGTGATAAGAATAGAGCGCTGTGGGAGAAGAATCATACTGTCAAAGAGCATGTGTGAAGGTCTCCTTCTCCCAAGGTAACATTATAAACACTGACTACTAGGAGGTTCTGAAGATTACTTGGTTGGATTACAGACCTCAGTTGTACAAAAAGCAAAAGGACTACAAAAAGAACAACATGAAGAGTCATAATAGGTCTTGAAGAATTTTTGGTATTTATGGTAACAGCTGATTACAGCTGGATTACTTCCTTCAGAACTATGATTGAATGAATAGTTTTATTTGTAGTATAAAACCATAAAATAAATCAATACAATTGTAAATATTACAGTTTAAAAAGTAATACAACCCCAATGTAGGATAAAACCATAACAAGGAATAACCAATAAAACTTCTGGATTAATTAGCTATCCCTTCTTCTTGGTATAATATTTAACTAGATATAAACAGTTTGTGTCGTAATAAAAGGATTTTCATCATTTAAAAGTCTTTCCAAGTTGGTCTTATTTGCATCTGCAGTTAGTCTATCTAAACAAGGCAAAATAAATATCTCCCTATGTAGATGATGGAGGGAACAGTGGAAAAACATGTGTATAATTGATTTCACCTCCCCATGGAAGCATAGACAGTGTCTGCCCTCGTAGGGAATCTTCTTATACCACCCTTCCAAAACCATTGATGGGATAACTGAACAGCAGGCGAAAGTAAAGGCTCTGCTGTATGCAGGGTCCTCGAGCTGTGAAAGATAATCGGGCATTCTTGTAACATATCTATTCTCTGTAGAGGTCCTAAACAAAGGTGATTTTGTTATATCTCGTTGACACTCTCTGTCTCCAACCTTTTGTTTAATTGACGATTTTACATGGGCAGTGCTCTGGACCATAAGGTTATTTACCAAGAAACCTGAAAATTTCTAGATTCATTTTAAGACCTCATATTCATCTTAGTTGGAGGGATTCTAGGTTTAGGTTTAGGGTTAGCTTTAGGGGTGTAGAAGAAGACTCTTCGGACCTGAGGAATTCTTAAGGAAGTGACATACTGAATACATTCGTATTCTAGCTTCTATTTTCATTTGACTCAATTCCAAATGCATAGGGCAGTGGTGGTGTACCTTTGGCACTCCAGATATTTTGGACCACAGCTCCCAGAATTCCAAGCCTGTATTGCCAATGACAAAGGACTGGAGTGTCAAAGGTTCACCACCACTGGTATAGGGGCATTTGGAACACCTGGGGCTACTTGTAAAAAGAACTGAAAGAATTTGGGTGGAATCTTCCCACACACCCAAATCAGCCAAAGAGACCCCACTGTAAATGCTATATAAAAGCTGAGATATTACTTTTATGTTGATAAAGCTTCAGTGTATCTGGGATATTTTAAAAACTGTATTATTTACAATTGCATTGATTTATTTTATGGTTTTGTATCAGAAATAAAATTAATTCCTTCATTCCAAACCCTGTAAAGAGATAAAAACAGCTCACTTCAGAAAATCCATTTGGGGATACTAAAGCAGAAAACAATTCTGAACTTGATTATAGAAGTCCATGTTGCTGGCTCTTAGGAATGGAAGTTTTCTTGACAGAGAAAAATAATTGCACTGAATTTAAGGAAGAAGGAGGAAGATAAACATGTTTAGTTTGTAGCAATCTATGAATCAACAAATGCTTTAAAGAGGTAGCTCACTTGTCTATGTTTTTGTCTAATGTTCTCTTACTCAGGTATCGCCTGTATCCTATTCTTACTCATAACTTGTGTGCTTTAGCTTCCACAACAGTTAGTAGTAATGTATGTAATCAGCCTCAATTATAGATGTGGCTATAGCAAATTTGAGATTAAGACCCCAATAGTTACTGTATTTTCCCATGTATATGGCACTCTTCCCCACACCCAAAATCATGACACTAAAAATAAGTGGGGTTCGTATACAAGGAAGCAAGTCTTTCCCGATGGATGGGGGTGGGGGGGGGTGGGGAAGCCAAACTGACCTTGCAGTTTCTCTTCATTTCCTGCAGCTCTTTCTGGTCAGTTTGGGTCCTCCTACCCACACACACACCCTACCCACACACCACTGTCTCCCCTGTCCCTTTGGCCTCTGTCTTTCCAAAACACCTCTCCAAGCCTTCTTTTTGCTGAAATTGGAGTGGGAAAGGCACTTCCTAATGGGCCATCCAATCCCCCAGGCTTTCCCTGCAGAAAAGACAAAGATGTTTTGGATTTTTGCAAAAAGAAACAAAAAACATCAATAGAGAGGTGTTTTGGAAAGTCAGAGAGGAAAGAGGAAACAGCTCTCTCTCTCTCTCTCTCTCTCTCTCTCTCTCTCTCTCTCTCCTGTGTGTGTGTGTGTGTGTGTGTGTGTGTGTGTGTGTGTTTTTTTTTTTTTAAATTTGGAGTTCAAAAAAAGGGAGGGTTTTGTATGGGGGTCTTATAGACAGAAAAATACAGTAATATTCAGTTGTCCAGCTGACCAAATTTCACTAAATTAAAATAATGTTTGAAAACAATGTATGGAGTGGCTCCAAATAAAATGAAAGCAAACTTCACCTCTCTGTGCATCTCCTGTTGTTTTCTTTTGGCACTCAAAAACTACTTAGACTCACCCCTTGTTTAAATTTCATCCTATTAATGTCATGTTGATTATAGTTCTTATGAAAAATCCAGCGTTAGATTTTTTAAAAAACCTACATGCATTTTTCATTAGCACCTGATACTGCCACCCCAAGCATGAGACAAAGATTAACCTCCAAAGATTAATGCACTCCTAAATTCACAGAATGGCTGAAACATTATTTGTTTTTTAAATTATGTTCTATGTGCCTTGCGATGACATATTTTTAATGAACTCAATGGCACCTGAAGTATCATAACCAGCAAACAGCTACCATTTCACTGAATTAAAAATGGCTTGCAAGTCAGTGTGTTCCTATGAAGAGACTTATTACTTAATAAATCTCACACTATGCACGGAGGCAGGAAGTAAATCTTGACATCTTGATTCACTAGTTATATTGTGCAGTCCATAAAACAACAATAATGCAGAAACACTCCAAGGATAAAAAATTATTTAAGAAAATAACAAAATATTACAAAAAAATTTTAAAGCACTTTGGGAATGTTGAGATTCTAGCATTATTTTAAAGTTTCTTTTGCTTAGTAAAATACTCTGTTATCTAAAAACTACTGAGCCCCAGATGGTTTTCAAAGCATTTCACCATGCGTTTGCAGTAAAATATCATTATTAAAGCTACCTTAAAATGAAACCCCCTCTCTTGAAAAGTAGGCACCATTAGCAGTCAACTTGGGGAACAATAAACATGCATTGAGTGATTTCAGCAGCCCTTTTTGACCACACTGGAGTTCCAACCTATTGCAGGGCATAAAATGGACCATGCCCACAGAAATGTTGGTGGGTAAACTGCTGAATCAAGATTGTTCCATAATACTCAAATATCTTCTTCTTTCTAGTGGTTTCCCACGGGTGTGCAGTCTGCTTTTTAAGATCCTGAAATGCTACTTTGCCCATTTGACTGTGATTTGTGCTGGCGTACAGTTTGCATGTCCTTATTGATAGTATCCTGGCATCTCTCTTTTGGTCACCAACATGGCTGCTGGCCATCAATTTTCAGGTGGTACGCAGTTTGGGTGATGGTGGATGGAGCTGCTCTGAGGACCATGTCCATACCAATGGAGCTGATTTTCTCTCATCTTCTCTGTTATTGGTACCACACCTTCTTCTTCTTCTTCTTGTTGTTGTTGTTGTTGTTGTTGTTGCTGTTGCTGTTGTTGTTGTGCCATTACAGTCGTGACTGACTCTTTGTGACCCCATGTCCATGGAGTTTTCTTGGCAGGAATACTGGAATGGCTTGCCAGTTCCTACTACAGGCGCCTACAGCACCTGGTATAGTGTCATCTGTGGTATGTGCAAGTAGAGTGGTACCTCGACTTAAGTCATTAATCCTTTCCAAACGCACATTCAGAAGTCGAATTATTTGTAAGTCGAAAAGCAGTTTCCCATAGGAATCCACTGAAAATCAGTTAATCTGTTCCAGATGTTGGAAAAAAAGAAAAAAGGGAACACATTAAATGGTTATTCAGTGCATTCCCATGGTAAGGCTGTCCCAACCTGCCTCAATCAAGGGCAGCTGAAGGCTGCTCTCCACAGCCCTGCTGACTTTGACAGGTCAGACCTGTTAAAATTAGCTTGGGGGTTGCAGAGAGCAGCGTTTGGTTGCCGTTGATTGGGGGAGATTGCACATTGATCTTCAGCTAGCCCAGGCACCTTGCAAGGCAAACACTTCTCTTCACTTACCTCTGGGCTGGACCAATCAATTTTCTGCTGGAGCTAAGTGCTTATCCAGAGGTAAGCACTTCCTTTGCAAGGCACCCGGGCTGCCCAAAGATCAATTGGTCCGTGCTCTGCCCAACAATTTGGTGAGCACAGCAGGGACTCATTGATCTTTGCCCAGCCCAGGCATCTTGGAAGGGAAGCAAGGAAGGAGGGGGGAGGCGACGGAGGCAAAGACTGCCACCACCTCCTTCTCCTAGGTGCTTCAATCTCTTTTGCAGAGATTGAGGCAACCAAGGAGGAGGAGGAGGTGGTGCTGGGCAGCGAACACAGCTCTTCGCTGTGCACAACAGCTGACTTTGACAGGTCTGACCAGTCAAAGTCAGCTGTTGTGCGCAGTGGAGAGCAGCATTCATAAGTCAAATTGTTCAGTTGCCGAAGCAAACTCAAGTCGATATACCATTGTATGGAGATATCAAACATCTAGCACAGTATATGCATTTCCATGGCATAGAAGTGGCCCTCTAAGCCCTTTGTTGCTGCTCAGCACATACAATGAAACTGATTTGATGATCATCTTGTAAATCTTGGATTAGAGATAGATTGGCATTTGTCTGTCATAAAGCACATCCATGAGTTCTTGCCATCACAACCAGGCCACATTCACCCTTGCTTGCACATCACCACAGATGCCACCATTGCCTTGGTGATGGGAGCCAAGATACCAGAATATATCCAGTTTTTCTCCATTTATTTGGAACATTCCTCTGGTGGTAACAACCTCTAAGTACCCAGTTTTCTTGATGTTTAGGTGGAGTCCAAAGTGGCTGAGATGACTATTCCATGTCTGAACTGCAGAAATGAAATAACCACTGCAGTTCATTCTGAGTGGTAGTAGCAAACATGACATTGGCAGCATAGAGCATAGCCCAGGGAGCTATTTGTGATGGTTTCCATGACTCATATAAACTGGAGTGGTGATAATATGGAGCTTTGGTGCATTTCAACTGTCTCTGGAAAACTGTTAGCGAGGCCAGCTGAGCATCACACATGCCTGCTGGTATACTTGTATAGCATTTTGACCCAGTTGATGATTGGTTCTGACACCCTGTGGTTATGGAGGGCACACCAAAGCAATTCATGTGGGACATGGCCAAATGCCTTCTCCAGGTCTAGGAGTGACATGTTCAATCGCTGGATGTTTCTCTATGCGCTGAAAAGTTGTAAAGATGGCATCTGTCATTCTGTATCCTTTGATGAAGCCACACTGGTTTGTGGTTAGGTGGACAATGTTGCAAATTTGCTGGTCCAGAGTTTTCTCAAAGATCTTCATAGTGTGGGACTCAGATGGCTTATCACTAACTGTACATGTCATATCAGCAGACTCAGAGACCATCTTGTCACTGTCTCATACATTTCAGACCATTTTGTCATCTCTTTTGTTTTTCTTTTTGTGTTGTGGAAGTGGCCACCTTACCATTAATACGTTTTAAATGATACCAGCCTTCATAAGTATTATTCAATATCTAAAACCTACTTTTACTAACATCATTTAATATGTCATTTTGAGAAGGAATAATGGGAAGAGGTCACAAGTAATAGTCAGATAAAACAAAACGGTAAGAACATCATGAAATTCCTGTGAACTAAATAATATCTCTTTCCAAATCCTCAGTTGCAGTTTTAGAGGTGGTAACACCTGTTAAATAGTCACATACAGAATCTTCCAGATGAAACATTAAGGGTATTAATAATAATCTTAGAATTGCATAGTTGGAAGGGATGGCACGGATCATTGGATCTAGGCTGTCTGGCATATTATCTATTGACACAATGACATGTTGGACAGGAGCAATATATTAGTCACGTGGTGGCAGAGAAACCAAGTAAGCCTCTTTCTGTAAGTAGAGGAGCATTATAACCAAGGCCAAACATATCATCTTGGCACTCAGGACAATCTCCTTTCCCTGGCAGCAGCAATAAACAATAATAATTGAAATTATAGTGTGCTATGATTTTGTGACACCTACTTCATTCTCCCTAATGGTAAAAATAGTCTTTAGTGCTCTTCAGATAAATTTAGAAAGTTTAATGTAAGTGATAACACAATATGTACTCCAGTACAAAAACAGGTCACTGGCTTTCTAACTTACAGTTTGGTTTCCTGGGTTATTAATATAGTAATTGTAATAATAAGGTCACTGTTCTGCAGCATTGCCTCCTGACTGGGCATTTATGTGTGTGCTATCCAGCTTTACCTTTTTAATGGTTCAGCATACTACCTGTTTTTCTCATCAGTTGCTTACGTGTATTGAGCATGTGCTTCATCAGACTGTGGCTGCCAAATTTATCTACTTTGGCAGTAAGGTGAGGAATAGGGAAGTCTGATGTCGGAAGAGAAATGTACTAAATAAATATCAGACATCTAACTGTGAACATTTGCATTTAAATTCAAGTTTCAAAAATTCATAGGAAGTGGATGTTAGCAATGAATGGATGGTTATATAGAAACTATTTTTGTCTTTTATACATAGCTCTATATAGCAAGAGTGGAGATTTTCAGTGCCTCTCAAGTTTGAAAAGGAGAACCATGGAGTTACATAAGCTTATCAATGATCAGTTCCAAACAAGATGGTCACTGTAACAGTGGCAATAAGGAAGACAGATGTCACCAAACACATGCTAATCTTAACTGATGTATACAAATATAATCACAACTAAATATTATTTCTATAAGTTAATTGGAATTAGTACTGGTCACTGTACTGCACAAGACTGTGACTAGGCAACCACCCTTGGGATACAGTGTTGCAATAAGGGTGGGATAGAAATCAAACAAACAAATAAGGAATAGAGTTTAAAAATTCTTTGAACTCTCTTGATTTCAAAGACATAATTTAGATATAGATATAGATTGACACACAGAGAGATGATGATATCTTCTCTCATAAGAACATAAGAAGAGCCATACTGGATCAGGACAAAGGCCCATCTAGTCCAGCTTCCTGTATCTCATAGTGGCCCCATCAGATGCGTCTGGGAGTGCACGAGACTAGATATCTGTCACCTGATACCACTCCCCTGCATTTGGTTCCTGAAGTACCCCGGTTTTAAGCCTGGTGATTAAACATTACCATCATGGTTTGTAACCTGTGATGGACTTTTCCTCCAGGAATCTGTCCAATCCCCTTTTGAAGGCATCCAGGCCAGATGCCATCACCACATCCTGTGGCAGGGAGTTCCACAGACTAACAACGCGTTGGGTGAAAAAATATTTTCGTCTGTTCTTACTCTCCCAGCCCACAATTTGAGTGTATGTCCCCTAGTTCTGGTATTTTGTGAGAGGGAGAAGAGCTTCCCTCTATCCACTTTACTCATGCCCTGTATTATTTTGTACATCTCAATCATATCCCCCCCCAGGCACCATTTTTCCAGACTAAAGAGCCCCAAATGTTTTAGCCTTTCCTCATAAGGGAGGTGTCCCATCCCAGTAATCATTTTAGTTGCTCTCTTCTGCACCTTTCCCAGTTCCACTATGTCTTTCTTGAGATGCGGTGACCAGAATTGTACACAATACTCCAGGTGCGGCCTTACTGTTGTTTTGTATAATGGCATTATAATGTTGGCTGTTTTATTTTCAACCCCCTTTTTGACGGGTAGACACCTTCATTGAGCTGTCCACCAACACACCAAGCTCTCTTTCCTGATCCGTCATGGAGAGCTCAGAGCCCATGAGTTGATAAAGTTTTGATTTTTTTGCCCCAGTATGCATTACTTTACATTTGGCTATGGCTACATTAAAACGTATTTGCCATTTGGCAGCCCATTCCCCCAGTTTGGAGAGATCCTTCTGGAGCTCTTTACAATCTTCTCTGGTTTTTACCACATGAAAAAGTGTTGTGTCATCCACAAGCTTGCCCCCCTCACTGCTTATCTCTGTCTCCAGGTCATTTATGAACAGATTGAAAAGCACATCTTCATCGCTCTCTGACTGATCAAAAAGGCAAGAGCAATTACTGACTGATTGTTCACTGATATGCCCATTTAGGACCATGAAGGCTTTTATTGCCTTGTGATGTCCATGGGAAAGTGGATTTTTCACACACAGGAGCGGTTAACTGCTTACACGTTACCAATTTTGGAAGATTACTTCATTGGCCCTTTAAAACAAACAAACAAACAAACAAGCAAGCAAGCAAGCAAGCAAGCAAGCAAGCAAGCAAGCAAGCAAGCAAACTAACTAATTAACTAAACTTGGGTATAACCCAGTGGCGTTTTTAAAAAGCAGCCATTCCTTTAGAATTGGTGCAGCATTAACCACAGCTACAATGGGATACTCAACTGTTTATATAAGGAATGTGGGGCTACTGGGCAGTCAGCAGATTTAACCCTATGTGCAGCCGTTACCTAATTATTAGTCTGGCCGGCTTCCCTGTGCTTCTCTTTTGCAGGTCTATTTGGTCGGCCCCGACTTCGTGTGGTGGGCTGCGAACATAGTTATGTGTCCTGGGCAGCCAAATATGCAGGGTGCTCAGCATGGAGCCAGAGCCTTGGCCTGGATGAGCATGCATTGCTCAGTTTGAAAGGCCTGAGAGCCATGACATGGGATTGCTTCTTAGATGTAGCACCCCAGAGTGCTTGCGGAGCATGTGTTGATGTTTTGCTGGTCAACCTGGATGGCAATGATCTGACACGAGGGGTGGGTAAAGCTTTAACCCCCAAAGTTATTGCTGACTTAAAAAAAATTAAAAGCCAATTCCCACACATTTGGGTGGAATTAGTACCAAGATGTATGTGGCATGGTGCACTGAAACCTAGCCGGATTGATATGGTATGGTAATTTGTCAACAGAGGGGTAGGGAGAGCAGTGAAGCAAGGAGGAGTTTTAATGTTCACCCGGATATTGCTGTGTAACACTTAGGACTGCACAGGGGTGATGGAATACACTTTTCTGGTTTAGGCCTAAACATTTTCTTGGTAGATCTGCAAGGGGGGGCTTTGGTGGGGGGGCAAGGAGCATACCTAGTAGCCCCTGTGCCATGGCAGGTAGTGTAAGTCTTTGTGGTAGGTGAGTTCATTGGATGTTCCCATTAAAGCAAGTTGGGCAGCCTTTGACAAAACTTTAACTAGATAGGGATTTTTCGTTTAGCAGTAATAAGTTAATAGGTTGTGGTAAATTTACTGAAGGCTGCCTTTGGGAGTTAGTCCCACAGAGTATGGAAATCTGCTCAATAAAGTTAACAGCACATTTCCAGGTAGCAACTCACCTAAAATTATAAGGGCCTAAAGGTCAAGGACAAATCAGACCAGAGTTTACTTGCACTATGGCAGCCCCCCCCTTTTAATTTAGTGTGGTTGATTAAATTGATTTAATAAAGTTGTGGCCCAATTTTAAACCCAATATGACATGTCACCTGTTTATTTCAGATCTGATTGTGCAAGGGTGGCTCCTCAGGGCTGAAGGTCCTGGAAGCAGATGTTTTGCAGCACTCAATCTGAGCAGGTGGCAAGAGGAACAACCCACATGATCGCAGGCTTTTCATGGGCTTGGGTGAGCCTTTAAGAAGGCTACCCACCGTTGCTTCTTCCTCTTTGCTCCTTTCTGCAGCACCCCACCTGCCCACCTCAGTTGTAGTGAGAATGAAAATACCTGGTTGCTTCGGGGCTGGATGGGAATTTTTGATCTTCATACTGATTGGCTGTTTTATGATGGTGAGTTTTCGCCCATCCCATTCTCATTACTTGGCTAGGCAGGTCATATCCATTGGATGGTCCCATTAAAGGGAGTTGGGCAGCCTTTGATAGAACTTTAACTAGTTAGGGATTCGTAGTTTAGCAGTAATAAGTTAATAGGTTGTAAATTTACTGAAGGCTGCCTTTGGGAGTTAGTCCCACAGAGTATGGAAATCTGCTCTGCTCAATAAAGTTAACAGCATATTTCCAGGTAGGAGCTCACCTAAAACTGTAGGGGCCTGAAGGTCAAGAACAAATCAGGCCAAAGTTTACTTGCACTATGGCAGCCCCCCCCTTTTAATTTAGGGACTGTTGATTCAATTGATTTAATAAAGTTGTGGCCCAATGTTAAACCCAATATGACGTGTCGCCTGTTTATTTTGGGTATGGGGGTGCAATGGGAGATCTGATGTTCATTTCCCCAAATCTCTTGATGTTGCCTATTACTGAATGAAAATTATCTGATCTAGTTATTAATTTTACTGTGATGCTTCTGGCACTAACAAACAAAAATTTGTGTGGTTTTAAACTTGCTGTATAATTCTTGTAGTTGTTTCTCTAGTCATTTTTCTGCTCACTGTAATTTTTGAAATCTTTTACTGTTTGTAGAATATCTGAAATTTGTTTTCTTGTTGCTTCACTATGTGTTGCATTTAAGGATCAGATCTTCGTTCGTCTTCTAGTACTTGCTTTATAGGTCAACATTTCCATTCACTTTCCTTCATTCCTTTAATTTTGCTGCACTGAACATGTCCCTTATTTATGTTACTTCTACTAGGTAGGTAGGTAGGTAGGTAGGTAGTAGTTTATTGCTAAAAACCATTGGTCACCACAATCTTGATTTACAATAGAGAAAAAAAATAACTTATAAGGTTACATCTACGACAAATATAATTAAAACTTTTTAAAAAAACCGTGTGACACTTGCAGAGCAATACAGTCCTCCCAAAGTTAGAGGTTGACCCGGATTTTCATAGCTGCCAGCGCAAACTTTGCAACTTGCTGTGTAACAAACCTGTCTGAACCAACAAGTAGCATACTACGTTGGGCTCCAGGGGACCTGTTGGCCAGTGAACCAATGATCCCGCCAAGGAATTTGCCTCTGGGTTGGTCGTGAAGGGGGCACCTGAGCAAGTAGTGGGGCATGTCATCGACTTCACCTGAGCCACAAGGGCAAAGTCTGTCCGAAACAGGGATGTTGTCACGTCTCCCCTCTAAAAAAGCAGAAGGCATGGTCTGAAAATGCAGGGCTGTGAAAGCTTTCCTCAGGGGAGCCGAGGTTAAATTGTGAAAATAGCTTTCCAGCCCGAAGGATGTTTTAAACAAAGGATAATAAAGAGAGAATGGCGATAGTGAAGCCACAGCCAATTCCTTCCATTTGGAGTATAAATAAATCTTGTCTTTGACCATTTTTTTGATACTAGAATTTCTTCACAACTGTCTAGATTATCTTGACTCTTGGAATAGCCTAATTTTAACTGAATTGTTAGGTCTATATTATTTGTTGCCTCTGAGGTGTTTGGTTTCTAACTTGTCCAGCAATCTGAGTAACTTTACAATATTTAGTAATATGAACTTATTTTGGGTCTCATTATTGCTACTGTTGTTATTTTACATTATAGGGTGGCTGGAGAGTAAAATGCTAAGACAACCCCCCCCCCCGGGCCTAGAAATCCATGCCAAGACATTTCAATGCAGATACCCGGGTAAAGGTGGGGGGCATCATCTTGTCTTTGCATTTCACTCTCCAGACATGCTGCCCTTGGGAGTCCCAGCCGGGAAGCCTCCGGACCTTGTAGAGGCCTCCAGACCTGGTAGAGGTCCCAGCCCCAGCTGCAGCCCCAGCAGAGGCTTCCCAACTTGGCTATTAAAAAAAAATTCCTTGCATGATTGATTTTTTTCATTGAATAGAAGAGGGAGAGTAAATGGCCCTACCAGAGACCACAGAGACAAGAAATGGGCTAGAGAGTAACCACCCACTATAATGACCATAGAGCTGTTCTTCAAGATGGACTGAATGGGAGAGCTCTGTCCCCTGGATTCACATTCAGCCTGTCTTGACGAACGGATCTATCAATCACCATAAAATCATCCTTCACACTGATATATCTGACAGCCCATCTCTCCCCAGACGGATCGCTATATCTTGCTGGTACATCATCCATTCCTAGGTCCCAACTCTCTGCACACAGATTGCAATTTCTAACCTGCTGCCCCGACTCTTGAGCTACCCACAAAACTGGGTGCCTCTAGGATCCAGGGGAGCAGATCCATATAGTATCACAAATCATATTGTATTGTTTTGTTTTGTTATGATTTTTTTAAAAAAATCATTAATGATGAAACAAAATGAAACAGCAAATGAAACGAAATGAAACAAAATGAAATGCTACTATTCTGTTTCATGCCCATCTCTAATGGTGACCTGACTGTGACCCGGAGTATTGACAAGGCACAGAAGGGGGTGAGCTGGGAAGTTGAAAGGGTGGTGAATGCAAGATAGGCCTTAGTGGTGGCACACCCAGACATTAGTATTGAAAACCTTGATTTCTACCTCAGCGATGGTGTGCATTTGTCTCGAGGGCATGCATATCTTTTTGTTTGATATTCATTGGGGCCTTTTTCAGTCTGGGTGGTGGGCATGTGGCATACAAGTAGCCCTTATTCATGGTGCATAGTGTGGAAGGCATGGGTTTTTGAGGCATGGGGTACCTGAAAGGGTGGAAGCCATCCTACCTCCCAGCATTCAAGAGCAAGAGATTTCTGCATTGGGAAGAGAAAGAGCAAGGGGCTCCCTGGGTTGCAGAATGCCTAGAGTCAGGAGACTTGGGTGGCTTACACTCATAGAATACCCCTAATGTTATTGGATGTCATCAGAAGTCAGTCTGGGCCTGGGACAAGGCTTGCCCCAGATTTAGATCATGCTTCCACGGTACTGTGCCCCCCGCTTCTGAAAGGGGATGTTTAAGTTTGCTGTGTTTAATAAAGTGTGGCTATATTTCAACTCACCTCCTGTGTCTTGTCTTGTTATACCAGATTGGCTGGACAAATTTATTTTTACTTTTTATTTTTGACTTTTTGAAAATTTAACATAATACTATAACATAAACTACATTAAAGAAAAACAGTTAAAGAAACAAAAACAAGCAGACAAAAAACAAAGGTCAATACATCATAAGATCATATAATACATCCATTATAAATTGCCTTATAAATTTACAATGAGTCAATAAAGGGCTTCCATATATCTATATAGATATCCTCTCGTAGTTGCTTTCTATATGATATTCGTTCAAATGAGACTAGTTGTCGCAGATCTTCTGACCATTGTGTGAAGGGTGGAGGATGGTTATCCTTCCAGGCCTTTAATATAAGTCTTTTTGCCACCATGAGAGCTCTCAAAATCCAGTTTCGTTGACCTTTAGTTAGACCCCATACAGTGGGGATATAATTTAAGATAATTTCCATCACACCAAATACTCCAACTTGGGTTACTCTTGAAATGGCTTATTTAAAACCCCTGTATGGATGGTTCGCTCTAGATTCTAAATACACTTTGAGCAAAGGAATTATACCTCCTTCAATTTTAGCTACTAGGGAAACATGGAAAATATTAGCTCGCCAATTACAATTTGATCCATATGCCCATGCAAAAACAACTATATGGGGAAACCCAATATTAAGAACTGAGAAAAAGCCCTTTATGTGGAAAAAGTGGGCAGAATGTAGTATATTTACTTTAGATCAATTAATAGGTATAGATGATGATTTTCTACCTTTTGCCATTTTACATTCTAAATATAACCTACCTGCAAATACACAATGGCAATATCTTCAGCTTCAACACCTTTTGGTGTCTGTTTTTGGCCAAACTACAATGAGTGCTTCAGAACCACCAGGACTTTTAGAGGTAATTATTGGATCAAATGAGAAACCTAAACCAATAACTATAATCTATAAATATTTAATAGATTTTTATAAAATAGATATTCAAGAATTTAAAGATGTTTGGAATAGGGAATTAGAAAATGAAATACAAGTTAAACAATGGAAAGTTGTATTGGACTCTATAAAAGATGTTTCCTTGGATTTGAAATTGAGACTAATCCAACAAAAAATAATGTTCAGAATATATTGGACCCCACAACGACTGTTTAGAAAGAAATTGATAAATCCAGACAGATGCTGGAGATGCAATAGTATAAACGCTTCCTTAATACATATGCTTTGGAAATGTCCAGTAATATACATATTGTGGATGGAAGTTCTTGCCTATATTAATAATTTTTTTTGGGAAATCTCTAAGTGTTAAAATCATCATAATAAAAAAGACTCAAATGTGATTACTAGCAGGAAAAGGGGTAGACAAACTAAGAAAAACACTGGATTGGTACAAGAGGAGGGGGTATATGTGCCTTACCTTTGAAATAAATGTTTCCTGCTGCAGAATCATTGATTAAATACTCAAAGTCTATGCTGCTTGGAGACTTGTTTCTGTACTCATCCATCATCTCAAACACTAGCAGTCGCACAGCTGCGCAGGAGGGGGCTGCAGCAGCCCTAATTTCTGCACTAAAAAGTGCAGAGAAAGGCCTGGCCTATTTCTTCCATCTTTCTTTTTCAGAATAAATACCCCCCCCTCCTTAAATAAATCTCTTTACTATGGTAATGACACACTTGGAAGCTGAAAAATATTGAAACAGTAGATGTCCTTATATATGTTTACCTGAAGGCGGAAGAGAGGACTGAGAAAAAGAGTGGATGAGATGAAATTTCAGATGGCTTGTAAACAAATAGAAGGCTCCCCTCACTGATTGTCTTTAAAAGATGGAATACTAAGGGCTGTGCACACTGCCTTTTTAAAGTCACTTTCCTCTGGTTGCCTTAGGAATCAGCTTCTTAAGTTTGGGGCTTCTTCTTGACAACAACAGCAAAAACAAAAACAGCAGCCGTAGGAACTATGACAACAACAAAAAGGGAGAAAAACCCTAGAAAGTCCAGTTGCGCAGACTTCCTTGGTCAGAAGCCTTTCTCTTCTCCCTTCTCAATATTTCCCATATCACAACCCCCACAACCCCTGGTGGTTCTGCAGTGCTTGTCATGATCTGGCCTTCCTCATTTATAGGAACTGTTTCTTTCCTGTGAAGATCCAGAAACACACAAATACCTATAGGGACCAGGAAGTAGAGTCATGGCAATTGGACTTCTTTTCTTTTGAGTTTGAAATGTTTCACTACTTATCCATGTAGACTGATAATGTGTCGCATCAACTCCCCTCAGACTGACAAAGCTACTTGGATGAGTAGCAAAATGTTTCACTCTCACAAGAAATGAAGTCCAGTTGCCATGACTCAAGATCCGGATAAACTCACCTGGATGACTGAGAATCTTCACAGACACTCATAGGGACCTCAATAAGCACCATGCTAGAACGTCTCCAGAGGTCAAATGACAGATCAGGCACCCATCTGCTTGCTCTTATTCATGAACAGACTGGGTAGGGTGCAACACATATCATCCAAAAACCTGGAGGATTTGTGGGTCTTAGAGGAAATTTTGAGGGCATGTAGAGGAATGAGGAGAAGGAAGAGGATCTCAGTTTCTTTCAAGTCCCAAAATATGTTCATATGACTTTAAGAATTCAGGAGTAATCATTAGAGATGGGCACAAATAAAAAAATGGTGTTTCATTTGTTGTTTGTCGTTTAGAGGGTCCGTTTCGGTTCGTTTCCGTTTTTTGTGAATTTTTGAAAAAAAATTGTTTTTGTTTTCGTTCGTTTCGTTACCGTTTCGTTACCATTTATTTCAATTTTTGTGTTTTTTTAGCATTTAAAGCAGTTCACTTTATTGCTGTAACGAAAACAAAACGCACGACAAAATGTCTGGTGTTTCTGTTTGTTTCATTTTATTTTAGAGACAAAATTCGTTTATCATTTCATTGCGTAATGAAATGAAAAAATGAAAATGGAAACGAAAAATTGTTCGTTTTGTGCCTATCTCTAGTAATCATATGTACTCTAATGCAGAATTGTGTTGATTTAACTTTCCTTAATGAAACATAGTAATACAATGGTTTAAGAAAAGCATGAAGTGTGAATGATCTTTCAAGAAAAAAAATGGTATATACTACGATGAAGAGCCCAGTCCTCATTATTAGCTAGCCAATGGAACTGTCACCAATGTAGAAGTCTTTTTATGCCGTATTTTCTAATGGTTGAAGAAGGAACTATGATGGCTAAGGGCAGTTTTCAAACCAGACATGAAAAATCAATCATTTTATCCTTGAGACAGGACAATTCTAGGACTACACAACTTCTGATCTAGCAAAAGGACAATTTTGAATGCAGCCAAAAATAAAAAAGGAGGGAGGAGGAGAAAAAGAAAGAACTTCAATCAGCCACAGTGCATTACTGGTTATAAAGTAAAGAAAATTATTATAAAAATAAGCTATTTTCTTAATCTTTCTTCACAGCAATGCTTCAGGGAACCAGTTAATTTGAAGGTTTGAAGTGCAAACTCCAAAGTACAAGTACAAGTAAGGGGGGGGGAAGAACAGAACGCAAAAAAATAAAAAATAAAAATAAAAATAAAAAAGACAGGAAAAAGACAGGACCCAGTCTTACTTGGGCCCATGTTGCAGCTGAGATGATGGTCCGGAATCCCCCATCTTTTGCTTCTTTAGCATGGCAGTGCCAGCACAACAGTGGTGCATGGGAGACTGGAAGGGGGAAACTCAGGTCCTGATTGGCTGATGTGATTGAGGGTGGGGCACACTGCTGCCTGGTGGACTTGAGGGGTGGATTTTTCTCTCAGGTCCACAAATGCAGCATAAAAATGGGCAGAATGCCTACTAGGATCTCAGACCAGATTTCAGACCACCCTCCCTCACCCATCCTGTTGTTCCTAGAATTCGTTTTTGCTTTAATCTGAGTGGAGTTACATAACAGTTTTTTTCAAGACAGGGTTATGTGTTGTAACTGTTTTTTGTTTGTTCATGTCACAGCTTTCTTGGTAGTTGGATAATTGGGATGGGTCTAGGGAATGACAGATAGCAGATGGAAACCTGTGTCTCTCAGTTGGTATGGAACCCCCTGAAGAGTACAGGAAACGGGGTCAGGTAGTGGCACGGAGCCACAGACTGGCATAGCAAGGTACTGTGTGAAAGAACTAGTTATGTTGGTTCTGCCAATGGAACTGTTTCCATTACTTGAACAATAGTGTTGGAGCATGGGCGGTTTGCTACACACATTGAATCAAATTGATGCCAATATCGTCTGGTAGTGGTGGAGAACCTTTGGCACCCAGATGTTTTGGACATCTGATTAAACCTATGCATTGCTCAGGTAGCATTCCAGCAGCATGTTGCCTCAAGCATGCTTTCTAATCTTGTTCATTTGGTCTGAATTACAGTAGCATCCCAAGTAAGCCACACTGTCCTTTTCCAAGTATACCAACATGCAATCTTCAATCAACAAATTGCATTTTGGCACAAGCAGAAGGTTTTGGATGGACTTGTGCCACCCTCACAGTCCTGGGCTAAATAGCTTTGAACATATGCACAAAGTGTGTGCTGTTCATTTTCAATCTCTTTTGATGGCACAGTTAATTGTACTAAAAGTGCAGTTGATTGAAAGTGAGTTACAGATTGGGCAGGCAGTGCAACAGATGTAGAAGGTCATTCAACAAGGACTACTCATTACTTCAAATTACTACCCTCGAGGAGAAACTATACTCTATGCCAGGATGAAGCTCTTTCATTAACATATCATATTTCAGCTTTCTCCCAGAGGCTTCCTTCTCTTGTTGTTAACATGGCCCAATTAAAACTGCTTGCCTAAATTTATAAGAAATCTATTGCCATTTTAAATAGAATTTAGCGAGCTAAATTGTATAAATATTAGATGATATTATATCAATGGAGAGTTGGCTGTCAAAAAGGTTATAAAATATCTTTTTGTACATCCACACCAACCTTTCTAGTTGTCGGCCATGAAATTCTAATGCTAAAATCTTTCATTACTGATGTTTAAATAAAAGTCACAAACTGTTAATCATAATTTTTAAAAGGTTTTCATGGCTACTGTTTTGCAGTATTTGAAATTCTTCACACTCTTTAAACCCTTTATACTTGTCATATCATTTGAAAGGTAAAGAGTTCATACAAATCAGAAACTGAGAGAAATCCTATGATTTGATCAAGGTCAGTCTTACAACAAAGCACTCAAAGAACTTGAGTATTTCAGTTCAGAAAACAGCCTGCAACGGCATGACATTTTTCTTCTCTAAATTATGGTTTTAAAATTGGGAAGGTTAGAAATCGACTAAACTGCATGCAAACGTCCACCTCCTTTGTACAACTTAGCATGTTATTTTTAGACCAATTAATATTATAACATGAAGAATTCTAATGAATAGATAGATAACAGACCAAAATATTCCTGCCTATAGAAACAGTATGAGCAGATTATTCTTCCAATGATCTGATGAGTAGTGGTTTGTCAGACTGGACCATCATAAAAGCTGCTATGTGTCGCCCAGGCATTCCCCTCCCCTCCTCCGGTCTCTTTCTCTCTCTCTCCTTGGACCCCCGGCCCCCGACCCACTCCCCCACCATCGCTAAGCCTGCATGCAGGGAAGGAGGATGGGAGGAAAGAGACCCTGATGTGCGCAAGGTCCTGAGGTCGGTTTGCAAGGACCATGAGTGCAGGAGAACTACAAGGCTTCCCCCCCACATATGTGAGCACCCCCTAAGGGTACGAGAATTCCCATGCCATGATATAAGATGAGCCGGACTCTTGTTGATGCCTGTGCTTTAATTAATTATTCTTATTCATAGACTGTATTTTATATATATATATATATATATATATATATATTTTATATATATTGTTTTATGCTGTCATTAATGCTAATATATATATATATATATATATATATATATATATATATATATATATATATATATATATATATATATATATATATATATATATATATATATATATATATATATATATATATATATATATATATATATATATATATATATATATATATATATATATATGCATGTTAGGGTGGATTCGGGTTTCTTCCCGTGTAGAAATCTGGTTGTTTTGGTGACGTTTGACGAGGTCTCACTCGTCATCTTCAGGCTGGTGTTCTGGCTTCTTTCTTCTTGAAGCAAAGTGTGGTCTCAGTTGAAGTCCTTCTATAAATACTGCTGGGGGTGTGTGGTTTGCTTGCTCTGTTGCTGATTGTAGGTTCCTTTGTTCCTTTGTTCTTTTGTGATCTGCTGTGTGGCTGAGGTGATCGTTAAGGGATTAACTGCTGATGGCTGTTTAGATGGCTGTTTACATGCTGGTGGGTTAGATGG